>JAMJFZ010000558.1:2277500-2877500 GCA_026225945.1 Cricetomys ansorgei
TAAGTAAAACATGAATTCTGCCTCTTCTATTAAATGTGAGCCCGTTGCTGTTGGAAGTGTCTACTCCCTGTTCTGGCTTCCACGTGGCATGACCCCAGAATCTCTCTCTGCTGCTCTGTACCAGCCTGGTTCCCCAGAAGGCTAACAAAATCGCTGTTTAGAAGTGAAGGGCAAATGAATGATGTTTTATACTTGCTATTCTCAATATGTTTTTTCTCTTTTTTCTCTCAAGCCTCAGACTTACTCTTCCTTCTGCTTTGCAGACTAAATTTACTGAGTAATTTTCACAAGAAGGCGAGTCTCCCCTGTTGACTCTCAAAGGGTATTTGGAGTACTTCCTGTTATCAGTTTGGTCTTTGGCAAAGGTGGGTGGAAAACCAGCACCGGAGGCCTTTTAGAGTGCCAGGACATCATGACACATATGTTGCCTAAGAAACTGTGCCATTTAATATTTTGTCTTAAAATCTGCTCAAATAATCATAGGGAAAACTAATAATTCATGAGGTTTAAAGATGATCTCAAAGTGCCTGACACAGTAAGCATGCTTGTTAGCAGATCTCAGCCATCATTAATGGACATTGTAATGGAAAGTTTTATTAAGTGGTACTTAAGTTGCTCCAAGGATTTTTAAAATCATGTCTATTTAAATGAACTTCTAGTGGTATTTTTTTTTCCTTCAATGATCTTCATGGTATCATTTAAAGGCTGAGATTCTCAAACAACAAAGATACATTTTATTAAGATGAAATGACCCCTGGGGTTGGAGTTCAGTAAAGCAGGTCTCTTCTACAAATCCTCACAGTGCTTTGGGCCTGAAGATCTGCAGACATTTGACCCCAGAGCATCCTGGAAGTGTCATACTAAGCAGAGAGTGCGTGCCTGCCTCAGTAATTGGCACTTAGAGTAATAATTGCATCAATCATACTGTCAAGAAACATAGCATTAGACCTAATGGGAAGAAAGCAACTTATTAAGAAAAAAATTCTGTTAATAATGTTAATCTTCTATATTAAGCCCTGCATGTATCAACAGAAATAGCTAATCATATCTGAGGGATGAGAACCTCTCAACCCATGGTTCTGTTCACTTCATGTGGTTGTGAGTCCTGGTCTTTGAGGATTTGGCAATTAACTGCTATTATTTATTTTGAGATGCAACTTCTCTTTTTAAATAATCTGTAGTTTAAATAGGAAATTGATAGATTTTAAAGAAGGGGAGGTAAGAAGAAGGAAAAAAGAGAGAGGAAGAGACAGAGAGAGAAATGTGTGGGCAATATAGGAAGAGGAGGGAAGAAAAGAGGGGGGAGGGCAAGAGAGGAAGAAGAGGGCGATCTCAGGATTTTTGACTATTGAGACATACACAAAGAAAGTCTGAGCTAATCTGGGAACCCTAGAATAACAGTCTTACAAATGCTCGAGTGTCTTACACAATAAAATTCATAACTGCACTTGTCTCCTAAGGACAATTAGGGGAAAGGATCAGATATCATCAAGAATCTTTCTCTATATACTGCTAAGGTGGGAAATAAGACTTTTCATACTTTCTGGATTCAGATTCAGGATTCCAAGGAGGTTCCTTGACTCTTTTCTTTTGCCACTGTCTCAACCCCCAGGCAGGGACTTACTAGTCCAAATTTAGTGTGATGTCACCTCAGTGGTGAGATGGGAAAGGCAGAAGTAGACGTAATAATCACTCTAGATTGTATACATCATCTACCCTTAGATCCAGTTAGAGTCTAGGTCATTGTTAATTAAGTCAGTCATAATAATTTCCATCAAGTTCTCATGATAAAAGAAATAGAAAAGAAGTGCCAAAGAGTAGTAGTAGTCATAGTTACTAACTCTGAATAGTATTGACTACTACTTTATAGTAGTCAACAAAGTCCACCTCTTTATTATCAACTTACACTGCTAGCAATTACTCAGAAACATCTGTCTGTCAGACAATGTTCAAGGTGGCAGGGACACCGCAAGGAATAAAAGAAACACTTTGACCCACAGACAGCTTGCCTCTTTTCTACACAAAAGTGGTTTGAAAACATTATGGTGCCCACATGAGTTCATACTCATTCCCAGAGAATTTGAATCATCCATAGACTTTAAAAATCCACAGCTAAAGTCACTCTTTATACCTCTTAATCTGAGTATCATAAAATATTTGGTTTTGTTAAAGGCTGAGTGTCTTTCAGAGGATCCAGATTTTCATCTGAATCTTGTTAACCCCCTTTCCCCTTGACATCTGTCTTGCTTTTCAGACCCATCTAGCAACTCTTCAAAAGCATTGTCTATTTTCAGTTTGGTGATTAGTAACCCCCGGAGCAAGGTTGGAAGGGGCTCTCTGAGACTCTGTAAACCTGATCTTGTGTCTCAGGAGGTCATGCATACCAGGCCTCTGAGAAGTTTGCAGCTCTGTCCTAGGGACTTTAGCAAAGTTTCCTGTGGGAAGGAAAGAGAGGCCTGGGGAACATACAGCAACTAGGGGTGTAGAGTGTCAGTCATGAGGTCAAATGTCTGGTTTTAATCCCCAAGTAAAGAGGCTAAACCTTAGCTGTGGTGAAGGACTGGCTGCCAGGCCCTGTTGACACCATGAAATGGAAGGCCCTGTACATTGTGTGGAGACAAAAAGAGCCATGAGTGGCAGAATAGGGCAGTGGTCCACATAGCAGTGTCATTTAAAGGCACGGAGATGAAGTTCCAAGCCAGTCCTGAGGGACCAGATGATAAGTACCTATAAAATAATATTATTTGATTATTTTTTTCCACACAGGACAGATGGATTTTCAGTTTGAAATCTTCATCCATTAAACCTGAAGTCCAGCAAGAGAAAAATATAATTTCCCAACTTAATTTTATTATCAGATATATTTTCCAATTTTTCTTAACAGTAGTTTTAAGGAATGTTCTAGTCTAAGCAAAGCACTGACATTTTTGTGCTAAATTAATGGTTTTTCAAAGTCTCTGTGGATATAAACTGGGAAATAATTTCTAAATCAAATTAATTGCAGTGTGAAAATATAAAAATGATATCGAAGAGATAAATGCTGCCTTTGATTTGCTTGAAATGGTGTCTGGCTCTTGTTATATTCTCATGAGCACACTTAAGGCGTTATTTCTTACATCTTGGTCAACCAGAGTTTATGGTGTCATAAGATAAAACACGTAATGCATTAGAGTTAGACACTCAATAGCTTTTGAAGAGAAAGTGCTAGGACCTGGAGAGATGACTCACCTAAAAATTATTTTCAAGCAAGCTTGTGGATCAGAGTTTGGATTTCCAGCCCTACATAAATGCCAAGTAGGCATGGTAACCTTGCAGAAACTCCAATATGCAGGAGAACTCAGGACATCTATTGAGTAAGTTTGCAAGTTAGACTATTGTTAAGACCTGGGTTCAAGTGAGAGACCCTGCCTCAGTGTATGAGGTGGAGAGACATTGAGTCAGACACCTGATGTGAGCCTCAGGTGTCCACATGAACACACACACACATGCAAGTGCATGCCCACACACACACACATGCACACATACGCACACACACACACATACATGCACACACACACAAACACACACACACACACAATTATACAATTTCAGTGCAAGAGCTAGAAGCCTCACATTGGGCCAATTGGTTTTGATTTGAATAACAAAATTTCCATCTGAAATCTGACATGCTCCATCACTACAGACTGTCAAGCTTCTTGGGAGAAAAGGGCACCTTTTAGGCTACCTGCTGTGTTGCATGGATGCGTACAGGACACTCAATACCTATTTAAGTGAGCCACACTGAATTATGAAACAATAACTCATGTGCACCAGGATCGTATTGGGCTAAATATCTGCATAAGGGGCATAATTTGCACACTGGCCAGTGATTCTGAATTCTCCATGACTGGGTGATTCATCATCTGTTCCAACAATCACCAGATTCTCAAGTCTGGGCTCTGTTCACAGCGTTTTCTGCATTTTTGCGCTGAGTGAAACTCAGTAAAAGAAACACAGGTCTCATTGCATTAGAGACAAGGCTGTCACCATCCTTCCACTTCATATAAAGTTGATATTAAAAATAGGGTTTTTCACAAGGTAAGCAACAGGGAAATTACATTTCCCGCATCCAGGTCCCTTCACAATTTCCAAGTGATGAAGCATCAAGAAGTTTGATTTTATGACAATGTGTATACAAATATATTAAGGCTGGAATGCCCGGTCCCGTGAACGGGAATTGAGATTCAGATGCTGTTTATCAAACAGTTTGTGTTTGTCCACGGTTGCGTCTCTTGGTGATTTGATGAAAATGACTCTGATGCTTATTTGCTCCTTTTTGGTTTAAACTCATACCTACCCACACACAAAACCACCTTTAGATTATATTTAAAATAGCAAAAGGACACATTAATTAAATGTTAACGGATGAGTGTTCCAGAAAAGATGTCACTCAAGCAGAGGACTTCGATAAGGAGTGACTGTTTTCAATATGCACAAGCCCCAAGTGGAACACAATATAAATCATAACAACGCCTCAAACCCACCCACTCACTCCCCAGCATTCTCCATTTCTCCATTTCTATTCTGAGATTAAAATCCATGTATTCTTCTCTGAGGTGTACCCTCTGCTGCTTTGTACTTTTGATGGGAAAACATTACTGATAGATTATTCCTTAGTATGTTTTAATACTATTCTTTTCTGTTGTAATTTTTATCTCTTGTCAACACTTACTATATGGGAAATAGTTTGAGGACTAGTTTGCTAAAAATATAAAGGCCAAGGTCACATCCATTGTAATCTCCAGCTTGTAATTTTTCTGATAGAACTTTCTATTTAAAAAAGTAGAGGCTGATTTAAGAGAGTATGTTCGAGTTTATGATGTTTCTAGAGTCAACTGAGAGCAGTGCTCAATTCGGAGATAAAGCAGACTTTGCCGAGATGAACAATCTCTGTTTTCATTTTATCTTAGATTTAAGTTGGGTGACAGTGTGCCTCCTTCCCAGAAGCCCTTTCCTAATTTACACTGTGT
The DNA here is from genome assembly GCA_026225945.1 of Cricetomys ansorgei. Taxonomy (NCBI): domain Eukaryota; kingdom Metazoa; phylum Chordata; class Mammalia; order Rodentia; family Nesomyidae; genus Cricetomys; species Cricetomys ansorgei. The sequence goes on from JAMJFZ010000558.1 coordinate 2,282,510, forward strand.
TGGATCTACTTAAGTATTCAAGAAAATGGCATTCAAGTGAAAAAAGTGTCTCCTCTAATTTAAAATTACAAATATTTATTTCCACCTTGCACCCCTCTTAATTTGCTAGCCTTGCTGAAAGAAATTTGAAAAACTACTAAGGAAATATGTCAGCAAAAGCTAGGACTTATCCAATTTAGAATTAAAACTTTCACTTGAAGTTCAGACAGTTTATTTTGAGAGACCGTTGTGTGTCAGGGACCGACTTATGGTGTCGGGGAGGAGACGCAGAGATGCTGGAAGCCTTTGGAAATGAGAGCACTTACAGAGCTAATCTATAAGCAGGTAAAATGGAAAGCGCCAGAAAGCTAGCCAGGAAAAAGGAGGGTAAGAAATTGGTCTCCTGTATTGAACAGAAGAGCTTTCCGGGGGCACTCTTCCTTCTACTTGGTGTTCATAGCCAGAGTTATGGCTTTCCTTTCTTTATAACTAGGAGCAAAATAATTAGCATTGTGTGTTGTTCTCTTTCTCTTGAACTAAACAGACTCAGGTTTATATATTTGTACTTTGTACTCATTGTATAACTTTGGGCAAGTGAGCAAATCTCCTTAATGCTCACATTTCTCATTGGGAAATAGAAGCGAAGACTATTCACCTTGCAGGGATATTGGAAGTAAGACAAGGAAAATATATTAAGTGCTGAGCACATCTGAAAGTCTAATGGAAAGAAACCGTGCCACCGATCCAGCTGCTGTGAGGATGGAGGTGGAGGGAGGGCTGAGATTAGCCCGAGGTTGGAAACTTTGTCATAGCCTCTAACTGACAAAACAGAAATGATGGCAGTGGCTAAGACTTGCTTCTGGTTCAAAGAACAGATGGAAAAAGATGTAGCCCTCGGGCAAAGGGTTACATGCAACCATGTCACCAATACATGCCCAGATTGCTCAGGAAGAGGGAACTCAGAGGCCCTGAGAGCTGAGTTATGGATGAGGGCATGGCAGCCAAGGAGAAGGCTGGCTGGCCCTGAGAAGATGGAAATAACAGTCAACAGGAAACTCAAAGGCCAACAGTGAGATCCAGTTACCAGGGTCAGCAAGGCAGCATGCTGTGCAGTCAGCAGTCCACTCCTTTTCTCTTCTGCGAGAAACAAACCTTTATAAAATGGTGAAGATCATCTCACAGGGTCCCTCGTCCACTCAGCTGCAGACAGCCTCGACACTCTCATGAGCCCACCTACACCTCTGAGCAACACGCACACAGCCCTTCCGTACCTTCAGGCTTCATGCTGTACATTTGCATATTCATTTACATCTTTTCTCGCATAGCCTTTATGAACTGGATAATGTTTTATAAGAACTTGACTGAATTTATAAAGCAATGAAATCAAATCAATACTGCCTAACACTTATTGTTATGTGTGTGTTCACACACGTGTGCCCTGACATATGTTGGGGGTAGAAAGGGATTGGAGGACGCCTTGTGAGAGTTAGTTTTCTCCTTCCCACATGTGAATCCCAAGGATCAAACTCATGTCCTTAAGCTCTGCAGCAAGTGTAAAACTTTGCATCAGCCCAAGAACACAATTTTAGTTCTTAATTTAGTGTTTTTAAAAAGAGAATTCTGTGCCCCTCTAATACAATATTCTGTAGCACTGCCTTTACCATAATGAAAAAGATACTTACCTACTGACCATTCTGTAGTTGGTCACTTAAATTTCTGTGTGTGTGTGTGTGTGTGTGTGTGTGTGTGTGTGTGTGAGTCTGTGTATGTGTGTGTGAGTGTGTGTATGTGTGTGTGTCTGTGTGTGTGTGAGTCTGTGTATGTGTGTGTGTGAGTCTGTGTGTGAGTCTGTGTATGTGTGTGTGTGTGTGTATGTGTGTACAGATAGAGGTCTTCTGTCTTCCTCAGCTAGAGGAACCAGGACTAAATATGGCCTTTTATATAACAGGAGAAACATATCAGTATTTGTTACATGATTGAATGAGCAACAATCACAGACTTAAGAGACTCAGCTCTAGAACCAAGACCCATAGCGATCACAAGACAGCCTCGAGGACAGAGGAAGGGAGCAGGAGAGCTTGAGTGAGGAATGGAACCAATCTGCCTGCCCAAAGTTAGATTTCCATCACTGAATTTCTAAAGTGGTACGAAGCTTGATTCCTCCGTAGTTAGGCCTGTGACAGAGGCAATGGTGTGCATGTCCATTCTGTTTGCTTATGACCCAACCTGAACCTGTGAGAGGCCCTCACCAGAAGCCCAGCAAGAGTCACAGGGGTGTACCAGCGCACCCAGTGACATTTCTATGGATTGAGATGGTTTGGTTTGTGGATGGCTTCCTCCTGCCACAGGTCACGTTGAAATGCACTTGTCAATGTGATAGGCTGGCAGGACGATGCTTCCTCTATGAAGTCTACGCTCTGAAGCAGCGCTCTTATGATGGTATGATGTCTTTTAGGGGATGTGAGTTACCTACTGGAGGGTCTCCCCTTTATTGTCTTGCATCCACGTGCACATGTTTGCTCCTGTTTTCTGCCATGACTTGAAACTGTGCTATGTCCTCATCAAGCAAACAGCACTCCTATATCCTCCTGGAGCTACAGAAACTGGACTGAAGCAGACTTCTTTCCTTTAAGATTGTCCAGTCTCATCTGTACTTTGATAATAGCAGGAAATGGACTGAGATAATTAGTAATTAATCTTTTCTAATATTGCAGTGTTTCGAAGACTACATTCCATATTTACTCAGCTCACGACTAATGATAAAGGGACAAAGACACAATTCACTGCTACCATACTCTGCCCTATACTCAATAATTTTTCAAATTATTTGCTGAAAACACTAATATGATGTTATATACCCAGATCCAAAGTGAATGTTAAGACTGAGAGTAAATTTACAACCCATGTCACTTACTCCCTAATTAAGACAAATCCATCACACCCGAGATCCTTTCCTCTGCAAACCCTCCCCAAACTCAAGTGTAAACTCTCCCCTCCCTTAGTCTTCTATATGGTTTTCTTATTGCAGAGATAGAATAAATGCAGCCCCATGCTAACCATCATTCAGTGTCTGAGTCACTTCATGAAGCGTCTGACCCGTGAAGTTGACTTACCTCGCTGCTACAGCTATTGCTCACTAATTTTTATGTCTGAGTAAAATTCCATAGTTGTTGTCTCAAAAATTGCTTCTCATTCTCTTGGTGCTGAGATATAGATTATTTCTATCTTGAAGTTATTAAAGTTACTGGTAATGTGAAAAATTTTGCATGAGATATTTGAAGAATGAATATTTTAATTTCTTGCACATATTAGATATGAAACTCTAAGGCCATATGATGATAGATAGATAGATAGATAGATCTTTGTGACAAACTGGGAAGATATTTTATATCCCTGTCAGCACTGTGTGAATTCTCTATTTTACACATCTTCTCAACTTTTGATGTTATTGGTCCTTTGACTTTCGTTATTCTAGTAGGTGTTGGGTAGCATTTCCCTATAGCTTTCATGTGTATTTGCCTGGTGGCTAATTATATTGAGGCCTTTTGTTTGGTTTAGATGAGTTGTATATATTCCTCTTAGTGTGTCTTTTTCCCTTTTAATGTTTTACTAATTGTATTACCTCTTTATAATGGAGTTATAAGAATTATTTATGTATCCTGAAGACAAATCTTGTGTGTGTAGTAGTTAACCTTACTCTGTAGCTTGCTTACTCATTTTTAAGGCATTTAATAAGCTTTACATCTTGACAAAGCACAATTTATCTCTTCTTTATACTTATTTATTTTATGTATTATATTTGCTATTTTTAGATGGAAAAGTTGCTTTCCTTGTGATTTTGTCTCTAAAACCTTTACAACGTTAGCTCTGTCTCACTTTCGTCTAGATAAAATGTTACATTTGTCAGTGTCTGCACTGATGCCCTGTGGGAACTCCTTTGGCACTGGCTCCTATCAGTTACTCGTAGTTTCACGGACACTGGGCCACTCCTGGACCGAGTTCCTGCCTCCGAGCTTTTGTAGTATAGAAGGCTTTAGATAAATACTGTGTAGGCCTTAGGATCTAGTCTTGTATTTATCACATGCGCAGTAGCAGTGATGAAACATCTCACAAAAGCAATTTAAGGAAGGGTTACTTTCGGCTCAGTTTCCTGATACGATACGGTGGGAAGGTAGGGAGGTAAGGGTGGCTTTCGCCTCTGAGGCAGGAGCATGAGACAGATGGTTTTTTGTGTCTTCAGGAAGCTGAGAGAGGAATTCATCTATATTTCTCCCTTTTTCTTCAGTACAACACCCTAGGGCACTGCACGGTGCCACACAGACTCAGGATGAGTACTGACTCCTAGGTGATTATAAACCCAGTCCAGAGTCCAGTTGACAAGGAAGCTTAACTATGGTAAGTTACACAGAGAGTCTGTAACCCAGAGTAGTTTCTGAGGATATTGGAAAAGCAAAAAGGAACGAGTATACTTGAAAATTATTAACCTTTAGGATGCCAGCCAGTGGGAAGACAGAAGAAGAAGCCTGACATCTTGGCGTCTTTTGAGGTCTCTGAGGTCAGCGCTGAGGACCCATGACCGGGTCCATCCAGCACCTCTAAATCTGCTGTCCTGAATGCCAGCCCAGCTCCACAGTTTCCCGAGATGATCACGAGCGGGAAAGGAGACTTAATCTTTTTTCTTTCCTCCTGTTTCTCACTGGCAGAACTAGAGAAAAGACAGTTCTGAGAGAATCTAGGAATTAAAATGTGTGGATTTACAGCCACCATGAAAACACGAAAGATGAATAAAGATCGAAATTTAACTAAGAACACAGGAACAATTGGCCAGAGTAGAAAGCACCAGGTATTATCTCATTAAGCAATACATGGGGACACGGTGCTTTTATATTCGCTGTTACATTGATGTGGTTGACTAATGCAAAACAGATGATTTTGAGGCCTCCCATGCCTTCTCTGTGATTCTTTCCAGCCTGTTTATATCATGAACCAAAGTAGACCCTCAATAATGTATTATTCTTACCCTTACTCCTCCCACAAAATATAAATCAGGACATGAAGTGAGCGCCATCTGCCAAAGACCTGAGTAAGCAGATTCCCAAGGTCCACCCTCATCTGTATTCACAGCTCTGGGTCTTCTCCGGAGTTTGAGGTCATCCAGATGCTGACTGGAGCAAACCTTCTGCCTGATACGGCCAGAAAATGTCTGTTGTAACAAAATTATACTAGAAAGAGCCCTTTCCATGTAAATACCCCAAATGAGACAAACCACGAGAATGAACTAATTAAAAACATCCCGGGGAGGAGAAGTACTCTAGAATGGAGACAGAGCTGAGCAAACTCTTCCCAGGAAAATAACTATGACAGGGCAAAGTTAACAACAGCAAATCTCAGAAAATCTGTGTTAAACAATTGAATCAACATTTATTTTAGAAAATGCGTGGAATTTTGGCAAGAACAGGAAAATTCTGCAGTACCAAGACTGTAATACCCACTGAGTGTGGTACAAGCCTTACTTAGAATAAATATAGGTAAGATCATAGAGCCTTCCAAAGGGGTTACCTTTCTTTGCAATGGAGTGTGGGGTGTAACAAACCTGAAGGTACTTTCTGAAGAGTGGTATTAGAAATCCTTGAAAATAGGCATCAAAAATTTCTCCTGCAAAATAGGCAGGCATTTCTTCGATCAGATTGTGGGACAGTTTATGTTTCAGAACACTGTTGGGAAGGAGACCCATCACCTAACAGATTGTTTATGGTAACATCTGCATGTGATACCAATATGGGAAGACCAGCCAGATACTCACAGGAAGATAAGGAAGGTCTCTAAGAGTTAAAGAGCTTAAATGACATTCTTGGGCTGGAAAGAGAGCCCCAAGTTGAATACATCTGAAGAATGGTATTGTAACTGTGCACTGCAGTAGAAACAGACTTCACCAGAAGGGGGATCAAGTGACAGACAATAATAGATGGAAGAGTTAAAGAAGAAAACAGATGATTTAAACATAATACCTGAGGACTTCACTCTGCAACCTTCCCCAAGGTGGAGAAGAAGCAGGCAGAGATATACAAATATAGACGATTTAAACAGAAGTTTTAAACCAGATAACTACAACCTGTGTCTCTGCAACACTCTATTCTCTAACAGTGGGATACAGGCTCATCCCAGGCACACATGGGTTATTATGTAGAGTTGTCTGCATTAGGAAATTTAAATTGTTGAACGCACATAAGTACTGTCCTTAGCCCTTGTAAGGAAAATATTAGAGAAATCAGAAACAGGAAATTCAAAAGTACGTGACAATAGTCAACACACTTCTAAATAACCAGGAGACCAAAGAAGAGATTGGAGGGAACACAGGGAAGCACTAAGTGTTGGATGAAAATGAAACAACAGGCAAGATCATGAGAGGTGTGAAAAGATGCTTAAAGATACAGCCAACAGCTGGAAACATCTGTATTTTTTTTTAAGTCAATGACAACTTTTAATTAGAAAAACTAAAAAGGAGCAGATTCGCCTAAAGTAAGCAGGGTGAGGGAACAGTTGATGGCCAAATTAAAAACTTTGCAAACAGTAGGTAATAACAAACAAGCACAACAAATACATGCTTACATTATAGTCAACGGTTATGTGAGGCTGGTGTGACATCGCAATGTCAACCGAAGAGTCCTTTACAAGATGACTGGATATATTGCTATCATGCACCAAATAACAGAACCATTCTTGCTAGATTGTGCATAAAAATCAACTTAGAAGAAGTTAAAGACCTTAATAGAACAGACACAACCACATATTCCTAGAAAGAAATTTCAGAGCCAATTTTCATGACATGGATGAAACACTAGGAATACAATCACAAAGAAGAAGAGAAGGGGGAAGAGAAGGAGGGGGAGGAGGCGAAGAAGAGAAAAATAATTCAGATTTCAGCAAATTAGTTAATTTTAATCTTCAAAGCTCAAGGATGAAAAGATTGCAGATAAAACCCATAGAATGAGAGAAATCTCTCTCAGTCACAAACCTGCTAAGAATTTCTGGAACTCGGTAAGGAAATGGAAAACAAACCAAATGAAAAGTGGGGAGACATTTAAAAGGCATGTGTCCATGATAATGCAAATGACCGTCAGGCAATTGAATAGATTCTCAAAATTCACTAAGAAAATGCAAATCAAAACTGAAGGGAGAGACAATTTCTCACCAAGCAAGATGCTGAGACTGACAGGAAGTATGTGAACTTGGATGACCAGGATTAAGAACATGCATGTGCTACCATTGTTAAAATTTATAGACAATTTGGAACACATAGTAGGTCCTCAGAATATTAAATATAATTTTGTCATATAATCTTAGTAGTTCTATTGTTTTGTCCATACTAGAAAAAAAATAAAACACATTCATACATTTTGTGCCTGAATATTCCTTGCAGTACTGTGTGTGACTGCTGAAAGGTAGAAGGGAAATGAAATTCCACCAAGTGCTGAATGGATATAAAATTGTGATATGCCCACATGATGAAATATCACTCAATAATAAGTTGTAAAGCACTGACACATGTTACAATGTGCTGAAAACCAGAAAATAGCATGATAAAGAAGAGGCTTTCCAAGAGAGAAAACACGTGGTATAATCCCATTGATAGGAAAATGTGCAGAATTCACATATAAACCAATGTAGGCTGAAGCATAGGGATTTTTATGTGGGAGAGGTGGCTAAATGTTCTAAAATACACTGGTGTGACAACTACAAAATTCTGGGATTATGTTAAAGCCATTCAACATTGAATTTTCAGTATGTGGCTCCTGTGTCAATAAAGCTTTATTAACAATAAAACAAGAAGCATTGAAGGGGCTCCTGTCCATGACAAAACATTGAAAGGCTTTTCTCGGACTGTGTCTCTACCATGAGGCCCTTTAGACTCACTACGACAATAAGCAATTTCTAATCAATCTTGCTTACTACGTCAGAAACTGCATGAAGTAAATATATTGTTATCCTTGCTGTGTAGATGGTATGACTGAGATTCCTAAAGACTAAATCCATTGGTCAAATGTATATCAATATTAAATCTCACATTCATGTTTTTGGTTTACCATGATATTATCGTGACCATTCTGCCTCATCACTTCAAATTAAGAAATTTAAACCTTTTCTTTTTTTTTTACAAGAAAGATTTAATACTATTACATGTATCCATCTGTCCTCCTTGCAAAAATGTTTAAAATGTTATTAGTTTTTATTATAAAAGAAATTGCTGTTTTCACAAATAGTAAGCTTATATTGTTAAATAAGCCATATATTGTCTGTGAACTCTTCGCTTTCTGCAATGAAGAAGTGGTAAGTATGCAGTTCAAATGACTCAATGTTATATTTGTTGTCCTCATTCAAATAAGAAAATGTGTCAAATGGCCTTGATTTCTAAGTTATCTTCATGGACTCTCTGTTGCAGTCTGAGCAGGGATGCATGGAATATGTTATAAACACACAGATGATAAGGCTAAATTCAAGTGAAAATTATCAATAGCAACTAAAGATAACCAATAAACTAAGAGTGATGAAAATTAATTAGTCCGTATTACACAGTCTTCCAAATCACTATATTGATTTAGATCTTATGTAGAATTACTCAGTTCAAAATTCCACAAAAAAATTTCGCATAAGGATTCAACAAGAAATCCATAAAGGCTAAAATTATGCAGATCAATGAGGCCTTTACAAATGAATGAATCAGACTTAAGAATTTATGCTTGATTGAGTTCCAGAATCAAGTAGAGATAGAAGCAGAATTTAAATCCAACTCTGTTGGTACCTAGTGCAGTGGCAGTATCACTGTGTCCAGGAAGGACACTCCAGTGCACTCAGAACATGTGCTTAACATGAACATATTCAACCTGCATCCATATTGAATAAAACAGATAGAACATAGACATCTCACACTAAAGAATGTGAAGTAGTCAATAATTTAAGACAACTTAAGTTTTTTCCAGCTCCTATTTTTCAAAAACAAATACCTCCTTGTTCTTCAAGGACCATTGCTGTTGTTAGGCTGCTGATGGGACAGCTCAGCAAAGAGATGGAGGCTCGCTCATAGGTGCAAGTCCTGCCAGACCTCAGCAGAGGAAACCATTATCATAGCAAGCACCATATTGGTCAGTGGAACTGTGAGCGTCTGAGCTCAGGTGTTTTTATTCATTCAGAACTCCTCAGGTGCAGATCATGAGCAATCAAACATCCCCCACATAGATCCAACACCTGAAGACAATTCAAAATGCCAAGACCTAGGCAGCCCCTCAACTAACAGTGCAAAAAACTATTTCATACATAATCTAAAACTAAACTTCTACAACAGACTGTCCTTTCCTTGGCTGTCAATATGTAGTCCCAAACTACAAAAGTTTATTTTAATAGTAGCTTAGAGCTACAGAAGACAAATTCGACAGGGGAAAGAGTACTGGAAGAGAGCACCATACACTCGATGCACAACCCCACAAACTTTCAAAGGCATCAGTAGAACAATGGCAGAACAACTTGATCATAGTGAATACTTTTTGATGTAGTCTTAAATTCAATTTACAAGCTTTCTACTGATTTTGGCACCAATGCCCAGGGAGATTGGAAGACAGGATTCTCAACAAAATGTTTGCAAATCAAATTCAAGAACACATCAAAAATAGCATCTATCGTGATCAAGCCAACCTTAAAGTTATCTGTGACATTACAAAAAGATCATGTTTACTAACTATGAGCATAGAAGAATTACATGCCAAGGTCATAGAAAGTGCTTTAAGTAAAATCATAGAAAAATTCCCAATTCTAGAGGGTAAAACAACCATCCAGGTACAAGAAGTACACAGAACGCAAAGCAGGACCAGAAAAGAAATGCCCCACGTAATGTCAGTGAATAAGAACAGGTACTGCTGTGCTTGCGGAGGGCTGGAGTTTGGACCTCAGCTCATGCTGAATGACTCATAACTACCAAAATCTACAGCTCCAGAACTATCCAATGTCTTTGCCTTAGCTGACATCTGTATTTCCATGCGAATGCCCAAACCCAGATGCAAACACATACACATAATTAAAATAATAAACAATAAATCTTAAAATACAAGTGCACTTGATAATTCACCACATTCCAGATAGAACCACTGTTCTATCAAATGAAAGCAGACATGGAGAAGCTGTAAGGAAATCCTTTTCCATTGTTGAGGAAGAATCTGTGTAGACATTCCTCAAAAGGTAGAAATAGTACCAAATAACCTACTTATATCACTTTCAGGCATATAACCAAAGTCTCTGTACGCTACTGCAGAGATATTTGCTCATCTCTGTTTATCACTGCTCTATTCACAATGGACATAGATGTCCATCGACAGCTATGTGGATAATGAAAATGTATCATATATATATATATATATATATATATATATATGTATTAATATATATCAATTTTATTCAGTCATAAAAATGAAATCTTGGAATTGGCAGATAAATAGATAAAACTAGTAAAAAGAAGAAAAAGGTGAAAAGAATAGGAGGAGAAGGTGGAAGAGGAGGAGGAGGAGGTAGAAGAGGAGGAGGAGGAGGAATAGGAGGAGGAGGAGGAGGAAGAGGAGGAGGAGGAGGAGGAGAAATTATACTGAGTAAAGTTTCCCCATCACAGAAAGACAAATGCCATGTGTTCTGTGTCAAATGTGGATCCCAGTTTTAAATTCTGAGTTTCCTTTTCCACTTGAAGTTCCTGCAGAAGGCAGGAAACTAGAAGTGAGAAACAGGAGAAGGGCGAGTTAAGAGCGAGGAGCTGGTAGAATGTGGTGGATATTTATGTAGAGGGCTAATGCTGGGAGTGGAATGGTTGAAATGGTGGCTTTGTAACCTGGGAGACTAGGGCAAGGGGAGACAGGGGCAACACAAACCAAAGGCCGTATATGTACAACGAGCCCCATGGAAACCTACTGCTTTGTAAGCTAAAAACAAATATAAGTTAAAAGTAAAATGTTCCATCATATCTGATGGCCACTTCATAGGAGGAAATCTATATTTGGTACTGTAGAGACTACCAAAATGCCATGGTTGGGAAGATCATAGATTCATGGAAAAGACACTGTTGTTTAGCTAAAAGGACCTGGCCCCAAACTGAAGTCTGTATGTTTATGTTTATAACCAAATGTGCTGCTCTCATCCTCAATCAGATAAGCTTCTCTTTCAGGTGGAACACAGGGAATTCAGAGCTTCATGGCTGTTCCAGTTGCCAACAATACATGAAAGTTGAATACCCCATACAGGACATTCTTTGACACCCGTTTTCTGACTTAGGGAACATGTCAAAGAAGGAATAAAGAGATATAAGAGCTAGAAGATTCTGGAAAAAAGGACTGTGAAGTGTCATTTTCAGTATATGATACGTATCATGCAAATAAGGTCTCACAGCAGATGCAATGAGCCTGCACAAGACCTGGCCTGCCACCAACTAATCAGGTATTGATTGGGAAGACCTCAAGGCTCCCTTCACTTCCTCAATGAACTACCAGCTATTGATGGATTCTGGGGAAGAGAGAGGCTCTTTCTTTGGTTGCATATCTAACAATGAGTCCAGCAGGTCCTAACGAATAGTTTCAAACTCATAGTCACTCAGATGGTCCTGGTTAAAGTCTGAGGGTCAGAAACAAGACAAAAAAGGGATGGATGTGGAAAGGGACTTGTCTGGAGGAAAATGGCAATAGAAGGCAGGAACTAGAGAGTTCGGGAAGTGAGGATAATCAGAATTCATTCTCTGCGTGTATGAAATTGTCAAAGAACAAATTTGGTCAATCAAAAAGAAACATAGACACAACCATCTGCTCTTTTTTCAGTTGTATTGAAATTTCATAAAACCTGTCATTAAATATGCCAGGGTAACACTCAAAATATGACAACATTTGTCTTTAAAATTTTGGATCAGAGAGAAAAGTACCACAAGTACTTTTATACTTTAGGCTTTGTGGCATTAATTTTGATTGACTTTGGCCCTGGTCCCAGTTACAGAATTGACTAGGATTTGACGTCTCACGTTGCATTTTCTATCTAGTAATATTTTATGACCGTGCTATAGTAAATCCTGATACAAAAAGCTAGTGTTTTAAATAGAAGAGAGATACAAATATATTTTTCAGGCCAGATCCAATCCCATTGCAGGCAGGTAAATAAAAAAACAGCATTTGTGAAAGTAAAATGTATTTGGAATGTTATAACTACTCCATAGTTGAGGTTTCCCGCTATCCTCCCAGATGGAAGAATCAAAGCCATCACTGATGTATTCTCATATGCATCATTCTCATTGTCCCTTGTGTAAACCTTTAAGATCAATACGGTCTCATTATTTCTTGACTTGTTTCTCACTTTCACCTTCGTGAATGTTGAAATCAGTAGATTGTAGTCGTAACATCAATATGATGTTTCATTGGAATTCCAAGGCAGAGATTTACAGTCTGTCATAGAGTTTAGAACACACAACTTTAAATGGCTCACTTTGTGTACATGCATATTAACAAACAAATCCTGTGTATGACTTACAGGTGTCTCACTTTGATACGTTGTGCGTGTTCATTACAGAAATTTCTAAAAAAAACCCACAAAAATATATTTTCAATCTTCTGTGTTCTCTATCAGTCATTATTAACCAGTTTTAGTACTTATATTTATTTCCAGCTAGCCTAATATCTAAAAGGAACTTTATATATTTACTCTCCGTGCTAACCGCAACTGGAACCGTGGAATTCTCACTATGCCACAGAGAGAGAGAACAATATAGAGTCCATCTTCTAGCACAGAAGCCAATTAACAAGATAAGTGTAAGGGTGGCCTACGCTTGATCTTTATGAATTCGAAGTGGCATGTTCAGTTTAGACAGACTAATTAAAACAACCAGGTACACGTTGGTATCATATTTGATTCACATCTTCCAGTATTAAGGTTGCATTAGGTTTATAAAATGAGGAATTAATCCAGAGAGGTGCTAATTAAATGTAAATAAAGTCCATTATGAACTTCTCAATGGAACTCAATTGGTATTATTATATTAAATAAAAATGATGTCAATCAGATGCTCAGGTGCATGGCTTCTCTAAGTTTTCAACTTCAGGCTTTCAGAGAACTATTATTGACTAGATAAATTTAATTACAGACCCATAAAGGATTCTGCTGATCATTTTCTTGACTAGTCTGGAATATGTACCAATACAGTCATTCATTTCTACTTTTGTTTTTGTCAACAAAATGACTTTCGGGAGCTATTTATATCAAGCTGATCACTTCTCCCATTAAGTTCCTAGAGCTCATTGCAGTGGTGGTACTCTTCCAGGGAAGGAATCCACGCTCATTTCAGTTTTCAAATTCATTCTATGAAATATGCTTATACTCTCTTTTCCCATTATTTTGCTTTAGCATGTCTACATGTCTATAAGTTTTAAAAACAAAGCACAATAAAAATTCTTTTTCTCACAAGAAGGTGACGAGAATTTTAGTCTTCAAAAATGAGTGCTTTTGAAAAATATCCTTGAAATATTTTGATTAATAATAAATCATTAGCATGAGATGAATAATGTTGTAATTTATTTCCATTCTTCAGAAAGGTAAGAAATTGCTGTTATAATTACTCTCTGACTTCAGCTGCTCCGTATTGTTGCTGCTGAGCCTGCAGTGCATTGTTTGATCAAAAGTTGAATGCGCTGGAGAAGTTTATAATTGTCTGCCCATGGATCTAAGGAACCAAATGTTTAAATACCTTGTGGTTTCTCTAAGAAAAAACATGACTATGCTTAGATGACAGTGTAAACCAAGCTAGAGTGCTGTAATTCAATCAGGTCACTCTTATCCACTACATTGAATGGGTAATTTCTTTTTCTTTTACTTTATTTTTCTTCTCTCACACAATGTATGCAATAGATCATGAACCTCCCCCCTCTTCGAGTTCCCCACATCTGCCCTCTCCTCAGATCTATCCCTCCATCATCACCCACAACCCCCTGCCCCAGAAAAGAACAGTCCACCCAGGGTAATTTCTGAGTGGTATTGTTTTGAACATAGGCCTCCAAGTACAAACCTACTTAAATTATAAGCTTTTAACAAATGCCCATCATTTTTAAAGAAATTTAGAAGGCAGAATAAACTGACCAGATATGGGGTGAGATTTTTACATAGAAACAATTAAGAAAAATTTATGTGTAAATAGAATAAGATGATTCATTAGAAAATGCTTAGCACATGAAGCCACATCCTGCTCTACAATATTATGAAGAAATCTTATATTTGCACTGTGGTTATACCCCTCTGAAAGGGGAACTAATTGCCTATATTCACTTTCTCCAGAGGATTTTGGAACTAAAATAATATCATGTCTTGTTATTGAAACAATATATCAAAAGACAACAAATACAAAGCCAATTCTCTGTGGACTAATACTTTCAGGTTGGAATTTATGTTATATTAACCTATTATCTGAAGGTTACACGTGGCGGTATTTTGTCTTTAATATTATTTGACTAGTGTGAGTTTAGTAGGCTAAATGCGCCAATAAAGGAATCTGGGAATGTTCTTTTTGGTACACACTCTGAAGGGTTCTTCTCAGTGAGTTAAGCTAATGAGTTCTTATTTCTTACAAGTCTTCAAGGCATTATTCAGTTGAATTTTAAGCCAAATAAAACTATCAATAGTATGTCTCCCAGGCGGGGTTGGTGATTTTAGGCCACTCTACAAACAACAGAAAGCCAAGTATTTTGTTTTCCCATATCTTATGTCTTTCTCGAGTCCATTAACCAATGGAGCTTCAACAGAGGAATAACTTGTTCATTCAGTTGTACATTGAAATTCATGTATATTTCAGACATAGACATAAAATTTTCTACCAAGAATTTTAGGCATGTGTTTGTTGCAGACATCACCATTCATAGTCAGTTAAAGCTAGGCAAAATATTTGCTTCTGCTACACGTAAGTTGGGTAGATTTCAGTGAGTTGTTGACTTCTAAAACAATAAAACTTGAGGATATTTATTGTACACCATACCTGAAAAACCATGCAAAGAAGAAGACAGGAAATTTCGTAAAGGTAGTAGATTCTGATTCAGACTCTGCCTCAAGTTATGGTGGTGAGGTTTACAGAGGCCAGATCAGCCAAGGTTCACACGACCAACAGGTCGTGCATACTGTTGATGCAATAGCCTGCAAGACTGACACACAGAATATACGAAGGTACTGGGTATACTGTATATTTTTAATAGACATAAGGTTAGCATATTATTAAGCCATAGGAGTCATTTGTATTGCCTTTTACTATTTGGTTACACACAAACAAAGGTCTTGGCTTCGTAGATGGGTTGTACAAGAAAGGTTGGCGAGTAAAGGAACATTCTGGTGATTCATGAAATTCTAATGAGGAGTGCAGTGAAATCCACAGCACCACTTGAAACTCTCACGTCTTCTCCCAAAACCCAGAGTGTGGCTCTACTTCATGAATCTTTTCTATATGATTGGAGGTTATGATTTCTCACTCACCACAAATAATATTTGAGCATCTCATCCTATCTTATTCACAAGGTACAAATTGTTTTCTACTAGTACTTTGCCTAACAAGAATTCTTTCCCAAAATGAATTAGATGTTAGGAACAGGGAAGGGAAAATTTGAGATTATGTTGCTCAGTTCACAACACTTGTGGTAAATTTTGCTTTTTAATTCACATTTAGTAAATTTCCAGAACTTTGAAATCATAGTTTGTAATACAAAAAAAAAAAATGAAAAAAGGCAATGATATGGGAAACTCTGAAACAAAAAGTGAGTGTTTTAAATAGAAGAGAGATACAAATATATTCTTCCGGGCAGATATATCTCTTATCAACTAAGGGTTCTTGCAGCCAAGACTGATGATCTGATTTCAATCCCTGGAAACAACATTGTGAAAAGAACCAGCTACCACAAGTTGTCCTCTGATTAATATACACATATGCCATGCCTTGTGAGTACTTGCACACACACAAAATAAATAAAGGAAAATAATATTTTCACTCACACTGATCGTGAACTTTCTTTGAGGAGAAGGTAGGCAGGGACAATGTTGCAACAGTGATTTTAACTACCATGTGCGATCATCACTGTATATTACCTGTAGAGCAGAAACATTGGCTTTCCTAAGGCTAAACAAAGACATTTCTTACAGCTGAAAATATACTTAACATTGATAACTTGTTGCATAGTGAAATAGGAAAGTGGTAACATGTAATTATTGATACAACATTAACCAAGGGTCTAGATTCTCTAAAATCAGTGAAATAACTCAACAGTGGGTTTTACCTCATCTGTCTTTTTTCTTAATATTTTGTTTTGAAGCTGTTCTTTAACATACAAGAATTGAATAAATTTATGAAGTACAGTACGACCTTCCCATACATGTATAGAATGTGCCATGACCATAACAAGGTTATTGACTCAAATCAGTTCAACCACATCATTTTTCATGCTGAGAATATTCAGAATCACAAGTTTTAGCTATTTTAAAATAAATAATTACTTCTTAACACACTGATTTTCTCTGAATTTCAAACATCTTTCTCCCTTTTTTTTCTCAATACATCTGTTTTCTTTGATATTTTTTTAAATTACAATGAATATGTATCAAGATAAAATATACAAAAAGTTATTTGAGATTAGAAGAGGTGGAATTGGAGTGATTTATAAAACTAGCATATTCTATGGAAGTCGTGGTTCACATTAAACTTACCACATCTAAAGGAATTAGTTACACTGAAATATGAGAGTAACATTTTTAGATTAGAGATAAGAAAGGATTAAGTAATCAGTAACACGGAGTAAATGTATGAAAATATTTTAAACAGGTAAGATGATTAAGCTTTTAAAGGATGATTTAATATTTTTGCATTATGTGATGAGGAAAATAGATTTGATGGTTAACAGGGATAGGTTTCTATTTTTCCTTCTTTGGATTGGGAACAATGGGGAATTATTGGAATGGGGAATTATCAACCTTAGTTTGCTTATCTGAACAATGGTCACAATCACCTTCATACATTTACATTGCTGGATTATTTTGACAAGGGAGTGAGATAACAAGTGGGAAGCACCTAGCATACGAGTTATTATGTACCTATGAGTTCAGGTTCTTCGCCTATAAGCTTTTTATCTATTTACAAGGGGAATATAGAAAGCTGATAATAATGAATTCCAAGAAACAGTTATAAATTAAATTGAGTAGAAAATGTATATAATGGCAAATGATTAAACACTTTTAGGAGTGTTGAACAATTCAAACTTAGGACTTTTTGATAATGGTACACCTGGAGTTTATTTCCTGAGTAAAAATGCCTCTGTTATATTACTATATTGTTTAATGAGAATGGAAACTACCTGATGATGGTCTTTTTCAGATAACTCTGCACAATGGCAGTTAGTGACTTGACTCTGAGGAATTAGCACGATCATGTTCATTGAAGTATCTGGCTGGCCTTTTCAGTTTCTGCTTTTCCTGTTTTCAAGGCTATATTATTCTACAAAAAAAAATTAAAAATAAATAATAAAAAGCCACACACACAATTATTTCACAATAAGAAGTTAGTACCACAAAAAAGAAAAGAAAGAAAAATGATTTCCCGAGATTGGCCATCACTCAGCCATTTCATTTGCAAAGACACCAGTTTGAATCCCAGTTTCACTGCTCATGACCTGTACAGACCCCAGCAAGGCACTCACCTCCTGAGTGATGTGCTCAGCTCAAGCCGTGCAATGAGAACAGACTCAGCTTCCAGGTTGTTTAGAAGACAAATATTAGAAGGTGACAGAGGAAAGGAAAGAATGAGGAGAGACGGGGAGGAAGGGATGATCTGGACAACCAGGAGAAGAGATTAGTTGGTGAAGCTATTCTCAGCCTAGAAGACCGACTCAGCAATTTTAGGGCTCCCTGCTTGAAGGAGAGACTACCAGCAGAACTTCCAGCTGCATAGGCTAGATGCGTCTAAGATAATGCCTGCCTTTATACTGATGCTTCACTCCTTTCTCTAACATTTAGGAAAGGAAGCTTTAATGATTTCAGCAAAAACAGAACACAAAAGAAAGACAATGAATGATGCCATGTGTAACGAAGAGATATTTAATTGTGATAATTCCCACTGAGATGGAGTGGAGGATATTGTTGGGTACAATCCGTGATAGACTAACATGTCTGTGTATAAATATGTCAGGATTTCCTTACCATGTGATAGTATGTCTACCCTTTATTTCATCTAACCTTTTGAAATGATTAAGGTATATTTTTTGTTGGGATATTTACCTTCTACATTTTTCTAATTAAAACGCAAGCGTGTTGTGATGGTTGGTCTGAATTGTATGTTTGACAGGATTCAGAATCAACCTAGGGAATACTTGTTTGGGCCCTTCTGTGAAGACACTTCCAAAGATTATGTGAATGCTGAGAAGTAGCCTCACAAAGTACCTTTCGACTCAGTCCAACATGCTTTAGCAGAAGAATGTCAGCTGGCTTCCTGATCTTCTTCCTGGATGCCCAACTCCGGTGCAGCTGCTGTTACCCACTGCAGCCGTTGAGCTCTAACTGCAACCATGAGACTGAAGACCAGCAGATCACCAGGGAGCTCCGGACCTCCAACATCCATTTGGGACTTCTAAAACATTCAGTTATGTGGCCAACAGAGCTGTCAGGTTCTAATCCACTGCAGCATGCAGATAGCCATATTTTAATGTATAGGCCCCATCATGTAAGACAATCAAACAAATTCTTTATCATTATGATGGAAGGGGGTGGGGTGGGGCATGTCTCTGTTTCTCAAGAGAACCCAGACTAATACACTGAATAGTCAAATAAATGAGTCAAGGGTAAATCTTTTTTTTCTAAGAAATATCAGTTTGGGTATGTAACAGGAACTGCTATTAACCCAGGGACTTTTAAATGAATATTGACCAAATAAATGGTCTTATAAGAGAGCTATGTGACCCTTGGATGAGATAGGACATCCATGAAGGAAGAGATAAGAAGAACTCAGTAGTGATAGGCAGCCACATCTGGGGCTGATGGGAAATGATACTCCAGATACAGAAGTGCTTGTTGAACACTTGAGGAATAATGGTCTCCACGGAGTGTGGCAGAGGCACTTACCTCTCAGAACAAATACCTGTATCATTGGAATGGACACTTGGCCAGTCAGAGCAAGGAGTGACTATATAAGAGTCCAGGGCAAACATCAGGCCTCTTTAATATATATATATATATATATACATATATATATATATATATATATATATATATATATATTTGTATATATATTTGAGATTATGATAAAATTAAATCATTTCCTGTCTCCAAATCCTCCCATGTAATCCCCCCCACCACATCTCTCTTTCAAATTTATGACCTCTTCTTTTCTTTTTTCATGGCCTATATAAATGCATTCATATATTCCTAAATATATAAATAATTTGTTAAGTTTATAATTTATAAATAATTATTGTATGAAGTAAGCACACTAATACAATCAGCTCAATCTGTATAATATGTTACTTGTATGTATGTTTTCAGAGATGACCATTTGGTGTTTGATAACAAATTGGTGTGTCTTTCCCTGAGGAATATTATTTTTCTTTTTTCAAACAAGGTTTCTCTGTTGTAACTGAGGAAGAGTTTGTACAGCTCTCAGCATTTCATAGTTGTCCTGTCTTCTTTAGAGCTGAGCACACATGGTCCTTCTCCTGTCCACTTTGCCTGTTTATTGTTGTCCTTGTTTGGCTCATGTTTAGACATTGAGAATTATTGAGAATTTCCCTAGAAGACACTTTCTCACATAAATCCCCCTGTTCCTTTGGCTCTTACAACCTTCTAGCCCTCTTCTGTCCTCTCCTGCAAAGATACCTGAGCCATAGGTGCACAGGCTGTTTTGTAGACGCATCAGCTGAGACTGGTCTCCACAACTCTGCCTTTTGATCAGTTGTAATTTTCTGAAGTGGTCTCCGCCTGGAGCAAAGTGAAGTTCTCTTAAGGAGGGGTGCGGAATATACCAATCCATGAGTATAAGGAGAAACATTTGGAATATAGTTAGGGATTATGCTGTCTTAGAAAGTGGCAATTGTAGATTCTCCTCCAAGATTCATGCCATCGCTAGCCCTCAGTAGTCGGCTCTGTTTCCAGTACCAAGTCAGGCCTGCTTTAGGAAGGGGCCTCAGAGCTCATCCTATCTATTCTGTGACACTGGAGGGCATCTGGGGTCAAGGAAATTGAGTCAGCCTAACTCTTTCCTTCCATGCTCCATTTACCCTGAAATCCCAGGAAAGTGATGCTATGAGCTCTTTCACTGTAAGTTGTTCAGTAAGACTTCAGTGAAAATCTCCATACTTATTTTTTTTAAAAAATGTGTTTTTCATGTTGCCTACTAATTAAAGTTCAAAGATGTCAGTGTGATACATTTAAATTCCCATCTCCATTTTACTTCTTTCTTAATTCTGTAGACATTAAAAAAATGTCACTTCAGCATTCCCTAATTCCACCTTCCCATCACTAAAAATAAGATTCTGTTATCAACCCAATAGTGCTATTGAAATTTTAGAAAGTTCTTCACTTACCATGTCCAGCCTATCCGAAAAAAAGTGATATGACTATATTTTAAAGGGAAATTGCTCATTTTAATAGTATTTTTTCCTAAAGAAAAAAATTATTTTCTTGCTCAATATAATGCTCTCTACATGGAATTCTTTTGGTGTTTTGCTGTTCTCTGTCCCTTAGGTATCTTTCATATGATGAGAAAGTAACAAAATTGGATTGATTTATTTTTGACAGGCACAGAAGGAAACCTGCTCATTGTGTTTATTGTAGCTTGCAGTTAGCTAAAAGTATGAATTAGTTACCTAAGTTCCAACATAGTTTCTACATATGGTCATTTATCTTTTCATTTATAATAAGTGATGTATCTATTTGGTTTAATATCTACCAAATGAAGCAGGAAATCATGAGCGGTGATTGCCCGGTTGCTCCATACTGACCTCCAAAATCATGACCCTGATGACCAAAGGAATTCATCATAAAGTTCTGGAGTATTGTTGTAGAATTTTTGTATTTTCTGAAATCAAGTGAACCTTTTCATGATTCAAATAAATAACAACTCTCAAGTGGGACAAAGGAGAAACATCTTATCCCTTCCTAGCATTTCACCTTGAACTTTGATTGACTTTCAAGCTTTTACTTCTATTTTTCCACAGTCTGCTTGGCACTTTCTTTTCTTACTACAGAAAACCTTCACACAAAATCCTTGTTCCCATGCTTCAATTTCCCACATTTTATAAAATATACAAAACAAAGTCAGCACTGTAACTCATAATCACGCGTGTCATTGTTTATTTGAAAATCTCCACATTGACATAAGAATTTGCTATAGAGATCGTCTGTTACTTTTGAAATGTGGAAATTCCTTTTTCATGTTTCTCCACATTGATAAAAAAGGCTTACTTCATTATAAAACCCTGTTAGCATATGGCTCTTTTAATTTTACATTCTCCACCCAACTATGTACATAGCCGTGATTTCAATTTTGCAGGCTTCATTGATTTCTTAATAGCTCTTACCAGGAATAAGTAGGTCCAGCCAGTCTCTGCTGGTCATCATTACAGAAATGGAAGTCTTTACATCTCCAGTTAGCTGAAGAAGAGCCTTCTTTCTGGTGCTCACACATCTGGAATTCATATTAGGGTGCAAGGGTAGTTCACCCAGAGGTACATAAACTCTGAAGACGTCACCTGTGGTTTCCAGAGGTCTCTGCCATTCAACAGATCCTCTTTGCCTGGAAGAGAAAAGACATGCTTCCTAAGACATCTTACAAATTTCTTCATAAAATGTCACCAATTCAACTTTTGCATCTTTTAGCTCTGCTTTATATAATTAAGTGCCATGAATATTCTTGTGAATATAGTTTATAGCAAAAATAAACAAGTTTAAAGAGTGTGTCCTCATGTAACTCACATTTTAGTGGCTTTTCATGGTTAATGTACAAGTAACTGTGTAAAATGAACCCTGGTGATAGATGTCATGAATACTCCTACAGGCTGAAAGTGACATCCAAAGCAATTTGGATGCTGGGGTATTAAATAACACTGTCAAGGATGACTTTATGGTTTACATGAGAACTGAGCATAGAAGCAGAAAGGCAATGAGATGCATGACTATCTCTAGGAAGAACGTACCAGACAAAGGAGGCTGTCTTGATGGGGAAGGTTGTTTGAAGTATCCCAGACATAGAAAGACTTCTAGTGTTGCCAGGACTGATGTCCACATCTGTGTAGCCAGATTATGTGTAGTGTTAAGAGTTGGAGATTTTGTAAGGCCTGGGAGATCACTCTCAGGACTTTGATTTTATTAAGAGGCATTATTGTTTTATGTGATTATTGTTATTTGATCTTATCCTGTGGCATTCATTCTCTGATTTTATCAAGAGAATAATGGGAAGATTCTGAATACTTTAATGATGGGTTTGAATGATATTTTATAAGGATCACCCTGTCAACCATGCTCAAGAGGGATTGGAAAAGATTGGGAGGATCTCACATCAGTTTCAAAGATCTGAAGGGGGTGTTGATGGTAGAACAATATCCTGGTCTGACAGAGCCAGTGTGGTACTGAGTTGTTTGGTGTCTTTGGTGGTATGCATTATTATACTCTAAATATTGCTTATCCCTCAATTCTGTCTGAGGTGCACTCACCTTTCAATAAGGAAACTAAAGACTATCTTTTCTATGGTTTTCCAGGTGCTACAAGCTTAACTGGGCTCCATTAGACCTTTTGTCACACTTTTCTACTTACAACACCGAGTTGTAATAACTTGTTTATGTGTCTGTCCTAGGTAGAAGATCAGCTCCACAAAGTACTGTTTTATAAAAAATCTTTTTCCTGTCTTAAAAAAGTTGGATGTGGTGCTGGATGCAGCGATGTGCACCTGTAATCCCAGTTACTTAGGAGGCTGAGACAGAGGATGACTGAAACCCAGGAGTGAGAGGACAGTTTGAACAGAAAGTAGTGCAACAAGATTCCATCTCAATAAACAAAACAAAACTAATACAGGTACATAAATAGACACAGAAATAGATGATCTTAAAACATATGCATATACATGCATCAATAGCTTTATGTGCGCCTACAAAATGAATGAATACCTTAAAGTATTTGATGAGAAATATTTGAAATGATTTCTCCTCTGTCTGAGATAAAAAAAATCTCATTCTCTAGGGAAGGGTGTCTAACTTCATTCTTAGAAATTTAGAACACACCATAATGAAGATATCTGTCATCCTCAGAAAACAGAATAGGTTTCAGTGTCCCTCATTGTAGGTCACAAAAAAAAATGTAATTCCACAGGTAAGAGAATATGTCACTGTGTGACAATTTATGGGAGTCTGGTTGAGTTCCTTGTGCGCATGCAGAGTAAAGTAAATGTCTTTGTTGTTTTCTACACTAAGGCCAGGGAAGTGAGATAAACAGAATGAGAAGCGGGAGGCCCTGAACCATCTCCCTAGCCCTCGGCAGGACTATAGACAGAGGAGATGATGCAGCTCCTGACATGATGAAGACTAGACTTTCTATATCCTGTATGTATCCATACATCCATATTTGTATATATAAGAGTAGGCACATATGTGTCTCAAATGCATGCGTGGTGATCAGAGGACAACCTGGCCTTCTGCTTGGTGACACAGGTTCGTTTGTTTTCTTCTGTTAGGTACTCCAGGCCAGCTGCCCCACAAACACTGAGGGGACTCTTGTGTCTGCCGTTTAGCTTGCTGCAGGAGTGTGGGGATTACAGAGCCCACTGCTGTGCCTGGTTTCCTGTGGGATTGGGAAATCTGAACTCAGGTTCTCATGTTTACAGTGCCAAGTGCTTTACTCCTCTAGCCATCCCTCCAGCCACACTTTCGTTTGTATTTTCTGTTTTCTGTATATTAAGGTCACTCTGACTAAAATAGAGGATGCTATAAATATTTGGCTAACATTCTTAAGGGCCTCTGTGTCACTTTGTAAAATAAGTCACAAAATGGACCAGAGGAGACTAGAGAAATTCATAACCAGTGAGTGATTACACCAAAAAAAGAAAGAAAGAAAGAAAGAAAGAAAGAAAGAAAGAAAGAAAGAAAGAAAGAAAGAAAGAAAGAAAGAAAGAAAGAAAGAAAGAAAGAAAGAAAGAAAGAAAGAAAGAAAGAAAGAAAGAAAGAAAGAAAGAAAGAAAGAAAGAAAGAAAAAGGCACCATTAACAGAAAACTTCCTGTGATACTAGGTAAAAATATGAAGGGGTTAATCACTAAGTGTCTGAAAAAGTGCATTCGGGCAAGGAGGGCGACTGGATTTTTGAAAACTATTATGAGTAGGTAGATGCCCTATTTTTAGTTTTATTTTTCTACACCCGGTAGCAAATCAGCAGAATGGGGGGAACGAGAGCCCTGTAAGCATTTAGCAGCATCTCAACCATAAATTCAGTGAGGAGTCTAGACTGCCATTCAGTTGTTAAGTCTATCGTAGCTTACATAACAGACGTGGTCTGTCCAAGAGCAGCAGTAACCTTCCCCCTTTACCAGGAACTGAGGGAGATCATCTTTGAGGTACTGTGTTCCATTTGGCAGAATATGTTCAAAGTAGAACACACTCAGAACCGGAGAGGCAGGAAGAAAAAGAAACTCAAGACAGGGCTACATAGGAAGCTGCAGAAGAAAGTGAAAGAAAGACAAAGCTTCGTGGAAATAGCGAGGAGGCACCAACAGTGGAAAGAACAAGAGATTCTGGAAGGATCTTTTAGCAGAAGCTGGGACAACTAGGCCAAAAAAGAGTAGGCGATTCTATGTAAATGAGACAAGTATCTTAAGATATTTCTACTCTGTGGGTGGCCTGTGAAGAAATTGTATTAGCAGGAGAATGCCAAAAGCAGTTTAAGTTCTGTTTTGTTTTGCTTTGCTTTGTAACATGACTACACACACACACACACACACACACACACACCCATAGACACTCCCCCACATACACAGACACCCACAGACACCCCCCCACACACACATACACACATACCCACACAGAGCAGAAGAGTGAAAAAATAAAAGTTCTCCTGGAATAGAGTGCATCTAGGTTTCCCTCTGTCCCTTAAGTTTTATGCTTTTTTGTTTGTTTGTCTTGTTTTGTTTTTTGTTTGTTTGGTTTTTTTAAGTTGAATTTGTCATAGTCCATACGAGTGAATTGTTAGTAAATGTAGAAAATACTAGAAATTAAAATAATATTAAAAGTAATAAATATTCATACTAGTTTGCCACATCAATCTTCTGAGACAAGCAAATAAGGCACTCACGGTTTAGTGAGTTAAATTTCTTTCTAAATCTGTCTCTGGCCATACATAAACAGCTTTGAATGTGAAATCTATTTCTTTACCTCTAAGCCATGCAGGGTTATTTTCCTCTTACATTTTATAGAAATCATTGAATGATCCTTAACCAAAACCAGTAAGAATTGTCGCATCCATGACACGTGCAATGTACTAGAAATTTCTCCAGTGTGTTTTTATGTATGCTACACAACCAACCTGTTTCACAGACAAAGAAACTGAGGCATAAAAAGTGCCTTAATCATGGTAAAATTAGCTTATGGAGTAAGTGAAATCCATCTTGCTCTATCACTCAGATACTCAACATCCAATGTGTAGTAACTCTCCATAGAAAGAAGAATTCCAGGGTTCAGCACTGGTATTATAAGAGCACTGTCATAGAGAACAGCACAGACGAGTCAAAGCATCCAAAGGTCTTCTCAGTGTGACAGAGATTCAACATGCCTCTCTGTCTTCAAACTTTTGAGCATCCAAAATAATCTAGAACCCATCCTGAGCCTTCAACAATGAATTCAGAAGACTGAGCTGTTACAGTACTTTGTTTTACTGTGTCTGACTATGGAGACTCAAGCTGCTTACATAGATGACTTAGCTTTATAGCTTCCACAAACATGTTGGGTTGCCTCTCACAAGGGTACCTGGACATTTCCACGCCATTGGAGCTCACAAATGTGATCACTCTTATACAAAGAGCTAAAACATTGCAGTCAGAAATTGGCTGAACTTCAGACGACAGAATAAATCTCTGAGATTAACTATTTCCACTGCCACAGCTTTAAATCGCTGAGGTTAATTTGGGGGTGAGCATCATTCATGGAAACTTCATCAGGGACTAGCTATCTGGACCTGCTCCAAGCATCATGAAGCACTGCCCAGGAGAGTCTGGCAGTGAATCAGGATACTGACCTGCCATCCTTCTGCTGCTAGTGGCCATGATGTTTAGCCATCAGAGGATGCCAAGTTAATTACAGCCTGCTCACATCTAAGAACTGTACAAATATCCACCAGGTTCCATATTGGACTTTGTTTGTGGTCTAGTAATGTCAAGGGCCTTTGAAAACTTTTACTGGCAAGCTAAAGCCACTCTGCTTCCCCATAATAAACAAAGCCCAAGGAAGCTCTTCAAAACTGCAAACCTAAGATACTTGAAAAACTCCTTCCGTGTTCTCAGAAGTGCCTGCTGCAACTGACTACCAAGTTCAGGCAGGTCTCCCGAGTACCCTGGAAATGTTTCCTGTGCCCGTGAACTTGATTTAGAAATAATTAAAGAGAGAGAGAGGCAGGAGACCACAGTGCCTCTTGTTGAGTTAAAAGTTCACTTTTTAGAATAAAGATTTCATTAAGACCATAGAGTTTGGATATGGAGCTGTCACTTTAAAATGTGCTCGCTTGAGTGCTTCCTCTCAGATGGGCCTTTGAAAGCTTCCGAGCCATGGCAGAGGAGGAACAGAGCCACCCCAAGCATATTTTACAGTGACAGGTCTGAATATTTAGTGTGAATGGAATCACTGTATCCTAAACCCCAAAGTAAATGTGGAAGCTGAGATGAGGTATTCTGTCAGTCTAAGCTTTCAAATAAAATTGTCACAGGGAATTGCCTGGAATAGCCAGACCTAATTGCAGAAAAGGACTGTAGCAAGACCAGAGAGGTACGGAATGAGTCATTTATATTCCATGAATCATTGGTCATCAGAGATTATCTGTGAAATACTCAAAGTCCAAAGTTAAATTGCCCAGGATTGATTTGGCATAGAAAGAGACTGCTATTTGTTTTATTTGATTCATATACATGTATATGAAACTCTAAGCTATATATGGCTTAGTTTCCTTACTGAACTTGCAAAAATATGGTCTATAGAGAAAATATAAGACCTCATTTCAGCTTATGCTCGGTTTTCTTGTAGGTGGCCACACATTCCCTATAACTGAAGGACCAACTGAAGACATAGTTGATGTTATTCCAGGTTGCCCATTAAGTACATGTGTTGGGTGAAGCAGAGGTCATAGCAGCCAATCCCATTCTCTCATATCCTAAGATCCTGTATCTTAATATTTCCAAGTGTGCGACGTATTTGATTTACATCTGTACAGTCTTTGCTATATTTATAATAAAAAAAACGAACTATGAAAAGGCAGGACTTTGAAAATTGTCTTTGCATAACAAGAGTTATTTGGACCCATGAACTGGGAAAAGGAAAATTTTAGAAATAATGTAGAAATACTAAAGGTACAGAATAGACACAGAAATAGGAACAGCTTACCTGACCCTGTGTAAGACATACGTGGTTTCTCCCATTACTAAAAATAGAAACAAAATTTTGCTGTTCTGTTGTTCGAGTTCTTTCTATGTTTGGTTATTAATCCTGTAGATGATAAGGAGTTCCCAGTATATTCTCCCACTTTTATCTCCCAGTCATGTTGTTTTCCTTTGCCCTGCAAAAGCTTTGCAGTTTGCTAGACTCCCACTTGTCAATGTATGCTTTTTCAGTCTGTACTTTTGGGGTCACACTAACATTTTTTTCTAGACCAGTGCCCTGAAGTATACTATAGCCATTTTGAGCTTAAGACATCACGTATGACAAATATCAAATGATGCTTTCTGCAGCCAGCTTCATCCGTGGCTCTTTCTCTCCTGGTAAATGCTGACACCGTCATCCAAATCTTTGTTTGAGGTCTGCTAGCTTCCCTCCTTGTCTCATATGCAACATTAGGACCACCAGGGCACCCTGAGTATTTCTCCTTTTAAAATATGTGAAGAGACCTAGGACTCCATCACACAATGTTAAAATCATCTTGACTTCAGTGCCTGCGTCTTCTCACTTGGATGTGGTGCCTTTCTTCCTAAGTCATCTTCCTCTCTCAGCACATGCATCCTTGTAGTCCACCAACCATGGCAGCTAGACCTAATACCACATTCTCCGACTCATCGAATATTCTCTGAATGTTCCTTGATTGACATGGAATGTGCCGTCTCCTTCAGTCCTGTAAACACTGCATAATTTGGTATATTTGACTCCACCTCCTACTAACCCCTCTTTTGTGCATTTTCTTTAGCAATGTCACATTGCAATTCCTCCAGCTTCACGGATGGGTCTCTGTCTTAGGAGCTTTGAGCTCACTCCTCCATCTGGGCATGTGTCCTCCAGATAGCCAGATGTTTGGCTTCTCACCGGATTTAGATATTTATTCAAAATTGAGTTTCTCAGTGAGGTCAATCCTGGAAACCTAATTTACAGTTTAAGCTACAATTCCTTCAATATTTTCTTTTCTCCCCACTAGAATCTTAACTCTCCGAGCCTAGGAAGATTAACCTTGTTTGTTCATTGTGGTCTTCCAAGTGTTCACGAGAGTTTCAAGCACATGGGAGATTGAAGAATGTGAATTGACTGTTAAGAAAATCATTTTTAGTAGAAGACGATTATTGATGCATTTTTATACTGGAAAACCATTTCTGCAAAGATCTAAGAGCCAATAGATTTCCAAAAGAATGGATATTTTTCTTTTCAGTGTAGAAAGAGAACTCACAAGATAAGGCTCTGCTGTAACTCTCTCATTTTCTCCTCAATTGCAGTTCTATGGTATTAGGAGGAGAGGACCAACAGCATCCGGTTCACAGTTACAGTTCTATGGTATTAGGAGGAGAGGACCAACAGCTTCTGGTTCATGGGATCGTATAGTTGTGTGAGAGTAAGAATAGCAATCCTGGCAAGAAACTTTAAACTTCCATGTTCTCAGGAGATCGTGCTTCTTGCTGTTTCCGTCTGCATTCCATCGATGAAGTCATCCATACAGTACCCTGTCTTCATCACCCCCTTCTTACAGGTTTGACTGTGTTTCTGCTTCTGAACCCCCAAATGATGTACCTGTTTGTATTTATTTCAGAATCTCTTGCGAGATTTTTGTTTTCTATTTCTTTCTATGTCGGGAATAAATATTTGTTTGGCTGAAGTGTTTCTTTCAAAATCGGAACCATTTCATGAGAATAATGGACATAGCTCTAAGTTTGCATATACACGTATATATATTGCATGTAGATGTAGTTCTTTCCTCACAGTATACATTACATTTAAGGTGTTAGACATCCCATGTTTTTAAAATAATATTGGAAAAACCTTTTCTCAGAAAGTAAAACAGCTTATGTCAACTATACTGCCCTTCTGCATATATATATTGTAGAATTATCATTAAAACCTTCTCCACAATGTTGCATTAATTATACTCTTATTGTACAGCTATATATTATGATGACAGCAGTTTCCAATAGAGAAGAATCGCTTATATGAACCACGTGCTCTGATAAACAGACAAGAGAAAGCTGCTACACATTATAAAATTTAGGGGTTAAGTCCCTACAGTCCCAGCAATACAGAGCATTGGTGAGAGGTTTCCACACCTTTTTTTTCATGTATGTATTTTTACATATTTTTATTTTATTTTTCTTCTCTCATACAACTTATATAATACATTCTGACCCTCCTCCTCACTTCCCTCTCCTCTCATCTCCCCTCTTCCCCAGATTTACAACCCCCATCAAACCCACAATCATCTCCCCCTCTTCTCCCCAGAAAAGAAACATCCCCCCAGGGTTCCCTCTCAAACAGGGCATGGCATAGCAAGATGGGACAAAGCCAGGCACCAAACCCTACATCAAGGGTGGGCCTGGCAACATGGCAATAGCAAAAGGGTCCTAAGGGCAGGTAAAAGGGTCAGAGACTCCCCTACTCTAGCCTGTGTGTGTTTTTCAAGAACACCAATCCAGACAGCCTTAAGATGTATTTAGGGGATCCTGCAGGTTCCATGTCTGTGGGACACGCTCCTTCAGTTTCGGCGGGACCCTAAGAGTTCTGGTCAGTCATCACTGCGAGGTTGTAACTAGCGCAATCCTCAGCAAGAGGCACCTTCAGCAGCTGAGATCAGGAGGAAAGACCCAAAGCGAAACATTATACAGACATTGGGGAACTCTGCAGAAAAGAGAGATTAGGTTTGGCGGAGACCAGAGGAGTTGAGGTTTCCACTCTTTAGTTAAATGACTTTTCTCTTCACAATGGAGGAAGGGAAACTGACATTTAAATAAAGTTTTACGTTTTGAACAAGCAATAAAAATAAACTAAAGGTTACATTTCTGGAGTCGTGATTGATAACAAGCACTTGGTTTAACTGCTCTTTATAGGTTAGGTAAGCAGTTTAAATTAAAAAGTGACCTATGCAAATATTCAATCTGGAAGAGAATTGAAAGTTAATCACTTTTCTTTGCAACTCCAAGAAACCTGATGGGATTTATATTTCTGGAGATTCAAGAAATTAGAAGGATGCATTTTACGGAGCCATCCTACGAAATGGGTATGAGGGTTTGTTTTCTTGGAAGCATGCTGCTGTTATGACGAGTCAAGTGTTCCCTTGGGTTTTGCAGCGTGTTTAAAATACAGTTTATTACAACCAATTCTATTGCAAGACACTAGCTGGTCTCTGAGGATGAGCTTGTGAAATACACCATTCTGACTGCAGATCTTCCCCAATTAACAGTTCCTCCCGAGAATCACCTGGGTACTGGGTGAGAGCATGTGACACTCCTCTGACTGAGATGACTGACTATGCCACTGCCTTTAGTGGCACAGATTTTCAGATGCTTTTGCGTATCCACTATTCATCTGAACTTACATTGGCAATAAAACCGCGATAGTTTAAAGAGAGGTGGCCATGGTGAGTTAAACATGCATTTCTACATGAATTACATATCTAAAAATATGTGAAAATATATAATGAGTTTTTCAAATAGTCTCTCACCGTGCTCTTAAGCCTCCAAAGTTTTTGCTTATCTCTCAAAATTTTGCAGAATTCACGCCTTAATTACGAATACTGACTTTTCAAACGTTTAACAAAATATCGTTTGCAACTTTATTTGTAAATTTAATTAAAAGTTTGGACACTCTGTCCAATTAGACTTCCCAAAGCATGAGTCTCTCCCTAAAACTCATCCATTAACAAATGAATAAACTACTGAGAATTCTTCAGAGATACCACAATGAAATTATTTTGTTTGTAAAAACAAGGAATAATTCAAGTTAATAATAGTTTTTTGTATATACTTAAGTTTTTCAGAATGGTTTTTATACACTTACACATAATGAAATGTTATTGTAGTCACATAAATTAATATGATTAACATCTAAATACGTGCCTTGCTTGTGTGATCACAGGAATTAAAATGGATTTTATTTTCTTACTAAGTTTTCAGCATACAAACTATTATTTTAATTATAGTGCTTACATTAAATATCCGAACTTTACATTTACTTATTCTGTATAGCATCAATTTAGTATTATTTCCAACTTCGATATGTGTGGGAAAATGGAATCTCATTAGACTTTCCCTCTTAGTTACACATTCAAGGCCAGATACCCACTTATTTATATATGATATTTGCATTTGGAAAAGAAGTAAGTCTTAACACTATCAAAATACACCACAATTCATTTTTTAAGAGGAAGGGAACAAATGCATGTCTGTACATTGGCTATTCTCCTCAAAAGTAGGTAAAATACTGAAAGAAACTTAAGGGAAGAAAGAGTTGTGTCATTCATTCATGGCTGCTCAGGGGTTAGGCAGAAGCTTAAGGCTGCTTACTGACATCTTAGCAGAGCAGAAAACAGAGAGGCTGACGGGAAGTGGGGCTCTCACAAAACCCTCCAAGATGGCTTCCACACTTTATGCTTCTGCCAAGCACCGTGTTCTCGAGTCCCTAGAAGACCTTCACCACCTGGCAAACAAATGTTCAAACACTGGAGACTGTAGGGGAAGTTTCACATTCAAACCATAGCAGCCTGATATCTGCAGGTTTTCTTCAATAATTGCATATAAAATACTCTCCACTTAGGAAACTTTCTCATTAATTGCCAAGTTGAGAGGAATTCCTAAACTCATTAGGAGTAACACTCTTATTCACACCCTATTTTAGTTATAGCATAATTCTAAAATTGAATTCATCTTTAAGGTCAGCATCTAGAGAACCAGACATTCATTTATATTGCTCTAATTACCTAATCAAATTATGTAGTTTACGGGCATATCCTTACCTAGTGTAGAAAAATAATGAACATAATCCCCAGTAAGACACTTGAAACACCTTTATCTTAACATCTGCTTTTTGACCTCGCCTTCACAGGACAGGTGAGAAAGATTTCAACATATCAAGAACACATGGTAGTAGTCTCTAAAATAGCTACTTATGTGGGATTATTTTTTAATTGTTCTGTATTTACAAATATATGATAATGGTAATTTTTCTGAGTCCTTAGCCATGTGTATTGAGAATGGTTACAAATAATAAATAGAAATGCCTGTAAAGAATATGAACAGTATTCAGAGTAAATAAACATTCTATACAGTATTGATTTGTGAGAATCATTTCCTAATCTCAAAAGCTAATAAACCTTTAGAAAAAAATGTCTAACTTTTAATGTAATATTTAACATATTAAAGACTAAGGTCTTCAGCCATATATAGGTTTTTCCTGTTAGTATACACCATATAGTTTTCTAAAATTTAATTTTCATGTAATATTCCATAAATCAATCAATAATTACTATTATCTTCTTATGGTTTTATAATTTTTCTGTTTCTATTTTATTAATTTTCTCCTGAGTGACATTGAAGTTGTATATAATCTTTGTCAACTAAAAAATGAATACACAAGGTACCTTTATGCATATGTATTTTATATGCAAATTTTATGTAGCTGTTTATTTATGCCCCCCCTACACACAACTCAAAAATACACACATATTTTTGTCTTCCACTGTAGAAAAGAAAATTTAGGCTTAAATAAGCTATGACACTAATACAGATATATGTCTTTAATATACCAAAAATATTTCATTTTCTTACAGGACTGTCTCACTCAAAAAGGAAAACCTGTGGGAAAACAAATGAAATTCAACCCAGAACACAGCGAAAACATGATGACTTCATGGTCACTAGCATGACATACAATATTATTAGTAATATTCTATAACATCTGAGGGGTTGTAACGAACTCACAGATACTCTTGCAGTATCCAGAATTCTGCATGTGATTATCAGAATTCCAACTTAGTGTTGGTACATAATAACTATATTTAATAAATATTGATTTTAGAAGATATGCATGTATGTATATATGATGAGAAAATACAAAAAAGAAAACAATCTTCAGTGACTTATGATTTGTGTTAGAAACACTCAGGTTGGGAAACAATGATCAGAAAACACTATTATCAGAAGTATTCTAATCCCACTACAGTTGAGGTGTTTTCCCCTGGGAAGATGTTTCTACATATATTTCTAGGACTTAGGGTCTTCAGATAATTTTCGAATATTCTTTGGAGCCTGGTAGCTGTTGCTATTGAAACCTAATTTCCATGAATCATTTACTTCTAGTAATTTGTAGTTCTGGAATACAGAAAAATAATTTGATTAATTCAGCCTCCATTCATTAAATATACACACTCACGTCACCGGAGGAGCATCTGCTGTGCTTGGGAACATACATGGCTCCCTGCTTTGACAACTGCCAGGAATGGCATATTCAAAGGCTCGATGATCTGCTACCGAATTTAAAAGGGAAAAGCCACAGAAAAGGACAAGCGTGCTAGAGAAAGATGTCAAAATTTCCCAGAAGAGGTAGATGTGACTGAATAGTTTACGTGTACTGTCACGAACTTAAACGCAAATGAGTAAACTCATGAATCAGAATGAAGAAAC
The DNA here is from genome assembly GCA_026225945.1 of Cricetomys ansorgei. Taxonomy (NCBI): domain Eukaryota; kingdom Metazoa; phylum Chordata; class Mammalia; order Rodentia; family Nesomyidae; genus Cricetomys; species Cricetomys ansorgei. The sequence continues at coordinate 2,316,607 of JAMJFZ010000558.1, forward strand.
ACTTCTTTAAGGATGCAAATTACAAAGAAAACATCAAAATAATGAAACCTGCCACTTTTTTTTTTCTCCATGGAGAAAAATTCTTTACTAGTTCGAAAACAATGCTAGTGGGGAGAGGGTATTTGATGTGGAAACGGGTGTTGCAAACTCCCCAAGACACGTCAATTGGTATTTTAACAACCTTATACCAAAAGTAGTGTAATTAGCCAAATTCATTTTACATAGTTAAATATTCAGTAAATGAGAGCACATTGTGAAAGAAAAAGTTAAGTTTTTCAAACATTGTAGAAATTAAAAACATTGTAGAAATAGTTTTTATTGTTTGAATCCCCTACCCCCTACCCCCACAAGTGAAATTATTTCTTTGTCTGAATACGTGTGAATCAGAGAAAATGGTGGTCAGGTGTGACAGGTGATTGTGATTAGGATTATACATGTAAATGCCCAGAGAAATGACATATATTAGGTCTGAACATTATTAAGAATCATTAAAAATACAAGGTACTATATGTATTTTATTGGCAGTTTAGAAATCACAGGTATTGCAAAGAAGGAAGAAAAACCCTGATAATATATAATTCCTGTCTTTAGCATATATATACACACTATATATATTTATATTTTTCATATATATATGTGTGTGTGTGTGAAATATAGTGTTAATATAATAGAATACTATATTATGCATAGTTGTGTAATGAATATTAAGGATTGTATTATGATCAGAATAATTTTATGTATTTTTTAAATGATTCATTTTATATCATCTTTTAAATTTTTTTACATCATATGTGTGTGTGTCTGTGTGTGTTGTGCTTGGTGCGTGCTTTCTGGTGGGCATGTGGAGGTCAGAGGACAAGTTAGAGTTTGTGGTTTTTATCGGTTGTGTAGGTTGTAGGGCTTGAACTCAGGTTAGCAGTCTTAGTCATCTGCTTTGCTCCACAAGAGACTTTACCCACGGAACCAACACACTGGCTTCTCATGAGTCAATCCCCATGCTGCTGGGAGTAAATACCCAGAAGGCATTTGGAGAGTGAAAATTGGAAAACATATGCATGAAGAGTTCGGTTGAGAGGGTGAAGCAGCCACTAGGGGTGGCCTTGGGTTTTCTGACCTGTTTCTGGCAAACCTGAACTTCTGGTCCATCTGCTGGAACAGCTATTGCCCACATCTTCTTAAATACTTCTTCAAATGGGAATTCAAAAACCAACCCAGCATTCACTGTGAGCTTGGAAGAGGCTCACCAACATGTTTCTCCACACTGCCCTTTATATGTTCTTTTGGGCTGTGAAATGTGAGAAATTCTTCTGCTGACAGAAATGAGACCATTGTCAAGTGCTGCCACAGTCTGGAGCTTGATTCTGCTTTTTTGTTTCCTTTTAAACCCTAGAAGCACAATAGTTCATTCAGATTTGCTCTGAACCAGAGACAGAAGATCAACAACATGGCCTTAGGGGGAAAAGCTTTCTTGAATTCTTACCTGTTTAAGTGGAGATTAATAATGCTGGTATAATCCTTCAGCGCCTTGTGAAAGAAACAAATGAAACGATGCATTTACAAATCTTTGTAAATAATAAACACTCAATAAATGTTAGTTACTTTAATTTTCTACGGACGAAGAAACTACAAGATCAGCTAGATTTATCTGTACTTATTCATAAGACCCAGAGAAAATCAAGTTGCTAAAATCTTCAATAGTGCCACGTGGGACTCAAAATTATTAACACTATCACAGTAAGTGGACATATGTGTAGACATGGTATGCAAATAAAAGACGACCAATAAAATAGAGATCTCTTACTTCCTTACAAATATAAGTATATATGAGGATTATAAGATATAAGGATTAGTGCGCTTATGTAGGAAGAGAAGCAATGCATAGCTTCATGTTTTGTTCTGAAGTTCAGAATATTTGTAAAAACGAATCTATCTTTTAAAACTGCAAAAAGGTATGCTGGTGACCTAATGTGCGACACACAGAATAGGACACCCAGAGAGGATACAACCTTTCAAAAGGAACTAGTTTCTTCTCCTTTTTATGCACAAATTACGTTTTTGTCTCTCCTAAGGTAATTTGAGTTGTTAGCAATGCATTGAATGTGACCGATCACAATGTCCATCTTCAAAGCCTGATTTAAATAGTTATAAGACAGTGACTTAACGGTCTATACCTAAATCCAGTTTGTTTCATATGACTCTCATAGCTAGAGAGCATTTCGAACATCTGAGTGTCGCTGGGAGAAATGCGTCTTTAAGAACTGTCTTGGACTGGTGTTTGCTCAGGGGTGTCTGAGTAGCTGCACTGTCCTGCTAGAACCTCCAAACAAGAGCTGTGTCTCCAGGTAATGTCAGAAGCTACTGTTGTGCCCAGTTTTTGAAATCCTCCCCCTCCCCAAGTACCACCAAGAGACTGCGAGTTCTGATGCAAAAGCAAGGAGCCTTTATTCTGCAGAGCAAACCAGTGCCCTGGGGTACAAGAGGGCCCACCCTGAGAAGCTTCCTGCAAGGGTTTTTAAAGGGAGCAGCAGATCTCCCTGATTGGTCAGAACCCAGGCACTGGATTGACTCATTAATATTATATGGCAACAAGGATTTCTGGGAAAGTGAGTACCTCGCCACTAAACAGAGAGGTTTATGGGATAGTGAGTACTTGACATTAAACTGAGGAGAGGTTAGTGCCTTTACCACTAGGGCGCTGGGCTTTTCACTACATCTATAATCCCTCACTGCCAAAGCATGAGATGAACAAGGACAACACCAACAGACATGCCACAGTGGACATGGGAAAGCCAGCCTGGTCTCAACCCTACACTAAGAACTACAGGCAACTAAATAATGCTGAAGAGCACACCAATCATCATCTAACATCACATGGGCAACCTTGAAAATATACATACAAGTAGCATTATACAGACACAGCAAGCCATATTTAGGAATATATATATATATATATATATATATATATATATATATATATATATATATATTAAGGAAAAACAAATAAGGCCATAATTTAGAAAGAAAGCAAGGAGAGCTATATAGGAGAGTTTAGAGGGAAGAAAGGAAATAGAAAAAATGATATTACAACCTCAAAAATAAAATAAAAAAAAAAGAATTAACTTTCCATTTCCTTTCAAATAAGCATCCTGGGGTGATTTTGAGGAATCATGCCTTTAATCCTAGCACTTAGAAAGCAGAGGCAGATGAATCTTAGTTCAACTTTGTCGACACAGTAAATTCTAGAATGGCCAGAATTTTTGAGACCCGCATCTTTAAAAACAACAACCACCACTACAGAACAGTTTTATAAAACATGTGTATCTTTTTCTTTGCTAAGAACAAGTTCTTATACAAGATCCAATAAGAGTCAATAAAGCATTTCATTTGTTAGATTTACTAAAATGGGCTCACCAATTCCCTTTGTAGCCTATTAAATCATGTAGATATGAATTTTAAGAGGGACCATCTCCTCCTCCTTTACCAACCATAGGACGCGAATCCTGTCCAGGCTTTCTCAGTCTTCTTCCTACAGCACACATTTCTCACTGTTAGTATGCCATCTTTCTGTAGAGCAGAATTTGCTGCAGTTGTTGGTGTCTGACAGGTTTCCAGAGAGGTTTTCTCTGTTGTAATCTGGCTGTCTGGCAATTCACTCTGTAGCCCAGGCTGGCCTCGAGTGCTGGGATTAAAGGCCTGCATTACCACAGCCCAGCCAGAACAGAATATTTACATTTAAAACAAATATTTGCTAGCAGATATGTACTTGGAAGCAACTTATAATAAAAAAATATAATTTGGGAAGCTTGGGAGAAATAAAAATATTCATTTGAAACTTTATGTTAGGGAAAATATTAAACTTTCGTAAAAGCTGAGACATTGTTTAAGGCTCACTATTTTATCAGTCACCAAGTTTTCAAAATATGTAAATATACATTCTTTGGATTGAAATAATAATGAATCCTCGAAACCATATCATGTATAAATATTTAAAGACATATAAAATAATAGATCAAACAAGAGAATCACAATCTCTCTCAGACTTAACAAAACTAATGTCAATCTGAATAATTTGTTGTGTTGAAATACACTTTATAAAAAACCTAGCCAGTTTTAAGTGTGCAATTGATTGATGCTTTTAAGAATGTATTTTGAATTTATTTTAATCTTTACAAAAAATTACGGCCCATACAGAGAATTCTCTTCGCCCTTCCCCAACGTCTCTGTCTTGTGACTAGTGGCACTTAGGAGCGTCACACAGGCATTGCGTCACCGAGAGCGTTCTCCGGAGCCCAGCAGCTCCCTCAGCATTGTCCCCACAGTGGAAGCTAAGTCTCTGCACTGTACTTCAGTGGGCTCCTCTCCACTCAGTGAGCTCCACAGCCTCTCCTGGCCTTCCACAGGTACAGCAGCTTTGATGAAAACAGGTCAGTTACCTTGTAGAACACTCCCCTTTTTGAATTACCCTGATGTTGCCCTGTGACTCAGCTGGGCCATCTAGACTTGGGTGAGGGATATTATCAGAGCTGGGTGTCACTGATGGCCTATGCTGGCGGGACTCAAGGACGCCAGCAGGTCTTATTACTCATGACCTTGACCTTGCTTCAAATGGCTTTTGCCAGCTTCTCACACTATAAAGTGACTGTGATGATGAATTTTGTTAAATGCATTTTTGGCATCTTTAGAGATGATTTTTTTCCTTTGCTTTATTAAATGATTGATTATATTAATGGCTTTCCTAATGTTTAACCACTTCTGCATCATGAACAAACTCCATCGGGTCATGATTCAATGGTCCTTTTTAAGTCCTTTACCATGAGGTAACTAGAGAATCGTTTTTGGTACAATAGATTTTCAAGGTCAGTGCCCATCTCATTAGAACACACTGAACTATTATTTAAGACAGTTTAATCTGGGAATCCACTTAACATAAGCACTACCTTAGGACATATTGCAAGCGTATAAATAACACCCAGTCCCACTACACCTCCTGCCTTTGTCAAACTCTCTTCCTTCAAGTCCCCCGATGTTAAATACTATCAGACCCGAAGACTGGATTAGTAGGGTGAAAGGCATCTTCCTGTTCAATACTGGTGATGTTTAATCCAATCGCATCCATCTCCACTAACAGCTCTTATTGAACGTGGCTGCTCAGCATCAGTACCACACGAGTCTTACACGCTTTAATAAGTTCCAGGTCCATTCTACTCAGGGTTATGGTGTCAGTCAAGAATACCTCCCATCCATAGCCATCCCCGCTCATTCTGCCTTGCTATGTGACTCTCAGTTCAAGCATTAATTCATGTGGCAAATCTGCACATCAAGTAAGTACAACTCCAAACCTACTTGTTTTGCTGTTGTCCATCTTCCTCACCAGATCGTAAGTTCCCTAGGGCATCAGGCTTGTGTTCTTCATCATTTCCTAGGCAACCCATAGCCTTATTGTGCTTCATAAGAACTCTTTAATGATTCTTAAGTGGAACTGAATCAAAGTTGACACTTTGTAAAAGATTGTATTGCATTTTATTGGAAATGACACAGTTTTTATGAAACTACCAATTAACTAGAAAAAAAAGACCCCTTAGATCAGAAATGCTTCTGCCATTCTTTGTACTGAATATTTGTCTTTAATTGACAAATTTAAAGCCTCCCTTTAGTAGGTTCTTTGCCCTGGGGAAGGCAAATTCTTTGATAGCCAAATTTCTTTTAATTTCCTTTTGAGTCTGGAGAAATAAAAAAGCCCTTTATTTATGAACCTCACAAAACATTCTTATAACGTCTGATGCACAAATATTGATCCAGGAAGGTGTTACCTCCCGTGGTTACCCTGTGAGTTTCCACTTTGAGTTGCCAAGGGAGGCTCACTGAGATAGAAGGGGAATGTCGTGCCATCAGTCCTCTGCTGATTCGTACCTGTGAGAGTCATGCGCTTTGTTTTTAAGCTCTCAATAACATCTGCAGAATCTAATGCCAGAGAAATAGGGGAAAAAATAGTATCATTTGCAAAACATTCCTGCCCATTTTAAAAAGCAGTTTATAATTTTTATTGACTTCATTCCATGAGAATCCCATTCATGTTTATAGTATATATATATATATATATATATATATATATATATATATATATATATATATATATATGGTATATAATATATATAACGTATGTATAGTGTATAGTTCTGGCTACTGGAAACCCCACCATCTCTCCATCCCAGCCCCTATTACTGAGCCTTCCCTCATCTCACCTTTCTCACCTTTCTCTGGCATTCATGTCTTTTTTTCAGACTCCCTGGGTTTAACCAAGATCATCTATGGGGCCATGAATGCTGAACTATCACTTGGAGCCTATGGGGTTCCTTGGTGTACACAAATGGAAATGATGAATGTTCTTCCCCTAGAAGCCATCAGTAGCCAAGTTTATCAGGGAGGAATGAGACTCCGTAAGCCCCTTTCAATCCATGACTGACTGTTGATAAGCTCAGTTTTATGTAGACCCATTAAAGAGAGCCGGAACTTCAGTATTGCCATGACTCATGGGCTAAAACCTGCCCAAAGGACAGTGTTTCATAACCCTACTCCCTGTCTCCTATCTCTTACATTCATTCTGCTCCCTCGTCTCCAATAATGCCTGAGCATTAGAGGGCATGCCGTGACTGTCCTGTTAAGGGCTTAGCACGGAACTGTCACTTATTCTCAGCACATTGAATACACCTGCTTCTCTACGTGCATCAGAGTTCATTGCAAAGAGAAGTCTCTCCGAGTAAGTCTGGGAGTAGCGTTTGTGTGAGGGCATAAACATAAATATTTAGAAGGCAGCTTGGCTCTATGACAGCTAAGCAACAATAGTAAGTTCAACTCTACAACCTAAGACATCCTTAGCTACTTTTTTAACCACATTTACAGTGCCAGGAGTGAATTCCCTGCTGTGGAAGAAACCTCAAATCCAAAGGCCAGTTGGTTAATCACATAATGATCATGCCACTTTTGCAGCATGGAACATATCTTGCCTAGTAGCTTGATTTTGTAGTTCATAGAATTCCCAGAGAGGTAAGTTTTAAAAGCAAGTTATAAGGAAGAAACCCTGTGTGTCTAGAGGCTGTGTTCCTGAAAGCCGGGTGATAGAAGGCGAACCCTAGAACCATTTGTGAGATACACCTTATGGATCAAAGTCAGACTCTTGCTATTCCTCTTATTTGCCCACCAAAACTACTAGATAAGACCCTATGGTTGAAAAAAAAAAAAACAGCCATAGAGGAATCAAGCTGTACTGGAAGCTTCCTCCCTGATTATCAGCCTCCATGGTGCCTGAAATGCCTATTCAGGCTGCTGGGGGAGAAAGGGCATGGGGTGATCTTGAAAAGCATTGATACAAAGTTAATAATTAATCTGTGACACTGAAAGTGTTATATTTCTTTTATTTGTTTGTTTGTTTGTTTATTTATTTATGTTTTTTCGAGACAGGGTTTCTTTGTTGTAACTCTACTGTCCTGGAACTCTTTCTGTAGACCAGGCTGGCTTTGAACTCATAGAGATCTGCCTGTCTCTGTCTCTGTGTATGAAAGGCATGCACCACCACCAACCAGCCTGGTTGTATTTCTTAACAAATTATTGCTATGAAGTTTGGAAAATCTATAATAAAATTGTGTTTTATTCTTGTAGTAAACATATTTAATACAGTATTTATATTCAGAGACAAGAATTTTTTAAAAAGCCAATGATTTTATTTTTTAATCAACTGTAAATATCAATTTCACAACCACTTGGTCTTTGGCCCATTACAGTTGAATCAGTATCAACACTGGTGAAGTATTTAAAACATTTTCAGATAAAATTTATCTGAGATTTTTTTAAGACATTGAGAGAAAACTTAAGAAATTTCCCAATTATCTTTATGAGAAACTAAAGAGGAGTAGCTTCATGCTAGCAGGAACTAATTCAGTTCTGTGATCTGAGTCAAATGAATTGTGAATTCCATACATTCTTTCCAAACTCCGGTTGCGTAGAAACACTAATGGAGCAAAAGACTTTGAAAAAATAGTCTAACAGGACCCAACAATGTAATATGTCTCTCCTCCCATACCCTGCATTTTGTTTAATTATTAATAAATAACCCTAGTAAATTCTCCTTTCATCCAATTTATAAGGCCTAGACAACAGATGAAAACTATGGGGGACAAATGCTTATGCAAGTAGGAGACAATGTTTCTGAAAAGGGAAAGATCTGCCTTGAGAAGAGTGAAGACTCAATAGAAGATAAAATGCAGCTTTAATAATGAGCATAAATTATAATTCATACAATTATAATCTATACAATGTAAATAATAATTAGCATAAACAATTAGCATAAATCTGTGTTATCACAGCTGTATCTGCTCCAGTCTATCCTGATGTCACATCTAGGACCTCTGAAGGCACCAAACTTCTTGTAAGGAAATTAAAACTAAATACACAAATAACTCAGATTAGAGGGTTTGCCCGGCAGTTAGGACCTGGGTTTAGTTCCCAGCACCCACATGATGGCTACAGCTTCTTGTCACTGCAGTTCCAGGAGATCCAACACTCCTTTTCTGACATCTTTGGGCTCCATTCATAAATAAACACATTGAAAACTGAAAAGGCAAATATCATTAGCATAGGGGTGTGAAATAGTTTGACTTCACAGCTCTACAGAAAAGATGAGAGTTATAGCCAAGTATCCTCAGAAACACTGCAATAGACCAAGGTCTTTCTAGACATCTGTTCTAACAGATTTCTCTTCTACTTCCAGTCTCTAAACCACAATGATGTGATTTGTGATTATTTTCTTAAGGGATTAAATCTAAGATTGATAGCTTTGCTGCTTTTCCCCCTCTAGAATATCTAATCTGTTTATTTAACCAAGAAAAGAAATGCGTTTCTTTACTATATGCCTTAGTTAGGGTTTCTGTCACTAGGATAAAATGCCATGAAAGAAACTCAGGGAGGAAAGGGTTTATTATTTCTGCTCCTAATTTTACATCACAGTCCAAAGTCCTGGCAGGAACTCAAAACAGGAACCAGGAGGCAGAAGCTGATGCAGAGGTTAGGAACAGTTGCTGCTTACTGGCTTGCTCTTTGTGGCTTACTCATCATACTTCCTTACAGCAACTCAGGACCACCTTTCCAATGGCAGCACCACCACAGTAAGCTGAGCCCTCCCACACCAGTCAGTAATTAAGAAAATACATTACTGACTTGCATATAGGCAAATCAAACAAAGGCATTTTCTCAGTTGTGAGTCCTTCTTTCTAAATGACTCTGGCTTGTATCAAGTTGATGTAACACTAGCCAGAATATTACCCACGTACTTATTTAAAGTTGGTAAAGTAGTTTTCACATTTCAAAGAGTACACACCTTACCATGGTGGATAAAAAACTACGATAAGGAATACGCTTGTCAATTCATATCATTCAGTCTGTTTTAGTTGCTTTTCTGTCACAGTGGAGAGATACCAAGGTCAAAGCAACTTGTATTTTAAAAAGAGCATTTATTTGGGAGAGGGCTTAGAGTTTCAGTGAGTCAGTCCATGACCATCATGGTAGAAAACGCAGCAATAGGCAGACAGACTTGGCACTGGAACAGTAGCTAAGATACTACATCGGATCCACAAATCCAAGTCAGAAAGATAAGACTGGACCTGGTTTGGGCTTTTGAAATCTCAAAGCTCACCCTCCGTGACACACTTCCTCAACAAAGCCACACCTCATAATACATCCTAAACAGTACATCAACCAGGAACCAACATCAAAATATATCAGCCCATAGGGACTGTTCTCATTCACCTCACTACACACTCCTAAAAGGCAGTAATTGTGTTGTAATTTATCTAGGTTTATTCTTTATCCCTTTCCATTTTGTTTTGCAACCAGTCGGTAAATAGTGACATAGTTTGTATTTGTCTGGGACAGGCCTTAACAAGATAATCAAAGCCTAAAACTCCTTACATGTTAATATCAGTAAGTATTTAAACATACTACTATATCAATAGAAGTACATTATTTGTCTTAAGTGTGAGCTCCTTGGATAAACTTTGTCTATTTCATCTACTACTATATATGAAATAATGCCCTGTACAAATTGCTATAATTTAAATAAGTACAAAACAGTAAATTAGACATTTCTTTAATCACTAAATTTGTTTTCCAACTTTTTCAGAAATTTTCTGAATATAAATAATATGGCTGGCTTTTAAATATTGTTTCTTAATGCCATCTTAGAGCTCAGCTCAACAAGTCTCTCTACCATAGCTTTGACAAAAGGTTATCCATTTTCCTGTTGAGAACTAAATAACGGGGAATCTACCTCTTATAAAGAAACAGAAATTGAACTTGTGGTCCAACCACACATCAGAAATTCACTTCCAGTTTCATACCGTGTTGGGACTGAATTCCAGGAGATCTGCTCATAGGCAAGCACTGTACCACCTCTACTGCAGCCCCAGCCCATCATTCTTGTTTTTTGAAGTATCTCTTCTATTTGCCTCCCATTTGATTCTACCTCTTTCCTCTTTATGATATGCTTGGTTATTCTTGGGCAATGGAATTTCCTTGTCAAGGGGGAATTCAAGACTCACCACCTCTCCTTCACGTTCTACTGAATTTTAACAAGAATTGTTGTCGTTGGTTTCATCTGGGTATGTGTTTGTGTGTTTGTTTTCTCCTAGAATAACTCTTTTTCTGTATGGTCAAGAAGTTACTACATACAAATTGGATTGTATAAATTACACCATGTCCAGAAAATGCTCTGTCACTAATGGGCTTTAAATACCAATATCCGTAAATTTGCTGCTTTTTTAATAACGCAGAAACAGAACACATGTTGGTCTGTATAGTCCCTCCAGTTCTTCAGATCGCACAGGCAGCAGTGAGTGGAGCTATGAAGGAGAGAAGTCTGATTTATCTCACACTGTACAACTTGTTTTATTTTCCCACATATTTAGGCGGGATTCTTCTTTGCCCTTGGGAAGGCCATACCCATGTGTTTGGCATTGTTTCCCATGCACACAGCATGGTACTATCAATATTTACCTTCATATCAAAATGGTTTGAAGTTGGAACTTCTAATGTTTTCCAGGACTTGTTCGTAACAGTCTTAGCCAACCATACACAATGAGGTTGCAATGAATGATTTAAGACTCTTTTAATTTTATTTCGGGAGAGCAGATGAGGCTGTGAAGTAGCTGAAGCCCAGTGCTTTTATTTGTCCAAGTATTCTTTTTGGCTTTGGGTGTTACAAAATGCATTTCCTAAACCTCCAAATTCAATTAAATGAATTGTCTTTTACTCAATTAGTCAGACGGAGTTAACTAGTATGGGGTCCTTTGCTCATTGATAGGGCTCACCTTTACCCAGTGACTAACAGAACTGGAGGAGGTAATGAGTTTTTTCAGTTGAAAGCAAATAGCCAAAAATAATTGAAACAATCAGAGAAAGTACCATTGTCGAATTATGTAAGATCATTACAAGAAAGATAACAAAATGTTTGATGATGTCCATTGCTGTCAAACACAGTTTATTTTATCTAGTAACATTAGCTTATTGTAGCTAATAACGTAAAATTATGTAGATGAAATGTTACACCTTGATTGCTGTTTCCTGCCTATCTGCTTATAGGCAACTGAATGTCTCTTTCCGGCACTGGAATTTTATGTATTTACTAATGAAAAGATAAGACTACAATATTTGACATGTTTTTAGAAAACAACTCAGTATGATCCTTGTAGTGAGCTTAAGCATAACTCAGTGTCAGTGGACTTTGGAACACGTGACGTATTCAAGAGAGTTCACACTTGATTAACGAAAACGAAAATTATTATTTAAGTACAAAAAGGCATCTGTTTTACAAAAATTAACAGGTTTGTGATGTCATTAGGTGAGAAAAATACTCTCTTCTTATCTGAGGAATCTGTGCTAATCATGTTCTTTAAAACTACTGCATTTCCCAGAACAGTGTCGCTCTGCATTTAACTGGGGCTGTTGTAGCGTACCGTCTGATAACGAACTAGTCAATAAGCTGAGCATAATAAGAAGTATAAATTTCAATATACATTTCAGTATAAATCTTCAATATAAAGGAACCATTTTGATATCCTTCATAGATTTTCATAAGCCATGAAAAATAGCATAATTCCAAGATAATAAGTTGGAAGTATTGCCAAGGACATGCTGAAGCTGGATGTGTTATTTCTGGAAATTGATTATTACTCTGGAGCCAAATAGAGCTGGGATTTGTGTGTGTACCCAGCATATCATGAACTGGAAATGTAGCCAATCTATAGTTTATTTGATCAGGCTAGACAACTAATCTAGAAAATGCAGCTTCTTTACCGTCTCATTTAGCTTGACTGTCTGCTCTGATCCCATTATAGGAGAACTGCCAAGTCCAGACCTCATCTGGGCTCTGAAGACAGCCTCAAGAAAAATGTATGGGAGTTATTTTGTTGTGAGTTTTTAATCTTATAAGTTTTCTACCGAAACTTGTTTCATTAAAGTGGAAGAAACCTGTCAGAGCTGCCTCTGTTGTTTGCTTTATTCTCTTAGGTTTGCTGATCTGCTTTATGTACAAAATCCCTCCCCTGACGGTTTAGTGTGCTTTCCAAGCCATCCATTTTCCTGGCCGTGTTTTGAATCGGTGATGACATTGTTTTGCTTAAACTTGACATCCAATGTATGTTTTAGATTAGTTTGATTCTCATTTAAGGTAATATTTAATAATAGCCTGAAACCGTGAAAGTTCCTCCACTACTCATATGTAGAATATTTACTAGAGATGCCAACTTATGCCCCAGAAAAACGCTATAATGCCTTCAGTATCTGCTAATTTGTTCTTTAAAAAGTGAATGTTTTGACTGGAGGCAGAATCCGTCCTTTTCCTTAGCAAAAAACTATTTTAAAATTTTACCTTTGATCAAATTCACAAATACTTTAAAAATGGATCAAATTTTGTATGGTAATGTTATTCTCAGGAATATAAATGTGATGTTTCATTTGTGACATTTTCTTTGGGAGTAGAACATTATGACATGACAAATGGAACTTTCTGGGCTTTTTGACTCCTTTATATTCAGTTGTTTTCTGGTGTTCAAGATTCGAATTGAAACTAAGCTTTCCTCTTTTTGGTACAGTTTCTCTAGGCACAGATGCTAGTCTTTTAGAAGCTCACTGGTCATGTCTATTTGAAGTTTCTGTTGTTAGCATGTTTTAAATTAATAAGAGTTTAATCAATTATTTTGCAATTTATAACTTTTGAGGAGAAAGTAAGCTCGGATGATCAGACTCCTGAGATGTGATTAATACAAAGTCACGCAGGGAAGCAAAAACAGATATAGCATGTTCTTGGTAGTTTACTAATCTTAATGAGTCTTCTCAATAATGATTATTGATAGATTATACATATTAAACACTTCATAGCTCCAGTAAATTGTCTCAGAACTTGGAATTTGGAGTGAAACACGATGGACTTTATGCATGGCCTCTAGTTTCAGTAAATGTTAAGCCAGTGGGTAAGGGAAACTGCACTGAGAGGTTTTTATATTTACAAAGCACAACCTACACTTTCATAGGATGCTAGACACTTCTCTAAAGATTGAGAATGGAAAATGTGTGCAGTGGACCATGGCTTCTGTACTCACTGAGCAAAGTCTAGTCAAAGAATCCGTCATGTAACAAATGAGCACAACAGAAGGAAAGGAGAGCTGGATGAAGGGACTTTAAAGAAAGATGAAAAGTGAAATAGTCACCCTTGAAAACAGCACGTGATTTATATGACTTAAAATTCCATTTTACCTAATGCTGAACTTACTGGTGCAACAGTATTTGCATAGTATTTTACAGTATCTATTGGCCCAGCACAAGTTCATACTAGCTTTGGCTACCTTGGACAGTTATGATGACAACTATGAGTCACTCCAATTCCAAATTTAGAAGTAGTCTATAAAACATGAACTTGCAAGAAGAAATAGGCCTTGCATCTTTTGTGCTAATCAGTGGCTCACGCTATATCCTGAGCCTCCAGACCAAACTGTAAGTGACTTAATGAATAAAGAAATCCACAACTCAGAGAAAACATTCTCAATTCACACAACAAAGAACTTTGCCCTTTCCAGAGAGTCATTGTTTGGAAAGTTACTACACTGGATATCCCATAATAATCAAAGGCTATTTTCTATGGTATGGTCCTATAGCAAACACTGTGTACTAGGAGGTATACATGTGATAAATTATGAGAAAAACATAGTTCAAAAAGTGTTAAGTGATTTCACTGTTAATATTTCTGAAGAGTTTATTGCATTTTTAGATTTTTTCAATTCATTTTACTTTTAACTTCTGTGAAATTCTAAGTTCTTAGGTCTGAAGACACTACAGACCTCCTTTCCTTCCACACCTCTGTATCAAAGAACTCTACTCCTCATGCATGCTGAAAAGAACAATCCAGATTTAGTGCCTTGGCCTGAATCAAACCCAGCTGCACTAACTCTGATTTCAGGCCTGTAAAACTTAGCCTGGCGAGATGTCACCCCTTTAACTCCAAAGTGTGGACTGTGGAATTGTAGTTGTAGGACTGATATAAAAACAGCACTGTGAGATAGTACGAGAAGAGCGAGTATTTCAGGACCTCCACGTTGTGAGTAAGGCCTTCCCCTGCTGTTCAGCCTACAGGGCTATAAACTGAATATACTTGTTAGGGGACTGAGACTGCCTTCCCACTTTAGCAGTATTTCAGTGTCCGGGAGATGGTGATCCTGCTGCTTTCTTTGGCACAGAGTATGTATGTTGTAGTACATGTCCGCGTTGGTCCGCCAAAGAAGACATAGAGGCATATTTCATAGATGCAAGCCCTTCCAGACCTCAGCAGAGGGAACCACATCGTGAGAGGTGTCATAATGGACAGTGGATCCCTGAGCACCTCAGCTCAGGTGTTTTTATTGATACTGAACTCCTCAGGTGTTCTACTGATATCACCTGCAGACCATGAGCAATCAAACAACCCCCACACAAATCCAACACCTGCAGACAATACAAAATGCCAAGGCTTAGGTAGCCAGCCCTTCCTCCAACAGTGCACAAAACAACTATTTTAAACATAATTAAAAACAAACATCCACAACATAGGTACTATGAGTTTTCTGCACAATTAATAAATGGGTGTGGTCAGCAGTGATCATCAACAAAGCGATATTGTTTATTTTGACCATCGAATTTATTTTACTCAAGCTACAAAAGTAACAAATAATATTTTGTAGAATTTATACACTCGCAAGAGAAGTGGAGATGTGTCATCTCATTATCTAGAGAAGCAAGGATATACTCGGAAGATAGGTTATTGCTTTTAATCAATCAAAGAATAGCCTTCTCCAGACAATGCCCTCTAAAGCTAAATGAAAGTCATTCCCATGGCATTGGCTTTTCTTTGAAATTCTCAATTATTTCTTATATCAGCAACCTCTTTAAAAGGACAACCAGAAAAAAAAAAGTGAGATTTTTTTTTCTCTTGGTAGTTACCAGAGGCAAGCATGGATCATACATTTTATAAAACTATCTTTTGGCAGAGTGCCTGTTCTAAATCCAACATCAATTCAATGAGTCTTAATCCCAGATTGACAGGGGAAAAGCCTTAGAGGGGTCAATCTACGCTGTGAGAGGTGCACCTGAAAATCAATCTACATTTTATAATCCTGCAATGCATACACTTAACATTATAGGCCACTGTAGTTTACAACCCAGATGAGCAAACTAAGGGATTCTTGTTTCTAAAGGCATTGCTTCTGAAGACACCCCTCTGAGACAGAACTGCAGGTAATGGCAAGCAGTTCATTATGAGCTCCCACCGAATGAGTGTTGTGATCAAATTTACACCTTAGTGCTCTCAAAATAATGACTGCAGAACCCATGGTGTGATGCTCACTTAAATTGTTTTGTTTCACTAAAGGCCAAGGGTGATAATGCCAGCCATTTCTCAGACAACAGTAAGAAGAATAAGAAAATGTGCTTCAAATCCCAACAGATGACAGGTTAAATTACCACTAAGTATATTTATTATTCCATGTTGGAAAAAAGTCATTTCCAGGAATTTTGTTGAGAAAGAAACAACTTTCTTCCTGAATTCAGTGGAGATGGTCTTTTTTTATTTCTGTTTTGAAAACGCTAAAGAAAAGAAGAAAATTCATAAATTGCCCAAACTGCAGTGTAGGGTTTCATATTTCCAGTAACGAAGGAGCCGAAGGAAAAACAAAAAATTATCACAGGGCACAATCAGTGTTACAGAAGCCTCAATACCGCCTTATTCCCTGAACTAGAATCTAAGCACGTCTGTGCTACCAGACTAGAGATCCCCTGTGTTATCCAAAAACATGTTTACAGGAGGATTTCTTCGGGGCTGCCTGGGGAATTAAGCACTGTGCAGGAACTTCTTGACCAAGAACAAATGATCACTTTGGTACCATGGTACCAAAAATGAGGGGTGATCGCCTAAATATCAGCTTTGACATCGTGGGAGATGAAAACCTACTAGGGTTGCTTGGAGATGTTGGTAAAATTTCACTGAATTGGTGGTGCTTTCCCGGTGGCTCTGCTAATGCAGATGGCGCCCACTTGTAGCCTGTGGAAACTGTCAGTACCCAGCTATCCCAAATGCCTCAAACATGGCTCTGAAGAAGGTATTATTCAGGGAACAGACAAAGAAAAAATAACTCAATGAATCCAACGAATGTCTCTTATTTTCTACTGAGACAATATTTCAGACTCTATTATGTGGGCCTGATGAATTCTTTTCTTCATGGAACATGTTTTGAATGTTTTGCTTTCTTAAGTGGTAGAAAAGACTCATACTGTGGTTGTTTTGTTTTGTTTTGTTTCATTTCTGAACTGTGCACATGTTGAACATCTGGATGCCGTAGCATCAAAGCCAGTCGTCTCAGTGAGTCAATAGGCATTTTCTATTTGTAACCAAAGGAGAGCCATGCTTGCTTTTTATTGAGCTTGGTGAAGAGAATCAGTCTCTGATCAATAAATACCAAATCAGCTGTTTCATAAATCAGGCCTGTCAAAGCTACACAGAGCCCCTAGCCGGGGTGCTCCTCAACGCTCGCTTGGACCCTGGTAATGTCTGGTTAATACAGGAGGCTTCTTGTGCTTTTGACAGTTGTTTGGGTATTCCATTCAGCACTGCTCAAGTTTTACTAGCTGTTTAAGATTATTATCCTTCCCCCGCCACACACACCCTTCTTCCTACCTCATACCTTAGAGCAGAAAACCTCAGTTCACATGAAAAGGAAGAAACTGGAGTGGAAGAATGAATACCTGAAAATGGCGGTCAGCTGTGCGTTGATGTTTCCTTCGGGTTAGGTCTTTGCTATGGTTATTGTATCCCTTTTTACTGCATGTAGATTCCACATACCTCTGCAATTATTAATACAAATCAAAGGTAATGATGTATCAGTCCATCTTATTTCCTTTCTTTAAGTTTGTCAATGACAAATAATTGCTATGAATGCTATTATACCTTACTCTTCTTTCACAACACTACAGTTAGTTGTATTAAATTCACTGGGTGCAGACCAGTGCTTGAGCATTCTGGAGGCCTTTGGTATGAACCCTGACATCACACAATAGGAATAAACTCCTATGCAGATGCTACCTTGTCATGCTTGTATGTATGTAAATAAGAGATTGTGAGGTAGAGGTACAGACCAGGAAACTAAATTAAAGACAGCAAGAACGGGAATAAGAGGTGTTGAGAAAAGGGAGAGGTCAAAGGTCACATGTGACATGAAGATCTAAATTAGGCTATGGAGTGATAGATTCCAAGAGAAGGAGTGGGTATGGGAAAGAAGTGGAGGGGACGATAATTTTATTTGAAACACGCCTTTGTGAAACCCGACTCTGTAAGTTAGCAATAAATCATCATATTGTGAATACAATATTTTAAAACAAAAATTCTTGACTTTGTCTTTAGGTCTTTCCAAATTGTTGTAGCTATTATACTTTAGAAAATGAGTAACAGAAGGTGAGATTTCTGTTCAACCCAGCATGCATAGTGCCAGCATCCAGAAGTCAAATTTTGGAGTCTCCATTCTTACTGTCTGCAAATGCACTTCCTATTTAGAGATGTCTCCTATCCCGTTCTTTCCATGCCAAACTACAGCTTCCTCTAACATTCAGATTAATCCCTTTATTATGTGATGATTCAGTTTCAAAATGCCCACAATTCCCTCAGCTTCATGTTTATGACAATGTTGATGACATACACTGAACTACATCTTGTTTGCTTTTGAGGAGTTTCTTAGTTTGTGAATGCATGAGGCCAAGTGTACTTCCCTGTAAATTCTGTGTAAGTAGGAGCTGCGTCCCTCAGGAACATGGCAGTGCCGCAGAGTGGCATGTTGAGTTCTGATGAGCATGGTTGTGACGTTTGTAGTTTGTGTTACTATTATGAAAGAGTTTGGAGAAAATGAATAGTTTGTTTGGCCATGTGGTTTCTGAAACATTTAGGTTTTTTGCCTCCCTTGTGCACTAAACCTTCCAAGTATTTCTGAATTAGAGTTATACTAATGAGTTATTTAAAACCCATATCCAGCATTAATTCAATGACGGGAATGAATTCGGTAGAGTGTGCTCTTGCAAATTGTTAACTTTCTAACATGAGTGCGTGATATGGTTTTCCATGACTCAGAGTAAGATCAGCCTTTTCCCTTTTGGAGTCCCTGCAAACATTTAAGTTTCATAGTCAAACATTTTAGGGTCCACAGTTGAATGTGTGTTCCCTGGCTTTATCTAAACCTCTTGCAAATATGCCAAAAGAGAACAGGATCATTCCTGCCTCCAGCGTGACTGTCTTCTCACTCTCTTTCTATTTCTCCCTGACATCTCATTTAATTTCTCCCCCAAATCCTCCCTCATAATGGCAAGCAATGCATTGCTGTTTATACTCGATACATGCAGTATCTTAGCAGTTAAGCCACAGGCTCAGATCAGACTGCTATGTCAGCAAGTTATTTAAACTTCCGCACCGTCTTCAAGTGCAAAGCTACAATGCTCATCTAATCAACTTGGGTTGAGAATGAAGCAAACTAATGCTTTTAAAGTATCCACACCTAAACCTGACAGGTTGCGTTGTGACAGCGTTTGCTAAATGAATAAATAACATAGCATTTGGATTGGGAATTTATTCAAAGCCTTCTACGTACTTCTAAACTAAGCTTCATAATACCCCCTTGAAGTAGTTACGTGGCCTTACACTTACACAGTAAGTGATGAAGCACAAATCCAAGAGTCGACTGAAACTGGTTTTCTCAGTCTCATGCCCTGACTCCTACTGCACAATTAAAGAGCTATTTCCTGAAGACACGGGGAATCATTTTTGCTTGATGGCTGTATTCAGCCTTTTACATCAAAACATGCAGTTAAGCGTGATTAGCCTGCCTCTCAGTACTTCAGAGTTCTTGTAGCCCGGGAATCTCAATTCACCCAGTGTCCTTCTGGAGCACAGGCTTGGAAGGGCTTTGGGATTAGAGGCGTGCATTGTATAAAATCTGACAGGCCACTAATTATCCATGGCACAAGCTGCTTGTCTTGTTAGCTTCCTGGTTTGGACATCATTGTGGTTGTCCTTTTTCTCTTGAATTTAATCCATCTGTGGAGACAATACAACACAACTATTTCCTACTACTTATCGAATTCCTTGAACTTAATTTACTCCTTATTAAATTTGGCTTCTGTCTCTTTCGCTCCACACATTGACTCTCTGTGCAATAAGTCATTTTAAGCCAAATCATATTCGCTGTGTTTAGATGATCAAAACTGATAGTTTCCCTTGTGTAAAGACATAGAGAGTTTCAGCTTTTCTTCTTTTTTCTTTAATTTGGAAAACTTTGGAGGTAAAGCTAATCCCAAAGGCATTCACAGAGC
This sequence comes from Cricetomys ansorgei, assembly GCA_026225945.1. Lineage (NCBI taxonomy): Eukaryota > Metazoa > Chordata > Mammalia > Rodentia > Nesomyidae > Cricetomys > Cricetomys ansorgei. The sequence continues at coordinate 2,336,527 of JAMJFZ010000558.1, forward strand.
AATTGCACACAAATGACTCATGGCGGGTGCATAAATATGCACTTTCTTCATCCAGCTCAGTGTGCCAGGGCCCATTTTCTCATCACTAACCCTGATGTGTTTTCACTGAGCCAGTTTGTTGGCTATATCTTCATTCACCCAAGTACTGAAATTTCCCTCTCGATTGTCTGGGTTAATGTTTGTCAGAGAGCCCTTGCTGTTATTTATCCACCTCAATTGTATTACACATTTCACATCTTTCTAACAATGTTGAGGGTGGGAAAGGTCACTTAGGATTGAATAGCACTTGTTACTCTTGCAGAAGACCAGAGCTTAGATGCTAGATCCTCATGGCAGCGCAGAAAGTCCTGTAACTCCAGTTCAAGAAAATCGCATGCCTTCTCCTGGCCTGTGTGGGCACCTGCACACAGGCAAGGTAAACATATGTACAGTCAGGCATACGTACATACATAATAAATGATGAATATATCTTTTTAGAGTTTTTCAAAATTAAAACATTAAAGCATTTGAATGCACAAAGAAATGTGCTTTACCACACCCTAGTTATTTCAGGCATGATGAACTCGATGCATATAAACCAAAAACATTTCAGAAAAACGAAAGATTAGAGATCAATAAAAAAATGCTAGGAGTGATGTCATGCTTTGAAAGTGTAAACAAACTACGTGTTAGCTTAGAACTACCAGTCAAAACAGAAAAGTTAACTATTTCTAAGCATATAGCCCCTTAAGATGTTTTTGGACTGGGTATTTAGTTTTAAACATTGTAACTTCCTTTGCTGGTACTTCGATATTTCTTGTCCCTCCCACTTGCTGATTTTTCTCCTTACCTAGCATCTTTAAACTCATCTTATCTCTAATCTCCCTATAGAAACCTTAAAATTATTTAACATTCATGCTTTGAAAATGTCACACACAAAGACAATGTGTTTTTATTATTGTCACCCCTCATTAATTCCATTCAACTGTCTCCTAGACCCGGCAACTTCTCTCCCTAGTGACTTAATGCTGTTCTATTTTTATTTTTCTTTGCGTAGACTTTTTGTTTTCAATGTATGAGGGATAGGTCTGCATGTGTGCCTGCATTCCAAAAGAGGGTACCAGATTCCATTACTAATGGTTGTGAGCTACCATGCGGGTGCCGGGAATTGAACTCAGGACCTCTGGAAGAGCAGTCAGTACTCTTAACCGATGAGCCATCTTTCGTCCATTTTATTATTTTTTATTTTTTAAGATTTATTTTAGGCTTAATTGTGTGCATGTCTGTTGGTAGAGGGGTAGGTACATGTGATACAGGTGCCCAGAGAATCCAGAAAAAAGTGTCAAAACCCTTGGAGCTGGAGTTATAAAGACAGATGTTAGCTGCCAGATGTGGGTGCTAGGAATGGAAGTCTGGTCCTCTGTAAGAGCAGTGAGAGCTCTGAATCACTGAGCTATCTCTCTATCATAGGTCATTTCATTAACTCTGGGAGTCTAATTAGTGATGACTCCACAGCCAGGATATGATACCAGCAAGCACATCCCCAAAGAAAGCAAGTCTCCTCTCTCACCAACCAGCAACTGCAGTAGCTCTCCAGTTAGCACATGGGGCCTTGGGAGCCCCCTTCCCAGCTCTGTCAGGAGGTTGACTAGCTTGGTAGGCTATAGGTCTCTAGAAGGCAACTACCTCTGCTGTGAGCTGATGGGTGCATCACCCACATCATGCGCAGAAGGCAGCCTTTCACAATCCTCTGCTCCTCAACAGGCTCTTATTTTCTTTTCGCCCCTCTTTCAAAATGTCCTGTGAACCTTGGATGAAGAGAGGTTGATATCATGGCCCATATTAGGCTGAGCACTCGGTAACTTTTTCTCAGAACTCTGATAATTATGTGTCTCTGAATGAGCTAATGTTCACTACAAAAAGAAGTTTCTCTAACAAACAAATGGAAAGTAGCATAAATATTTGGAGGGCAAATCACTGCCACTGTATCCTCCCCCTATGTCCCGTGTTCTCTACAGTCATGGGTCTTTAACCATGTTTATGGTACCAGACATGAAATTCCTCCTGTGGAGCAGGCCTTGAATCCAATTATAAACTGGTTGACTACCCATATAACTCAATTTAGAGAATATTGGCTAGCTGACAATACTAAGTTTTCAGATCCCAGAAAATAGGATGAGTTTTCTGAGTCGACTTGTTGATTTCTTCCAACAATATTTTGTGGTTTTTATTGTGTAGGTTTTATATTTATTTACTGAACTTATTATAAGTGCTATTGTAAATGATAGTTTTCTTAATTTTTTACTGAAGTTGTTCAGTGCAGGCATATACTCTTGATTGTGTATAATGATCTAGTGTCTTCCCTGTGCTAAACTTTTAGTTGTAGTCGTAGGATGACTGCCTTTTGTGGTAGCACACTATTGTGGTGGCATAGAAAACAGGACAAGGAAGCACTTTCATACATGCAAAACCTGTCAGACCTTAGCAGAGGGAACTACTATCCCAGTCAGCACCTTACTCGACAGTGGAACCCCAGCTCCCATGTTTTTATTGATACAGAACTTCTCAGGTGTTCTACTGATAGCATGTGCAGATCATGAGCAATCAAACATCACCGACGTGAAGTCAACACCTGCAGACAATACAAAATGCCAAGGCCTAGGCAGCCTTTTTCCTATCAATACACAAAACCATTATTTTATACATAACTAAAAACAACGTTCTACAACAGCCTTTGACTTTCTATACAGACTACATAGTCGGAAAAGGAAGACAGATTTGGTATTCATAATCCGAATGCCTTGTGCGGCTAGTATCACTTGTAATTGCCCCAACTGGAATTTGCAGTCCCATGGTAAATTGCAGTGGCGAAAGCAAACGTTATCATCTGGTCCCCAAACCTAAAGGCAAAGTACCTGGTCATTATCACAAAGTACAATACAATCTTCTCACATATTTTACGTGTTGAAAATTTTCTTTTCTTTTCCTAGATTGCTGAGTACTTCTTTTAATAGAAGGTATCTAATATTTTCAAGTCTTTTTTTTTTCTTCAGTATTTATGGAGAGAATCAAATGTCAGTTTTTCTATTATCATTGTAAATTATTTTCTTAGAATTACCCTATCAGATTCCTGTGAACCTACGTTTTGGTTTGAGACAATAGAAATTTTCCAGTTTCTAAGATCAAAGTTAAAAAACAAAGAAAATATAGGTGTCTGGGAAACTACCCTCCCCCACTCCCGGGATTATTCTAAGAAGGGCTTTTTTGGTCTGGTTCTTCTAACTCCTGCAAGTCCAGTTGTCTTATGCCTACATAATTTCAGTATCAGACACTGTGGACCTAGGTTTATATTCTTCCTTCCTTTCCCCGGTCTGTTCTGTGCCTCACTTCTTTCTCTTTATCCACAGGATCACTTGCTACTGTATTTAGCGTCCACCCAGTCAATCCTCTAAGATCTTAACTCAACATCCCTTATTGATATCCGCAGAGACACCTTCCAAATAAGATTGCATTCACAGGCTCCAGATAAACAAATATTAGGAGAGCAAATATTGAACCCATTACATGTGGTATAATTTGTTGATTCAAATATTCAAATATTAAAGTAACTTTCATATTTGCAGTCTTGAGATGAACCTTCTGATTTGGTAAATTATATTCATATTTATTACATACATTTTGTTGAAAACTTAGGAAAAAAATATTTGCAAATGGTCAAGATTTTTCTGATGTATTTGTATGGTTTGGGTATAAAATACTGACTTAATAAAATTAACTGATGAGCAGTCCCTCTCTTCCCATAAAAAAGTAGATGAAGAATAAGTATTGAGTGTTTCTTTTGGCTTAATGCTTGATAGAATTCTTCAGTCAGGGATTTTGGGCCTGGATCCCTTTGTGGGTTGGCTTGTTATTTACATGGGCTGCGGTTAAAACTAAATGCGTGTTTAGCAACAAATCTACCCTTGAGCAACACCTCCAAGTCTAGTCCTGATTTGTTATTTGAGTCTCTTTCTTCTTACTTAGTTTTAATGGGTCAGCAAAGAAACTTTTAGTATTTGTTTGTTTTCCTTTCATCTGGGTTAATTCTTGCTTTCATATTAGCTCTTTTCTTCATCCTGTGCTATCTTTTTTTTAACTAGTATTTAAGGTGTAAGTTTATCTTATTAATATAAGGTACATCTGTTTTAATATAGGTGTTCACAGCTCCATTTCACCAATAAACACTGACTTAGTAATGTTCCATAAGTTTGAGGGGCTTTATGTTTTATTTTTTATATCAATGTATTTTAAAATATTTTGTGACTTGTTTTTGTGACTTGCTAGCTATTTAGAAGACAATTATTTAACTTCTACCTCATTGCAATATCCTCAATTATTCTACTATTGATTTCTTACTATATTTTCACTGTTTTTAGAAAAGGAAATCTTGGATTATTTCGATCCTTTTTGGTTATGAAACATTTCCCCATATGCATTTAAGGTGGAATATTCTTCTTAGAGTTAAGAGTCAATAGATACTTGTTAGTTCTGGGTGCTTCACACCCTTGGCGAGCTTCTGCTTAGTTCTAGACTTTTGAAACAGGAGTGTCTAGGCCTTCAACAACTGTCAGTAAATAGTTTATCTCTCCTTGCAGTGTAGTCATTTCTTGCCTGAATCAGTTTTGGGGTTGATTTTAAACTGTAATTTTGTGAAATATCTATTGATTAGCATATAATGTATATTGACATATAAAAATATATGTGCACATATGAGATGTTCTGGTGTGTGTGTGCGCGTGTGTGTGTGTGTGTGTGTGTGACATGATTGATCCTTTTCCTGTGTTAGTATTTTATCTCTCTTGTTTCTAATTTTGGCATTCCAGCTCTGTGGTTAGTGTGTGTGTGTGATTTTTTTTCTATTCTTTGTTTTTATCCTCTTTTCCTTAATTCAAAAAGTAGTATCTATGCGTTTTGTTCCTTTTATAAAAATATGTTTTAATAGTGTTCTTAATATATTTATTTTGAATATAATTTTTCATGTGGGGTTTCATATCTGCAGTTTTCCATTTGTCACCCACACTTGATATCTCCGTTCTTCCTTCTTTACTTTGTGTTAATTAGACATTGTCTAGGGTACCATTTTAGCTATATTTTTATATCTTTAGATTTTATTATTTTCCTGAATGTTCGACTAAGGAATAAATTAGGGTCATAAACTCAGAACAACCTACTTTCAGTTAGTGCTGACCGGCAGCACACAGAAGCTCTGCTTACACCTTTTGCTGTAATAGGAAGATAAAGTGCCAATGTGTACATTATAAACCCATCAACATAGGTCTGTAAATGTTGCTTTTCTGAACTTGAATTTCAAACCATGAGAAGAGAACTACAAACAAAGTAAATGTATGTATACTGCCAGACAGATCTACCAACGTAGTTCACTGTACTGGGTCCTTTATTTGTGTGTGTGTGAATTTGCAGTCTGGTGGTTTTTTCTCTTCAGCCTGCAGGATTCTTCTTCGTATTGTGAATCATGTGGATTTTCTAGATACAACCGTGTGTCTCTGATGCCAGGGAATTTTGCTGCAGACAGAATTCTGGCTGGCAATTCTTTATTTGCTTTGTTGTGAATATATCATCCTCTTTCATTCGCCCACCTGTCTTCCAGTGAGAATTCAACTGTTACTCTTATTGAATAGTCTTTCCCTTGCTTTTCTGCCTTCACAGGTCTCCCGCTTTGACAACAGCAGTTTCGCCAAGTTGTAACAAGCTATAAACATCTTGGGTTTACACTAGTCTAGATTTGTTTAGTTTCTAGGGGTATAATTTTAATTCAGATTCTTTAAAAAAAACCATATTCGTGAAGCTGAATGCCTAACCTTTTTTTTTTTTCAAAGTAACTGTGTGTTTCACATTAGTATCCATCCATATTGGGTCTTTCATGGTTTCTGTTTACTCAGGGGTATGCTATTTAAGGTTGATATTAAAATTCCTTCTCATTCACTGTTCTCTTTGATCGTATTTAATGTCTCTTCCCTAACAAGTTCAGCCCCTGGAACCTGGAACAATTTGGATGCATTTCCCTTAGTAAATGGACTGTATTTCCTTGTTTACTTATTATTTTCATGCTTTTAGGTGGAAAGCTGAATATTTTAACTCTATTGTCTTTTTCTGGGGCTGGGAGTGAGACCCAAGACACGCTAGATAAGCTCCCTACCTGTGAGCACCATCCCCAGCCGTGAAGCCTGGTATTTCCGATATGAAGTCTATCACATGATGAATACAGTTGTCTCTGCTCCCTCATGGTTTCCTGTCAGTTTGATATTCATTACTCTCTTGGATTAACTTTGTGTTCCCTGTAGTACATAGACACCAATATCTCTCTGTGGTTATCTTCATGATCAATAATTTTATCCGTCATATTTCCCCAGCTGCCTTTCACTTTAGATTGAAGAATCTATTTGGGTTGAGCGCAGCACAGAGGGTTACTATAACTTCACATTTGCCTTTACATTTTTGTTCTGGAACAGTCTCAGTGAGCCAGTGGCTAGAGACTGGGCCTTCTCTGTCCTCTCCTGGGCATGTGTTCAGCTGCACATATGCGCCTGTCCTTATGCCACCCTGGGACTGCGGAAGCTTTTCAAAGCTCTACAGTCTTCTTGTATCCTCCAGATCTCCCTTTAAATTTTTTATCCATGCTGCTGTTTACCTGAACTGGCATTGCAGCCTTAGGCAGCTGTAATGTTCGACGCTTTTTGCTGAATGTTTTCTACAAACACTCTGGGGATGGATCCTTTTCCTGCGGAGGGAGTTCCCAGACAAATCAGATAATGACACGATCCTATGAGCAGGCTTTTCCAGGGAGCTGACCGGTCAATAGCTCCCTTGCTCTACAGATGGGCCTTTCTCAGACCGAGACCTAGTTTGCCCTTCCAACGTTTGTGTAGCTTCTGGTTTCCACAGATACTAGGATCTCAAGGCTTCTGGTTGCAAGGAGTCTGCAGAGCTGAGGGGAGGTAAAGGAAAAGTCCAGGTTCAAATGACATAAACCCAATTGCTGTTATGAAAATATTTTTTTCTTGAAGAGATACCTTTGACAAGTTTTACTTTTTTGTTGTTCTGTGTGGGGGGAGGGGGGGCATGATTTACAGACCTCATTTCACCATCACAGAAGCGCTGTATCCTACTGAAGTTTTTATAACACTAAGTTTTTGTTTTTGTTTTTTTAACTAAGCTGGCCACTCTGGGAATGGACTGCATTGAAAGACACTTGTTCAGAGATGGAGAGTACAGACAGACAGTAAGAACACGGTCACCGCCTTTAGTAAACGCTAACATTTGTCTAACTAGTAAGAATACAATGGGGTAAGCTGGGAGTGGTGCTGAACCTTGTAATTCCACCCACTTACGATGTAGAGAATGAAGGACCTGTAGGTCAAGGCCAGCTTAGAGAACATTAGCAAGACCTTCTCTCACAAAATATGTGTATATGTAGATGTTTACACATGTATGTGCTCCACACACGTGCTAACTAGTGACACAAGGGGACAGGTTCCAGGTGGGATGTGCACGCATGGATGGACAAGTGCATCAACCGATCAGGTGTGTCTAAGCTCGCCAAGGTGGATACTGGAACGGTTTCCCATCTGCTAGCTTCTCCAGGGTGAAAGCCAATCACGTTCCAAGATTTAGAGGAGGACGAGTGTCAGAATCACGAGGGGGGGTTATCTATCACCTTGTGGTTATGACTTGGATGTGGTAGACCTCCAAAGTCATAAGGACAGATGTGACTTCGTGTAGAACTTTGTAACTGCAGGTGTTCCGGGCACGCGTTATCTCATTTCTGTAGTCAGCTGTTCAGGAGGTTTTAAAGAAGCAATATCCAATGGAAATCACAAAGGTATTTTGTTTCAGGGTGAGGGTATGAGGTTTTTCCAAGTAGGCTATAATTTCAGCATAATGCTATTATTCTTAGATATAACACTGGAATATATTGCCATGAGAGATATTTAAGACACAGGTATTAGTTATATCCAAATGATTTAAAACTGCATTTCAACAAGTACCGATCTTGCTGCAGCCTAACGTGCGGCGTTCCTGGAATCATCAGGCTTTTAGGCCTCTTTCAAACTTCCTCTCCACCAAAATTCTATTTTTAAAGCAGGTATTTCCTAAATAAAATGTCATCTTGAAGAGTATTTTTTTTCTCAATAGCCAGGTAAGATATGCTTCCATATATACTTTGAAGGAGATAGAAGCCCAATATAAAACACAAAATTCATAAAAATTAATAGTAAAATCAAACCTGGCCTTCATCCTTTATGTGTGACTCCAACGCTATCATTGTTAAAATTAAGCACGCCTTTTATTTCGTTAATCTTGCTTTAATTACACCGTAACTTGTCATTAATATGTGTGGCAGCACCATGTAGTGTTTCACCTTTTAAGACCTCAAGTTTGTTGAGATCACATGATTGGTTCATTTCTTGTTTAAGGTGCAACTGTCTGGCTTCAGATCATATCCCGCTGTATCTTTCCTAGGCTCAAATCTAATTCTCTCTCAGATAAAACCTAGAAATTACATATTTGTCTTTGAAACTCACATTGATTGGTCGAATGAGTATTAAAACTGAACCAACCTCAAGGCTGAAATACTTAAGGGTGGTCCTGGAGTAGCTTGGCAAAGTAGAAAAGCAGTTTCTAAAACCGTGTTTGACTGGTTAAGAGTGGATGAGGCTCTGTGATTGTCAGACTTGATAACCCTGCAGATGACTTCAAAGCTTCGGACGTAGGCTAGAGAGTCGGTTCACTAATTACAATAATTACTCTCCATGCAGAGGACCAGGGTTTGGTTCCCAGAACCCACAAAGCAATTCACAACTGCCTGAAACACAGGTTCGAGAGCAGTCACCCTCTCTGGTCCCTGTGGGTACTGCAGGCACGTGATGTAACTGCACACCTGCATATGAAACACACTTACAAAATAAATCTAAGGAAATCTTATAAAAGAAAAAAAAAAAAAAAAAAGAGATATGTGCTGAGTAGACAATTTTGACTAAGTTGTGATCTAAGTTACGACCCCAACTCGTATTAATATGTCAGCTTCAGAGCCTTTCACAGCGTTACTCACAAGGCAAAGGGGGCTTTGCAGGTCTGGCTACAGAGAGGACACGTGACATTATTCTTGAGTATCAGGAAGGGTTCTGGCCTCTGCCGATATCCATATCTTAGCTCATCACATTTGTGTTGAAATCCTGTACAACACACACCGTCGCTTAGTAAATTTCCGTTTTACGTTAAGGTTTAGGGTAATTTCTTAACAGTAGCAATAGAACACTAATACCGCAGATTCCCATTTTATCGATACGACTGGACTGTTCATTCACTTCATTCCAATCTGATTCTGTTCAGTCCCTGAGCAGTATCCATTTGAAACTTAATTTTAAAATAACACAGCATAATTACTGCTGGCATGGGTGTCAGTTACAAATTTATTTAAGGAAAGTCCAAGAAAATACAGTAGATCAAGCTGGAGTCAACAGTAGCATAATCTCAGAGGGTTTGGGTAACGGGAAATCTATGCTCACCTGCCTGCTTTACTCCAGGCTTCTACAGACTGTTCTGCTGAGCCAAGGCGAATGGCATTTGGTGAAGGGGGATTTAGATTGTGGGGCAGATTGTGCCAAGCCTGTCACCCAGTTCTCTGTAGGTCACAAGAGTCTAGAGAGCTGCACATGTCTTGCTTTGAACTCCGGATTCAGAGTGTGTTCCACAGGTGAGCTAGGTCAGAGTGCTCTTTCTAGACTTAAAGAGGTGACATTTCCTAATGCTTAAGAAGAGAGGTCATTTTCTATAAAGGGCTAATTTGTGCATTTGAAATTAAAATGTTCACATTTTAATGAGAACTCATTTCTTTTCGTGACGATGTAACAAAGAGAGTAATAAGAAATTTAAATGCTCCCAAATCTCCTAGCCTGAGGTTACCCCTTCTCTCCTGGCTTAACAAGGGCACTGAACGGGACTGTACTGACGATTTCCTAAGCGGACAGCTGGATGGCACTTCATGCAAAGCTATCAGACCACTTCAGTCTCTTTTGATCTGCTTTTCCACCTTTCTAGTAACCTTTGTGAACAGCTGAATGATGCATGGAAATTGAGTTCATCTCAGAATCAATGCATAGAGTCTGCCTTGTGATCACTTGATGCAGGAGAAAAGGAAGCCTCAAAATAACAACCAACAGCTGTATGTATTTAGGAATTTTTAGGTTGAATTCTATTTTTATTGTAAATAGAATGTTACTAAAAGTTAAATTTAGCCTCGACTTTCCAAATGTTGCAGAAATGTTGCCTTTAATTTCCCTGCATTATTTCACATACCCCAGAATAGTTTTCACCAACCACCTCAGATATCTATCAATACCTATCTCCAACCTTGATGGAGGGGCTCGTGCCCCTGAGGGGAAACAGGGTGCGAGGTGGAGTGGATATGGGGGAAGGGGGACATACGGAACGGATAGGAGGAGTGAGGGCAGGGGAGGCTGGGGCCTGGATGTATTGTAAGAGAGAAGAAAAATTAAATTAAATAAAAAGAGAGAATGTCAGGGCTGGAGAGATGCCTCAGCTGTTAAGAGCACTGGCTGTTCTTCCAGAGGATGCAGGTTCAATTCCCAGTACCCACATGGCAGCTCACAGTTGTCTATAATTCCAGTTTCAGGGGACCCGACACCCTCACATCAATGCACATAAAATAAAAAATAAATAAATAAAATAAAAAAGAAAGAATGTCCTCAAAAGAGAAAGAAAGAAAGAAAGAAAAGAAGGAAGGAAGGAAGGAAGAAGAAAGGAGGAATTTTTCCAAGAAATTTTATTTTGTGCTGATTTATTCCATGCTCATGTTTGTCTCTGGAGACATGTTCTTGTTCCAGACACTGGAGATGGGTAGAGCACAGCTTTTCAGATTTCTTATGATAAACACCTGTTGGTTTCACAGAAGACCTAGAAGAGGCAGTGCAGTGATATATATATATATATATATATATATATATATATATATATATATATATATATATACATAATATATTATATATTTTTAAGCTTCTAGTGTAACTTTTCTAGTATTCATCTTTTTCATAAGAACGGTGAATCTTAACATTTATAAAGGAGCACAATAAGAACAAAACCATCATACTTATTAGACATATTGAAAACTGAAATTCCAGGGTGTCACACTGTATTTGGAAGAAATGCTAGGACATTTTTAAATGGTTTAGTCACCCAACATATGGTGTTTTATTGGTCTCCTTACTGCACACAACACAAGTTAATATTTTACGGTGTTCTAGTAACTATTGGGCAAGGTTTCAAGGAATGGTGTGAGAGCAGGTACTCAAATATGTTTATTATCAAAATGGAAACGTTACTGAATAGGAAGCGTTTTCCAGCAATTGAATCAATGCAATTCACATCCCCTGTTGGATGCTGACCTAAGGAGATTTCTAATTAATGGAAGGAATAAACAAACTTATTCTGCACGTGCGTTCTCTGTCTTAAGTTGTGGAAACTCACCTTGGGAAACAGAGTTACCACCTTCACTGGCTTCTCTTCGGCCAGCTATCACGTTGCTGCCATAAATGTGTTCTCATTTATTTGAGGTTAAACGCCATTTAACAAAGGTGTATAGCAAAAGTGTTAGCTCTCAACATATGTCGTCACACTCTGCCTTAGCAGCGAGGCCAAAACTTTGCTGGTCGTCCTTTCCCAAATGTGTCTTAAATCAAGCTCCGAGATAGCAATTCAAGCCACAGAAGACTCTGTGAGATGTTCTTGGTAGAAGGTAAAGATGCTGAGGACATGTTCGGGAAAGGGTCAAAGCTGATCCCAATCAGATGTAACGCTCAGGTAAAGGAGATATTTTTAGTCTGCATTCCGTGTGCAATTATATTTTCAGTTTCACTTGAAGGCATCATTCTGATGATTGTGACTGAAAATATCGTTAAGGTAAGAAGTTGAAACTTACTGTGCTGATGTGATTGGGTGGTGGAATTTACTTCAGGCTGCTGGGAACGGAAACCAGAGTTACGTATTTTACTTACAAAAGATTCCAGGCTAACAGTACAAAAGCAGTCCTTTGCTTTCTTACTAAATATTCAAACCTGATTCCAGAGACTCTACACACAGAGGCAATATGGATACCTTCAGAAATTTCTATTGATCTAACAAATGTGCAAAGGAGAGTTCTTTCGCTTCTGCATTTGACTGCCAGTGAATTAAAATACGTTGCTACATGTTTATAGCAGCCTGTTGCCAATCCCAATAACTCTTGGAGTGGTCTACAGTGAGCGTGGTGGTCATTTTGACTGTCCCTTCTTTGGGATGGCTGCTACTCACATGGAAAGACTGCATCGTTTTCCACTTTTATTTGATATGCTTAATGTAAATATATGTTGCAGAAGAAAGTGAAAGCTAGCAGAATCTTCCCAGTGTCCAGTCATGTTCTTGCTGCTTTGGTCTTTGCAGTACTATTCTGGTACTGCATTCACTGATCCATATTTAAACATCTAAGAGAAGTTGGAGCATCCTGGTGCCATCTCCGACCCTGGAAATGTGATCTTTACAACCCTTTACCCTTATAAGCCCTTTAACTAAGAATTCAATATGTTGAGTTGTCATCTGAAGAACATTGACTATATATCATATACCGTGTAGCAATGTCTACATTTGCTTTCAGTTTTATTTTATTTCAATTCAGGCAATATTTTAGGTCTTTGGGTTTTCTTTTTAACATTTCCCCTATGATTAGAAACAGTGTTTAATGTTTTTTGTCTGCTAAGAAATATACACATATCCTGATTTCCATCTGATGAGAACTTTGAACATATTGAAGATGGACACCTGTGGAGAAGGTGCTTTAGCAAGGGTTTGGGTGTGGGCGCATTTCCTCACTGGAGAATTTCCCATCATTAAACGAACAGAGCAAGCACCAGGTAGGCTGAGACAACAGGCAGCATCAACGCTTCTGGCTTTCTCATCTTCCCCGCAAAAGTTCCTTAACTGATGACCCACCTCTGATTTACACTGTATCTGAATCCTACCTGTAGAAGAGGCCACAGACAGGGACTCACAGTGGAGCCCTCTTCCTGTCCCACACAGCTCACCCAAGGGCCAAATAGAAGAGCCCGTTCTTGAAAGCACTTTCAGTGGCCTATGAAACATTTCTTCTAGAAATTTGCGATGTGATCCGTGACAAGAACTCTGTTAATCAGAACTTTCTCCATATTACTGGTTTTCAGATATTATCTTAGCACCAAGTTAATATTTCAGACACCTTATAAATTGGCTCAGGGAAGCAGCTGTTCAAATATCTTTCCTCTTAATTAGCCTGTGACAGTATCACAAAGCAAGACAAACAAGAAATTTAAGGTCTGACACTTTGATTGGAAGAAGAAGTTCTATCCCAAATGGCTGACTAATCAGAAAATTTCCAGACTGTGTGTAGTTTCATTATGACATTTGTGGAGAAATTCTCAGGTTACACAACTTGGCAAATAATGATAAAAAAAAAAAAGTGATATAGGCCACTTTGACTTTGTATAGGAAATTAAAAATCTTTAGGATACGAGGAGCTGTTTGGGGAAAATGCCAGGCATTAAAATGAGAATCTAAAATAAATATTTAGCTTTGGCCGAATGGTAATTTTGATGGAGAAAGCTGAAGAACGTAGGATAACAGAAGGACCTGTAGTTACAGGCAGCTGTCTGCCACCCATTATGGAAGCTGGGGACCACTGCTTACTGTCTTACAACAGCAGCAAGTGCTCTTAGCTGCTGAGACATCTCTATAGCCCCTGATAGCAAGACTTTTTAAAATCATTGTAAACCAAACAATTCAATTAGAACATGGGCAAAAGACATGAACAGATAGGTTTTTATAGAAATGTCAAATAATCATATGAAAATATCTCCTGTGAAGGAAGAGCCTCACTATCAACCATGATGAATAAAGTTACTTCTTAAGGACAACTCTTCAAATAAGGCTGAAACAATGTAGAGAAACTGGATCACTCATTCAGCTCTGCAGAATTGTAAAATGTCAGTGTTAGCTTTAAAACATTTTGTCAGCATCTATAACATTAAAGACAAAACTATAATATAACTTAACAACTGTGTCCTAAACATTCAGTCTGGAGAAATGAAAATTATATCCATATAAAAACCTCTATACAAATGTTTATAGACGCTTAACAGTAACCAAACACTGATAACAACCCAGATATGCCTTTGGAAACTGTGAATGGATATCATGCTGGACCGTCTGGGTGGTAGACTACCGCCCAGCAGTAATCATGAATGAACTCAATACAAACAACTGTCTAGAATAATTTCCAAACAATGACAATAAGGATAAAAGCCAACCTTGAAAGGTTACATTCACTGAGATTGCTACCAACAGGGGTTAAAGAGAGGGTGGAAGTAGTTGTAGTTAGAAAGGGGCTACAGAAAGAAACTCTTTTGATAATGGAAATATTCTGTGCCCTGATTGTATCAGTATTAATATCCTGGACAAGATATTGTACTATAGTGGTACAAGATATTTCCATTGAATGAAAATGTACAAATGAAGTAGGAAATTTCTCTGCTTATATCTTAGAATTGCATATGAATCTGCAGTTATGGCACAATGAAAAGCTTAATTTTCAAAAGGGGCATGAAACGGGTACGTTTTCTTCAGACTTGGTATTCACACTGTGCATCTGTGAGACAGGCGATGTGCTAAGCACACTGTATCAACTAACTCATTTGGTCTTCTGATGCTTCTGTCAGGCAGGTGTCTGTCATCCTTTCTCTGTATATGTGAAGAACCTAAGCTTAAGCAAGTTATCTGAAGCCAATGTATTATGTGAAGGAAATAATTTTATTTCATTTCCAAGGTGAAAAAGTAGAGAAAAAAATAGAACAACTCATCACTAGGTTTCAGTAACTGTCAATCCATGACACGTCTTGTTCTACCCAAATCCTTACACTCTCTCAAACTTTGGCTTACTTTTCAGTAAATATTCTATATCCTATATTTAAATTGTGTTTCAAAATCTATGTTTGAGAGATAAGGAATATTTTTCAAAATATAAACTTTTAGCTCTGCCGCACCTGTAAAAATAAACAATAATTCTTCAGTGCTATCGAATAACCAAGAAGATGTTTCTCAAAGGCTCCATGGCGATGAACTTAACCAATGATTCAAATACAGATCCAGCATCTTCTACCACTGTCAGTTAAAAAAACGAATGCTAAGTCTAAGCACAGAAGATTACAGGAAAGCATTGTCTTATGCCGAAACAAGATTAATTTGTGTCATCTTATTGATAGCCAAGGTAGGTGCTGAATTAGAACTGGGTCCTACATGGCACCGTGATTTCTTATATTCGTAGTCACTGATGACTGATTTTCTTACTGAGCTTCGTGTTTTCAAAACTACTTCACTTCCCAAATGATCTTTTTCAGAATGCTTTGTAGCATTCTTCTTAGTCCATAGTCATTGATCCTAAAGTGTATCACTACAGTGCTCCATTTTCCTCTGATTTTGTTCATTGCCGAGACTCCATTTTATTATACCTTAAATAATGTAACCTGGTAAGCATGTGTTGGGCTTGTGCAAGGTAAGAGACTGGCATTTTGAAAAATTGGATCCTTCGCATTTTTTTTTTAATGTTCAAACTTGTAAACTGATAAAGATCACTGAATTCTGAAAATTAACATCCATTTATTTATATCATTTTTATATGAGGAAAACAAGAAAAAAAACATACTTCTATCCGCATTTCACAGTTACAGAAACTGATGCTCAGATGGATAAAAATATTACAAACTTTGTAGGTGACAGATGCAAGAGTTTTCGGACCTGGTGCCATGTGTGGCTGCTGCAGGGATCAAACATGGGTTTCCAGCAAGTCGGGCAAGAATTCCAACCCTAAGACAAAGCCCCTACACCTGACGCCTATTTAAAAAGAAAGAAAGAGAGAGAGAGTGGTAGGGAGAGAGAGAGACAGAGAAAGAAAGAAAAGAAAACAGAATGGGGAGTAACACTAGAAACTATTAAATACAATTAAAAGCAGAAATTGGTAGCTGAGATTAAGATTTGGATCAACTGAACTACCTTGTATCTAGGTATTCCCCACAGTCCAATAATAAATATTTAGTATTATTAATACCAATCAAAAAGTTCCCCTGCCTAGTTAGACTTCCTATAAAACAAAATTTCCAAGTAGCTGGAAATCAGTCTAAAGGTGATTGCTTTAACATGCATGACTTAAAACTCACTTCTTAGTATTTGCAACCCATGAATTTACAAAGAGGAGAGTGTGGTCAGCTCATGCAGTCAAGCAGGTAGTTGCCTTTTGGGTAATGTTCCAGCTGGGCAAATAAATGACATTTGAGGTCCAGCAACCTAACTCAGACTTCCTTTACTAAAGCAACTCAGGGTGTATAATCCATCGCTAATTGCTTTGATTATGACTTATCTCACCTCTCATCTCTATGACCCTTCTGGAGTCTGTTTCCGATTTAATGAGCCATACCAGTAAAATTTACACTGTCCTTTTGATAAGACTTTCTAAGATGTCCTTATGAATTAAGATATTTTTGTTCAAACTCTGTTACTTTCTAGTACGTGAGGTTGAAGACTTGGCACCTTTCTCTTAAACTTTGCCACCTATTTGCATAATTATGCTTTAAACCATGTTTATGTCTCTAGGCATTTATAACCTTCAAATATTAAGGTTTCTTTTTCTGTGTTAATTTCCTTTGCATTTGATTGTTAATATTATAAAGATCTAGAGCTCAACGACTACGTTCAGATGGTTAACAGAACTAAAAACTGAAATTTTAGTCTCCCAGCTAAAACAACTGAAGACAAGAAAAATACATAAAACAGGACTAAACCAGTTGTCATCAAGCAAGTCATTTCAAGACGGTCACCTCTGAGAAATGAGAGAGCTGACAACATGAGTCCAAGTATTCCCCCAGCTTCCTGCCTACCCCAGGCTGAGATGGGAGAGGAGGGTAGTCATGTAGACTTCCTGAGTGTGGAGGCGGAAAGAGGAGAGGAGAAAAGCAAAGCCACAGAGCAGAGATCTGAGGAGGACACCTGCACAGGGAGGCGTTCTGCACACCTACAGAGGGTTGTTCTGGGGAACTTGATTTTTTTAAAAAGCCACTAAAAACAATTTTGTAAAGAAAGTATCCCAACATAGTAAACAAACCCCATCAAATGCGTTGAAAAGCTTACCCCCAGAGCATATATCAAACCAGAAACACTGTCAGTTTCCAGCAGTTACACAGAAAGCCTCATACCTCAAGAGACAGTCATAAGAATAAGAAAGCTTGCCTTCTTAGACTAGAAGCTTCATTTTAACCATGAGTCTGGCTTTGGTCCCACCTAACAAAACTTAAAAGCAGGACCTAAAGGAAGTATCATTGGTTCTAAGTAGCCTACCTACATCTCAGAAAAGAACGTTAGAACGTGAATGCAATGCATACAATGCATACAAGCATTGCAAAATCCAGAATGTTTGGCATGTGTTAAAGATATCAAGAAATGTGAAGACATAAGAATGCACTATCTCATAAAAATAGCCAGTAATTAAAATACAGAACAACTGTCGGTGGTATGCGTTTATATGTATGCATGTGTATTCGTGACTTTCTAGGTGACAGTAAATTTATTTGAGGAAACAATGGAGTTCTGACTTTTCCCCCAGATTATAAAAAAATTACAAGCTCACAAGTCAAAGCCACCTAAACCCCCGAAACATAAGAACATGGCATTTACATTAAAACACATTATAAATAAATTGCTTAAGTCACATATCCAAACGGAAATCTTGATTCTAAATATAGATATGAATTTTTTTACAGTTATAAAGAAATAAGAATTACAGTAAATTTATTGCCTGAAACAATTCAAGCTTGGAGATAGTGAAAAACATCCTCTAGAAATTGAATTGAGACAAAACAAACAAAATCCCCACCAAACTTCATCCTCAAAGTCTCTGTAAGCAAACATTTTTCAAAAATTAAAGTATAAAGATCTCTAGACACACAAAATTAAAGAAAAAAGAATCACCACCTGCCTGTCTGTAACACCAGCTAATACCGCTGTTTGCCTACTCCAAACAGGGGTTTCCAGTTGAGTTTACTAACCTTGCAGACCATTTCAAGAATGTGGCACGGTATTCTTCAAAACACTCTAAGTTAATTGTTGTTGTGAGCATCAAACGGAAACCCTACTTTCGACAGAAACTGAAACCTGGTAGAAGGTTCATCATCTCTACTCTTTCCTAGATTTGTTTATTAGTCCCTTAGTCAGTAGCCACCTCAGATGCTGTATACTGCCTTCTACTCTTTATCAGACATAGGGTCACTCTACTTTGTCTTATTTTTCCCTGGATGAAGGCAGTGGAGTTTTCAGTGGTTAATACAGGAATTCACAATTGGTTAAAGTGGAGAAAATAACTGACTGCGGAGGGCTGAGCCATAAATGGGTCATCTAAATCCCACCCCTTCCCAAAGGCTCAGAGACCATCGTGGAAGAGGGAATGGAAAGATTCTAAGAGCCAGTATCGTCTGGGTGGGATGGGATCACTGTGCTCAGGACATCACTGAACCCGTAGTTACCAGCACAAGCACGCACAATATCAAAGCAGCCAGCACTGCAGCATGAAGAGGGTGGGGTTGCTGAGACCCACCGCTACATGATGAGCTATTGACACTTGGTGGCTCCTGGGCTAAGGAGAGCCAGTGTGCTTCAAGGGTGCGATCCCCGGAAGGTCTACCATGTGCTGGAAGGTGGCCCTTTACCCATACTCATGCCCAACATGAATTGGAATCAGTAAAGAACAAGAGGCGTGAAGCTGGGGGTGAGAGAAAGCAGTTAAGAAAAGGAGTGGGGGTATGAATATGATCAAAATGCATCACATAACCAAGAATTAATAAAAGTATTTATTGAAAACAGTGGTGAATTAATAGGTGCACAAGTGCTTTCTCTGTCCATGACTAACGGTGGGGTCTGAAACCTTCTGAAGATGCTGCCACTGTGACTTCTCCACTGTGACAGAATGGAACCCAGAGCTGTGAGCTGGAACAAACCTTTCCTCCTCTCACTTGCTTTTGTCGTAGCAACAAGAAATAAAACTATGGCCTTCGTTCTCATTCAGTGAGGTCTTTAAACAATGGCTATCATTTTGAAGCAGCCTTACAAGATTATTGTTTTCCTCTCGGTCTAAATTTGCTTTAATAGGATAAAAATGTGTAATGAATAGTAAATAATGTTTTAAAAGTGTGTAACTTGTGTGTGTGAAGATAGACAGATAGATAGACAGACAGACAGACAGACAGACAGGAGTACTCCATACTAATTGAAATATTATGATAAGTTAATACATCTTGGTTCTGGTAAACATCTCAGAAGTTCTGTGTATTTATGTCTAAGGTTTAAAAAAACCTCACAATTGATACTTTAAGTATCTTCTAATATTTTTGAATTTAATAAAAATACTTTTAAATTGATAGCTGTAAATATGAATGTTCCTTTCATGGAAAACACATACCTGTGTTTTATATATGATTCAAAAGGTATACATCATGTATTGTGGCCTTTCTTCCCCCATGGGTCCTGCTTTCCTCCCCAGCAGGTGCTTAGACCCTGGGAAGGAAAGCAACAGAGTGGGTCGATGTGTCCAGGCAGGTCCTAGATCAGAGGACTTAAGAGTCCATGGAAACAAACAGAATTTCTGGGAGCCGAGGGCAGAGGGCTTAAACTCACTTATTGTGGGAAGGACTTACAAATTTATACCAGAGGAATGTACCCCGTATCCCAGAAGCATCAGTGGATCTCATTGGTTCAGACAGACAATCCCACTTGCATAATGGGGTGCTTAGGCATTTTCTGGGGTCCAGAGGGATAGCCCTATAAGGAAGGGTTTAGTTGCAAGTCCAGATAAACACCTCTGACATATTGTGCTCCCTTGGAGGTGGTGTGGACCTGTTGTGGCTTGTGGTCTGTCAGCTACTCTGGAGGGAGGGGCCAGATTCCTGAGAGTTCCTCAGAATGAGAGCTTGGGATCTTAAGTGCCCTTGACCCACTCAGCTGGGTGACAATCCCAGGACAGCCTCTTGATGCACTTATTTTAATTATAACTCTTTTGTGTTACCTTTCGGATTTTTATGTAACTGTGTAATACCCGCTCTCCCGTTAGATTGATGTAGTGGTCAATATATAATCACTGTCATCACCATGCGACTATTCCTAAAGCCACAATAGCTTTATGTCTGTAAATGTTCAATAAGTGTATTTCATACAGTAAATGGCTCGAACAGAAAAGCATATTTTTAGTAAAAGGAACAATAACAAGTATGTTTTGGAGTTTTGATATTTTGACACTTAGGAGACATTTCTGACATCTAGAAGACTTACTGTAATTCAAAAAAATGAAGTAAAAGCTCCTAAAGCCTGATCCATGTGGAAATCACCCAAATTTTAAGACTACACACGCTGTAAAAGCCAAAATACAACCGTGCTAAGGGTAAGTGCACTGAAATCACAGAAGTGAGACTTTAATTTGGATTAGGAAGACAGGTCTCTGAGAACAAAGGCTTAGTCTGGAAAGGCAGCGCACCAGCCCGGGTCACACCTGGGTTCTGCTTGAAGCCAAGGAAGGCTTAAGGCAGTGAGGGGCATTCTTCCAGCACTCAGAACCTTAGCGTTCACTTGGTAACCATATGCAAATCAACAGAAGGGCTATCTAACAATCAAAGACAGCTTTCAGTAAGACAAGCATCAGTATGTATGCATGCTACAATTTACTTCTCCATTTCTCTGTTAACAGACACCGAGCTCATTCTCTACATTATGAATAATGCCAAAAACATGGATGAACACATAGGTCTAGGAATAGGTTGACTTGAAGTCTTTCTGTCAGGTGAGCAACCAGAACTAGTATAGTTGTGTCACTGGGTAGATAAATCTTCCGGAGATGGGGGAGTCTTCACACTGATTTCCATGTTAGCTGGCCTAGAAACAAACTGTTTACGGGAACAAAAGGAACTAACATGAGAACAGAAGGCTGAAAGGGACCTGGGTAGCGGGGCGCAGAGAATAATTTGCACAGAGCGCATTATATGCTAATCTGAAAATGTCCCTTTATGTAACCTAGAGCCACGCACAATGAAAACTGAAATCATCATTGACGGGGCATTTTAAAAATCAAGTGGTATGTTCCCATGTTTGAGCAGTCTTCTAATTCAGGATAACGCACGCAGGCGACGCCGTGATGCTTCCTAGGATGCTACAGCAGCCATCAGGGAACAGTTCTCAGACCTGCCTTGGAGGAAGGATGCTGCAAACACTGTAGTCCACTGCAGCTTCCGGAAAGCAGCCGCATCTACAACCTTGGAGTTCACTGCAAGGTTCACATGCAGGTCAATGCTGTTTCTCACTAATTTTTACACGCTAAGAATTAAACAGTAGAGTGATATAGCCAGACATTTTCTTCCATCAGTGGTCACCATAGCTGGAAGACTGCCCCTCAGCCTGGGAAATACATCCTCCGAGCTGTGTTCAGTCTAAGAGGCTTTTCCCTCGTGTTCCCTCTCTCCCCCGGGTTAATAACTCTCTTGTACACTGACTGCTACCTTCGTATCTGTTCCTTCCAGGATGCAACCAGAAATACAAGTCTCTAAAAATCTAAATATTAGGTGGGAAGTATGAAAATTTATGGGATAATGTCCTTGAGAAGAATTAACTGTCCAGTGAGATATTTTTTTAAAGGGAAAGAAACAAAACCAAAATCGGTGTCCAGTGTCCTACACAAGACAGATGGCTACACAGTAACAAAGAAAACAGAGCTGAGCTAGCCCCTGAATGGCATGGGAGAAACCACAGGAAAGGAAGAGTTTGCAGTAGCCTCAGGGTTAACACAGAGAACAGGAGGGAGGCGTCCTGTTGAGAGCACACAGAGGAACAAACTCTGCCATAGAACTCTCAGCCCTCAGTCTCACTCCATAGGAAAGTGAATTAGCAAGCCTGGCGTGGTCTCTGCAACACAGGCTGAGCCATATCCCACCACTGTCCACCTCTGACATCACAGTGAGAAAGAAAGCCGAGCTGAATGAAGTCTCCACTTTCATACACCAAAAACTCTGAAATAAGTTTGATCTTGTCCGACCCAACAATCCTGTATTCGTAATGCGAATGATACATCGTGTCAGTTTTTAGTACTGACTCGCCGTGGACAAAAATACATAATTATGTGACTAATAATCACAACCATTAAACAGCAGAATAATTCGATCTTGATCTTAAAGTAAAAATACAAATGTTAGAATTCCAGGTTGACACTGAAAGGGCGTCAAGCAAGACCTTAATATTCTATTTCTTTTTAAGTAGCTTAAGAGGAAATAAAGAGAGATATATTTACAGATGTAAAGAAAATCTGCTTTGGAACAAGAGTGACCTCCCAATGTTCTATAAGGCAGAAGGGGATTATGCAAAGTTCACACCTGCAGAGAAGGAAACCAAATGATGTAGAATAGGCAATTTAGGAGGAGACATGAGACATTACTTTAGCTGGTGTTTCCCCAGTGTGGTGACAATACCAGAAAAGTGATGCTTATGATTCAGAATGGGGGGCTGTTTCATTTGTATAGGAAAACTTCACTCTTCACAATGGTTGAGACTCAAAAATATCATCATACATGCTGACACTGTGCAACGTTTAATATTCATTCGATGGAAAAATTCGGATAATCACATCATATTTAAAAATCATTCAAAGCGTTAAAAATACTAGCTAGTAAATATACAGAACCTGAAAATACAACGCAGAGAGACAACACATTCGTTCTGAAAGCAAGATCCTGCTGCCTCCAGGATCCATGATGAGGCCTGTGGTCCATGTTCCTGATACACTGGCTGGACTCGAGCTTCTTTTCTCTGTTTTGTTTTGCTTTTGTCTTTTGAGGGCACAGGAGTGGGAGGGGCCAGAGAGGAATGGGAGGAGGTTATTGTTGAGATGCACTATATGAAGCACAAGTTAATAAAACTGTTACAAAAAAAGCCTCAGCACTCTCATAAAAGGAAAGCATGTCTGTGGATGCCTATCACCTCAATGTTGGGAGGCAGAGACAAGTAGATCCCGGAGAGCTCTCTGACCAGCCACCCTAGACTCAATAGCCAGCCTCAGGCTCAAAGTAATCCCTGTTTCAAGACAATAAGATGAAGAGCAATGGAGGAAGAAATTTGGCATCCTCTGGCCACCTTCACATGCATACACTGGTATGCATACCTGCATGCATACGAACATACAGTTCTCACAGTCACACACATGCATAACTCACATACAGACATACACACATGCATGCACAATGAATATATATATGTTCATATATATGTATATATATTCATATATATGTATACATATCCATATATATAAGAGAGAGAGAGAGAGAGAGAGAGAGAGAGAGAGAGGGAGTTGCCTAAGCTGTGGCATGAATCTCACTACTAGAATAGTTGTCTACTGTGTCCAGGATTGCATCCTTAGACCCATTGAAAGAAGGAGCTGGTGATTCTAAGTTGTGGGAATATTACTTGCCTCTCCCATTTGGATGCTATATAAAACACAGAAAAGAGATTTTTGTGCTGTGTCAAATGTTTGTACTCCTTTCCAAGTCTGAATCAGTGTCACCTATTCTAGCGTAGAGCTCTACGTGCTGTTGGCACCATGGAATATTGTTGTGTGTTTGTCATTCTATAAGTTTTTGCTTGAGTTCTTCACTCAGTGTGTACATCCTTTCTGTCAAAATCATTTTGCTCATTTATGTTAGTAAATTTGCCTCCCTAAATTCCCTGACTATATGGCCAGACTCTCACATAGACATACTGTCTACACGGCCAACTCTTCTGTAACTCCATTTATGTTCCATCTGAATTCCACTCTCCACAGTATCGCTTTCACTTTCTCCTTGGTACATTTATCATTTTTTCTCCAATTCCTTCTTTGAAAAGCAATTTTTTTTGGTGAAATGTCAGGTGTGTTTTTCACTGAGAGGCAATAGGCAACACAGCAAAAGGTTTTATTCTATGGATGGGACCCAAATAGCAGATGGCCCCAACTCAATCACTGGCAGACTCTGAAGGAAGTCATGTTATTGGTCAATGACCTCAATGAGTACTTTGTATGACTGCAGTTATTTGTGGACTGAAAAGCAGAAGACAGCTTGGTACCTTGTGGGACCATTCATAATAAAATATAATAGCAGCTAAGAACCATGCTGAAAGATTGTTTTATGAAAGTACATACATATGAAGCTAACCTGTTCAAAGCTGCAAAATGAATATTGTTTCACAATGAAAATGTTTGCTAATTGCCATTTTCGTTTCCACGTTTGTCAACTGATTTTTACTCATGCGTTGCCGAAGTGCTATGTTGGGAGAAGGAATATCCTTTCACACTCAGAATGCCTAGCCCACCTGTGTGCGGTGCACAGTATAGTAAACCTCAGCTGATTTAATGAACAAATGGAAAAATATACCTTGTGGTTTCAGAAGAAAAGCTATCCAGTGTCTGATTGTTCTTAAACACAATACAAAAACATGTTAGGTAAGAAACAGAGCAACTTCCAGAGATAAATTACCAGGATGGAAATTAGATTGTAGTTGGAGATTCCAGTCTTGACATTACTTAATTGTGCAAAGCCCTGGAAAATAATGTGATTATTTTATGTTTCCATTAAGAGAAAAGAAAGAAAGAAAGAAAGAAAGAAAGAAAGAAAGAAAGAAAGAAAGAAAGAAAGAAAGAAAGAAAGAAAGAAAGATGGAAGGAAAGAAGAAAGGAAAAAGAAAGAAAGAGAGAGAAAACTGGTAGTAACTACCTGATATAACTGTCAAAAGAGTTAAAAAATAAAAAGATTTTGATAATATAAAGCACTCAATATTTTAACTGAATCTGGCTGTGATAATCTCCTCCAATGCCTCCAACACTGAGGAAGACGGGGAGGAAAGAATGTCAGAGCCAGAGGATGGAAAGTAGAATTGGGAGATGCTGACTTCTGGACACGGCCTGGCTCTTGCACAAAGTCCAAACTCTAATACATACTGTGGGGGGGGGCATATGAAAATGAAGTGGGAAGGAAGCTGGGGGCCATCAGAGAGAAGGGAGGAAGTGGTGGGTGGGGATGATTAAAATACATGTACAAATGTATGAAGTCAACCCATAAAGAAAAATTTTGTATAAAATAAGATTTAAAGATTTTATCTCTTTTATATGCATGAGGCTTTTGGCTGCTATGTATCTATGTGTATCCATGTGTGTCGGTTGTATAGGGAGGGCAGGAGAGGATGTTATGTGCCCAGGAACTGGAGTTTCGGAATGTTAAGAGAGTTGTGCTGTGGAGCAAAAAGTGCTCCTAACAGCTGAGCCATCTCTCTAACCCTTTGCACACACACGCAATTTAAACATTAAATAAAAAGCTGTTAAGGGCACCTGAAGAGTAGCCACCATGTAAGTCCTAGTCATTATATTGGAGGAGACTGGATCATTAGAGTAAGAGGCCACTGCAACCAGACAGTCACATTCCCACATGCAGTATGGCTACCGGGAATTGATGAAGACGTTAAGGAAAAGAAAGATGGTACACCTGGGTATCGATTTACTTTCAGTGCGGTGAAACCTGGAGGTACTGGTTGCACGTAGTTACACTGGTGTCTTCGTAACTGGCATCTGGCTCTGAACCAACGATCCTGTATGTCTTTAAAAGCTCTTCACGGGAAAGGAGTAAACCGTTTCTTTTTTGATAATGCAATTATTTCTTCAGCTTTTGCGAAAGTGGCAAGAAACGTGTCTCTCTCCTCTTTTTCTTTCATTTTTTTCCGAAAGAGAAAGAAACAAATGTCAGGCTTCAGTTTTAATTAAGCAATTAACTAAAATGTTACATAGGAAAGACAAGAAAAAAACGTCAATTGAATAATTTAATTTTAATTGAATGAAATAAGTTAGTGGAGACAAGCTTTGGCTCCATGAGTCCTTTCACAGGACGAAGAATAGATTTTGACAGCAGAGGCAGAGGTAACACCGAGACTAATTCCATTTAATTAGCAGTGCTCACCCCTTCTTAACAGAGTAGTGATACTCTTATTAAATAATACCAGAAGGGAAATGGATTTTGGCCTGATGTAATGAAGATGTGACCTCTACAAACAAACCTTTCCTGAGTGTGTTCTGCATGCATTCAGAAAGGTTTGTTTAAAGTGCCCACTATGCTTTCTGTTAGTCTAGAAGAAAAGCATCAACCTAGCTCTCCTAGACATGGGCCGAACAGGCAGACACTAACAACGATGACCTCATTTCAACCCGGAGCCATGTTGTCACCACGTCAACTATCTGTCATTTTCACATTTAGATACCATTTCCTATTGACATATCCTCCAGGCTGAGTGAGAGATCTTTGGGTTAGCAGAAATTCAATACCTATTAGAAATCAGTGTCAAAGCTAGAACTAAAGCAACATGGCCGCCCAGTCAGCATCATTCCCTTTGAAAGAACAGCTATGATTATCACATCAAGAACTGTGGATGATGTAAGTTTCAAAAGTGAGCAATACTAAATAAAATCACAAGTGTATGACTTAGAGTCTCCGCCTCCTCTCTCTCTCTCTCTCTCTCTCTCTCTCTCTCTCCTTCTTTTCTTTTGCCCAAAATTTCGTGGTGAGAGTTCTGTACATTTCTTCATGCATTCAAAATGATACAGTGTTCCATTCTATCACAGTCACGAGTGACTGTATATTTATTGATTTTTAATACATGGGAGATATTTGCTTACTTCACGTTTTCAATGGTGAAGGAAACGATGCTGCTGGGGACATTCCCAGGCAACTTGTTTACTGAAGAAATGAGTGAGTTTCTGATGCGTGCACCCTGGGAAGGGAACTGCCGACTGTGCATAAATGCAGGTTACTTTGAAGCTTCTAGAACTTTCACTCACGGTGAATTTAAGTGTAGTTGGTACAGACTTTTGTCAACACTTAGATCGAATGTCTCATCCTAGCTTTCCTCCTAGGTGTGTGCACACATTCATCATGGTCTTAATTTCCATTTTCTTGGTAGTGAAGGTAAGAACTCTTTTCATGTTGACTGCCCTTTGGATGTTATTTTGGGAAATGCCTGTTTTCATCCTTCTAGCCATTTGGCAGAGATGCCTTCTTGTTTCCTGAGCTTGTAGATGTTCTCCTATGTTGGCTATTCATCTCCTGTCAGATAGATGCCATCTATTTTCTCTTCTGTATCTTATGCTTCCTCCACAGGAATTCTTCCTGGGTAGTCACACAAAGTGACCACCACAACTTCCCTGTCTGTAGTTTTGTGATTGCAAAGGCTAAGACATTTCCTAAGTGATGCTTCATTTTACAGTAATACACATTATCAGATTTTAGGGTCAGCAATTTTATTTTATTTTATTGAAAATTATGTTTGCGGATCTTCTGCGATGGTAGGGCTGACTGGATTGAGAAGTCCTAGAAAATCAATCAGATATTTTTGGGTGTGACCTCAGAGACTTTGCCAGATGCTTATCTAAGTGGGAAAGACCAGTCATAAACATGGAAGACATTCTCCCATGAACTCCAAAGAAAGCATGGGGAACTCAGCTACTGCAGACAGTCTCCTACCTTCTGGTCATCAGCGTATAAACTACTCTGCTTTGTCACTTGCTGTCACAATGAACTAAGACCATGAATCAAAATAAATCTTTCCTCCTTTAAGTTTTTTTGAGTCTGAACAACAAACGCAAAAATCTAACTAGTACAACTACATTCAGTTAGCCTTTGTTTTTTCCTGGGAACTTTATTTGAGTATATACTTGAAGTTGATCATATATATATATATATATGTGTGTGTGTGTGTGTGTGTGTGTGTGTGTGTATGTATATATATATATACATATATATATATGATATATTTTTCTATGTTTAAAATTTCCTATTTAAACGTAGAAGGTAGAAGTAGAAAGGTGCGTGGGAGGTGTTTGTACTAGAGTTAAAAGAAAGATCTGGAATAGATTATTCATTCTGTTCATGAAAGTTCACAAGGAGAACACAACAAGGCAGTCAGAATTGAACAAGTACTGCTAGGTGAGTTGGAAGAAATACAAGCATTTGTTGAAGCTTGTGAAAGTACAGAGTGGACGTGTCTTATCAAGTTTCTGTTCTTGCGTTCTTCACCGGAAAATGATTTTATTAGTTAGAACTCAAATTATTGTAAAACCTCAGGGTTGTTTGCTTTGCTTTGTTTTGTTTTTGTTTTTTTCTGTTTTAACTATACCAATACTATCACCTTAGAGGAGTTTTCATTTCTTCTATATATGCTTTTAAAATGCACTTCATTTTCTGACCTAATTAATACCCGCTTTGTTTTGTTTGAGACAGGGTCTTTTCCTTTATAAAGATCCGCCAGTAGAATCTACAAGCCACCAGCAGAATCCACATCAGCTAATTACAGAGAACAACCTCAAGGTTCACTCTGACTTTTGACAAAGCTAATGGCGTAAAAACACGACACTCCCTTGATCTTCTTTGTACACCATTGTACTTTAAATTATCTGTCTAATTCCTTCTGTTCTTCCTGCCTTTTCAATAATATTGGAACACCTCGGGAATTAACTCAGGTCTGCAAGAGCAATAAGCCCTCCTAACTGCTGAGCTGTTCCTCCAGCTCCTCCTTTAATCTTCTAGCTCTACAGAAGCAAGCGCTATAGATAGCTTTTGACTCTTGGATTCTCAGACAGCCACCCAAACCTGCTTTTGCTTCTATGTTTGGCTCGATCAGTTTCTAAAGTGCAAACAGTTGAGTATGACTTTTCTATTGTCATGTTAATTAGGAAATTCTTTCAGTTTTTGAGCACATTTGCCTCCAAGAACAGTATTATCTTTAGGGCATAGACAGAAATAGGTAGGTGCTAAATTATGATTTTCATATACTTGGCAAATACATGAATATGTTTGTTTAGAACTAGGAACTAAGCTTGTTAGAACTTCCTATACAACATCTTACATATTTAAAACTGGTTTTCTATGGTTTTTTTTACTCTAGGAAGATAAATTATAACAATACGTTCAACATTTAAAGGCAACAATGCCATTGGAATGATTTCTGTAACATAGTAGTTAATATCATCCTATTTGATAATACACAATCCATTATAGATGGTATGTAGGTCAAGACTTCATTGGTTGTTACAGTTTGCTATAGGCTTATCATCCAGAGTAGCTTTTTGCAGATTTTTATTAAAGTTTTGTGTTGAATTTTATTACTTGCAGTTAAGAACTTATGCATTTGTCATCACTACAAATTTCATTTCATTAAATTAAGTATCCACATTAAAATAATTTATATCATGACTAAATATCCCAAGAAGGACAAGGGAACATGATAGAAGATGTGTTCTCTTTCATCTTAGTGAATCACAGTAATGATTATTCAGAAGGAATTTAAGATAAATTGTAGCACTATTCATTAAATCTTTTTTTAAACAAAAAGTTAGCAGAACTGTTGTCATCTTTATGAGTCGCTTGGCTGGCTATTGTGAATCCAAGATGACAGTGAGACTCAAATGAAATACTTACTGTTGTAGAACAAAGAAGAATAAAGGTGATGAGATCAAGTTTTATTGCCTGGCTCTTGTCACAAAATACTGAGTGAACTGTGGTGTTATGTCTTAAATAGGACTCTGTACAGGAAGAGTTGAGAAGAAGGATGTGTGCATTAAGAGAGAATCATAGAGCCAACAATTATATTCTATTTCTACTTCTAATATGAAGAGTACTCATTAAGTAAAATGCGAAACTTTTCTTTCAAACTCTTGTCTTCTTTTACAAGGTTATAAGCACAAGGAGAAAACATGCCATTACAGTGAAGAGCTCTTTATTCTTAAATATCAATCAAAGGAAATATGAGATTATGAGTCATTGGTTAGAGAGCAACAACAATAATATAGCTCCTGATGCGTTCACTGAGAGGTACAAACCCATCAGGTGGCGTTTAGGCTCTGAACAAGACCTTCAAAAATGAGTTCCACAGACCCCCAAGACACAACTCGCCCCTTCTTAGGAAAAGAATTTTATAAAGTGAATCTGAAACCCTAATAGACCAGGAAACAAGTGAATTTTCCATAATATCTAGTGTCTTTGAAGCCAGCTTTAAACAGTTTGACTATCAAAGATAGCGGGCTGTCAAAAGTTACAAGGACTGCAGTAGATTTAAATTCACCAGGTAGAGTGATATTCCCGAGTTTAGTATAATAGAGAAAGGGGAAAAAAAAACCTTTAGCATAAGTGAAATGGTATGGAAAGTGTTCTGTAGCAAAGAATCCCATGTGGAAGAAACAGCAAAGGAACCAGAACAGGTTCTAGGGCAACATCAACGGCTCTCAGTTGGGTCATGAATAAAGGGTGCTCAGAGCATAGACAACCTTTACAATTTCAGTTGGGACAGAGGAGTGTGAATGGGCACTGTTGATTCTTCTCACCACCATATTGTTCATGCCTAGAATGATGCTTGATAGAGACACCACTGAACGAACGAATGTTTGAATGGAGAAAATGAGTATTATTGGAACTATAATACATAATCGTGCACTTGGTGTCCTTGATGGCTTGATCCAGTTGGAAGAATTAATATCAAAAACATTAAAAACTTTAGAAAAAAATAAAAGAACCTCTAAATGAAACTATTCTAACTGTGGAAAGTCTGATACTCCTGGTTGGTCTTTTGACCTAGTCTTAGCATCGCAATGAAGTGGATAAAGCTTAGAGCAGTGTTCTAACATCTTTGTCATTTAACATATTACGGCATTACGGAGTTGTGTTATTTACATCTTCCATCCCTTCGTTGGGGACTCTCATCCTGATGCCCTTGGAGAAGCATGATTGCCCCCCAAGCATCCCGTTTTTCAGTGTTTTGTTGAATTTGAATTAAGATTCCCTAAAGTAAATTGGAAAGTTGCTCAAAATTGACTCCAGGCATCGTAAGAACCCTAAAGCTTCCAAGGGACTTAGTAAAATCTAAAAACTCAATATCTCCTGAAGGAAAACCACATGTCAGACATATTATTCTGTGTTATTGTGGGGTGTTTTTTTTCCAATTTAATTTGAAATAAAAAAGAATCACATCCCAAATGGTTGAGGTTGGTTTTTCTCTGATAATAATTCTAGAAACGAGGACAGTGACATCAAGATGACTAGCATAATTAAAATAGCATAAAAATCGGAAGATACAATATTTGCATTTCATTTATGGTGCATATTATCGCATGGTCTGTATCATCTTGCCTACAGCAATAATCTTTGACACTGTTACTGGAACAATGTTACAACTGTGTGTATTTTAGACATAAATGATTAAAATGTATAGTGCTACGTTGCCGACCTAGTTCCCATTTTCATGCTATGTACTTATCTTCCCACTGTCTTGATAATGATATGTTTATTTGTACAAACACTAGGCAACACTCCAGTTGTTTAAAGACAAAGATGGCTTTTTACCTCTTGGTGTTTTCCCCTATAAATATATGTTAGCACAGAATGGTTATATTTAAGTGAGAGTGCCTGGAAAGTATATGTAGTCAGTCCTCATTCAGTAGACTTCTCACAGGTCATCACATTATGCATTTCAGCATGAGCAAGATGGGTACCAAAAGATAAAGCAGTGTTTCTCTTGACTGTCGATTGCTAAGGGCCAGATCAGGAAGTCCAGGGGCGTGGCTGCCTCTATAGGCTTCTGTCGGATCACACATCACGAGTATTCTGTGATGGAAGCAAGTTAGATGTAACAGACACAAAGAATCCTGCAGCTATATCTTGGAAGCTGTGTTCTCTGGTTGGGCAAGGAGTTAGACACAAGGCCACAAAGCACACTGCTGCTGCATCTCTGTAGCGGCGTCTAGTGGGAGTAAAGATGGTTCCTTAGGTTAAACATTGCGAGAACACTAGATGGATTATTCCCACTCTCTCTTAAACCAACATGCCAGGGCAATTTCTCAGTCGCCACAAACATACATGAGAAAAGAATTATCACCCTAAAAGACTTACCCTGCGGGCTTTTCAAGAGGATCATGAGAATAGTCTGAAGGGGAGATTCAGTCTATCATGACTTAGGAGGGGAAAGGGGTCATTTGTAACTTCTAGGCATGTTACCCACCTCATACATGCTCACGAAAACACAGACTTGCCATACTGATGCCCAGCCTTTCTTGACAGTGGGCTTCAACTGCTCTTTGGTATCCTTGCTTTGCTTTACTACATAAACTTCTACTTAAACTCTTTCTAGACTGATTTCCTCCCTATGAGTGGACAAGGCCACAGGAAAAGCCTTCATCAGGTAACACATGGAGAGAGGACAGGCTGTGCTGATCCTCAGTTCCTCATTTGTGCCAGACACTGCCTTGATACGCACACGCTGGAGTGATGGTCAAGATGCTCAGTCATTTGCGCACCCTCTCCACATCGAGGCAAATCTCATGCTAAGGAGCCTTTCCCTGACCAAGCACAGGGATGATGGTTTCACAGGCTTAGGACTGTCTGCTACAATGTTTTGTTGACAGCACTTTCCATTCATGTGTGTTCCTCATCCTTTCGCTACACTGCAAACGCCACAAAGAAGGCGTCACAGTTATACTGTGCATGGCAGATCGTGTGGCTGCTCAATCGTTTCTAAGAGAACTGAAGAAACCCCCCAGTTCTTCTCTGTGTTGCATATTTTAGATCTACAATCCATGGAAGTTAGTAAATGTTATGCTTTAAATACCAAATATTAGAGATGTTAATTTGTATTCTTTTTGTTTTAATTTAAATCATTTAAATCCTCATAAATGCTTAGTGAAAGATTTAATATGTTACCATAAGTGAACGGATAAATAGCTGGTGGAAAAGGCTATGACATAGGTTAAAAGGAAAACATGAACCTAGGAACTCAGGAACCGTAAACTTGACCTGTGACATTTGGTAACTATTGCTCGCGATGGTGCCCACAGGACTTGCGGACTGTCCCTTTCCTGGCATGTACCCAACTCAATGAAGAGGAAAGACTGTAGAAGGAGTCTTCGTGATGTACCGGTACTCCTTCCCCTTTCTGCACTAGTCAGGCAAACACACCTCAAACATGATTCTGAGTGGGTTCACATAGAATGCTAAACATCAGTAGAGGGATAAAGTGGGATGGAGTCTCCGGGCCTCTCCAGGCCTGTTGCCTGCTTCCCATTAGGCAGGCTGCCCCTGTCTCATTAGGCTTGCTGCCTGATTGCCATGAGTTTCACTTCCTAAGCTTCATTAGCAAGGCTGCTCCACCCTTATTAGGCCCATTACCTGATTTTTACTAGGCCAGATGCCTGATTTCTTTTGGACCCCGGCACACTTATCTACACGGACAGTCTATTGGCTGTTCGCTGTCTTCCCTAAACACATGAAAACCGGAGCTAATAAGTTCCTTTGGCCTAATGAGGGAAACAGGAGAAAAGATGCCCAACAAAAGCATTTCATAACCTAGGCCTCAACAAGCCGCTGCCGTCTATTAGAACTCAGCAGCTCATTGTGGTCTGAAGTCGTGGTAAGATTACCTTTTCAAATACGGTTCATCCCTTGCAGCAGGATGAATAAATAAAAACTGATGGCATTTAATTTCAATTCATTTGAATTGGAACAAAAATAATTTGAATGATGCTATTAGGTTAATTAAATATTTTATTTTCTATTATGTTTATTTATTATACATTGGGAAATCAGTGATCTTTGTCACAATGTCTCTCTCGTAATTACAAGGGAGACTATTTATTCACGTGAAAAGTAGATTATATGTTCAAGTCATTTCAAAATAACTTCTATATATGTATAAACGATAGTATTTTATACACATTTTTTTGCATAATTTACATAAATAGCAGCCAGTAAGAAATGTTTTCATTTCATATAAGGAAAATCTTTGTGTATTCATAGACTGATTTAAGCACAACTTAGCAGATTTAAACACAAAGAATTGTTTGAAAATATGAAAGGTAACATGTAGTTTCTGTAACATGCTACAAACATATATTGACTAACAACTTTGGTGCCTTCTGATCATATTAGTATTCATACATTTTATAAGTGTATTCATCTTTAAGTATTAATAATGCTATAACTTGCAAAACAGTGCTGGCATATTTATAAAGTAATCCAAATTAAAAAATCATGTTAAAATGTGATATTGTTTAGAATCACTGACTTTGTAACAAAATTCAAAATATTGAAAACTTGTTTACTTGAGTATATGGAAAATACTATTCATTATTATCAAGGAGACATTATCATTTCCTTGGTAAGCTGAGAGTCTACTTTGCATGACATTTCATATATCCCAAGAATAAATGTTCTTCACTTAGAATTGTTCAAAATGAATTGAAACTACTATATACTGTAATTACAAATCAGGACAAATCCGTTATCATAATATTTCCTTCAGTATTATTAAGTAGCCTTTGATTTCCTGGTGAGAAAACTTTTAGATGCTTCTCCATTTTAATTCATGGAATATAGTAAGATACCCTTTTCTAGTTTCCATTGCCTGGGCTTGTTGAGTGTGGGATAGTACATCACCTGGCCGGGTCAGGAGGCTCAATCTCCATTTGAAGACCACTGCCTCACTCCCTGGTAATTCTCCCCTAGACTTGAGAGCTCTGATCTTCGATGTGTCACTTGATTCATCATTTGCATCTGGGAAGCTGACAGCCCAAATCATTTTTTCTTGACAGTCTTGTTTAGATGAACTGTTCATTAAGTGCTTGGCCTAAAAATGATGATAGACATATTGGTTCAAAAGACATATTTTGACAAAACGTTCTGTTGGCTGGATTCGTGCATTACCAGTGGCCACATGCCTTGATTTATTCCTTGTCAAAATATTTTCTTGCCAACATGTAGTCGCAGACTTCTCTGGATTAAGTCATATTTAAGCACTGTAGAAAAATAAGCACTCTACCTAAAATATCTTGTGGGGAGAAAACGTGCTAAAACGGGAGTAATCGTCCACTGACACTGATTTTGGCACTCATGTTGAAGGTCACATTGTATGTTTCATGCATGTGTTGATTTAAAAGAGTCTGGGAAAATAAGACCCTTTGATTCACCTAAAGAAACCTTAAAGGTATCAACCTGAATTCCTTAAAAATTACTTTATTCTACATGGACAGATGCAAGAAGGCTCACTTGCTTAAAAAAAAAATCTATTGCCTTAAGACTAGATTTGGGTTTCTTTATTTTTTTTTCTACTCTGTAAAGCTAGAGCAGATAGATGTTGTTTCGTGAAATTTAGCCTTGTATTTCACAGTAATTTGATAGAGAGAAATTCTGACAGTAAAGACTAAGAGGAAAGGCATGTCTCACACTGCTTAATTCAAATAGTAAGGTTCTTGTTAAGATAAATCTCCATTGCCTAAGAAGACTCTCTAGAAGTTGGCCATTCATCTTTAAATGCTGGTGAAGTCTCTTGCTCAGAAAAGTGTTGGTTGGCATTTCAGCCACAAAATTGGTTGAAATGCAAACTTGCAGAATGCAGATCCTGTAGTTGCAGCAGGCCTCTGAGGGTCCAACATGCCCCAGATAAGTGTAATAATAAAAGAAATGCTTCTTTGATTTACCCCAAATTAACTGAATTCGTGACCATCTTACAGGGCTTCGTAAGTATTTCTGACACTCAAATAGTGTTTTGAGTTGTAGACATAAAGATATATATTAAAAAATAAGACAAAAACAAGACGAAGTTAAAAACTCAAAATGTACTCAAGAAGGCTTCCAGAGGTAGTGAAAGGGCTGTAGTGGTGGCAGAGGAAAGTGTGAAACAAGCAAACAATGTGAAAGTGGAAAGCTAAGCCTCTGTTAAGACGATGCCTCTCAGGCATTGACAGTGGCATGGTTTCATAGTTGCCGCTGTTGGAGAGCTTTGGAAAACTGATGGAAGCAAGTAATTCCATTCTGATTTTCCTAAATGTCATATATCACATAATGAATAAAATGGCCATAGAGTAAGCTGCCCACGCCCTCCAGGATCTTACCTAAGATTAAAAATCTTCCACTCCTGGAAGTTGTGATACATCCAGTCTGTCCATCTACTACTTCTACTTCGTCCTGTGCCTTGGTGACTCCACTTTTTTATCATACCCCAAATGGAGACTCCCCCTGATGCTTCTTGGTAATTGTCGCACCACACAAATATTCCCTCTCTGTTTCTCAGGATGCCTTTCCGTCCTTCAGCACATAACTGACAGCCCTGTCCACTGACAGCTAGTAAACCCTAGTCAATTCCCTTCTGTTGAAAGTTTGTAGATGCGAATAGTCTATGGAAAGCCAACAAAATCTGGTTGTTAACTCTGTTCTGTTAACTCCCTGCAAGCCTGTTTCCCTCTCTAACAAAAACTGAATCACTTTCACATCAGCACACCATGGGTACTGAAGGTCCTCACTCCATCCCTAGCGACGCTTCTACGTTCTATAGTTCTTGGTTTAGCTGGGTAGTAGCTTCCAAATCCCCCTTTCCACATTAATTCCATGCTCCCATGGGGACCTTTATTCTTTTCTCCTTATTCTTCCACAGCATATTGGTGGTTTCACAGCGCTTCACAGGCTTCTGACTGATTCATACTTGCTCTTCCTAACTTTCTGAATAATTCTCCAATTCCCTTTTTAATTTCAACCCGAGCTGCTTGGAAATGTTGAGAGAAGTCTTGGCACAGGCACAATAGTCATTCAACAATAACCTCAAATTCGACAACTATTTGTTGGCCATTCTGCCAGGCTGTAGTTCAAACGTTGAACAAATTATGAGTAGCTTGGAAGATGGTCTCTTCTGTAAGAGAGCTACAGTTTTTAAGTAAAGGTAAGATAAATCAGCAGACATTATTGAAAATTATAAGCAATATATATATATATATATATATATATATATATATATATATATATATATTTTCTAAGAAATGCTTTCCTTTTCTTTTGGTAGTAAGAACTGAACTTAAGGCTTCTTACATACAAAGCCTGTAGTATTCACTAATGTACAGTAATGTTTACTGGTAATAAACTGTTCCTTAACCAGGTAGAATTATACCTAGAAGGAGAGCCTAGCTTTCTAAAACCTGTTTTCTATAATGTTGAACCATTAAGGTCCAATACAATCCTGTATCACTAACCAACAAAGGACCTCCTCCAGGCCATCCAATCCTGAGGGAGGTTAGTGATTAGAAAAAAAGAATCTTGATTTCCTAAACTCCAGAATCCAAAGCTAACATTAAGGATACTGAGTTAGAGAATTTGACCAGATAAAACTGAGCTTACTTAAAGAAAAAAGAAAAGATGTGGATTTATAAATTTGAACATAGAATATTTTACAGTTTCATAAAATAGTGTGGCCCTCATATACTCATCAGCACGAGCAAATAGAATTGTTCCACATCTCCTAAATTCATACTCAACTCAAGTCGTTTTGATGGCATTTCAAGAACTTAAGTACATTCATTATAAAACAAGGGGCTCTTGCATCAATATCTTCAGCCATGTGTGGCTGAAACATGGCCCTATAGTGACGTGATTCATGGCCTTCCATGTTTTCTGTGAAAGCTCTCCACTGTAGTAGGCTTAAGTTACAACTTTAATATTGTCTTTTGACTGTGTTTTTTTGTTATTTTCTTAAAAGAAAAAAATGCAAGAAAAATATGTCATTGAGATTGATTTTAATGGCCAGCTGTTACAATCTCAATGGAAGTGTTAGAGCCTTGCCTAAGGTGCACCGAAGAGTGCCAAGCCTCATAGCAACTCAGCTCATCCTACAAAGCACCATGGCCTGGAGTGAAAGCTGCAATTTAAAAGTCTCCTAGAGACCCATTATTTGCAAATCATTGACACAACAAACTGTAACAACCCTGGTCCTCCTTGTCAATGCATGCTTAGGGAGCTTTTCATCCACCCAACCTTGCATGCTCAATAACATTTCATACTAAAAATCCTTATGAAATTTCTGAAGAAAATGAACAACTATGTATGGGCCAGAATCCATCTCAACAATAAAAGAAAGAAGATTAAAAGTGATAATTGATCACAAGGGTTGGTAGTGTCCTTATATGGGAAATAACCCTCAAAAATCCAAAGTTAGTTTTCATGTTTCCATATTGCTTAAAATAAAGCCAACTGGTCATTCAATTTTCTAGCAATAAAAAGTGTCGGGAGCATCCTTGTTGGTCCGCCCTTCTTCCTCCCTGCTAAGATCTTAAAAACAAACTAATGGTTTTCCCTCCAAACTCAAGGAGAGGAAAATACAACTTTGGAGTGTCAGCCTATCTGCCAAGATTAACCCCACAGAGAATTTTCACACTGTGACACCGACTTTTAAAATAGAGGACTGATAACAACCTCAACAAAGAAGCAGAAGCAGGTTGTGCTCTCAGTAGGCGCTGCAGGGCTGCTGCTCTCAGGGAAGCACTGTGTGTGTTTGAGCCACTAATATTTTAATTCATGGTACAGAATACTTGTGGGGAAAGCTAATTTGTTGGGCTCTTATTTGCTAGAGTTGATATTGGCTCTAAGTGTGATACCACTGGGAAGCATGTGCAGTACTTAAAAGAAAAATAAATAGTCTCTGGGAAGAAAGGAGAGGCATCTGAGACAGGGAACCAAAATTTAGGGAC
Organism: Cricetomys ansorgei; assembly: GCA_026225945.1. Classification (NCBI taxonomy): domain Eukaryota; kingdom Metazoa; phylum Chordata; class Mammalia; order Rodentia; family Nesomyidae; genus Cricetomys; species Cricetomys ansorgei. Next base: position 2,375,222 of record JAMJFZ010000558.1, read on the forward strand.
ATACATAGCACAATGAGGAATATAATATGTTCAACTGCTGGGAGTGGACATACTGGAATTGGAAAAAAAAGGTTAAGATATGTAGCCAAGCAATTGTGAGAAAAGCTGAGATGCAAGGGAGACCGTGTGTGTGTGTGTGTGTGTGTGTGTGTGTGTGTGTGTGTGTGTGTGTGTGTACATATATTTAGACACTCTCAATAATATACAGCTTCTTCAACCTGGATCAACTTCAGATCGGTTTGTTATCAACCTATAGAAATGAACTTAGTCCTCCAATAGCTGCCTCAAATATTAGTCATCATCCCCATGTTAACATTAAACCTGCAAAACATTGAAACTATAAAGAAAAGCAAACACCAAACACCAAAACTCCATTTCTGTATTGTCTTCTTTTAGTACGTTTCAGAATGCACTATTTCAGTACACAAGTAACACTAATTCATGTTAGTATGATGGTTATGGTTTCAGCTTATTCTATTCCCATTACTTTATCTTAAGAGTGCATTCACAGCTTTATTTATAAGTTAGCTGAAGATTTCATACGTGTATGTTATGTAGCCTAGTCACCCCTTCCTCACACTCTTCTGTTCCTCTCAATCCCCTCTTTTCCCCTCCTGTCCATTTCTTATATTTGGTTTTATTTTGTGATCCATTTGATCTCAGTGAGGGTCATCCATGTGCTCACTGGCTTACAACTGCCCACTGGTTCTTGGTGAGGTCACTAGTGAATACACAACTGAATGCAACGATTCCCCTTTTGTTGGGGAAGTTTATTTTTATTTATGTTTGAAATTGTTTTATGCACTGTTGGGTGAGCGGCTACCCTAGGTCTAGGGTGTTTTGTGTTGTTTGCAGGTGTTGGATTTGGTGGTTGTTTAATTGCTAACGATCTGCATGTGCTATCAGTAAAATAACTGAGGTGTTCTGAAAGAATAAAAACACCTGAGCAGAGATGATCGGGGTTACGCTGTCCAGTCTGGTGCTGGCCAGGATGGTGGTTCCCTCTGCCGAGGTCTGCCAGGGCTTCCATGATGAAATGCCTCCGTGTCGTCCTTGGTAACCCTCCCAGTAGGTATACGACTACACCCTTTCCCTGTATTTCTCAGTCAAAGATAGTTCAACACTGAGCATTTGCGACTCATAATTTACTTTTAAAAATAAAACAGTGAGCCATTTTTTTTAGCCTTCATTTTATGTTTGATTATTTGGCTGCATGTTTGTGTTCCACATACACCCAGTGCCCATGGAGGCCAGAAGAAGACGTTGTATTCCCTATAAATGTATTGCAGATATCATGAACTGCTCCGTGCGTGCTAAGAATAGAACACAGGTCTCCGGCAAAGGCAGTAAGTGTTCATACCCGCCAAGCCCCTCATGATTTACTTTAGAAAATACATCCATTCCTATGTGACTTTTCAACTCCTGAATCATGAAAACAAAACGAAAGGTGGGTCCTACTGTGTGCACTTTAGAGAAAGATACCTCAGGTCTCGATAAATATTGCATGCATACTTAATATCTTATGCCGGTGCTGACAAGAATATGTATATAGCCTGTAAGTGTGTACTATATAAGTGATATGGAACCTCAGATTCAAGACTGTTTTGTATTCAGGGCACGTTTGGTACCTGGAGAAATTTTTGTCTCTTATTTCCTACAGGGGGTGGTGGGGAGATGTGCGTAGTAATTAAAAGGAATAGCCTGGACATTGTTCTAAACAACCATAAGGCCTAGCCTCATCCCCAAAATGACCTGTGTGGCCAGGTGTCAACAGTACTATGGTTGAGAAGCCTTCTAGAAACGGTGAGGATTGAGTCCAAACCGCATCAAATTGTCTAGAGTCACATTCTGTGTAGATTTATACCTACGTGCAGTCTATTTCAAACTATTAATTTCGGTTACTCTGAAAAAATAAAGCCAACCTCACTGTAACCTTATTTTACTACGCTTTCGAAAAAAAAAAAAACAAAAACAAAACAGCTTTCTCTTTGTTCTATATCATTATTTTCTGCTCATGACTTCAGCAGCATTTTGCTCTGCCAGTGATTATCCTGTTTTTCTACTGTTCCAATTTTGGTTCATGTATGATAAAAAAAATGCAAAGTTATGAAATCCTTACTTTAAAATATCCATATATTTTAATATATTCTTCACTGCTGTTGTCAAATAAAATATCAAATTTCTGTTTACTTAAACTGTTGTTACGAAAGTGTGCATTTTAAACTTTCTTAAAGTGTGATTTAAAAGACTTAACAGTTTCTTGCTAATTTCTTGCTTCAATCGACTGTGGACAGAGTATGGAATTTAGAGGACAGTTCTTTCATTAATAACAGCATCCTCAGTTAAATTTTCCAAGTGTTCGGAAATGGCTTAAGAGTGGTTCTTAAGTGCAAAATTTTGTAGGTATACATTGATTAGTATTCTATCAAGTTTATTAATTGGTTGCTCAAATTCTTTGTATCTGTTCACATTTAACTTATAGACTATAATATTATATGTTAAACTTGTGAACTGGTAGATTTCTTCTTGGAATTTTCTATTTTTCCTGATTTATATGATTGGATATGATTATGGCATATTGAGACTTTTGGCTACTTCTGGTTGTCTTTAGTTACTATAGTACACTTCTGCAGTCATCCAGATATGACCCCTCCCAAATCCAGATACTGCTAAAGTGATTGTCCTCAGAAGCTGGCTCTTTAAAGGTGCTTGGAGCATGGAGAGTTTTCTGCTTTCATCCATTATTGTTATAGCAATTTCTTCTTTGCCACAGTGTTTGCAAAATAATTTTATTTCCTTTACTTTGGCTCTATGTGTGCAGCTTTTCTTTTCAGATATAGATAAAATATAGCATAGAGTAGTGTCCTGTTGTATTTTTAACCAATCAATCTGAGTTGTTAACATGTGAGTTTAATTCACAAATATCTCAGTTAAATAATATGAGTTGTAGTGAGTGGATTTTCTTGGTTACATTTTGTTTCTTTCTACCAGCTTGGATACTGAAAATAGTATCTCTAATGTATTGAGTTGCCTCGTAAAATGTATATCTTAGTATATTGTTATCTCCCAGTTTAGTCCGTTTTCTATTACATTGTTTCTCAATATACTATGTCTCCTAGCGCATTGTACCTCTTACTACATTGTGTCTCATAGTGTAGTCTATTTCTGCTGTTCTGTACCTCTTACTATACTGTGTGTCCTAGCATATTGTATATTCTAGTGCACTACATCTCCTAGTATATTTCATTTCTACAGCATTGTACCTCTTGCTATACTATAACTCCCAGTATATTATGTCTCTAGTGCCTTGTATCATTTAGTACATAATTTAAATTTTTATACAGCCAAGTTTTATATAGAAAGTATAACCATGTTCACTACACATGCAGCAGTGGGCTAGCAGGTGGCTTGACTCAACTGCTTTTCCTAAAGTTTTCCTTTCGTTTCAGTTCCCAGAGTTCCTAGTGTTCCTTCACAGCTGTAACATGAAGCCATAACTTAGCCCATAGCTTCAAGTTTCAGCTTGAGCTTCTCAATCAGACATTATGCTCTATTGGGTCTCAGGATTCAGTGCATGCCGGACACCCAGCTCTTCTATATGATTCGGAGCTTGAAAATGAGACATTTATTTTAGTCTCCAACTCTGATTTTTGTTTCTACTGCTATTTGTGATTATAGAGGAGTCCATTAAACGGCATGAATTTTTTATACCATTTTGCTCCATTAACCGTTTTGTTGTTGTTGTCTTTGTTTAACATACCTAAGTGAACTGGCAGAACTAATTGTATTTAGTTTTATACAGAACATGTTGAAAGACCAAGATTGAGCACTAAACAAAATAACAGCTTAAGAAGCATGTGGGTTCTGATAGCAGCCATGGAGGAGGTGGAGACACTTGGGTAGCTATTACAGCTGTAGAGTGATGAGCAATTGCCTCTAGGAGTGAGAAAGAAGAAGAGATAATGGGGCATCCAACAGCCCTCTACCAAAGGGAGAAATAAATCGATATATTATTTAGAACCAAGGCGAGAACACAGTCGTAGACAGCAGAAAATAATTTTCTTTCCTTTTAAAGTAATTTTACACGTCACACTGATGCAACGTTATATCCACTTTGAGAAAAACAGCCATTGTCCTGAACTACTGGGGTCTGTGAATCATTTTGGAATGCTTCATTTCACTTGTTAGTTTGCTTGTGCATCTAATTCTCTTTGAAATAAATATGAACTATCTTCGATTTGCCTAACCAAAAGAGACACATATACAAATACATAGCCCTCAAAGTTAAATAAATATATTCTTTCAATGTTTTAGAAAGTGGAGTAAGAACTGGGAAGAAGAAAGCTTGAGAAAACTGTCCAGATGAAGGCTGTGGATATGATCGATTTTACAGCCTAAGCAGGTTCTTCTCATCAGGGGCTTGTGTTTTAGCATTGAGTCGAAACAAAGAATAAGGGGGTAAACCATATTATAGAGAATAGATACTTGAAAGCTTTTCCCCATGATTAAGACCACATTTTCTTCCCTAAAAAGAAAAAGAATGCTCCCAAAAGATGGCAAACTGATTACCCCAGAAGGATCTGCTTTCTATTAATAGGGCAGGTTGGCTCTGGCTTACCCTCTACATCTGCTCCCACAGGTAGGAGGGTTTTCCATTGCTGAAAAACACATTCAGAAGACGTGTCGAGTGACAACAAAACATGAATGATTGATAGAAAACTCCCACCCATCCATGCCTAGCTGGACTCCATGTGAGAGCAGCATGGCTGTTGTAGCAAGTGCTACTAAGATGCCTTTTCTGTAAATGTCAAGTAAGAAGTTCTAGCTTCCCCGGTTCCATGGTCTCTATTTGTAGTCTATGCCGTCATTGTGTGGCAAGAAGGCAGCCACACGCACAAAATAGCACAAAGCTAAGGCTGAGTTCCAGCAAAACAAAGAGAGGCAGCAGGCTGGATCGGCTGGGTGGGCCATCCCTTGTGGTTTCTTGATTATATTGACAATGGACTAAACAATCAGGTATACCATTTCCTCAACATATTTGACAGATTCTGAATAATATGATTAAAAAAATAGTCAGGGCAGCCAACTACATAAAGAAAGCAGTCTACATAGTTCATGATTTTGGGGACTCAAGAGCCCTTTGCTGACAGTGGCTCCACCTTCAGCTGCATCTTATCACTACGGAATGTCAAGAAAGCCTTTGGAAACAGGCAGGTTGATGACACTAGGAACCTGGAGAGAAGAGAACCCTTGGAGGAGACTCAGACCACTCTCAAACTGCACTTTCGTAGTTATGCAAAGATATATTCTAAAGTTTATTAGCCCAAAAGCTGGTGGAACACAGAGATAAAAGCCCAGCTTTTTTGCCTTCTAAGTAAATACCAGGGCATGATCAAGACATGATACACAGTTGCTTCTAGTCAGAGAAGAAACTGGAAAGTAATCATTCATATCCAGTGATATGAGGACCTTGTAACCTTTAAAATATTACATTCACCACTATCTACTTAAGAATGTCACACTATCCAAATTTGTAAAGTCTCAAGAAATGTGGGAGTGGGGGATTCCTAGGGCATCGAAGTAACGTGCTGTTATCTCAATGAAGATAACCTAAGTCTAAAGTGACCATGCTGTCCTTCAATCTCAGTGTACCTATCTATATATCCCAAATGCACAATTACCAACTTACTTTGCCCTTTCTATCTCGTGTATTTTATACTTATCAAAGTATGGAATCAATATAATTGTTCAAAGAATTTAACACTATGAAAGCACAGTACTGACTGATAAGGAATTACAGACATTAATCTTAGTAATAATCACTCCGCTGCAAGTTGCTGAATCTAAATATTTTGACCTGAAGACATAAGCGAATTATTAAACATGCCAGCTTTGTTGCCTGAGCATCAAAGGCCAGGCAAAGTTCAGAATATCCGGCAGAAAACTGTAGTTCATGACTGTGATATGACCACTAAAAATGTCTAGGTTGTTTATAATACTCTCTGTTGTCTCCAAACCAATGATATAACTCATTTTGTAAGAGAATTGTAGAATAGAGGAAACACAATTTTATGTTTCCATACATTTGCTGTTGTGAAATTTAAAAAAAGATACATGGGCCAATATTCCATGTTATTATAAGATAAGCCCAGGTAGAAAATGCCTATAAATAATGCAAAGACTCTGTTCTTTCAAGAAAAAAAAATCAAATGGTAAACCATGGTTAAAAAATATTGGGGAAAATTTCCAGAATTTTCACTTTAAACAGAATTCCAACAAACTAAAATAAATTTTTTAAAGCTTTTAAAATCCTTATTTAGAAAATGTAAATTTTGTTCTTTTTTATTTAACTCTGTCAAAAGAAAATACCATCCATATAATTATTAGGTTTCTTCATAACTTGATATCACATGAATTGTTATGTTGTAAAATCCCTGCTTTAAAAAGAAGTAGAGCATAAGTTCAGTTGATTAGATAATTTAGGTCTGACTAATTATAAAGGCAAAACCAAAACCATTTTAAAAATTATTTGGTTACCTTTAATGATTGCTATAACCCCTTTGAGAGTTAGTGCATCATAAAAATAGAGCATGAGCTGTTTGCTTCCAGACCTACACACACATCATAGAATGGGCATAAAGTAAAGTGGCCTCTAGCAATGCAGACATCAAGAAACCACTCAAACACTTTATTCTTATGTAATGTATGCAATGTAATGGTGCATTAACTTAATTTCTTAGCCTCAAAAAAAGCCAGGTATTGCCAAAACGGTATCCCATAACCAACTACCAGATAGAGCTCCAGAAGGTCAGCTGTGTTAATAATAATAATAATGTATGTTAAGTGAATCTTTGCATCTCTTTCTTGGTGGTCTCCAATTTCCTCCAGCTGGGTGACAGACATCATCTCAAGAGTAGCAGCAGCTGCTCCTCCTTGCAGCAGAGAGCAAGGGTCCCTGCAATGTGAAAACTACAGAAGTCTTAAACCGGTTATGTGACGGACATACACGAGCAGAAAATAAATCTGAACTTAAGCCTTATTTTTGTTACCATAATGGTAAGATACATATATATGTGAAAATGCCTGATAAAAGCCCCCTGCCTGCTGCTGCGTAATCAGATTAAATCAGACATGAACATTCTCTCATACATTCATCAGCAATACGATAAGCCATGGAATATTCAATGAAGGTGCTCTATTGAGGCTCCTGAAAGTCAGACGAACTTTGACGCTACTGAGAAGATGCTGCATTGCTTAGTGCGTTGTAATTCCCTGAAATACAATGTCTTCTCTTCATTTGGAATCTTTGCCAATTTTCTGCCTTCTTGTTGAAGCCTGCTTCTTGGTAGAACTTCCTGTTATCCACCTCCTATCTACCCCTGCCCTTTCCTTTCAAATTGCTTTTCCTTCGATCCCACCCTGAATATGAGTTATAGCTGCCTTCTTTGTGGGTCCCGGTGCAGTGTGCATTTCCTATCCGGCTGCAATGACTGAGCAGTGCAGCTTCCTGTGGATGCTTGTGAGAGGAGGCTTCTTAAAGCTGTAGACTGCAACAGGAAAGGGAAAGCTTGATGGGCGTGAGAGGGGAAATTAACAGGTGACTTGAAGTCTTATTTTTATTGTATTGCTGCCGTTATATCAGAATGCAATGCCTTTTTTTTTTTTCTTACAAAATACAGGTTTTCCCTTTGAAACCCTCATTGTCTAGCTTTTGGGGATATGATTCTAAAACTATTTTGATTTTTCCATTTTATTTGAACAGGAGCGCATCTTTTCCTTACAGTTTCCCAAATAGCAAAAAAAAAATCTCATTTTAAGATTGGGAAAATACACAAATAGAAAAAGATTAGCTTGATTAATTAACGCATCCTTATATTTCACTAAAATAAAGGGACAAAACGAAAATGTTTAAACTTCACTTATTATTTTGCGTATATTAGCTTTTTGTCTACACGTATGCACTGTGCACCAGTTGTATGTCTTGTACACACATACACTAAGACAGGGATGTCAGTTACCCTTGAACTGGAGTTGCAGATGGTTTTGAGACACCAGGTGCATGTTTGGAAATGAATCAAGGGTCTTCTGTAAGAGTAGCCAATATTTTAAACTGCTCAGCTATCTCAGCAGCCCTAAAGTGAAAATTTTAAGGCAAAATCTAGATATCCAACCAGAGGCAAATATACGAGTATTACAAATGACATTTCTTCTGTTTCTCAGCCAGTAAGTTTCCACGTGACAGAGCACATAGGAAAACTGAGGAAGTACATCATCCTTATCAATGGAAGGCCAGAAGCAGTTTCCTGAAACTTCCCTGGCTCTGAATTCTGTTAACGAGGTCTCAGATGAGATGGTTTACAAAGGCCGGTGCCCCACACAGTGGGCAAAGCCATCCATTGTGTTATGCGGACATGGCAGAAACTGTCTGCAATCAGCACCTGCAGTTCCATTTGGTAAAGTGGAAAGCGTAACAGTGAAACGCAGTGAAAGAAGCTGGGAAATGGTGTCGATCCTACCCAAGAAACAGGGTCAATTTTGCTTAAGAAGCATGGGAGCAGCTGGAGGTTTGGAAAACTCTCCCTTAAGCTTGCCTTGGGGAGGTGTTACTCAGGGTCACAGAGTGATTAGTTTAAGCTTTTCCCAGAAGGATGAAAGAACTCAAGTTTTTTGTTAATACACTTTAAAAGATAAAATCCTGAGCTTTAAAAACAATAGTTTCAATGCTACCATTTTTATCCACATTACTTTTATCATGATAGAGAAATATTCATCTCCTCAAATGCATATGTAATGGAAATACAATCATTAAAACAATGTTTGTTTCTTTCATACTGGAAGCTTTGGGTGGCGGTGCTGGAATATATCTCCCGTATCAAATAGTTACACTGTCAGACTGTTTTAACTCTGAAGACTGACACTGCAAACTCCTATGACAGCAAACCTCCACCAAGATCAGAGAAATCTCCAGCCAGGATCCTAAACAATACTTGAAAGAATGGCTTATAATAGTCAGGTGGAATAACTTGTAAAAGAAAACACTCACACACAGGTGTGCTGTGCCCCCCTACCATGGGTTAGACACCGATGGAGAAGCCGAGCAGAAATGACTGCCTTTACCTCGCTGTTGTTACTGGAAACATTAGTCATTGTGTGTTACAGGGAAAGATGGGGCTCACTCTTTGAGTGCTTAGTTTTATTAATAAAGGGGTTTTTAAAATATAATAAAAAGGATCCCCGTAGACAATTTTATAGAGTTCAAGAGAAAAACAACAAGGCAGTTAAGTTATAAAACTTGGTAGTTGTCCGTAGGAGGAAAACAGAAGACGAGACAAAATTGTGACTTCTGTAAACAGCCACCTGGGAGGTGAGAGCTTCAGAGAAAGAATAAGGAACTCCACCCAGAGCACCAGGAAGACCATGGCCAGACTTGGAAAGAAAGATTTTAAAGTAAGCAGTTACGCTGTTTTGAGTTACCTGGAAAAGCAGGCTGACTAAGCAGTTACTTGGCAGAGGCTCTCCAAGCAGCTGCAGGGGATGGAATTTTGAGATTGTAAGTGCATTATCTCATCAGCAGGATAATTATGCCTCCTGTCTTCTTAGAATGGCTTCTAATGAACCAGCCTTCCTGAGAGATAGTCTCCAGGCCAGGTGGCCCCCTGACCAGCCGGATTAACTCTCAAGATAAGAGACAGTGTTGTATAATGTTCTAGTCTTTGGAGCTGATCAGTTCACTAGTGCAGGAGGTAGATTCCTAATTCCTTTGATGAGGAAGAACTAACTTCCCCTTAATGAGCTTCAACAGAGCCCTGGTCACCTCTGTGGCTTTCGCAACTGCTGTAATGTTTCTTCCTCAATAGTTGAGACCCTAAATCATTTAAGAGACTAGCTGAAATTAAGGGAAATGCAGACCTGGTTTCAAAACTTTTCTCCAGAGGGGATCAATGTTTGGATTGGAGTTTTGGTCACCATCATGTATAGCATACAAATAGGGTTTCACTTAGAAGGAAGAAAGTAAATCAGAGCCCACTTCTGACGAGGACTTTCTAGCTTCTGCTAAGGAAAAGAATTAGAACTATCCACTTTCAAGACCCTCTCACTTAAATTGCCTAGGCCATTTCTATCCCTGTCCTGGTCACTCTGCTCCCTTCTCCTAGCTAACAGGCAGTGTTAAGAGAGTTCTTAAGACACATTTGTCTCTTTGTGTCAGTCAGGCACATAAATGTTGACTGACATCTCCTTGCAGGGCCCCTTAATGGTCAAGGTTCTGGCAAGCTCCGCCCATTATCAGGAAGACCTTTGGTCATCCCACTAAAAGGATAAATGACTTCTAATGCTAATACCACTAATTATATTCCTGACACTCAGATAAGATCACTTGCCCTATAAAACAGGCAAAGATTTCCTGCCATTTCATGAGCATGTGAGCTGTATAATAGCAATAAATCCAGTACTGCAGTTTGCAAGGTATGCCTTCGTACCTAATGGATTCCATACGTCATAGTTACCATTTCATCGGTGATGGGGGTGTAGAGTAAATACCAGTCTCTCTGTTCAATTAGTCTAAACAGAATTGTTTCCAGAAAGTGAACAAGTTTTTATACAGCTGTCTCACCCTGTGTCAAAAGCAAAGGCACAAGCAAAATCTATAATGATGGTCTTGGAACTGTCTCAGATGCAACCTTTTCCTTCTTAACCTTTTTAATTCAGAAGAGTGGCAGGGGTTTAGAGCAAAGACACTTGTACTTAAGTCAAGAAATAAAAGTAATCCAGGCACAGAACAACCTAAGCAAAGATCTTGACCGACACACTGCATGATGTTCATAGCAGAGCGCATTAGGGAGCAGGAGAGATGGCTCTGCGGTTGGCACTCCCTGCTCTCCTAGAAGACGAAGGCTCAATTCCTAGTAGCGCCCTCATTATGCAGCTCACAAGCTGGAGCCTGGCTCCAGGGGATCCAATGCACTCTTCTGGCCTCTTTGGGCACCTATACACATGTGACAGATGCACATACAGACACATAAATAATAATCAAAACGACTTTTAAAACTAAACTGATCATCATGGTACATTTTTTTAATCCCAGCACTCAGAAGACAGAGGCGGGGAGATCTTTGAGTTTCAGGTCAGGCTGAGCTACACAGTGAGACCTTTTATCAATGAATAAAATAAAATAAAAGTAAACCTCAGCTAATACTTTTTTAAAAAAAAATTCTTATTAGTTTGTGGGGAGGCTGGAATGCATTTTGACGTTTATATTTTTGCCCCAAATATAGCTGGAATCTGAACATTGATTGCACAGCTAAACAGTCCAGAAGCTGTAGGTGGCAGAGGGCACAGGTATAAAGCACTGCTGAGGGGGAGGGCAGGCAGGGCAGGGAGCAGGCAGCTGAATGTGTATATCAATTACTAATAGCATTTCTAAAATGAAATGCCCTGTTTCTATGCTGTGCCATGAGTTTAAGCAACTACTTTCTTATCTCTGCTGTAACAACTTAACACAAACACAGGGACTTAAAGCAGTACAGTTGTATTACACCATAGCTTTGGAAACCAGAAGTCTACCCTGGTTTAGATAAAAAATAAAGTATAAGCAGGCTACCTTTTACTAGAGGCTCCAGGGAAGAATGCGCATTCCCTGCTCCTCTATTTTGTGGCAACAGTCCTCCATCTGCAAATGCAGCAGCAGCATCTGGCTGAGTCCTTAAGAGCCTATCGTCCTCTGGTTCATTCTTCGTATATTTATAAGGACCCAGTTACTTGTCTGACTCTCCACCATCACTACCTCAGGATCAGCTGATGGCCAAGCTGCTGTCTGCAGCCTTACTCCCTCCACCTTGGTCTAAACTAATAAATCCATAAACCCCAGTCTGCAGACTGTAGAGCTCTTTGTGGGAAGAGAGACCTGATTTTCTACCTGCAGCATATATTACCTGTCCTTCTGACCCACTGTAGCCTAGGCCCATGCCCAGAAGCCATTCATTTACACAGGTGTACTGATTTCATGCCTTTCACTTGAGAATCTGCAGCAGAGCTGACCCTTCTCCAACCTCAGAGGGAGCCCAAGTACAATCTGTCCCGTTATCATTTTTATTTGTTCCATTTCATTTCCACACTCACCCAAAATGTCATTTATTCACATAAATGTTACCAGCCTCGCTTATGTGATTACCCATCTCCTAGGCTGAGGGCTGCTAGAGGGCAGAAGCTGTGTAGAGTTCATCCTCACCTCTCCAGCATGGCCCATGCGTCTCCATTAAACTATGGTACTAGTGGGGAGATATGTTCTTTGGAAAGAAAAGGAATCTGTTTTTAGGATCTGGACCAAAGCCCATGAAGCAGCATAGCAGACATCCCTAGTTCACCCTTTCTCATCCCGACCCTAAGTGAAGCTCAGCAGACTAACTTCAGCGTCTTGTCATCAGTAAAGCTCACCTCTCAGTCACCAGAGACAACAGCTCGTTGGCAAGTAGAATAACAGACATCTAGAAGAGTTGACCCAGATCACCCAGAAGATGCAGAGAGTAAGATCTAGCCAGGGAGCAGACAGCATGGCAAAGGCACATGAGTTAGAAGCCACTGTGGAAATTATCCAGCAAAGGTTAGACAGACATGCATGTGTTTATCTTATTTCATGAAGATTTGGGTGTAAGTCTTTAGCAAGATGTGTACATTATCAAATATTTTATTCTCCCCAAATGGACATTCTAAAACTAATACCTTATTTGGAACTTTCTTTTTAAATAAACAGTACTTTAGCTATTTTATAACCTAGATTTCAAAATAAAACACCTTTTGAAGTGCATATGAAGGAAAAGGCCGTGAACATAAAAATATTTACAATCATAAACTGAGATAAATACTATCACATAATCCTCAAACATTAAATTAAGTTCAACTACGTGGTTTAAGATGAAAAGAGGGAGAGACTGAAAATCTGAAGCCAGATTCAAAAGTCATTATAAATTTCAAGACGCATCAATACAAGTCAGGGGGCCCTTGTGTGGACAGGACCTGGATGACTGAGCAGGCTATATACCTGGAAAGCTGAGTTTCTGGTGCTTTTTGCAAAGTTATTTTTAGGCATGAGTAGAATGGACAGCAAGAATGTACACTAAAGCTCTAGGATGTTGCCTTTACAGCACTCGTCTGTCCACCTGACTATGTAGAATTCACATTTGGAGTTCAAACGAGTGGGTTCACATTCCATTTCTTATCATCTAATAGCTATTGAACTTGGGAACTGACCCAGCCTCTGTTTTGTAGAAAGGTAACAATAACAAGATCAGCCTGGTAGGATTTGGGGAGGATAAAAGACAGTAAGATAAGCAAAGCATTCAAAGAGTTCCTGACATACAGTCACGACTTTTTAAACATTAGCTGTTATTTATTGTTCCTAATTATGAAAAGCATAACTCAGCCTTTATGTGACTCGCCTGCCATTTCGCAGCCTGGGTGTATCAGAAAATGACTGTCTCTGACTATAATTCTTTCCATAACACTAACATCATAAAGTGCCTCACAGCCAAACTCATCCTCTGGAACTAGGAGACTAGGAGGAGGGACGCCCTCAATAGGACTCTGGAATTTGAACTGAGACTCCAAGGCATGCAATTTAAATCTATTCAAGGCTTCCCTTATTCTGTCAACTTGTATCTATGACTGACAACCTTGTGCAAGACTCTCCACCAGGCAGTCTTCAAGACTAGACGGTGTAATGATGAGTTATGTGTAATCCATGTGTGACTAGATATTACAGTTACCTGAGATACAGAGCTTTGTGAGACACCCTATTAAGGGGTCTAATAGTCAAGAGCAGGAGAACAGCATCTAACTGGACTAATCCCGACATTAATCGTGCAGAAAAGGCTCATGGGCTGCGCCTCCCGAGTAGGACAGATAGAGCTGAAGTAGACTATATCTAGATGGGAGAGCACTCTAATGGAAACAGCAGAGGAAGAAGTGAGCTGAGCAAGCTGGTAATTCTTAATCAGAGCATAGATATTTTTAAAACCCACCTGCATCTAATAAATTGTATTCCAAATAATAGAAACAATATAATCAGTCATTTAATAAAACTATTGTAGACAAGACCTGAAGTATCTCACAATGCCATATAAATTATGACAAGGCCACTTGCCTAATAATTTCAGTATGGAAAACTTTAAGTATTTCTTGGTTGGATTCAAGTCACTAAGAGTAAAGGGAGAGAAAGAACTGGGATCAGAAGTTGGTGGTTTGAAATGCTGAGTGAAATTTTGATTTGTTCATAGCAAAGACAAAGGTAGAGTGACCAACTGTACAAGGAAAAATTGTGAGGAAATTAGGGGGGGGCTTTGAAACAGCTCTTGGGTTATAGGGTTCAAGACAGAATGTGTGGGTGAAGGTCTGAGGGATGGACTCCGTGGATGCAAGAAATCCAGACAGTGAGAAAAAGCATTTTAAGATGACTGTGACATAAAGGAATAGAAAAAAAAAAAAAAGACAGAGACAGAAGGATAAAAGTGTCAGTGAAAATGATTTTATTGCAATAAAAACGAATGTCTGTGTAGAATAGGTTTATTCCGCTGTTTTCCAGTTCCTTGTATTTGAGATTCTCACAGAGCTGGGAAGTCCAGTGGTTAAGTCTCCCACACCATCACCACCACCCCAACCGTAGATGGAGGAGAGCAGTAGGGGCAAGGGAGAGGCAACTGGACCCTCTCTTATCTGAAGGAGTGAAGACTTTGAATTAGGGGAGAAATGTAGTTGTGTTCTTGTCATAAATCTCAGCAGAAGAGATTCTCCAACCAGGACTTGGGCTAGAGAGATGAAAATAATTCAGTTTGGCACTCTGTAACTAGGAAGAGCCTTTCAAGTGAAGCTGCCTGGATATATTCAACTTTCAATTAGTTATGCTAATCAACCATCAACACGGTATAAAAAGCAAATGAATCCAAAAAGTAGGAAAACCACCTTACATTAATGTGGGATTTGGCAAAGTCTATGATGACCACTGTATACATTTAAAGATAAAGTCAGCCTGAAGGCCTAGCCACTCCTCACTTTCCCAGTTGAAAGATATCTAGGACATAAGGAAGAATAAATCTGTAAATTCCAAACATATAGAAAACTGCAGACATGTTGATTAAATTGCCAAAAAACTAGCTATAATAATTGAGTTATAAACACTCAAATGCAGTGTTTTTATATAGCATGAATATATGAAATGTCCCCATGCCTGAAATATATGATTTATATAATTAAAATATATTTTATTGACTCTGTGTATTTGTTATCAGTGACCTCATGATTACTAATGGCCTTTTGAAGCATCTTCTTGATATCTTTAAAGAATAGCCTTGAAGTATTCTGCATTAATCTTACCTCCCATGGGATGATGAGGATGGAAATTTTACATTAGTTATAAGCACTCACTCAGATGGCCTTATAGCTTTTTCTCAATTATCTGGAAGGTATATAAAATGTATTCTACTCATTTTTGTAGAAGTGATCTTAACTTGCATTTTCCCCTATAAGATCAAATACAACTGTGAGACAGTCTTCTAAGAATTACACATTTGTACATCTTTAATTGATTCTATCTCTATTAACTGTTTGATTTTTCCCTTTCTTTTTTTTCAATTTTCTGTTTTTTTGTTGTTGTTTTTTCTTTCTGAGACAGGGTTTCTCTGCTGTAACTCTGACTGTCCTGGAACTCACTCTGTCGACCAGGCTGGCCTCAAACTCAGAGATCTGCCTGCCTCTGCCTCCTGAGTGCTGGGAATAAAGGCATGAACCACCACTGCCTGGCTCTGTTTTTTGTTTGTTTGTTTGTTTGTTTGTTTTTTAAATTAGTGTTGATTAAGGTTATCACACACTATTGTTCAAAAACAAAGAATTTAAAGTCCATACCAATTCAAAGTCCAGACGTCCTATGACAGACCATACAAAGCGTCTTTCCTCATGAATTTTTATTGATTTTTTTCAATGGTGAAAAGGGCTTGTTTGTTTGAGATAAATTATAACTAAACAATGTTGTCTCAATTATGAAAACTTGTTTTTCAAGATAAATAATTAAACCAAAATATGGCAATTCTTTACTGCGTTCAACTGCATGATTCCTCTTTGACAGCTGTCTATTATGGCTAAGATAAAGACTAATCCTACTTACTACATGGGATAAGCTTCATGGTCAGAGATTCGTGTAAGCAAGTGCAAATGGAAAATGTGAGAGTTCCTCTTACAACATCATTAAGAATTTCACGACAAAAACAGTAGTGATGGAACAGCACGTGACACTTATCTGAGCAAGAGGCGTTTCCGGAAGTACTAGCTGCAGCCTTATGAGGCCAGCAGGACAGCCGATGAAGCTCTTCTGACTAAGGCTAGCTGAAGCAAAGAATCCTTGGTCAACTTCATGAACTGCAGACCTGCAAAGAAGCCGCAAACAGATGTGAAGGACATAAAACATAGCTCACCTGAAATATCCAGTGTTATTTTTATATTTATATATATATATATTAAATATATGTATTTATTTATATATTAAATATATATTTATATATTTTTAGAACACTGTTTTCTTTATTGGTGTTAATAAGCTTACGTTGGATTGGAGGTGGCAAGGGAGAGAGCAAGACAGGGGAGGTAAGTTGAGAAGAGAGGATATCGCCACCCCTTTCAAATTTCAAAGTTGATAGGAAACTCGAAACTCTTACTGAGACTATTTGGAGAAAATAATGAAGAACTTGTGTTTTGTTGTTTTGTTTTTGTATAAAGTACAAACCAAAACTGTGATGGTCTCTACGGATGAGGAAGTCATATCTTCTATGATGTTATTTGCCAACAATCACATGTCTCTTCGCAAGAAACTTTTAATTTGCTAGGATTAAAACTCCCATTGCAAAACTGAGCCTTCAAATTAAACAAGGCTTTCACAAACTGGGGGGTGGGGGGTGGGGGGGTGGCAACGTTATAGATTCTTAAACACAGCCCAGCCCGACTGAAGGAGGGCCGGAGGAGCGCCACCTGATTAATGCAGAACTAACGAGCCTTGATTGAGCGATGAAAGATCAAATCAGAATTACGAGTGGAAGCAGGGAACTGACTCCTCTAAAGAATTATTTTTGTGCAGCTGTAAATTTACACTACTTAAAAACTAGAGGGTTTTAGAAGGCTGTAGAATATGTAAATTATTCATGTTTACAATTACTTGGGTAAATGTCCTTTAATGTATATTATCGGGAGGGCTCGCAGATGGAAGAGAGGACAACGTGCTCTCCCTCCACCACATGGGTCCCAGGCCTGGAACTCACACCGTCGGGCTTGGCAGCAACTGCCTTTTCCCGCCAAGCAACGTTGTCCACCCCAGAGTAAATGTTTTTCCTCAAACCTTAAAGCATTCTAGTGCTAAAGCGAAATGAGCTGAAGGAGCACATTGCAAGGAACATTTTGTCAGAACGGCATTTTCCTCGCTGTCATCACAGGTCAGCAGCTCACTCCCAAGGACAGGGCAATCTGGGAAAAGAAGATTTGAATCCAAGACGGTTCACATTAGACAGTGCCGAATTGTATGCAGTTGTACGCCGATTGATTCCAGGGCACATGTACAATATTATTTTAAAAATAGTTCAACTTGCAGTAGTGGAAACACAAAAATTTACAGCAGAAATTCGGCAATCTCTTACAATGAGTCCTCGCTACAATGTTCACTTTTCAGGAACAGAGACCAGAACACAAACCAATCTGATGGTACAGAAAACAGCAGGAAAAGAAAGGTTCTGAAGTTGCAAGTTCCAGAGCCACCTCAATGAAGATTCTGGGACCGGGGCTCCATCACTTTCTCTGATATCCCTGTTTTCCTGGTCTACACATCAGAAATAATGACCATGCAGTGCCTTGATCAGAATCGATGCTAACGTACAGTGTTCACTGATTTCAAATCTAGAATGGCTTCCCACATCGTAGCGGTGGGAGGTGGGATTCAATAAGACAGTGTAAGCAATTCCAGACACACAGAAACACTCACACAATGTGATTGGCTTTGCTATTGCACCATTCCTTTTCATCTTCTAAAATCGTGTGCCTTCCACGATGTCCCACACGATGGAGATTTTCAAATGTGCAAATGTCAGGTTCCAGTCCTCACCTCAAGTTATACAAAATAAGCTTCCCTGAGTAGATGTCACGGAGATGTGCGGTCCCTCCTGCCTGCTGGATTTCTGGAAGGGAGAGTGGTAATAAGCAATTCTCTGTAGGATGTATGATCACTGCCTATGAGCTACAGGGTGAGCCAGTCTAGCAAGGTCGAAAAAAATGGTGCAAAATGTATCCTCTCTGAAAACCAACAGACTTAGCTTTACAAGTATGCAAACCATCAAGTTGATATCCAAATCCCCTAGTATTTTTTTTTTCTTTCTGAACCTGTTTTCAGTTTCTCGTTGGTAAAAATGGAAATTCTAACAAATGCAACATAAAAATAAGCTGGTATCATTGTCAGAAGAACATGTGCTTTGTATATGAAATGTACACGTGAATAGTATCTAGTTGTCTTGTGATCAGTCACAGACACATTATGTGTGAGCGCACGTGTGTTTTCCTGAGCACTGCGCACATACCAGGCACTCCTCCGGGTTCTAGATTCACAGAGGCTGTATTTCAAGTTCTCGGCTTTGAGTCCCTCCCGTGCCTTGCTCTGTTTCTATTTTCTCGTCTGTGTACGTCAAAGAATAAGTTCTTTGTCTCAGAACTGTTCTGAGGGTTAAATGAGCTAGTATTAGTAAGGTCTTGTCATAGCGGCCAGTAGGGATGAAGGGTTGACTTTTCAGTGACATTTCCTCATTTGGCACAGCATACTGATAAGGGACACAAAGTCTGGACTGATTAGTAAGCCAAAAGTCTAGGTTTAAAACCTACAAACAGAGGAAACACCTATGAAATACAGAAATAACACCTACTTCATAGTGGCTATAAGAATCAAATATTATGCTGTGAATCCATGCTGCATGCCTTGCACACTGTGAACCTTATACATCATCCATTGTCAAGTCAAATCAGTAAAACTGTACTTCCATTTTCATGAAGACCTATCCAGGAATGTGCAGCTTCTGACAACCCAACATTACACCACCATCTAAGGACCTGTTGGGCTTCTTTCACAGCCATCCTGACAGCCACAGGCTAGACATTCCTGTGCCTGGACCAAGAAAAATCTGTCTCCAGTGTTGGAAACTACAAGAAGAATTTGTTCAAACAGTTCAAACAAGTTGGGGGATAAAGGTGGTTTTCTGTATCGTGATGAAAATGGTGCTTCCCCAAATTCACACATTTAGAAATGGGTGCAATTTATAGGTCTGCAAAGGTGGCCAAAAAGTACTGATGGAAACACTTATTCATGCAGGACTTACGCTAAAAGTTGGAAAATTTCAGGAGCAATCAACACAATTTTGCACAAGATCTGTCAGGCATCCATACATTGGATACAGTTTTCCAGTGTGTCATTAAGAGCCATGACTTTAAAATCTCACACATCTGAGTGTTTTCAAGGAAAAGTCACAGGTACATGATAAAAGAATAACCCCTTCCCGTAGAACACATGGAGTAAATGAGTACTGCGCCCAAAGCTTATCCCATAATTCTCCCAAACACCACATTCATTCCTCTTTTGAATTATGGGAACTCCTGTGATCATAGACCTCTAAAATTCTCTGGGAAAGTGACTTAGGAATACCAGGGTAATTAGCTGGAGACAGAGCTCGGGTATTTTCTTCCCTTTTCCTTTCCTTACTAATAAGAATCAATTTAAGAGAAAGGGAAAAAAAAATGAATGAATGTTTTGAGTCATCACCTAGAAAAACTATAACGTGTAAAGCTTTATTTGCAAATTGGTACTTTTAAAGTTATTTCTTAAAACTGCTATTGTCTGTGAATATGATGTCTGATTCATTGAGGTTTAATTTGCTCTGGGGGTCTTAAAAAAATAAACCGCACAGCAGTACCATTAGATTCCTCAAATTCCATTTGATGTAACACTCATTATCAAAAGGTTAATGCCAGAAATAAAGCAATCCTTGCATGCCATCACTGTGCATTTGAGTGATGGGAGGTGAGCTGGCGCTCTTGCTAAAGACAACTTTTGTTTGAAAACTGTTAGAAAAAGCACACGGCCTCAATTTACAGAGGATACGTGTGAACCATTTTTGCTATCATTTTACTTTGTGTATAAGCACACAGTGTGTGTTTTATACATATACAAAAACAACATTAAAATTTTCTAAAATCTGGTCATGGTCTGCAGAGCCAGGCTTCTGTTGTTTTTAATATCTACAGCTGATTTCCTCCACTTGAACATAAAAGCTTTTGCTCACCTCTGCTTACAACTGAGCCTCCTTAAAATCATATACAACACACGTTTTTTGCACATATATTTGAGACAATTACGAAGAACAAATCCCTTGGTGTGTAAGTGCGGTGCTCCTTACTATTGTGTAAGATAAACATGGACGTCAGAAGGGCACAGAATTGTGTCTGAGATGATCAGTATGTAGTGAACCCCCGGATTTTTCCCATTACCGCGTTAATATTTGTTTAGATACAGCAGCCGGAGCATGCCCTGTGCAACATCTGTTTGTTGAACAGTCTTTTCGCCGAATCACAATCAGCCCCTGATAGCTGCAACAAAGAAAATTATGAGAGGATTGCTTCTGAAGCTCTCATGCCTTTTTTTTTCTGTTGTTTTCTAGCAGCGAATATGCTTTTAGAAAATAGAAATGATAGAGACATTAAAAGCAAGTCGTACCTGTCGTCTCCAGGGTGTGTGTGTCACAGACTCTGAGAACGAGCGCACCGTTTTGATACTGGATAGAGAAACAACTGCTATGTGATCAATAAAAGAACATTACCTTAAATCATAGCATGAATTCCCAATATCATACATAAAATCAAGAAAACACACAAAGAACAGGGCTGAAAATTTCCACTAAAACATTGCCTGCTGATTCGGAAAATAATATTTAGTAGGTTGGGTTTTTGTTGTTGTTGTTTTACTAATTATGATCTCAGTGGCAGTTTATTCTGCAGTAAATCTGCTGGTGTGAGATTAAACCTGTTATTGAACAGAGTTTTGAATCTACTGTGAGGCGCTCGTCACTGCTGGAGAGTAAACATTGCTGTTATCTCATTTAAAAGTTGGCCAGCAAAGCAGCCCATTTGTTTAAAATGCAATTAAGCTGGCGTCTTGAAGAGAAATTAGCAAGGAGTAGTTCATTTTGGAGGCATAAGAGGTCTGTTCGTAGACACATTAATCCTGCGATTTGGGACGTCGGTGCAATTTGGGACTGTCTTTTGAAAGGCAGTTCTGGAACACACAGGCACAGAAGGGGAACGCTGGACAAGGAGAGGGGTCAGGTCTGCTCCCGATCAAGGGACGTCCCGTCCACCTGCCTGCACCCTAGACCCTCAGCGCAGCCTCTAGTTTTCTGCAAACCAATGGAAGAAATGAGACAATGAATCCAAGGAAGGCAGCTGTGCGCTGTGTGCTGAATCAAAAGGTCAGCCATTTTTCACATAACCGTACCTACCATACAACCTGCTTTTGGAAGAAAATATATGGTAATTTCATCGCTGGATAATTGTTTGAAAAACACTTACAGTCGAAACGGTTTTAATTTCACGATGCAATGATTACTATGAAAACAATGGGTGAATATTTGTCACGGAATTTCCCAGAGCATCAGTTACATGATGCATGAAACGTTTTTTTCTTTCTTTCTTTCTTTCTAATGAACGAGTGTATTTCTAGATCTCATTTACGAATGCTACTTATAATTACACACACGTGCATGCACGTGCACACACACACACACATGCACATACTATTTGTGAATGTATCCTAGATATAGCCTTTTACAAGCACAAAGGTTGTAGATTGCAAAAAGCAAAAGGAAGCTTCACAATGTGAAACATATCCTCGGGTAGGAATGGCAATAAACTACGGTGTAAGATTGCGAAGGAAGGCAGAGGTTACAGAAAATGACCTACTTGCTGCCGGCAAGAAACAATTGAAATTATGGTAATTGTTCACAGGAAAACACAAATAGATTTTTTTTTGATGTTCTTAATAGCAGGTGTGCATCCTCACTTCTGTCTGACGCTTCCTGCAGCGACTGTCCTTATGGAGATCGGTGTGCTGTAAAACCTAAACATTCCCATCTCTCCTTCTCAGTATTTTGGTCTGTCCTCCCAAAGGCAGGGGGTGAAGAGCTAGCTGGAAGAATCCCATCCTCTACACAGAGGGGACCTGGCTCTAACGCAGCAGCACTGTTGACGCAGGGGTGTACAGCTTGCCCATGAACTCTGTGAGAGCCTCACTTGTCCTTTTACATTGTTTTTTGTTCCAAATCTTTGGAAAACACATCATTGTCTAGCTTGTCGTCTTTACTACAATGTAACTAATTGGAGCTCACTCTTTCTATTGAATCAGGGTTATTGTCACCATTAGTTCTGAATTTGAATTGAAACATACACCCTGTCTTTCTGTCTGAGTCTCTCTCTCAATCTCTCTCTCTCTTTCTTTCTTTCTCTCTCTGTCTCTCTCTCTTAGCAGAACACAGCTTGCATTTGCAAGGAGCTAGGTAGGAGTAATGCTCTGGGCAAATTTAATAGAATTCTATTCTAGAGGCCGATGTTTTAACCACTTCAACAATATTTTATTCAAATTATCAACTAACCAGTCTAAGTTCTTTAAAGGTAGGAAAAAGCTGGATTCATCTTTGTCAGCTCCACTGTAGCCAGGGCTCCTAGATAGTGCTTAGTGCAATGAGTGATGCTTTTAAACTCTGAGTGGTCTCCTCTTCATTCTCCACCCACTTCCAGTTGTAATTAATGACATCCTCCGATCTTCACTAGACTCTCTGAAATTCTGTTCTGCAAATGGTCCTTCTACTCTGTCTGCACAGATCATAAAGCCATCATGCCTGGGCTCTGCCCAGACAGCTCTACGCTCATTTCCTACAAACCACGAGAAGAGAAAGGGCTTGCTACCCCCTTTCCCTTTGGTTTATGTCTGTCATAGAAACTGGATGCTTGCTTCAGCAAGGAAGGGTTTTCTCTCCTTCATTCAAATTAACTTTGATACTAAATATTCAGCAATATTAGAATTATATTTTTCTAAAAGATTATTTTTTTGACTATGGTGTTTTTAAAATTATTTTTATTTAAAACAGCAACAATAAAACCAGTGCTGGAGAGGTGGCTCAGAAGTTCTTCCAGAAGACCTTGGTTCAGCTCTCAGCACCCACATGGCTGCTCACAATTGTCTATAACTTGTTCCAGGGAATCCAGTGCCTTCTCTAGCTTCCAAAGGTCTGGTACCAGTGTGAGGCACAGACATATATGCCAGTAAAACACAAGAACACCATACATGTAAAGACAAACAAGTACATATTCAAAAATTTAATAACCAGTTGTCAATCTCTCTTAGTTCTCTTTTATTCCTTCCTGTCCACCCTCTCCTCTCCTTCTTCCCTTCCTTCTCCCCTCTCCTCTGTCCACTTTCTCCTCCTCTCTCTCTCTCTCCCATCCCTCCCTTATTTCCCTTCTTTCTCTGTCTCTCTCTTGGTACATTTTTTACTGAGTCCTAAATCATGTTGTTGGCTATTCATGATCTTTGCACAGTCAAAGTGTTAACTCAGGCTTGTATCTTAAATATTTAAATATTTAGTTTAGTTTCATTTTTCAGTGTCTAATTCAGTTTGCTTTTAGAAGTTCAAGGTTTTCAATCACTACGTATTTCAATCTGTGTATCTTCCCGTTTCTATTTCCTTTGCCATAAAGACGTCAAAAATATTCACAAACATTATCTTCTATTTCCTTGTGGTTGGAATTTTTATATTTAACTTTTGTTCCACTTGGAGCTTATTTTCCTGAGTGGCTTGAGACCAAAATCTGAATGGATTTTCATCCAAATAACCAAACGATTTCTATAGCTCTTCATTAAATTATCCCCTCCCATCCCCTTCGGATGTGTCATATGTCCTTCGCTATCCCCCACCTGTGTGAGGTCACTCAGGAGCCTGTTATTAGGATAGCGTAGAGACAGAGACACAGAGACGACAAGGGAATATGTACTATAAGCATTGGCTTAGGTGGTGGAGTTTGCCTTGCAATAGTGACCTGGCCAAATACTTTTAGCTTTTTCTGTGGTGTTGAAATTGACATCAAGTCAATTTCATATACAATGAAATGGAAATAGGCTACCCCATGCAATAAACTATCACAGGGACCTCTAAACTGGTGTCCTTGAGAAACTCCTACAGGCTGGAGTCAGAGGTTTCTGACCATTTTACTGGCCCTCAAGACCCTTTTTCTCCTTCAGGGCTGCCTGTCCCACCCTTGATGTAGGAATTGGTGCTGGTCTCGTTCCATCTGCTATGCCATGCCCAGATTGTGCTGTAACCCTGGGGAATGATTCTTTTCTGGGGAAAAGGGGAGGATTTTTGTGAGTGGTGATGGGGGTTAGATCTGGGGAAGATGGGGGAAGGTAGAGGTGAAGAGAGGGGAGAAGGGGGGCAGGATGTATTCTGTAAGTTGTATGAGAGAAGAAAAATTAAAATAAAAAATACACACACACCAAAGAATGAAGAAGAATGGACAGCCAAGAAATAAGAAGTGTGTCGAAAAATATGTTACAAGGTGTGGTTTTAGTGTGTACTTTGGAATGAGTATTTTCAGAAATACAATTATCAGATATCCCACAAAACAAGGAAAGCTATTTGTGATATATTTAAAAGACAAAGACTCATATCTGAAGGTCAGTGAGATATAATTAGAACATTCCAGAGAAAGAAGAGGAAGGGTAGAATGTATGCTTCCAGAAAGACACATGGATGGGAAGAGCGTGCAATGCCACTGGCCACTGGAGAAACCCATATTGAACGCCACTAACTGACACTAGAGTTTCAAAAACTAAGACGAGTAGCATGTGTGCTTTGAGATCGGGGAGGTATTAGGACTCTTCCAATCTTGTCTCCTTCTGGGAAACACAGACTCATGTAACCATTCTGAAGCTGACTGGAGACATCTACTGTACTGTCCAACAAAATCTTACCCTATGACCCAGAAATTAGACTCCTTGGCAAATCTCCAAAGACATGCATTCTTATCACCAATGAATGTCACGTGCTAGAATAGTCACAGGTCTTTATATTAATTAGCCTTACATTAGAAACAGTCAAGATGTCTATCAACATCCTAATGATAAACTCATCACAGTATAGTCACGGGATAAAACAGCACATAGCAATGCTTTTGAGTATTAAGTTTCCTTGGATGGGAAGAGGTGATACAGTCACTTTCATTTCTGGAACCCCACAACGAAAGAGAGGTTACAAGGAGAGAAGCATGGCAAATGTATCACATGACATGGGAGCCTTCAGAATCTAAGGTCCAAAGGCTTAAAGGGGGCTGCTGTGGAAGTTTATTTCAGTTGTGTTTAAAATCATTGTTTGTGTGCACTGTTGGAAAAAGGGATGCATAGGCTTGGCATTTTGTATTGTCTGCAGGTGTTGGACTTCTGTGGGGGGATATTTGATTGCTTATGATCTACACATGAGGAGTGCTGAATCAATAAAAACACCTGAGCTCAGATGCTTGGGGTTCCACTGTTGTGTATGATGCTGGACATGACAGTGGTTCCTTCTGTAGAGGTCTGTAAAGGTTTGCATGGATGAAAATGTGTCTGTGTCTTCCTTGGTGAACTACCACAGTAGGCTAGCTACTACAGGGGACTTTCTGCTTTTGTGTTTAGATTCAGTGACACATGGCAGCTAGGTAGAAATATGTCTGTACAAAAGTTCTGATAGGAATGAGGGAGGGAGGAAATAATCTCCAGTAAAGCATAAGGAGACCCTCAGCATCCTTCCTGTAGGCAAGGAGCAAGCCCACTATGGAGTAAGAATCTTACAAACTTCTATCTGAAAAAAAGGGTGAAGAAAGTCTGTCACGGCCACCTCATACACTGAAAGATAGAGGAAATGGAGTAATATCCCTACTTTCTATGATCCAACTTGGAGAAGAGGAAATCCGAGTTTCTTTGGAACTCAGAGGAAGAAGATAAAAGGTCAAAGACCGAATTCCAAGTCCTATAAATGTCCTTCAGCTTAAAACACATCCTATGGTGATACTGAGGTTTGACATGCTTTGATACAGCCCACAGATTTTGATTCCTCGAGGCAAACATTTGCTTAGGAATTTGCACTTCTAGCAAATTCCTGTGGTACTGCTGCTGCTGATGCAGCCGATCCTGTTGGTCTAGAGATGTTATTAGAATCCTTGGACAACCACAATGGCAACAGACATCAAAAGTTGCCACGCCCATATATATGACTGTCTTAGTTTATATTATCTTGATATACCATGACCAAAAGCAACTTGGACAGAGAATAATTTATTGGGCTTACATATTCCCATCATAGTGCATCATGAATGGAAGTCAGGGCAGGAAGCTGCAGACAGGAACTGAAGCAGAGATCGTGGAGGGAAGCTTGCTTACTGGCTTGCTTCCCTTGGACCCTTCAGTTTGCTTTCTTATGTACAATCCTTCGCTCCACCTTCCCATGCATACTACCAACAACAGTGAGCTGGGCCCTCCCACATGAATCACCAGTCAAGAAACTGCCCCACAGACATCCTACAGGGGGCGTATTCTGAATTGAGATCCCTTTCCTCAGATGATAACAGCTGTAACAGGTTGACAAGAAATTAATCAACACAACAGCTCTTGGAAAGTCAGTGCTGAACAGAAGCATCGAGGGAAAGGCAGGCAAAAACAAATTCTTGGTGTTACAAGTCACTGTGCTGACTTTACATGGGAAAGCTAATAGTGTTGAAGCCAAATCAGTCCATCACATGTAATGATCCCCATGTGTTTCTTGAGTTAGAGGTTTGTTCTATGCATATATATAATATACAACATATGTATGTATATATATACATATATATACACACATATATACATATATATGTATATACATATGTATGTACATATGTATACACACACACATATATATATATTATTCATGTATTCATATGAATAAAGCACTCACAAGACCTGAATACCTCAATCCTGAGAAAATTCTAGCATGGAGAGTGAAAGTAGGCATGACATCTCATCCCTAGCTAAGGAGATATTTGACAGATATTTGAGGAAGCAGTTGACAGCTGTGGGGATAAGGAAAGTCAGGTTCCTTTCAGAGAACAGCCCCTGGTGGGTTGATCAGTAAATACTACACAGTATCTAGGTAGGTCACCCTGGACTTGATGAATTAAAAAAAGAGAACGGCCGGTTGGGTGGACTGAGAAGGAAAGGCATGGGAAGTGGTGGGGTGGATATGTTCAAAATGCATTTAAAAATGAGAAAAGGAGTTAAAATGGAGTTTAAATTGAAACATGAGAAGTCTCAGTATTAAACAGGACTGGTGCGATGGTCCGGCAGTAACGCACCACTCCCTAGCCCCAGGTCCTTAATCAAGTGACTGCCACAAATTATCCCCTGACCACGCACACACGCGCGTGCACACTATAAAATAAATAAACAAACATCATATACTATCTCCCGGGTTAAATCAAATGACCACGCTGGCACTGAGCTGATGAATTCCAGAGTCGTGTACACATTCGTGTAATTAAAAGGCAGGTTAATAATCTTCAGCCTAGGCCTCCAACTATTGGAAATGAACTGAGAGCTGTATGAACAGCTGACTCTACTGCAGGTCTGATGATGTGAAATCCTCTTCAGCTGCACGCATAGAGGCAAGGACAGGGTAGTCTAGGGTCTGCAGCCTCAATATACGTAGCCTTCCAGCCTTCCAAGCTGCTGCACTGTCAGGACACAGAAAAGCTGAGAAGGAAGCAAGAAGGGTGTGGGGGTGGGGGACGAATTGTTCTAAGGATAAAGATAAAAGGAAATAGCTTCTTGCTTAGGAAGGAGACAGCAAGGTCCTTCTCCATCAAGCATAATGACCACCAAGCTTAGCCCTGTAAAGGGGGAGAAAGGACCAGCTGTCAGCACCCTAGATGCCTTCCTTTTGCCCCAAACTGGCTTCTGAATCTGGTCAAAAAAACAGTTTGTGGCCCTTTACACTCAGCTGCTGCAATTGTTTGTTGAGCAAGGTCATTCTCCTTCAAAGGCAGGTTAACGAGATCAAAACAGAACCATAACCAGTTGAATGTGGCTTTTACAAGAGAGGAAGCCCTTCCCTAAAGACCCTAAGTCCTCTCTGTCTCTCCCCCTCAGTGCTCTGGGCTTTTGCCTGGCATGAAAGTCAACTGCCTGCAGCTCCTGGGACTTTCAGCAGTGTTCCCTCTGCCTTGTCCTCTGTCTTCCTTTCCTTTATGTCTTCAAAGATGGCCTCATCAGATGCAATAGCTATCACCTGTGAACTAAAAAAAAAACAAAACTTACCTGCATGTGTGAAAGCTTAAAAACACTGCAGTTGGTTCAGAGTGTTGGCTCTTGCCCTTGGGAAGTAGGCAACTCAGAGCATAGTTCAAGGCCACCCAGACTTATATTGAGACCCTATCTCAAAAACAAACAAACAAAGATTAAAAGCAGAAACAAATATGTGAAAGAGGAGGCAAAAGAAATTAGAAAATACTGGGGTGAAATCTTAACATATCAAACAGAGGGAGAAAATTCCTGAATGTGGCTGCCTCCCAGACTGCTCATTTTCCTGCACATTGGGTTCAAATCAGAGATGATGGTTATCACATTTATATGTAAAAATATTCTTTCCTCAGTGTGCAAAATGCTCATTTCAGTTGCTGGAAGGACAGGGAATAAAGGGTAAGCATAAAATAAATAATAACTGCAACTATCAATTTTATATGCTCAGAAATCCACTACCAAGACTCACCAAAATGAGATATGAATTGAACTAAATTTTCTTTGTATGCACAGCTATAGGGTTAGTCACTCCTCTGTACTTTGCAAATACCGGAAATAAACTATTTAAGGGAGACAGGGTTGAGTTCTACTTTCAGAGGCATCAGCAAATTTTTATGGACCCAGGGTGAAGCAGAAAACCTTGGTACCAGATGCACATGCTGGAGGAAGCTGCTCTCTTGACAGTGGCCAGGAAGCAAACACAACAGGCATCCAGAGAAAAGGGCATGATTCATAACTGCACATTCATCCGTAAGCTCATTATGGGTTTATTCAGCATTACCATTACACTCTCATGATCCAGTTACCTATTATTACCACCAGACAGGCACCAAACCTACAACATGTGAGCATTTTGTTTTATTTTATGTCCAGAAGACAGAAATAAAGTATTAAGAAACAGACTAGATACTGTGGGTACAGAAGAGGAAAATCAACAATTAAAAGATAATATTGCCTTCCTCAATGATTTCCTGCCTAATAGTAGAACATTAAGAAAACATAACTCTAGGCTAAGACAAAGAAAAGAGAGCCAGGAGAGGCGCAGTTTAACTTAACTTGAACAAGATCCTCAATAGGCCGAAGAGGTCAATACTTTGGACCAGATCAACAGAATAGTGTTTTTTAATATATATTCTTTTATCTGTCAATGAATCTGAAGCTTATTCTCATTTTGTCTAGTTACAGAAAACTCAACGCTTCCATATTTCACATTTCCACATTCTGTAATAACACATGCTGTTTTTCATTTATGAAATGGTACCATACCTCATTTTCCCTCCCTCAAATTACACGGTTCTAATCATGTCACAGGTTTCAAACATGCTTCAAACATACAACTTCCCAATCTCTCACCCGTTTACTCCCTGACATCAAAAATAGATCCTAAATCACATTGTGTGCTCTCTGAAGGCATGACGGAGTTCATCGTTGCACAAAGTACATTTTGCTTTAAGACTTTAGATGATATCTATCCATGTCTCTCAGCTATGAAAATCTAAGTTCTATAAGACCACGTCTGGGTCCGCATTGCATACTGGTCACAAAGATGAACAACACACAGTAAGGATTCATTTAAAATTCGTTGAATGGATGAGCAAAAGCTGACAAGACTGTTCAGAAGTTTAAGGAGTTTGCTGCTGGCCTTGACTGCTTGAGTTGGAGAACAGACTCCTACATGGAGCTCTCTGGCTTCTGTAGGTGTCCAGAACATGAGTGTACACACAAAGGTAGACATAAGGGAGTGGAGGGTGTGATGTGCAAAGTACAGCTTCCACAACAGCGCTGTGTAAATGCACAGTAGGTACTTACGCTGAACGTTCTTCCATGCCAACTTGCCAAGCTTTTTTTTTTTTCCTTTTATTGAAAGTAGAGATTTTTCCTCATATAATATATCCTGATTACAGTTTCTCATCCGTCTACATCCCCTCCCATCCGAATCCACCCCTATTCCGTCTCTCATTAGGAAAGGACAGGCTTCTAAGAGATACTAGTAATACAACAAAATAAAATATAAGATGAAAAACTGTCACATCAAAGTTGAACAGGACAAAACGAGTAAAAGAGCCAAAGAGAAGGCACAAAAGTCAGAGACCCATTCACTTGAAGACTCACAAATCCCATTTTAAAAACTCAGCTGGAAGATATAATATACACGCACAGGACCTGGTACGGCCCATGCAGGCTTGGTGCCCAATGCTTCATCCAGTCTCTGTGAGTTCATATGCTAATACTGATTTAGAGGGCCTTGTTTCCTTGCTTTCCTCTATCCCCTCTGGCTCTTAGACTATATCTGCCTCCTCATCCACAGGGGTTCCCTGAGCTCTAATAGGATTTGGTGGAGATACTCTCTTCAGGGTTGAGTGTACCAAGGTCTCTCTCTGTATAACGTCTTGTTGTAGGTCTCTGTATTTGTTCCCATCTGCTGCAGGAGGAAGCTTCTCTGATGATGGAAGAGCAGGGTACTGACCTATGAATGTAGCAGGATATCATTAGGAGTCATTTTATCACTATGTTGTTTTTATTCATTTTTTTAGACCAGTAGTATTTAGTTTTACACCAGGTCTGTGGGCTATGTAATCTCTGATTCTAGATCACAGGAGCAGTGGTGGATATTCCATTTCTTGGAGTGAGCCTTAAGTCCAATCAATTATTGGATGACCTGTTAACCCTGCACGCTCTATATGACCACCCCAGTAGCATATCTTGTAGGCAAGACACCACTTTAGGTCAAAGGAGTAAGTAATTTTCTTTTGTTGCTGGATCTTTACATAGCTTGGGTAACAAGAAAACTGTGGCCTCATGAAATGAATTAGTAATGCTCTTTCTTTTTCTATTTTGTGGAATAATTTGAGGAGTATTGGCATTAACTCTTCTTTGACAGTCTGGTAGAATGTCATGCTAAAACCATTTGGTCCTGTTTTTTTTGGGGGGGAGGGGAGTTGGGAGACTTTTAATGACTGCTTTTATTTCACTAGGGGTTACAGCACTGTTGTGCTGAGCGTTATAGTCTGGGCTGGCATCCGTTGTCTCTTAGAGTCTGGAGTAGATCTGTCCTGGCCCCTCTGGATTTTAGAGTCTCCACTAAGAAGAAATCAGGCATACTTCCAATAGGTCTGCCTTTGTGTGTTACTTGCTCTTTTTTCTTGCAGTTTTTAATATTCATTCTACTACTGTAGAGTTTTCCTAAATATATGCAGATATGAAAGGAATTTAGATAGAGTAACCATATCCTTGGGGAAAGAATGCCCCAAGTAAACGTCTTATGCCACCAAATATAACCTCCATTGCAAGGAATGAGTTACATCTTATTGACTCATGGACCAAAGGGCTCTGATAAGCCACTTACAAATATCACAGATTTTAGCCAAGGCTAGTGGCTACCCTTCACAACCTGACTGTAAGGTTCTATTGCTAAAGACATGACTGATATATAGCATCAAATATGAAACAAAAATCTGGTGCTCAACTATGACCTTCACCCCTACTGACTAGCATTCATGGTGCTAAATATATTTGGCTCATGATCAGAGGAAAAAAATTATCAGTATCACCTAGCTGGGTACCCTGAGATCTACAAAAGTAACTTGCCTGCAAAATACACTGATACAATTATTGTGCAAAGGTTATGAAAACAACCAACCACTTTTTGATTGGATTTAATGCCTGTTGCATGAGATGGAACCCATACTTACACTGCTAACGTGGCTGAGAACATGAGACAAAATAGACCATAGACAGTTGGGTACATTCCACTCCTTTTATTTTACTAACGGAAGACCACAGTGAAATGACCAGAGATCAAATGCTACAATACCCATAAACCAGTGTCTCACTCAATACTCATCAGAGAAGCTTTCTCTTGCAGTAGATTTTTATTAATAGAGATTAATAACTACAACTGAAAAATGTGTTGTGTGTGAGAGACTTTGGAACACTCAACTCTAAATGAAATGTTTTTATTAAACCCTCCTTTTAAGACTCAAGGATCTATGGGGAAAAGAGACAGAAGATTGTGAGAATCAGTCATCCTGGCTGACTCTTAGAAAGCAATCATCCGGAGATAGCAGGAGTGAGGCACACACAAACTCACAGAAACTATGAGAGCACGCACAGGGCCGACACAAGTTCAATCCTGATGAAAATACCAAAACAGAGAGGGGGAAACGGACCCAAAGTCCCATATCTAAGAAGCTATTTTCAATTGATAGCTGCTGGGAGAGACTAAATTGGGGTTTACTAATTCAGTGATTCTGGATGTATCAACCATACTCCAAAGAAGGCCCCATGCTCAGGAATGTACAGAGTCTGTCTGTCTGTCTATATATCTATCTATCTATCTATCTGGTGCACCTTTGTGTTTTTATGCTGATGTCTAGGCATCTGGATTGGAAAGATGTAATTCTAGGTTCTGAAATTCGGTCTTATCTTTTCTGGGTGGATGTTTTGTTCCTTGGTTTGTTTCCTCTCTGGTTCCGGGGAGAGTGTCATGGCTGTGTGTTGCCTGGTAGGAAATTAAGAAATTCTTCCGGGATCCTGAGAGGTATGACCAGGGGGTCCCTGTTAACAAGTGTTTTGGGTATTGAGTGATGACACTCTGGAATGAAGGTAGGCTGGGTGGGGCGTTAGGTCCATAGGAGGGAGGAATGCAGGGTGTTCCAGCAGGGTCTGTTTAGTCCTGTCCCCTGGGAATGGGGGCAGAGAGTGAGGAGAGGCCACAGAAGGAGGTCTTCTGCAGAGTAATGGGGAGAACCCAGAGGCAGTGGAGGGGGCCGACAGTCGTGTGCGATCAGGATGTCTGTGTACAAGTATGAAATGTTCAAAGAACGGATACCATTTTAAAACTGAAGAAAAAGGGTTCTACCCCTTTATTCTGTGACAGGCCAGTTAAATTCCCCTGTGGTATGGAAGATACAACCATAAAAGTCCCAAGGAGCATTTGCTAAGAAATAAATGCAGGTCGCTGTCTCCCTCGCTCTTCTCTTATGTTTTTGAATCTCAGCTGTTTCTGGCCTCTTTGCTTTTTTCTTGGAAGGTGCCATCCTGCTTCTCACCTCAAGACTTTTGGCCGCTCCTCTCTCTGGCTCTGCTTCCTCAGTTTCTTCCCTGTTTATCCTTTAGGACAGTGGTCCTCAACCCATGGGTCATAATCACTTTGAGGGTCTAAGGAACCTTACAAAGGGATCACCTAAGGCCATCCTGAGTGTCACGTATTTACGTTATGATTCATAACAGTAGCAAAATGACAGTTATGAAGTAGGAATGAAACAATCTTACAGTTGGGGGTCACCAGAGCATGAGGACCTGTATTAAAGGGTTGCCGAGTTAGGAAGGTTGAGAACCACTGCTTTAGGGTTTACTCTAAGTGACAACCTGTGAGACTGTCTTCTTACCAGCTTCAGTGTATTCAGTACAAAGCCTTGTTGTTTTGTTTTGTTTTTCATAGAACTTAATATGCCTGCAAATCCTAATGAATGGATTGTCTTGAGAACACTGTCCAATGGTTTTTATTTCCCATTAAGCCATCAATTCTGTGAGGGTTTGACTTACCAGCCAGTGACTCTCCACCACCACCAAGTTACTGCCATGTCATGGCCATGTATGAACAACACCTAATAGACAACAACAGAAATGACTTTGACAGAGCAGCCACTAACTGAAATTCCTTTCTACCATCCTCTGGAATTCCCACTCTAAGCGTGCTTGTTTGCTCATGATTTTTAACTGAAAGAAAAGTTCAGTTGTCATTACTGCTAGCAGGACAGGGAGACAGATTCTAAGGAAAGTCCACATATTTATAGAGAAGACTATTATCATACTGTTGACAGGTCCATTCTCCTGAAGATCAGTTGGTTGTGGATGCAGGAATGGCTCTCGGGGGGGGGGGGTGTGTGTGTCGGGGAGCTCAATGCTAGTCCATTTGCTAAGGGTAGTCATCGCCTTCAGTTGCATAACTACTGGAGACCCTGCCAGGCTCCAAGGGATAATTCAAATCTAGCGGCCACACGGGTCTCTGTGATCAAACTAAATGTGTCAAAAAACAAAACCAAATGTCGTGAATCCCGGAAAGGAATTGATCGGGATACGCAGGGCTTGATAAAGACGAGAGGGAGACAACAGAGGGAACCCGTGAGAAGACAGCAGTCAGATTACCTTGTTACACGTATGAAACTGCCCAGTGACAAAATCTACCAGCAGTGAATTTTTAAACAGATAACTGGTTTCATACGTGATAGAAACATAAGGGTTATGTTCTTGCTGGATCTCTTTACCAAATCCTCAGAGTAGGAGTCATTGAAATTAAAATGAAGCAGCCCAGGTTCCAGTTGTTAGAATCGCTATCCCTACATGCAGCTGCCACACTTTCTGGATTCCTCACTGCATGAGAGCTCCTCAGACTTCCCAGGAGCCTTCACCTTACAGGTAAGAAAATTCCATGAATAAACCGAAACCGTTACCCCTAGAAAACAACTTATAGAAGCTAGCCCCGTGTAGACTGGCGAGTGGTGAGTGGATTCGAAAGGTAAGTCATTACTTTATAAGCAAGGTGCTTCAGTTCCTGTAACCCAGGCTCCGATGGCCCCTTCTGAGGACCGTTGCTCTTTAGCAGGCATCTAACAAGATACGTGATTAGATCAGACTGCTCAGTAACTGCAAGGTCCGAGCAGGGAGTAGTTAAGTCTTAAGGATGCTCTAGAAGCCTCTTAGTTTCTTTTCTTTTCTCCCACGTGGCATGGTGTGGGCAGTTGGACCCCAGGAAGCCAACTTTTTCCCACAGCCATTCCCATTTGGTGATACATGCTGACTGTGGATTGTCAGTTTCACTAATTAAGCCATATTCCGGTGTGTTCCCATGGAACTAGAAAACATTCTGCTAAGTGTTGTTTCCAAGTCATTCAATTCTCACAGGATAGCCCTGTTTCCCCTTTCTTTAAGCACTGGGGAGTTCTCATTGTGTAGTCCTGTGGGCTGAGGACGGCACGGAAATAAATGACCAAGCCCCTCCTAAGGCCACGGCAATGCGGTGTAACTTACTAAATACTAAAGGGATACTTCTAAAACTTACTGCTTTATATTAACATTTTCTTTCAGTAATGGGAAAAACTGCCTAGCAGGATCCCCATTCATTACAAAGAACTGTTGGCAGAAAAGCCAGGGCATAGCTAAGCAGGCAGGAGTGGGGAGAGAGCCAAGAATAAATGTTGAGCCTTTGCATGCACCTTTAGATACTTCCATACAAGAGGAAATCGTTGTTCCCTTAAGATTGGAAAGAGGAGCTGATGATGGATAGAATCGTGTGTGTGTGTGTGTGTCTGTGTCTGTGTGTGTGTGTGTTACCTGCTGGTTTCTCTCTCATACTTAGACTCACAAAGCATTGTCCTCTCACGAGGTCCAGTAGCCACCCTGGATGAAGTTCCTAACTCCATGTTATATGCCTCCCTAGCTAAGTGACTAATGACACTAGGGCCTCTTCCTGAGTGCTAACGGAGGGATTAACCGTTCTGATAGATCTGGCCTAGGCAAAGGCCTTCCCATTCTTCTTGGTTCATCTCTAATCTGCTCCTCTTTCACATCAATGCTATCACAAATGGACTGAGAAAGCCACAAAGAATCCCTGTCTCTGCCCTTGCAGAGGGGCTGCAGCAGACCAGGGCTTTTCAAAGCCTTTATGTGGCACCTTCTGAGTCAGACTGAATAGCTCTCAGCTGAAATTGCCAATGGATAAAAGCTCTCTTTAGAAATGGCTCTTGGATGAAAAGTTTTGGAATTCTTAGGATTATAGCCCTTCAGCCATATCTCATTACATTCCCTCTCTGCCTTTGAACTACGGGGAAGGATGGGGATGCAGTCATCATAAAAGAAGGGGAGGGAGCAGACATTCTCTCCGGAGGAAGGAGAGTGACGTAGTATACCATCTTTGCAAAGAAAAGGTCTACAGTTTGTTTTGTTGTTTTCCCTAACAAAGGTCTCAATGAAAAGAAGACAGCTCCCTGGGAGAAGGGAGAGACACAAATGCTATTGATGGCTTCCTAGAAGGCCAGCTTCACCGTGCCAGGAAATCTCAGGTGTCACACACCACAAACACACAGGTCAAGATCCATGTTAGAAGACAGGCATCACCAATTTCATGGTGCTACCCCGTTTCACAAAGTAGTCTTTAACATTTATTCTCTATTTGTGGCTGAAAGCCTTTTGTTTTCCATTTTCTCCCCACCCATTGCTTTAGTAAGCATTTCCTTCTATTCAGTCTTTAGAAATTGTAATAGTCGTTGATCAGGTAATTATCACGCTACTGCAAGGAAATTCACTCCCAGTGTCATCAGGGGTAGACATGGGATACAGGAGAGAGGTAATGGGATCTATCTAGATTTACTTAAGCCAATAACAAGGGCCAGAGGGGAACTCTCTCCACCTCTGTTTCTTCCTCTGATGGACAGCTACCTCAGCATCACATTTTCCTCTGGACCGCTTTGTGGTGTTCTCATTTGCTCTCTAGTTTTCTTTATATTCCATCTGAGAATGGCTCTTATAGAAGCTTGGAGAATGATCTTCAGAACTGATGCTTGTCAATCATTAAATTCAGGGCAACTCACAACCTAGAAATTATAGCTGAAGGTGCAAACAGTGCAGAAAAATGCAAGGCTTTCTCTTCAGTAGGAATCTCAAACACCTCTTTGTTTTGTGCATGATATACCCCTGTCCTAAACCAGCATTACAAGAAAAGTGCACACACACACACACACACACACACACACACACACAGATACAGAGAGAGAGAGAGAGACAGGGACAGACAGACAGACAGATAGGCAGTTGCACAAACACATACACACTCCTTTTACCCCTTGTCCATCTTTGTTTTTTTTCTGTTTTTCATTCTGAAACAGGACCTTGCTATTTGACCCCAGCTTCTGCCTCTGCCCTGAGCACTGAGAGCTGCCACCACACCAGGTCCCAATGCTGTCTCAACTTCAGTTGCTTTGCACGACCAGGCTAAGGGGAAGATTCTGATACTAGATTGATCTGCTATTTTTATCCCATCATCAGTGATCTGTGATACTTTTTATAAATATATTGCCAAGAAAATCCAACTTCCAGATTTCCCTACCTTGGGCCCTTTTCCTTTCGAGAAAAAATAAATAACATGAATTCCTGGAGTTAAAGGTGGCTTGTAATCTCAATTCCAGATGAATTATAAATATTATTAGTAAATCAATCTTAGTTAAGCTTTCCCAGGGTGTATTGCTTTTTCAGTATTGAAGCCCTATTTTCAATTCAAACTGAAAAAATAGTCAACAAAAAAGAATATCACTGGTCCACTCCAGATGGAAACATCTAAGAGCTTATTAACTCTCCAGCTCTCCCACCTTACTGGTTCTTAAAAATCACCCCTTTAGAGGTAAATAAACTCGGTTTAAAATAGAATTGGAATTCAGCCTATTCAAGAACAACATAAAATTGTTTGGATAAAAGGTAAATAAATTTATCTTTCATCCAAAGTTTAAGTGTGAAAAAAGCTCTTGAGCCTGGCATAGAAGAGTGGGCGACACCGATTTAATCCCATCTCCCCCGTTCATATGGGCTTCATGTCTGAAAACTAGCAATGAGTGCTGAGGGAAGACAGCTTTGGGGAACGTTTACAAAGCAGGATGCAGTGGAGATTTTCTGTCCCTTAAGTGAAGAGGGTGTACTCTGAGGCTTTCCAGGGAGCATAATTAGCCAGTGAGTTCTTAGATTTGATACACTAAATCCTTTCTTCCATCTTAGGACTCTGAGTGAATGGGTATTGTTATGCATGGCTACAAGCATGCCTGTGCCGAGGACCCCAATACCTTAGACACATGCAAAACAGAAAGGCCTTCCCCAGCCCAGGCCAGGGAAATGGCATAGGCTTCCATGTGTAGATGTTGATAGTGTGTGCAGAAAATATTTGACAAAGCTCAACCCTCCTCCCCTCAACCACCACTGATAGTTACAGCCTGAAGACTGCCACCTGCAGAGCCTGTGCTTACTGAGGCTAGCTAAATGTGCGTCCTCGTTCAACTATTTACACAAGCTCTGTCTCCTTGTTCACCCCTATACCATAAACTCTATCTCCTTGTTCAGCTGTATGCAATACCTCTGTTCAATTGTATATAATAAGAACCTGAACCTCTAGAGAACTCAGACCACCCAAGTTCAACTTTTCTGTGTCCATGGGTGTCTTGGTCACTTTTCTATTGTCATAAAAAAAATCCCTATGACCAAGGCAACTTAGAAAAAAAAAAGTCATTTCATCTGTGAGCTCACACTTCCAGACGGTCCATAACCATCACATTGGGTATGCAGCAGCGTACAGGTAAGGGGCCGCAGCAGTAGCTGAGAGCTTACATCTGATCAACAAGCACAAGGCAGAGAGAGAGCTAATTAGAAAAGGAGTGGGCTTTTGATACCTC
The DNA here is from genome assembly GCA_026225945.1 of Cricetomys ansorgei. Classification (NCBI taxonomy): domain Eukaryota; kingdom Metazoa; phylum Chordata; class Mammalia; order Rodentia; family Nesomyidae; genus Cricetomys; species Cricetomys ansorgei. Next base: position 2,414,075 of record JAMJFZ010000558.1, read on the forward strand.
AGAGCCCACACCTTGTGGCTCGTATCCTCCAACAAAGCCTCACTTCCAAACGCATCCAAAGAGTTCCACCAACTGAGGACCAAGTACTCGAATATATGAGCCAATGAGGGCCGTTCTCCTTCAGACCACCACATTGTGTCTGTCTTTTCTTCATTACCTCACAGCCCTTAGTCAGGCTTCTAGGACTCAAGTCATGCAATGATGCAGCAGGTCTCTCAGAACCTTTTAAAATTCTTTCCGTGACACTTTGCCAAAACAACTCAGGCATATCCACCTTTTATTGTAAGCCATCATTTTTATCCAAACTTCAAGGAGCTATCCAAGCAGTACATTAGCACTGGCTCCAGTGGTCCTTGCCAGGACATTAAATCCAGACTAATAGAAACTTGCCTCCATATCAATATATCTCCCTTGTCCAGCTTTACAATTCACCATTAGCCCAGAACCCCTAAGATCATTGTCACACATATTACTCCAGTGGCATTGAGCATATCAGCCCTTTTAATGCAAAAGTACTGTTCCTATAGAATGGCTTGCACTTTTCCAGTAGGGAACGACCAGGCATATGGTGGATATGGATGAACTTGAGTATTCTCACGCAGAGCAATCACATCTAGAGCATCAGAAGCACGGCCCCTAGGAGGAAGGAAGCTGTTATCCTACAGCTGGTAAGACATGTATGCGCAAAGACAAAAGCGTTCAAGATTGACAACTGGACTGACTCAAATGTCTCAGGAACTTTTGGAGGGTTTTGAATTCAAATTTAAATTATCTATCGCTGGTTTCTACTTTCGTCACCAAATCCTAGCTGCATCATTTAGAATACCTTACTATCTCTCGAGAAACAGCCCTGCTGTTTTTCTTTTTGCTTTTAATGGCATGCTTAATCTGATACCTCATTAACTTGAGTTTGCCACTGTCTTCCTTCACAGCCTAGATGGTTATGACCAAAAACTGATGTCTCTAGAACATTGACAAGATCATTTCCACTAGAGCTCTGAAACCCATTTTAGCACAAGTCTTGCTAATTCTGGATAATCAAAAGCCTGATATTCTCACTAGTCCATTTGTCAGTGAAAATCATAATTTTGTCCCATACAGCAAGCAAAACAGACAATTCCAGAATCTCGTTCTAAGAATTTGCTTCCCTGAAAGACTTCCAGCATCTGCGGTTTTCACTGTGTTCTGTGAAAGCAGGCCCTAATTCACAGATTCGAGTTCAAGTAGTTTATTGGGGACAGTGATATCAGGAAGCACTGTGGTGGGCAGGCAGAGAAATGCCTGCAGAGAAGGTAGTGGGCTTATTTTAAAATGGGATTTTATTTTTAAATTTTTTTTTGTTTTTGGTTTTTCAAGACAGGGTTTCTCTGTTGTAACCCTGGCTGTCCTGGAACCCACTCTGTAGACCAGGCTGGCCTCAAACTCACAAAGATCCACCTGCCTCTACCTCCCAAGTGCTGGGAGTAAAGGTATGCACCACCAGGGACTGGCCTAAAAATAGGATCTTAAGGGTTCAAAACACCACCTCACTGAGCAACATTGAGACTTTGTGGTGATGTGAAACTGTTTCCTCACAGCATGCTTGAGCGAGCAGGAAGGTTCAGCCACACGCTCAGTGCCCAGCAGACATTGGTTTTGAGTGACATTCCTAGAGTAGTGACTGAGTTCTCTTGTACCCCTGTCTGATCACCCCAGACCCAATACTCATGTCATATGTACAGAAGCAAAGGAGGAAATGCGGTCTAGGAAAGCCCTTAAGCAAAGAGCAGTAGGTTCCCAGAACTAGAATTGACACCCAGTAAGCGTAGGAATTGTTTCCTGGAGCATATGGTAGGGAACTGAGATTACCAACTTGTGTTACCTTTTTATTAGGACATCTCAAGACTTCATTCAAATCTGGTGTCACCACCATCTTTAACCGCTCACCAAGCATTCTGCCCACAGTGTTTTCTGCTGATTGGGTTTTTCTCTGCTTCTTTTCTGTTACTCACATTACTCTAGCACCTGTAGTAAGTGCATCGTCTCTGCTTGGCCTCCGGTTCAGTCTTCTCAGTTACTCAGCTACGGATTATACCCTAAATCTTCCCCTTGTAAGTTTAGGATACAGTTCAAGTAGCAAGGGAGAGCTTTTGGTGTGACCAGTGTCTTGCCATGTGCAAATGAGTGGGATATTCAAAAAGTTCTGCATGGAAAAGGATTAGGGGAGCCACATTTGAAATGAATCTTAATGGAGTGGAAGAGGAGTAAAGGAGAGGCAGTGGAAAAGTAATCTTTAGAGGGACATGATGATAACTAAGCAAACGGCCTTCTAAGCAAGGGTGGGGATAGTTAGAGTCTCTGTACCTAGACTGTAAGATGGCAGACAGTTTAGATAGACAGGTTGGTAGGAACTCGGTTCTGCAGGACCTTGAAGTTTGTAAAACAGAGTTTTGACTGTATAATACGGGAGAGAATATTTTAGTTAAAGACTTAACCCTTTCAATATTTTAGAAATGTCTAATAATGAATCGAAAAGTGGAACAAATATGTACATCAAGATACTATTGCTATGGTCTTTGGAACTACACAATTTTCAAAGTATTTAAAATTTATGATATTAATGTGTGCTTGCTTCTCCATTCTTACAACATGAGATGGGAAACGCTGTCTTACTGGAGATAATCCAAGACAGGGATATAGTTGGTGGTCCTCATAGCTCTCCCCACAGGCAATGACACACACTGGGGTAAAAGTTAGAAATCAACTGTTCCACTTATAATTATTATTTCTTACAAATTATTCTAATTATTTTAACAACTTTTTCTTAATCTATGGCTTCTCCTTTGAAGATATGAATACCACCCTATTAGGTAATTAGTTTTTAAAAAACAAATGCATAAATTCTTAGTGCACTGTAAAAGTTTATGTTGTGAGACTCAGCCTCTATGTGTGAAGTAAATATTTGTAAGGCATCTGTGATAAATTTACCTTCTCTAAACGGTGAATTTTCAGAGTGATTGAAATCAAAAGACATAAAAATAAGCCAGTCCGAGGGACCATTTATTAGGACCCTTTTCATGCTTTGTTGAAGTTCCTCAAACGAATTGCTAGCATTTGATTTTTGAAATATAAAATTATCAACTAGTTCAGTCCATATATGGAACCACATAGGAATTGGTAGGTGATTTCATTTATTCAACACACCTTTGCTGTGTGCTATGTATGGCCTTGACCCAGGCTCATGAGCTCAGCTCAGTGAGAGCAGAGGTCTGTCCACGAGAGGATGGGTGCCTGTACCTACCTGCGTAGCAGTTACTGGAGAGCTCTAAGACTTTACATTGCATCATATTTTAGAGGCAAACATTTAAATTGAATACAGATTTGAGGTTCTTAACTACGTTTTTTTTTTTTTTTAAACTGTGCAACCTGGAATGAGGGAAATATAATTATGCTTTATCAGTGAATGAGTTCAGGGGGAAAGATAGACAAAGGATCCAAGGGAGCAGAATGATGAATGAGATGGTATTAAGAGCTCTGGCAGAAAACACGGGTCACACTAAACACAGAAAGGGAGATTCATTCAGGTGCATAAAAATCTGGCGTCTCCATTCACAGAAACTATTCCCTCCCTGTATGTGCTCTATTACAAAGTTATCAACTTCCAAGAAAACAAAAACTCAATCCTCAGGCTGCAAGGAGCTTATGAAATTAATTATGATGGGGTGTGTGGAAAAGGGTGATGTTCCATATGTCTGTGGCTGTAATAAAGGAAGTGAGCAGAATAGAAAACGCACTTCCATTGGAAGTGTGTGGAAACTATACAATGGTAAATATTATGCTATTTTAGGAACTGGGTGTGACAACCTTCTACACAAGCAATGAGTTTGCACAGGTAAGTTTACATATACTCTATCTTTTTTTAATGTTTTGTTTCAGTGCTTTCCTATAATTTTTTGACCATTTCCAATAGGACAGCTTCCGTATAGGGACTATGTGAGAATTTTTGGTATAACTATCCCACAGGATCTTGCTTTACAATTAAATGAAAATGAACCCTTGAGTAAAGCTTTCTCTTGAACCAATAAAAGAAGTCCAAACATGCAATACAAAAGTAGTTCAAGCTGCTCTCAGTGATTGCTGCAGTGAACTCTAATCTCAGATCAACCACAGTGACATCTGAATGCTGATTTCGAGAATCCGCCCCCTTTATCCATCACACGCCTTCCCCCACTGTGCCCCCACTTTCTTCCTTGTTTATTCTCTTGCCAGGAAGATAGACCAACTCATCATGAACGATGGAGGAAGCAGCAGTTCGAAGCAATAACATAAAAAAGAAAAGCATAGAAAACAGAAATTGAAATCCAGAGATGAATGTTTACAATATAGTGCAGGGCAGGGGGTAATCCAGGCAGACTCCATCAGGCACAGGGCAATGAGAGTTACTTTATTAAAGTCTCTGAAAAGTCTTTGGGGTCTTTAACACAAAGACATCACCAGAGGCTTCAATATGTGACACATGATGATGCTAAAATCGAGTCTTATGCCAGTCGAGTAGGACTTATTAAAAACCAAGACACTGAGACTGGGGAGATAACTCAGTCCATATGAGAGCTACAGTTGTCAACTGGCCTTCATAAACACACATATACATGTACACCCATGTATACACGCACCCCCACACATATGCACACAATCACATACAGAGACAAAACAAAAATGCAAACAAAAAAAAACAAGACACCAGATCAACTATGCCAAGTTATAATGCTGACAAGCACGTAAAGTTCTTTTATTTAATTGCAAGAGAAGAAAATGAGACAAAAGATACCAGACAAGCATACAACATAATCTGTAGCTGTAGATAATGTTAATTTTGCAAGCGCTTCATAAGAATTTATGTTTCCTAAATCAAAATGGGTAATCAAAACTTTATTACCCTGAGAACAACCAAACATCCCACCACACAGACTTCAAGATAAGCAAAACTGGCTCAAGGTTTAAGGACAGTCTCCAGCCCTTGGATCAAATACCCCATGAGACCTTTAATGTCATTACAAAGCAAAGGAGTCTAAGTTTATAAGTTCCCATCTGAAACACCCAAATGCAGTGAAGTACGTGCCGGCTGATTTATCCCTTCTGGAAGAATGAAAGGTTGTGTTGGACCTGGTGAGATTTTAACCTGTCATCCTTGAGAATCTTCCAGAGCTTCAAACCTGAAGTTTGATGTGTAACCTACTGGTTTAAAGGGACCTACATATTAGTACTAGAGAGTCTGACATGGTGGGTGGGTACATCAGACATCAGAGAGAGCAATTTAGTCAGCAAGACACTGCACCCTCTGTTCTAATCATAAAAAGATGATTTTTCCAAGAGCTTCCGCAAGGATTGTCACAGGCACGGTGGAAAAGTACGTCATGCAGCTGGCGTTTCAGTTTGTTATCCTCTGCCTTAGAAAAGTCTCTGTGCTAAGACTGTGTTCACCCTACATTGCTAAATATTCAAGGGGTACCTTGTGTCACAATGAAATTAGTTTGACACTGTCAAGTACAGAACTGAGTTCCAGTATGGTGATCTACTTATCTTGCTTCTTTAATTCTCCCCAGAATTAACTAAAGTCCATCAAGGCAGGGGTGGGGGAGGGTTCCTTATGCTTTCCATTTCCTGAAACTGTTTATCCTTCAAAGGATCTGCTACATATAACGTGTTGTTCTTCTGAAGCAGACCTTTTACAGATGGCATTCCCACCCTTCTCTGTGTGCTATCTACCCCAAGAAGAGGCCCCATGACAGCCATTACAAAAGCTGTCTTCCCTCCCTGGCTGTGGTGTCTACAGAAAGCTTCACTTAGACAACAGTCTTACTCTTCATGCTTTGCTTCTTTCTTTTGAGGAAAGAATTGGGAGAGGAAGCATAGACATGTCAAATTTACAGTTGACAGAATCAGGTGGGGGTCACAAAAATCTCAGTGTGGTTATCCTTTAGTAAGTTGTATCATCTTTATTAATATTTGCTGGTTGGACTCCATTTTAGTCCCTATTACCAATTTCTGACCAAATGGTTCTATTTACAATAGAGTTAGTACAATTCGAATTTAAAAAGTCAGAGTAAGCATACAACTTTAGAAACATATATTTTCTTTAAAATTCTCTTGCCTATTAGTTTCCTCTGTTTTAGCTTTCTTCTCAAGAAGTCTACTTTTAAAATAATGATCCCACAACCCCACCTCAGAACTGCCCAGAGCCAGGAGTTATCAGTTTTGTTTGTTTGGTTTGGTTTGGGTTTTTTTGTTTTTGTTTTTGTTTTTGTTTTTCATGCCCCGGCAGTCTCTATCTGCTTTCCTGCAGCGCTAGCTTTGACTTCTTCACTTTTCTCTGTACAGAAGAACTGGTGTCCGCCTGGAGTTCTCATTGTAAAAGTACAACCAGAGTCACATTTCACCCTGATTCCTTAGGATAAAGGTTAAAGCCAGTCTGGCTTGTTGGCTTGATCGAATAAGCTGTGTGAGGGGTTAGAGTTCTCCTGTAAGAACTGGGGCCTGGCTGAGCACCCCACTTCTGCATTGGGAAGCTACCATGGGACAGATGGGAAGATTGTACTACACGTCATCACCACAAACACGGAGAGAGCTGTGTAAGAAGAGAGGATGAGAGATGAGCTCTAGAGCAGGTCGTGGCTTCGTCAGCAGGAGTGGGAGATGACAGCTCCATGCTGCAGCCTGCTCCAGCCTGTGGAGAGCGGGCGACCCCTGCACCTAACTTGACTGCAACAGCAAAGAATTTCAGGACGAGTCAGCGTTGAGGTTTATTAAGAGGAGCTTTTTTTGTTTGGTCATTTGCTTTTGTTGTTCGTTGTTTTTATGAGGATTCAAGCATGAGCATGGGCATTAGTGACAGAAGCAAAGACAGACCGTACCAGGTGTGGGCGTGGCCTTCTGGAAAGGCTCATGTAGGCTTCTCTATGAAAGCCACTTACGCCCTCTTGGTCGCTTCTGAAGTTACTGTGTTTAAAGGATTGGTAAAGAATATATTTTTTTAATTTATTCTTAAAATTTTATTTTACCTTATTTTACTTTTGGTAAATGGAATCATAGGACGATTCCTCAGGTTTCCTGAACAGGAATATAGGCTGACAAAACCACAGACCACAGGAGCCCAAGGAATCCTCACTGCGCTGGATCACAAGCCCTTAAGGCATGTTTCGACTGTAGATAATGTTTAGCATCTAACTTGTAGGATTCTTTAAAACTTCCAGATTTACAGCTTGGAGGGGGTGTTAAACTCAGTTTCGTTAAACTCAAAGGTCAGATATGACAAGGGCCCTGAGCAAGCCTCATTATTACTTGAACTTATTCGAGATATTGCCATGTAAAAGAAACGTTGTCTCCAATATATTACCTCTAAAAGGAGGTGATACTCCCAGAAAAAATTGTAGTCTTTGCGAGAGGATTGCTGTCTCCACCCAAGGAGTAGGGATCTTAATCAGACTCCAGAGTGAGGGCTCCCCTCCCCACCCACGTCCCTTTAAGTTTCGTGTGTTTTCCTGTCCCGCCTCATCTTTAGGCTTCGGTAGGTTGATAGAGCTTATCCCGTGATAGTTGAGAGTGAAGGCAGAGGAGGTGTGGGTAAAGACAGAAACAGAGAACCTGGCCTTGCACCCAGAAATCCTCCACCAAATACTTCAAGGACTGACCACTCAGTATTTTAAGCAGACCCCTGCAGTGTTTCATTATAATGATGAACTGAAATCTCAAGTAAAATGACTCATTTTACAGCTTTCAAATACAAATACTGTCCAAATGTATAGTGTATAAATTAATAAAGAAAAGACTGTAAATGTCTTGAAGTATGTTTCCAAAGCACAAGTCAGGCTGGAAAGGCACTATGTGAATAATATTTTTTGCCACTCAGGTTTTTGCCATAGACACATGGGTAGGAAAATTTATGTCCACGAGAGGTAACAGTGGCCCCCTGATGGTTCCACCTCGTAACATTTTATAAGAAAGATTAGCCAGGGACTTGCTAACGGGCTGACAAGTTGAACACAGTATTCTTATGTCAACTCTCCTGGAGATATGGGTACTTTTGGATGGGGCGTTCCATGACTCCCAGTTTAAAGCCCAGCAGAGCCAGCCATGCCCAGCACATCAGCCAGTACCACTCATCCTTCTAGAAGCTTTCAGTGACGACAGCCAAAGCGAACCGCAGCAGTTAAGACAAAGGGATTGAAACAAACTGATCAAAGTGAGAAGAGACAACCTGAAATAAAGTTTACATTTGTGGAGGCAAAGCCAATCTATTCAACGGTAACTATATGTGAGAAATTATTTGAAGGACTTCCTGAATGTTAGTTCCATTAGTCTAAAATAAAACTTCAAAGCAACTGATGATATTCTGACTTTTTTTTCCCCCATGAAGACATGGAGGCACAGAGAGGTTGAGACTTTCCCTGAGTCACACCAGCTATAATGGGCAGACAGGGTTAACTGCAGTCGTGCAGCCTCTGGTCCTTGGTCCTTCCTAATCCCATGTGATATTTCTTATTTTTTTATTATTAAAGATTTTGTTTAATTGTGTGCATGCAGGTGCATATGCAAACGCCTAAGGAGCCCATAAAAGAGCATCAGATCCCCTGGACTGGAGTTACAAGGCGTTATGAGTTGCCCAACATGGGTACTGGGTACTCAGCGTGGGTCCTCTGCAAGAGCAATCAGCACTTTCAACCACTGAGCCATCTCTCTGCTCCTACGTGCCATTTCTAAGACATCAATGAATGGGTCAATCCCCAGGCACAGCATTCTATAAATCATGGACTAAATAGACATATGAACAGACCTTCAAAGCAAGAGGTGGGCTTGTTTTAAACATCTAATGCATCCCTGCTTGTATCCATGTTGAGACAGGGTATCAATGTGTAGCTTTGGCTGGCTTGAACCAGCTGTGTAGACCAGGCTAGACTCAGACTCACAGAGATCCACTGCCTCTGCCTTCTAAGTGCTGGCATTAATACATGTGGCACCGTGAGCAGCTCTGAAGACCTGTTTATGATACTCATCCACTTTCGTGGGTCCTTTACCTTTGGACATGTATTATGTTAAAACAAATCTTAACTCCCAAACAATTCTATAAACCCGGAATCATTTGGACCAAAAATATACAAAATTCACTCTTAAGAAATTACAAGAGGAAAAATATCTGTATTTTTCAAATTTCTCACAATCATGTACTCACGATAAAAGTCAGAAGTAATTATGATAACCAGCTAATCACATCACAGTTTGATGCTTCTTTAAGACCTAGTGGTATTTATTAAACAAAAGTATTTGGTATGTGACTGCAAGATTTTTTTCATCATAAAACACTGTACTAACTAAAATTATTCCAAGAAATAATCACTTTAATAATGATAGAAAAAAAATCTGGCTATTAGAAATAACATAAAATTGTTCTTTATTTTGGCAGGAGTTTCAAAATCATCAATTATGTTTCAAATTTGCTCTAAGTTGTGAAACTCTCTTGGAAGGGGTTTATATGTACTATTACATAATTTCTATAAATGGAAAGCCACCTTTCCCCATCCAGTAAGCTTTAATAAAACAGGCAAATATACATCTCAATGGCAGATTAAGGTTTTTTTGTTGCTAAGCCTAATTAAAATGGCAACATTCCAATGGTTTCTCTACCAGGGAGCAAGGACATCTGTAAGGGATAAAAAGATACCCAGCATTTTGATGTGTTTGCTTCCAGTGTTTAAATGTGGCAACAGAAAACAGGGATTGTTACTGGCTAAGCCATAAGCACCATTTGAACTAGTTACTTAGAAAGAGTACAGGATATCAAGATGGTTAAACGCACTTTGACTGTAGGTTGTTGGGTATGCTCTTTTGGCATTTTTCTGTAACAAAGACTTTGGCAAGTTGGATCTTAGCAGTTTATAATCTCCTCTTGAAACTGTTCTGCATAAGAGAAGTTCTACAGGCTAGAAACTGATCCAACTTCAATAAACCCAGTATTTCCCCAGGGCGGGGACTGTGGAATTATTTCTTTTTCTTTTTCCTGTCTAGCTCAACCTGTAGTCACCTGTGAGCCCGATTTGGATCATGTTATTGGAGAATGCTACCCCTTTCTCATTTCGCACGTTTGTTTTATCCATCTGGGCACATAGAGCAAAAGACTACTGACTAGGAGTCTGATAATATTTTTCATGTTGTTCTGGAGACTGGGAAGCCTCAAATCAAGGGATGAAGCAGTTGCTGCCTGGTGTGAAGACCAGCCCCTGATCCTGGGGGTGGGATCTTACCACTGCATCCTACAGAGGGAACCAGTAATGCTGTTTTGAGTGTCAGAAAGTCAAAAACCAGCCAGCCATTCAAAAAGGCCATCCATTCATTCACTTCTCTGGGCAGATCTTTGCCTCAACCCATTTATAGTGCAGCTCAGTACCAACTCAGTAATTTTGGGGGGATACTTTGGCCACAGTGATTACCACTAAGTCAGAAATGTTTCAAAGCTCATTTTACTTCCTAGACTTCTTTACACCCAATGACATGCATATTCTGTGCTTTAAGCTGCCAATCCAAATTCCTAGGCAGGGCTGCAGCCGGAAAGGAAATATGCCCTTGCCGGCCACTGAGAGAAAGCACACTTGGCTTGGTTATACTGATGCGTGTGAATTCCTAGATCCCACTTTTCCAACAATCAACTAAAAAGATTTTGTGACTCCAAACCTTGCTCCCTCCCAGTGCATTTCGTAACTGTAGTAATACCTGTAAGGAAGGGTTACTGCATCCAATTAAACACCTAAGGTTACCTTAGACTCGTTTTCACCCTGCTCCATTAGCCCTTCAGAATTATACTAGTAGAAAGTTTAAAATTTTCCTTGATTTTTTTCTTTCCATTTTACTTGTGGCCGCATCATATTCAAGAACAGGCAAGCCTACAGTGAGTTCCAAGTACACAGATAAATTACCATGCATAAAGCAGGTGTTTTAATACTTTCAACTTGGCCTATGTACATACTAGGTTTGGGAATTTATCTTCATGTCATTTCCATATTTTACTTTATAAAAAATGTGGGATTTGGGGGTCAGGAGACTCAGCCAACTTGGTGAACAGATTTTCTTTCCATTTAATAGTTTAAATTGCTAAAGATTTAAAAACCATCAAAGAAATCCGCAGATACTACCAGGACAAGGGGCATTCTCCTCGGGAACAAACATCTCAGGTAAACATGCTCTACTTAGCAGAAATACTTCAAAGCAGCAGTTCTTGTTTTCTTTCTCCCATTACAGTTTTCTTCTACCATGTGATATACAGGAAACAGAGGTTATAGGGGTGAAATTATGAAAGGGTCTTTCACACAAACTATGAGGCCTGTGTCCTAAGCTAGTAAATTTCTGCTTTCATATATAGATAAGGAATATGTTCCTAACATAATCACCTTCTGTTCTTGCAGAAAACCCTATTCTGGCAACCAATCTTTGAAATAAATATTATCTATTTATTATATACTATATTGTAGCATTTTAAGAGAAGAGTTGTTGAGTAAAATATTTAAAACATTTGATTGTCACTTGATATTTTAAAACACATGATTATTTTTATGTATCCTTAATGGTTAAAATAATCTGAATTGTTTTTAGAAATAGGTATGAAATAATTATGCTGAATTCATTTGGTAAGAAAAAATCTTCAGGGCTGGAGAAATGGCTCAGTGGTTAAGAGTACTGATTGCTCTTTCAGAGGTCCTGAGTTCAATTCCCAGCAACCACATGGTGGCTCACAATGGGATTAGATGCTCTCTTCTGACATGCAGGTATACATGCAGAAACAGTGCTCATATAAATAAATACAATAAAATCTTTAAAAAAACAAAAAGGAAAAAATCTGTAGAGGAAGCATGTATTTATGAACATTTACTAATTGCAGGAAAACTTTTATTTTTGTTTTTTGGTATCTTACCAATTAGTAGTAGTAACACTTACCATCAAAGTTATTCAAATATTTCAAAATTTAAATTTAGAAATTTCAAGTTCAATATTATAATCACGATTTTTCAGTTTAATGTACAGCTTTACATCCTGTGATATGACATTAGAATACATTAGAGTTTGTGGTGTTGGTATTCGTATGCCAAAATATGATTGTTAGTTTAGGAATCAAAACCTTCTGTAGATTCATCAGTGAAGGGACTGATATAGAGAATCGAGGTTGTACCACCACACAGGGACAGATCCTATTTTGTTTCTTCTTTAAAACAATTATGTCTAAGGCAGGGATGGTTCAAGTTAACCTTGGCCTCCAAGGTTAGAGTGGAATACATGAGACCTTGTATCCACAAAACAATGTAAAAGGTGGAAACGGTAGGAATCTCATAAACCATCCAGAAACGAACAGAAAAAAAGGTATAAAACTCAAAACATGGTTTATGAAGGCTGTTGTGTGGTCCACTTGTAAGAGACCAGTGTTCCTGTCTGCTGTTGCCAGAAGAGGTCTCCAGGAGCTCCGGGGTTTGCTCTGCCTGAGCGTCTCGTGTGTCGTGGTTCTCCTCTGAGGTGCATAGTATACGACGTATTGGCTAATTGTCGTGTGCTGTTTAAACTTGCTGAAAGCAGACTCTGGGAGTAGGGAGGCTCTCCCTTGTCTCGGGCAAGCATGTTCATGTCAAGCATCCTCTAGAAACTTCTGTCTGTGTCAGGATGGCCCCCTAACCCTGTGACAAGGAGAAAGAAAAATAGCAAATCAGTTCAAGAGTCAAAACACAATGCTCATGAAAACAGGAGAAGCCATTCCCAACAGAAGTAAGTATCGGTTATCCCATGGCATCGAAATTCCCGAGTTGGGAATGGAAGTCGGAAGCTCACTCCGGAGAGACTGCTCTGCACTGCCCATGACTTGGAACAGGTCAGGAAGAAGGGCTGTTTGCTTCCCCAGCAGAATTTGCTGGATGTTGTGAGTGTCTGACTCTTCATTTTTCTCTGTCTCTGCTCCTTTCTCTAGCTACGCTGGTCACCTGTTATTTCACTTTTGCTTGCTACACGCTTAATAAACTCCTTCTTTCAAAGGCAAAAGCACAGCTCACTTAGTCATTCTCCAGACATTATCCAACAGATATGAACCTGGAATTCTGCTGGCAGGAGCTTTGGGAAATAGAGTCTTCAGATCTCAATCCTCAGCTGGGGTAATAGAGGGTGACAGCAATAGACAATCAAACACGAGTCAGTTTGCAAAAAGCTGCTTTGTATTACATATTCATAAAAGCAAGCTTGTACTTTGAAGATGAACCCTTTCACCTTTAAACTGAATTTTCACATTAATCGATTGCTCAAAAGGTATTTATTTGGGCACTTCGTAAGTGGCACGCACAGGAGTTTGGTAGCGAACACACAGGAGAAAGTGTTGGCCCTTTTCCAGCATGCAAGTCTTAAGGGGCCTAGGGAGACAGCGAGTTAGCCGAAGGAAAATGTTCAACTCGGACAGGTACCTCGAATCAACTGTGCAGGCTCCTGTGACAGAGAACACCTGGGATTCCAGGCGGTAGTTTGTGTAGAAGGCTGAGCACGAGCTTGTCAGAGGCAACTGCAAACACAAGAGTCCCAGAAGGAGGGGAGCAAAGGCAGATAGAAAAGGGGAGTAAGGACCCCTGGGGTTTGAGATCTCTTTAAGGGCAACAATAAGGTAGTCAGAGAAGCGGTTTAAACACATTGGATTTGTTTTCAAAATAAAGTTCAGTTTGGCCGATAGTTAAATTCTTCCTTATTTTCTTATATTACTTATTTTACTACTTTGATTTGTAATGTGATCTAGGTTATACTTAGAGGTTTATTTTGCTTTTCTGAGTATGTATGAGTCTATGTGGTTAAGCCATTTGTGTTCAGGAATGAGGTGGGGCCAGCAGAGGATACTGTAGCCCCTGGAAATACTACAGATAGTTGAAAGCTGCTGACCTGGGTTCTGGGACCCAGACTCTGGTACTCTAGAACTGTAAATGCTCTTAACTACTGAGCCACCTCAGAGCCCTATACTAAGTTTAGTAAACAATACTAGCTATGTTGAAGACACAACATCTGGAGTAATCTGTGAGGAAAAACTACTGGACTCCAAGATGGGGGTCAATCAGGAGAAGGGGCTATGACTGGAGATACAAGTGGCTGAGCCTCTGCCTGTCGAGTGTGAAGTTAGTGATTTGCTGGCTGGGTTGTTTGGCAAACTTGGAAGACTTTCTTTTATGTCTCATCATTGTCAAAGCTCCAAGCAGGACAATTAAACTGTGTGCTTAAAGAAAGACAATCATTTGGTTTGGTCTGCCTCGTACCTGCCTCCCTCTTTTAGCAATGGCAGCATCCGGTTTTACTGTACTCTTTTGCTTTTCTTGAATGTTCTCGCAGCACACGGTGGGTGTACCATCCTGACTGTTGTTTCTGCCTGCACCTCTCATCCCACCTTCGGCAATGGCCGAGCATCCTATCCATCAAAGCACAATGCGTTTAACGTCCTACCCATCCACCGCTACCCTGCCCCAACCCTGAACACACAGCTGGGACTGCAAACCCAGGTTGTTACGATGAGGGTCCCAGGGAGGGAGAGCTGAATTCTCCTTACAGCACTTCTCAGTGAGCTCCTACTAATGGAGCAGCGACAGCTGCGGACATTCTCAGGACATTGTGTCTCGCCCTCCTTGAGCATGTGTGACTACCATCAGCAAATATCATTGATGGTGCAGTCTCCCTCTGTCTAATGAACTCTTCACATTTCTGAATCCAGACTCTGTTTCTGTTACTTATGCCAGAGACCCAACTGTCGCAATACCTTTCTATTGTTTGGAGTTACATAGCCTCAACTTCACAGCGACCACAGGTATCAAGTGCTGGCAACTGACAAAGGGGAACTTGTCAAACCAAACAGGAACAAATCCAAACAGGAAGTGTGCCAAAACCCCTGTTTACAAAAGCAAACTAATTCTCAGTGGGCTAAGACAGAGGAGCACAAAACAGCACATGTGCATGCTGTCACGTGGGTGCATAAAGCATGCTAACACTTAAATAGGAAGAAATTCTGCCTACTCGTACTCCCAATTCTGTCAGGCGCAACTTCTTATAATCAGCTTGTTTTAGTTGGTTTTTAAAATAAAGATCTTTTAGTTGTTTGGTAATTTTTGTAGAACTTACTGGTGACAATTTGTTTAATTAAAAACATTGTCAATCAAATTCCTAATAAGACGTATGAACCTAGATAATTCATGTCTGTGGTTCAGTTTCATAGATCTATAACTTTATCATTTTTCTCAATTCTATAAACACCAGAGAATATCTAACTTCTAATAATGAGGATTTTACTGAGTCCTAGACTTCCCTTTGGCTCTTTTTTTATTTGTAATTTTTATGTACTCTTACATTTTTAAGGTTAATAAATTTGACTTTTAAAGTATGAATTTCAGTCTTTGAATTATCCTCAATAATTAAATGTAATGGTGGAAAATTGTAGTAAAGTTGATCTGTCCCCTGCATATCTGGGATGAAGCCTACTTGATCATGTTCAGTAACCTTTTGATGTGTTCTGAGATTAAGTTTGCAAGTATTTTATTGAAAATTCAAAGAGAAATTGGTCCATAATTGCCTTTTTTGTTGGGTCTTTACGTGGTTTGGGTCTCAGGGTAACTGTGGCCCCATAAACCACAATGGGCAACATTCATTCCTTCTGATTCTATTTTGTGGAATAGTTTGAGGAGTATTAGCATTAACTCTTCTTTGAAAGCCTGGTAGAATTCTGTGCTAAAACCATCTGGCCCTGGGCTTATTTTTAGTTGGGAGATTTTAATGACTGCTTCTCTTTCACTGGAAGTTATAGCTCTGCTGAAACTGCTTCTGTGATCTTGATTTAACTTTGGTAAATGGTACCTATTGAGAAAATTATCCATTTTCTTTTAGATGTTCCGATTTGGTGGCATAAAAGCAGGTTTTTAAAGTATGTCCTTATGCTTCTCTGGATTTCCCCAGGGACTGTTGTTACATTCCCTTTTTATTTCTAATTTTGTTAATTTTGATCTTTTCTCTCTGCCTTTCAGTTAACTTGAATGAGGGATTGTCAATCTTATTAATTTTCTCACCGAATCAACATTTTGTTACATTAATTTTATATTGCTTTTTTATGTTGCTACTGTCGTTTCTTTGTTTCCATAATCTTCACTTTAGCAACGAGTTCGTTTATTTCTTGCTCTTTCCTCCTTTGGGTGTGACTTCTTCTTTCTGTTCTAGAGCATGCAGGTGGGCTGCTAAGTTGCGAGTATGAGGTTAATTTTTGTTTGTTTGTTTGTTTTTTCGAGACAGGGTTTCTCTGTGGTAACTCTGGCTGTCCTGGAACTCACTCTGTAGACCAGGCTGGCCTCGAACTCACAGAGATCTGCCTGCCTCTGCCTTTCAAGTGCTGGGATTAAAGGTGTGCGCCACCATGGCCCAACTTTCTCCAGGTTTTTTTTATGTAGACACTTGGTGCTGTGACCTTGTTTCAGAACCACTCTAATTCATGATATGTTGGTTTGGTTCAATAGAAACGTTTTAGATCGAAGGTTATTTTACCAGTAAATTTAAAGGCATTTCTCTTTTAAGTCTCAGCACCGCATATAGATAATATTGTCAGCTGTCAAAATTGTTTTGCCTTTTGTGTTAAATAAAGAATTTATTTTATCTTTATTCCCTTCCTCCTGACATCCCTTTCTCTTCCTTCTTTTACTCCATGAAATTGTTGAGGCTTCTGTATTTTTAGTGTTCTAAATTTTTATAGTGACATATAAAATATTTAATTGATATTTTACTAATTATTTATTACTAAGTTTCCCCCTCTTTGGTCAACATTCTCTGAAACCATGTGTTATTTCCATTCTGGGATAATTTCATTAAATATTTATATAAAGACTAAACTTTCTTTTTCATCCAATTCTGGCATTCATAATATTAGAAACAGGAATTATATGATAAAATACTCTTCATATTTCCTCATCTTTCTTTTAACTTTTGTAACATCTTTGCACCTACCTTCTTTTACTATACTTTAGCAACTTTATCAGGCATAATTTTGATTTCTTAGCCTTTTTTTACCTTGTGTTTCCTTCATCTTAGCTCATGTTTAATAACTTGATTTTCTCATGCTATTCTATACATTTTAAAAATTTCCTTTTTGAGAGAATTTTTCACAGGAGAAGATTCTATCTCTTTTGGGCCACTTTCCCACCATTTTTGTATGTTTCTATTTGCATCTTTGTCTGTAAGTTTTCTCCAAGCGACAAATGAGTTGTTCGGTTCAATAAACACATAGTTGACCCTGGTGACCTGAGTCCAGTCCTCGAAACCGTGTGGTGGAAAGAGAGGCTGGCTTCTGCAAGTCGTTCTCTGACCTCCACATGTCTGTGGAGGCACATGCACACAGTAAAAATTTTAAGTGTGTATTTGAGGCAAACCAACTTTGAGGCAGATGTTAGATGCTCTGAACATTGGTGAGATGTGTCTACTGGTGCAGCGGGTGCAGCGGGGTGCAGTGTGAACACCCACAGTGCTCTAGTTTCTGGGGGTGTCGCTATGGTGCATGGTGCATATTCTCTGGGAAGGTTGTGCAAGGTGGAGGGGTGGAAAGAGGGAGAAAGAAGAGGCGGAGAGAGAGACAGAGACAGAGAGAGAGAGCAAGACAGAGAGAGAGAGAGGGAGAGGAGAGTAGGGGGAAGCGGAGGGAGAGAGTTGTGGAGAAAGATGTAAAGGCCCATTTGTTTTTATGTTGCACCTCAGTCCCAACTTGCCCTCCTGTTGACTCCCTGAGAGGCAACCCGCTCTGCGGGGAAAGGGCACTGGGGAGCTGGGCTCCCCTGGCAGCAGGCTTCAACCCACAGGCAGCTGGAGCAGCAGCTTCCGTAGCTTGCTGCTTTATCGGCCATTACTTCCTATCAGCTCCCGGCTTCCTGTAATAAACTGGAAATTCACATCACTTCCTGGCTGTCTACGTGTTCTGTCTCTTATGATGGGGCTTTGTCTGTTAAAGGTCTTTCACTAAAGTTGTGCAAACACACTAAACCGAGGCGAAAAGGAAAACAGTCTACGCTGAGGCTACACTCACTTCGCTGAACTAAGTTCATTGCTCATACATTTTAATTAGAAAATTAGGGCCCTTTGCTACATGGTGACTCGATATCTTTCAAACTCTCCAGTACGATTCTTAAAATATTTTTTAGTTTCACCTGACACATTATAATTGCCCATATAAGACATAGCATGACATTCTACTGCATGCATACACGACAACAAAACCACTCACCTGTGGCGCTGCACACTGAGGCTTCCTGTCGGAACATTTTGCTTGTGATTTTTAAGGTTCCTTACTGATTTATTTTACGAAATTCTGTGAAATGAGTGATTTAACCGTGGATCCAGCTATTCAAATATTTTAATAATAATACTTTGGAAAACATCTCGCCAGCTGACAAAGGTAGGAACCAGAATTAGGCTATTAAGAACATCAGAGTTACTCATTCCTTGGAACACTATATGGAAATTCCCCCAAAATCTCCCCTCATGCTTCACTGGTCAATAGACCTGCCTATACTCAACCCATTCTTAAATTGAGAGGTGCAGCACGCTCTGATCGTGTTTTACAGTTTAAAGCTGGCCTCTGCAGGCAGGGCAGATCTAGGTTCCCACTGTCTCACCGGGCTGCCTGGGAGAGAGAGATAGGACCTGAACACCTACACTCACACACACACACACACACACACACACACAGATACACACACACATACACACATACACATACACACACACATACACACACACAGACACACACACACACACATACACACATACACACACACACACACATACACACACATACACACACACAGACACACACACATATACACACATACACACACATATACACACACACACATACACATACACACACATACACACACACACATACACACACACACATACACACACACAGATACACACACACATACACACATACACATACACACACACAGACACACACACAGACACACACACAGACACACACACATATACACATACACACACACATACACACACACATAGACACACACACACACAGACACACACACACACACACACACACACACACACACACACACACACACACACACACACGTCAAAAGAGATGCAAGGGAAACAGGAATGCTGAAGAGGCAACAAAAATATCCATTTATCTTCCACCTATTTATAGCAACTAATTAATTAATGGTGATATATTCAGGCTACCGTATCATAGAAAGTATTTGGTAAACTCCACAGGATCAACCATGGTAATGAAAACATTTATGTTAAGACAGTGACTTTAGGTACAGGGCAAACAGGAGGATCTGGACACCCCTGCATCAAAATTTGCCAAAGAATTTCTATACTGAAGCATGACTTTGCATTTTCAACTCTACAGACCACTGTTGGTGGCAGGACTTACTCAGCCCAGGCAGGACTGTGGAATACCCAGGATGCCCTTGGCATACTTTGCCTTCAGATCTTGTACTTATCTCTCTCCATCTATTGTTCTGATTAGTTGGCTCCTGGCTTGATCCTAATGGCAAACCTCGCGGCCCAGGTGATACAAATTA
Source organism: Cricetomys ansorgei (assembly GCA_026225945.1). Lineage (NCBI taxonomy): Eukaryota > Metazoa > Chordata > Mammalia > Rodentia > Nesomyidae > Cricetomys > Cricetomys ansorgei. The sequence goes on from JAMJFZ010000558.1 coordinate 2,433,676, forward strand.
AATTGAACACACTGTAAAAGAAAAAGGGGGGGTACCCCTTTTAGAATTGTATTCCTTTTCACAGACATAACCAATTCTGCCACTTTGGGCACTGTTAGAGAAATTGTAACTGTTTTGGCTTTCCTTTTGCTTCATGGGACCCAGGATGTTTAATCTATGTTTAGATCTACAATATAATTAATTTCACACATAGTATATGATACATTTCTCTTCCTATCACATTTTTGTTAAAAATTATTCACAAACTTACACTTCTAATTTTAGTCTTTTTTTGCAATATATATATATATATATATATATATATATATATATATATATATATATATATATATTTAAATAAACTAACAGGAACAAGTACTTCTAAAGTCATGAGATTTTTTTAAACTTCCATTATGAATTTTGTACATACTACACAACTCTAATTATTTTTTAAAATACATATGTTTTTATTTTTCCAATACCGCCACAAGCCAGCATTCTGGTTTCTGATAAGATTGTTTGAAACTTAGATTTGAATTCTGTCCAAAAACAAAAACAAAACAAAACAACAACAAAAAAAAAAAAACCAAGAAACCCCAAACACAACACTCTCATCTTATTGGATATTTCAATATAGCTGCTAATGGCTCCTGAAATTTAACTAATCATACACAATGACAGGGAGAAAGGACCCAGAGAGGAAGTCGATGTCAAAATTGCAAAGTACAAAAGCAGAAACCCTGCAAAGGAATGTCTTCCCGGTATCATAGATTTTATTCTGATTAGCCCATGCAAAATTTATAGAGCCAGATAATCTGTAAACAGAGACAAAATAATATTTTTTCTAAGACACTGTCAGGAACTTTCACATGCATCCTAGTGATAGAATCCTCAGTCCCAATTCTGTCTGGCGGTCCGGGACACAGAGAGCTGTCAGCACAGGCGCCGGGGAGGATGATTGTTAGGGGGATTTGCTGCTCTTTCTATTTGCCTAATAGGGAGCCTTGTGCTCAGCATTTCCTAAAGCAGAAGAAGAGAGATGAAATCTCTGGGCACCGCACTGCCGCTGCCTCTCAAAGATTTCCTGTCAAAACCAGCCTATAAGGGGAGAAAGGTTTTCAATAACATTTTTTTTTAACCTGGCAGGATTTCCAAGCCTTGCTCTGAAACAAGTTTGAAGGCTCTGTCTTTGTTAAAGTTGGGGTGGGGGAGAAGAAAGAGAAGGGGGAAATGCTGCCAAAGGACCAGATCTAGTTGTGTTTAAAAATAAAAAGCAACCGAGCAATAACTCATATTACCATAGCACGCACGGGAAAAGGAGAAAAGAAAAAAAAAAAACACAACTTTGATTGACGTATCCATATTTTATAGAGGTGCTTATATTTCTTTTTCTCCCTTCAAATGCAGAAAGTGACCTTGATGTTCTTCCTTCTTAACTTAACTTAAATGTGGAAAGTGTGTCTGTTGCAACCATTTCCAGGTCACCAGATCGCTTGCACAGGCAATGAGCGTGAACGGTCTCCTTCTCACCTTAGGAAAGATTGCCATCCGCCTTTGACTTTATAACTGTTTCCAGTCGCATCTAAAACGCCCAGTGCCTGGGAAAAGGCAGAGAGTTGGTCACAGGGACTACATTCTGTCGGGGCAACTGCTGCGCTGGGAGGCGTACACCGCAGCCTCCAAGGCGCTGATGTCTTTTCTACGAATGCCATACAGGCTTGCCACAGAAGTCACCTCTGTCCCATCCCTGAAAGCCACTTCAGCTAGTCCTTCAGCACGGTCTATGAGCAGTGAGCAGTCACCGCCATCCCATATGTTATGCCCTTGAGTAGAGCAAAAGCAGAAGAGCTTGACTAAAATGATTCAAAAACTGATAACAAAACATTAGACTCAAAGATCCCTGAGAACAAGATTCTTCCGTGATCTTTGGTTCCAACTCACTCATGGCGTCTTGGGTCTTCCTAAAACAGTAATGTCAACAAAGTGAAAACTGCATGTTAATGAAGAAAAACAACAATACTAATACAAAAACTCAGAATGCAACCTCACCTCCCTGTGGAATTTTCTAGATGAGCACAGAGGTCAGAAGTCCTAAGGGTAACGGAGAGTGGAACAATCGATTTTTATGATAAAGACCCTAAAGTAATTAAGGAAGTATTAAATCACTCTGGCCATATTTTGCTACAATATGAGAACATGCCATGTTTATAAAAGTCATTTGTAGTGAAAATATAGGTATCAAAAATAAGAACATAAATATGCCTTGGTTACCTGGACATGTTACATATGGAATGCACTTCACTCCACCAGATAGACTGGGTGAGTGAATTTCTATTATCCATTGAAATGAATCGTATTCTTTTTAGAAGACTTGTTTCATATTATGTTTCTTTTTCTGTAGTTAAATTTTGAAATGTATGGATTGAATCTATGTAACACGAACATATAAAACAACACAATAAACACAAATAAATTAACACCCCCCCTCAAGAAAAAAAAACAAAACCCAAAACTTTATTTTCAAAAGCAGGCACAATTATGTAGAAAACTAATTCACAGCCTATAGGCAAAGTATACCTTTGCAATGGAGAGTTCCCATTAGAGGGTGCTAACTCATAGGATACCAGTAGATGCTAATAATAATAAACCAAGAGTTTATTTTAAGTAGAGGAGATTCAGGCAAAGGTCTTGAAGTGTCTGAGTTAAGCCTGACAGGTTATCATGGAATCTTTTGGGTAGCAAGTACAAGGATAAGAGTGAAAAAAAGGAGATTAAATTGCATATTGATGTATGGATAAACATATATACTCTGTTCCTTAGGAAAGACTAGGGTCCTGGTGAAATGATTTGCAGACTTGCTGACAGTGATTTGGGGCAAAGGTCGTTTAGTCTTTGGCTCATTCAATCCCTGGTCCCAGTCTTGGAGCCTGGAACACTTTGGCCTCCTTACAATTGTAGACCTAGAACTCAAAGGCTTCAGCCTCAGCCTCCGTACATATTAGAACATTTAAGTGACTGCTTCAAACTGATCTTCTGAACCTGCTTACTGTTTCTGATCAAACTCTTCTGACTCGGCTATCTCTCGCATCTCTGACTGCATTGCTCTGACCAGCTTCAAACTGACTCACTCTTCCCTTCTGATACTGACTTCTTCCCAGCTGCCTCTGTGTCTCTGCCTCAGACTACTCTCTGTGTCTCTGTGTCTCTGTCTCTGTGTCTTAACCCTCTCTGAGCTCTCACTGCTCCATACTGCTCCTTCAGCCTCTCTGCTTCTCTGTCTTTCATTGTCTCTGTGTCTTGTCCTCTCTCTGCCTCTTAGCCTCTGTCTGCTCTCTGACCTGAGAGCCTGTTTTTCTACAGTGAGAGCAGGGTCCACTCTTCCTCTGATCTGTCACTTTGCCTGCCCTTCCCTCTGACTCATCTCAGATGTCACTTCCTGTCTGACGCTGACTCCCTTCTGAGCTCTGCTTCCTGTCTCTGCTTCTTTTGTTGATTAAAGGCATGTACTACCACTGCCTTCTGAATATTGGGATTAAAGGTTGTGTACCAACATTCTTTCTATCCTAAAGCAGGCCTGCTGTCAGATTAAAGGATTAAATATTCCTCTACACAGATGCTCAAGACCAACCGCATTTATAAGAAACCTCTACTGTAACATCTAGGCATAACAATATTTTGCTATGCACCCATATTGAATACCTGTTATAACCATCTATGGAAACCTAACAGCATTCAAAACAGAACAAAACAAAATAATTGGTACAATTGCTTGGTGCTGTAATAGGAGTTAACATATAAGCAAGAACAGCTATGAGGGAGAGGTCCTGTAAGACTCGGTCAACTAGTGCTAGAAAGATTGCTCAGTGCTTTAGAGCACTTGCTGGTCTTGCAAAGGACCCAGGTTCAGTTCCCAGTCCTCACATGGTGCTTTACAACATACTGTAACTCCAGTTCTAGGTGATCCAACACTTCTTTTGCCCATTGTGGGCTCCTGCACATGGTGTACAAATATTCACTCAGGCACTCCTATACACACATAAAATTAATATTTTGAAAACAATATTCAGTCTACTAATTTTATAGATACTAGCAGGCTCAGACACTGTCCCGTGAAATGGTATTAGGCTCTCTACAAAGGGAATGTGGGTGTGAAAATTAAAAGCAAGCTTCATTGACTTGAGGGCTAGGAACTGAGAGTGGTAAACATATTAATGATGTCACAGGAGGTAGGTTAAAGCAATTAGGATCATGATTAATGTGCCTTTGACTGTTTTTCTGTTTTTGTAGCAAAGGTGGTATGTTATATATACGTTTTCTTTAAATCTGATTACTACTAGAGCTGTGTTTGACATTCTTCAGGAAGTATTACCAAAAGCTAAAGAGGCTAGTGTGCCTACCCAAGACAGCAGGATTTAGTATGGTGCACGTGGATGCATGTTCCAGTGACACGAAGGTCTAGTGCGTGGTACACGGTACGGTATTCTTGCCGAGTTAGAACAGTAGAGAGGCAGAAAGTCGATAATTTCATCCATTTGCAAGAATTCTCTTCCTTTATTTATTTTATTTTTCATTATGTGTACATGGAACACAGGCTGTACATGTGAGTACAAGTATCCTTGGAGGCCAGATGCATGAAGTCTCCCAGGGCTGGAGAGCAGGAGGTTGTAAGCCAACCTTTGTGTGGGGAACAGAACTCCAGCTCTCACAAGTGCAGTATGTGCTGTCAACCTCTGAGCCATCTTTTCAGTCCCAATCTCTTAATTCTGAATATATATATATATATATATATATAGATATATATATATATATACACACACACACACACACACACACACACACACACACACACATACATACATATGCTTTGCCTATTTGTCTCTTGAAATTGTAAGTGGAGGAACAAAAACTGACAGTAAACCGATAAAGATTTTGTAGATGGGACTGGCTTAATAAAGATCTAAAAAATCTTCGCTTCCATCAGTGGGGAATCCCACACACATGACGAATGCTGGGAGGAGAAAGAGAAAGTAAGAGATGTGGCTTTGCTGTGCGTTTTGGCGTTCCTTTCTTCTTCTCATTGCTACTCCGCGAATTAATGAAATGTCCAAACCAGGCTAGGGGAAGGGTCCCTAATTTGCCATGTAATGAAATAAATAGATCTAAAAGCCACATGTTTCTCCTCTCATATAAAGAGAAGAGAATAAAAAGGAACAAATTACACTTAGTATCATGGGACATGAAACAATTGCAGGAGGAGGAAGGTGCTGGATGCAGGGCTCAGTGGACCCTTTAATGAATAGTGGTGAAATGCCCTCGCAGACAAATGGCATTCTTCATGTGTTAGAGACGGGAAACAGACTGTTTCTAATCAAACTTTTGTAAAAGGATCTGTGTGGATTTTCCCCCCACTGACTTAATATCAACTTTCGGAATTAATCGAGCTCTGTCAGGGGATGTGTGCACACATCACAATAGCTTTTTTTGATTTCCCAATCACTTCATCTGGGATTGAGCGCGTCCTAGGGAGTTTGCACACTCACCTGACATCAATTTCCCAGCTCCTGCTGATATCCATTTCATGTCACAATAATTAACTTGTAGCTATTACAACCAAGTTTCATAATTAACATTTTACTTGTCAAAATTTTTCCATGCCTATGTTTATTATAAAACAATCTTACTTTCCAAATCCTTTTACTTTACTGTTGATGACCTTTATAAGAATTAAAAGCTGTGGAAAATTTCAATGCCCGTGGATTTCAATTTTTTGTACATATTATTTATTGTTAATGAGAAGCAAGGTAAAAAAAATGGGAAGTACATTTGGTTAGTTTTAAGGAATTCAATATATTTTTAATTCTACTATTATTGCATATCTCTAATGGAAAATTTTAAACCCCATATTATTACCTCTTACTCATTTTTGAAGAATTTCATGGAAAGACATTGGGTCAATGTGAAATTCATGACAACCAAATGCACAATTATTTAACATTCTCAAAATCTGGAAGAAATGTTTGGTTACAAACTCTGACCAGGTTGGAATCTGACACATGTATACAAGTGTTGAGACTAATCTCAGTCACATAATTCACCAATTTTATCAATGTACAATACATAATAAAGCCTTAAGAAAGATATTGAAAAGGATAAACCCCCGCTCGTCTAAGCCGGATGCATGACTGACAGCCAATTTGAAAATAACCTATAAACTGACAACTTGAAAGAGTTTTCTATTACAGATGATAACTTTATTTGATCAAAGGATAACTGAAAAAATACAATTTTACTTTTTTTAAGTGTACGAGTTGTCATCCAAGAAACGAATGACCTCTCGGCCCTAGCAATATATATATTTTTTAATGTTTATTTGGGTCACAGTCCTGTTAAAATGACTGTTCTCTGGGAAAGACTGAGACTAGTCTTTTCTCTTTCTGATAATGGATATGAGAGTCACACCATGACGTAGCCTAATCAAAGGTTATCTTGCACCAGTGTAAGTCAGTGCTTGAGGTAAAAAGGTAATATAATGACATACAAAATTAGGTTGGTACAGTGGTGTGCACTTGGTTCGTAGCTACTTGGGGTAGGGGTGGGGTGAAACAGGAAGGTTTCCAGTTTGATGCCAGTGCCAGCCTGGCTGCTCAGTGAGACTGTCCTAAGAAAACATTATATATACACATACATATATATATATGTATATATATGTGTGTGTGTATGTATGTATATTTATATATTATATAATTACAGATATTTATATAAATATTCTCTGTGTGTGTGTGTGTGTGTGTGTGTGTGTATACATATGTAATTGGGGACAAAATACACACCCAGACAAATAGCATCCTTCATATGTTAAGGATGGAAATAGTCTCTGTTTCCAGTCAAATTTTGCAAAAGGATCTGTATGTAAACCCCCTTCCACTGACTTAGTATCAGTTTTTAGAAATAACTGGACTTGAGATAAAATGTACATGCACATCACAGGACGTGTGTGTGTGTGTGTGTGTGTACGTGTGTGTGTGTACCTGAAGGCAAGACTGAGTTGGAGGGAGAGATACCCTCTGATAGCATCTCAAGACGGGTTGTTCAGTAATTCTGATAATTTCTATGTATGTACCATTTTACCTACAAATGCAACCAAACCAAACCAAAACAAAACAAAACAAAAAAAAAAGCAGTTAAAAACAATGGTTTGTGTAAGATCTCCTGTCTAAAAAACTCAAGTTAAGACTCAAATCTTGCTCTCTAAACCTAGACAACGATGCTTTTTCTCAAAGCGTGGGATGTACGTTGTCCAGGTGCAGGAGTCATGGAAACAGAAAGTCCCGAAGCTCAGGGCCCGCGGTTACTGGGACGTGCTCTCTAGTCACTTCTCATTGGGATCTCAGTTTACTCTGTCCTCCTTCATCAGCCTGCAGTTTCTCTGGCCCTTCATTCCTTTCCACGAGGAATTCTCAGACATCTAGGTGTAGGGGAGTGAGCGCATCAAACCTTCATCGTGGTTCCTGTCTCCAACTTCAAGCCCACGCTCAGCATGTCCCAGAAAAGACCCTCCCACTGAGACAGTATCAGAATGTGAGGCCCACGGTGAAGTTCTGACTTGGGTAAGTATGAACTGCCCCGCCTAAATTCAGGCCTTCGAAATGTGGTACGAGGCTCCAGGAACCTCGTGTCACCAACTGGGATCCTCACAGGAGAACAGACTGCTACATATGCTCACTGCAAATTTTGCCTCGGGGAAAACTGAAGGACCATTTAAGGGACTTCTTCTGTGCACTGAACTGTCAACTCTCAGGAATGCAGCACTAAAACCTTAGAGAAACTCTCTGGGAAGCTCACCTCAGTCAGTGGGAGAATATGAACATCCAAAACTAATAAATACCCAGTTCTTGAAACCTGACAAGTAGGGCCTGGTTGACTTGATACTGGGCTTACCCAAGTCACCCCACTCCTTAGGTTCTGTTTTAGAAAGTCTTAAATCTCTCCTTTGTATGTAATTTTTTTTCTTAATCAATAAAATGCTTTCTTTGCGGGCATGTATTGGATTCATCATAAATGAATCTGAGGGCTGGGGCGAAGGCTCAGCTGCTGCTCTTGCAGAGGATCTGAATTTGGTACCCAGAGTCCACGTGATGGCTCACAACCTGCATTCGGAGGGATCCTCCACCTTTAATTTCCATATGCACCAAGCATGCATTGCTGTGTATACAGTCATTCAGTCCAAACATTCCAACACAGAGAATAAAAAATAAATCTCTAAAAGTATCTCTCTGAAGGACTAGGTAGTTAAAGCGTTATAGAAAAGCGAGAGGGGCAAGTTTGGGCCAACAGCATCCACATAAATGCCAAGCGAGTATGGCAGCCTTCCTCACAATCCCGACTCAAACACAGGAGACAGAGGGACCCAGGAGAAAGCTGGGGATGGAGACTGCATCAGTGAGCTCTGGGTTTGATTAGAAGAGGCTGCCTCAAATAAGGTGGAAGAACAGTCTAGGAGATTCCTGACATTAACCCTGGGGCTCTACAAAGACACACCTTCATAGTTGAAAGCGCAGGCACGCGCGCGCGCACACACACACACACACACACACACACACACAGAGACATATGAAAAGAAGAAAACAATATTGAAACTGGCGTGCTTACATTTATGTAATATAGAGTTCGGAGAGATGACTCATTAGGGAAAGGCACTTGCTGTCAAGCCTGATGGCAGGAGTTACTTCCCTGAGACCTCTAAGGAGGAGACTTGTGCAAGTTTTCATTTGACTTCCAGGTATGTCTGAGCCTTGGCAGGCACACACACGACACTAAATAAATAAAAGCTAATAGATGTACAGAACCTAGTAACCAGACTCCTGTGCATGTGATATGGGGCTGCACTGCCTCCTCTCTGCACTGTAGAGAATGGTGAGGTGCGGAGCCTCGGTTAACCAAGAGCTGCCACCCATCATGAGCAACTTCCATATTGAACCATAAAGTGGCACGAAAAATAATCTAAGACTGCCAGTATTCTTGGGAACTGTGAAGCAGTAACAGCAGAAACGAAATTTAGTCCTCTTCTTTGCTAACACATCTGTAAAACCTATTTTCAAAATATTTTCTTATTTAAAGGAAAAAAATAAAAAATTAAAAAAAAAAAAAACCCGGACATTTTAAGTTTTGCAGTTTGCTTCTTTCTGTCTCCCTCAGAAGTGAATGAGGATAATGGAATGTGTCTGCCAGGTGGGCTTCTTCCAAGTTTTGATTATTAAACAGTAATTTTCATCAGATTTCAAATGTCCCTATCAATAGCAAGGTTGTGGAAAGATGATACAGCTAAATCACTGCTGGTAGACAATTAGTGGAGTCTGCTGTCTCGAGCCAAGATTGGCTGACTCCCGGGCTCTGGTAATCAAATTCCTCAGCCTTCAATGCAGCAGGACCGAGTCTGTGAGTTAATGCTCTAAAGCAACACCGAATAAATACAAATGGCTTAATCTTCTTTAGCCGTCACATCCTCCCACACGGGTCCATGTAATTAGGAAAATACCAAATCTCATGTCCTGAATTGTGAATACAGCAGATTGTTAATCATTATATTTACATGGTTTATATGAAAAGTATTTAAATTCATGAGCACTCTAAAGATTTCCTTCAAAGAATATTAATACAGGCACAATACCTGAATGTGTATTATCAGGGCTGTGACTTATTGGTGTGTTTGTAGTATTTGCTCAGAGAGTTCTTACATGACAAATTCTGCTACAGCAAAAGTTGAAAACACACACACACACACACACACACACACACACAGAGTTTATATTCATATCTGTTCTGTACATACATACGTACAAAATAAACTTGGAGTTTACAAATCTTAAGGAAAAGACCTATTCACATACACATGAAAATACATCCCCAAATTCAAACAAAAATGTGACCTATTAAAATTTATCATGAAACACTTCTAGTAAAGGCGACTTTACAAAGCTCATTGTGTGCTGTATTTTATCTATGTTTTATGCCAGCGCCATATTGATTTTTGACAAAACACATTGAATAAAAGATTTGTGAGAAGTGTAACAGATCTCATTTGGCCAACAAACCATAACTCTTTTGTGCCTGCCTTATGCACAGAAGCAAAACAATGTCAGTGTTTCAGTATTTCAATGTTTCCGTGACTCGCCAGGTCCATCATTTAAAAATAATAACAAGAATAAGAACAATAACAAGTGATTAATAACACAAGGGTTTGTCTTACTCCCCATCACTCATGCAAACAACAAACTGTGCATGTGTTTCTAGTGTCTTTGCACATACACAAGGGGATGTGTGTTTGTATTCTCAAGGATGCATTTACAGATGACAGAGAAGAAAAGAGTGGCTATCAAAGAGCATGACTTTTGAAATAAAGTCGGTTTGATTTCACAAATAAAGTCATATCAAGCAACAGCAATGACCTTATAATTGCAAAGCAGAGAAGCTGGACTCTGCAGAGAGAACTTGCAGGCCTTGTAAGCATAGGGATGCAAATCCTTAAGAAACCTGGGCAGAGTACAAGCAGGGCTGGGCCCCAGGGTCCTGGCTCCTTTTACCCCTAACCTCCACCCTCTCCTTTCCCTTCCAAGGTTGTCACCCTGGACTTGGGAAAACAGTCAAGAAACTCCTGCTGAGGCTGTCCTTTCTCCCAATTTATCCTTTCATGTAATTAACTGCCTGACTCATTTGTCCTCTGATTTTATCTGAGAGGCTGGCAGGTCTCACTAATTTCTACAGTTATCACATATCAATGTTAAGGAAATATTTCATTTCCCAGATGAAAAGCAAACACTCGGAGCACACATAAGAAAGGCTGAGACACCGGGAAGTTAATAAGCCTTGCCACTCTTTGAGTCAATGATTTCAAAGCCCTTAAAAAGCAAAGGCGTTTTGCTCTCATTGTGCTGAAACTGAAATGAAGAAAAGGTTAAGTGATGTGTTTATTTATTTATTTGTGATGTATTTATCCTGCTCTGGCAAGTCAGTAATGGGGCTGGGAATAGGAGGCAAAATTTCTGATTCCTTATTCTCCCTCCAGCCACTCAGCTTGCGTAAATGCTTGTGGTAGAAGTTACTGACATTTATTATTGTAAGCCAAGCACCATCGTGGTTGTGGTGACACGCCACCACCACACTTAGAAATAGTGTGAAAGGGTCCTGGGACTGCTGCTCCAGAGCTGTGGGTTCATAGCAAAGATACTCAGAATTATGAGAACTTGATGAATTACGGGCATAACTGAGACAGTGAGGCCCCCAGAGTGTTGTCACTCTGAGACACGCACTGCGCTAAGTGCGCTAATTCACTAAGCCAGCTAACTTAGTTGAGTTCACTAAGTGATATAACGGACCTTCCATCCTACTGCAGTGATTCCAGTTTCCAGAAAACACTAAGAAACTGGAAAGTGATTGGGGCCAAGCACACGTCAAGTAAGGACTGGGGCAAGGGGGGTTAGGATGGGTGGGCTGGCTTCTGTGCCTCTGATCTTTCCTTCTCTGAAGGTCACTGCCTCTTTTTGCCTCCTTCTGCCGCCTCGAGAGACTAACAGCTGGAAATAATTTAACACAAATGCATGGAATTTAGTGCAAAATTAACTTAGCTCTATCAAGCTGTTTCACGATGTTTGTTATTGGCATCTATGAACACATCATATACATATATATGTTCATATATAGATATATGTTTATATTTATAAATATATGTCTATATTTATATTTATAAACATATTTATAAATATTTAAATTTATACTTATATTTTATAAATGCGTATATTTATAAACATATATCTATTTATGTGTGTGTGTGTATATATATATATATATATTTATTTATTTATTTATTTATTTATTTATTTATTTATTTATATATAGGCTCAAAATTCAAAAAGAATTTTTTGGAGGGGAGAGGAGTTTTTAAGAAACAATAACTGCCATGTGTAGTTGCATATACCTTTAACCCCAACACTTGAGAAAGAGAGTCCAGTGCATCTCTGTGAGTTTGAGGCTAGCCCCTGGTCTACATAATAAGTCCCAGGCTAGCCAGAGCTTCATAGTAAAATTCTATTTCAAAAATAAAATATTCTTTCAACGTCTAACAAGTGCAACATAGTTGTACCTTTTCCACATTGGGAAGATGTAACACAGGGACTATTTTGACCGGGCTATATAATGTAAGCGCACATTTTAACTAAAACCTAAGCTTTTAACATATTAAATAAAAGTTCACTTCACTCTCGATTTCTAACCAGTTTTACTAGATACAGTTTAGACTTTATATATTTAACAAAAGTGGGTAAAATGTAAGCCCAAATTACTATATTGAGTCTAAGGTAAACAAGACAATAAATTTCATGTATTGTGTGTTTAGTGAAAAAAAAGCAAGCCATGCATCTGGACTTGGGTGCAAACAAGTCGCAACCGGAGACTACACTAACCTGAGATGGATTATGTACTCTTACTGACTTCTGGTTTTCTCACTTCTAATGAGGTGCTCCTCTTCCTCATAGGGCAGGAGGAGGTGGAGCTCATTTGTTTGGCTCGTCATTCAGTAACGACATGCAGACCATCACCCCTAGTTTCTTATGGACACTAGAGCCTTGGTTACTGATTGGATGATAATACTTAAGACTTCTAAGCTAGGCTCTCAGTACATCTTCTAATACTGGTAAATGGTTTGATTGAGTATTGCTAATATACACATAAAACGTGGGAAATGTTTATCCTACTTGGAAACTAAAAAGGTCTGCCATGGTTTAGAGAGTCTGTCTATACCTGAAGACCTGAAATGAGCAAAGTCTGTGCTTCATCCACAGCAACAGCCTTTGGAAGATGACCATTGTTGTATTGCTGCCCTGAGATGTCTGTCACCCAGACATCTGGGTATACTCTTAGAGGCCTGTCACCAGAAGCATAAAAGTATACCACATATAGGTGTATGACCTGAGCATTCTGAATATATGATAACCTGTGTAGAAGGTAACAGAAGAATATCTCATCACTTTTCAGTGCTTAAGGGTAGATGTAATTCATTAGAGGCCTTGGTATCTAGACTTTTAAATTATTTTAGCACTTGGTGAGGACATAGTCATTAGCTATGGAGTCAGGACTAGGCATTCTATGAGCAGTTTCTATACCGAACGAGGACACCAAGGAGCTTACGAAAGAGCTTTCATCCATCAGAAACGGAAATCGTGAACTTGGGGCTATTGATGCAGGATTGTACAGTTCATATAGTTGGGCATTTCCATATTGGAAGTGGATTTGGGTGGTGGGCATCTCCGGCAGCAACTCTAATGGTGGTAAGCCTGTTGTGTTCTCTGTCGGCAGCTTTCTCAGGTTATATTCCTATTTTCCTACACTCGCCACTGCCGACCTGTGAATGGAAAGGCTCACAATGGTTACATTCATTTCTTTGAAAACGCATTCATTCATGCCTTAATCTCTTAAGGTTACGTTCCAGTACTAATGAGTCCAGTGAAACCCTTAAATATCAACAGTGAGCTTTAAATAATCAACTTGAACGGCTCTCTGCATCTCCCTCCATTTGTACTTATAGCTGTACTCCTGGGATGCCTCTGTGGATACCTTGTTCTTTCTCCTTTCACTGAAAATTAGACTTCCAGTCTCACTCACCTGGTTCTGTCTCTCAGCCTACCTCTTAAATGTGAGTCTCTTTGGGGGTCCCTCCTCCTTCCTCTTTAGGCTCTCTCTGTCAATGACCCAATGGTACTCAAGTCTTAAATCTATATGGACAACATTGAAAAGTACATCTTGGGGCAAAAGCGATAGCTAAAGTCAGTAAAGTATTTGCCATATTAGCACAAGGGCCTGCTTTGGGATTTCCAGCAGCCTCGGAAAAGCTGAGTGCGGTCCTGTGAGCCTGCCATCCCAGCACTGGAGTGGTGGGTATATCCTGGAGACCACTGGCCAACCCACCTAGCCATCTTTGAGCTACTGGGTCAGTGAGAGAGATCATCTCAAATATAGAGCTCTGGCCTCCATATGCACACTCACACGTGTACAATCTCACCACACAGCACAGATACAAGTGAAGCCGACCTTCATTTTGTGTTTTCACCTAATTTAATCTCTAGTTCCCAGAGTTCTAGAAACCTCCTCCTGAATGTCCTAAAGAAGGCTAGCCCAGACTCAGCCGTCAGCCACTTCTCCTTCTATCCCTCCAAACTCTCAGTTCTAACCCCCGGCTTCCTAGTTCCCTCTAAGTGCACCTGTCTCAGAGCACAGCAACACTGCCTCTCTCCTGGCACCTTGTCTAAACTACACTGCCATCTTTCTATTGAGTTAATACTTCCCTGGCTTATAACACTTCAACCCACTCTAGACCATCTGAAGCAATTTCCTGACAATGTTCCCTCTCTTCTTTTTCTGTTCGACCTTCTTTGTAGCCTTTTGTGGCCTGTTGGACAAGCTCATGCCCATTAGTTTTGCATTAAGTCCTTCTACAGAATGTTGCCTGTTGTTTAACACCTACTTCTCAAACACTAAGGTAAAATGCATCATCAGTCATGACGCCCACATGGAGTGTACACAGGAAAGCGAGACAAACCATACTGGTGATGCTGTGTAAAGCTGTGTTCTATGATCACCCTAGTACTCTCCTCCACGTACTGAACAAGTAAGACTTGTTACTGGACAAGTAAGACTGCTTGAGATCTGACTTTGGTTTCTTTTCCCCTCTCCATGTAATTGTGTGCTGTGTCTTTTCTATCTCCCTTTTCCTCCTGATTATCTGTAGAAATCCTTCCTGCTCATGAGGTCCAGTTCAAATGCAATTGCTCCTCAAAAATATTTGTTACTCCAAATACTCCTGGACCAACTAGTGCTCTTTGTACATGATGTACATGAAACTTACACGCAGCACAGTCTTCTGCAGCGGATCACCTATGTATGGCACCAGCCCCTGGCCCATTGGGAAAAAGCTTAGGGGCTGGCACCACATTTTAACATTTTGTTATAACCTCTAATGGCTTAAAATAGTAGCTAGCTCATAGCAGATCTTCAATATTTGTTATGTGAGTGAATGAACTGATAAAGCATGAAAACCTTACTTCCTAGAAAAGGAATCCCTCGCTGGAGTGAGAGGAGATGGACCCTCTGCTGGTAAAGATGTTAACAAGGTATTCTGGGAGGCAATGGTCCCATCTGAAAGAAAAAAAAAATCTCCCTCCAGACCCTAATTCCTCCACATACCTGTTCAGAAGCAGATCGATTTCCCAAAGAAATTGGTGGGGGCGGGCATAAAGTTCAATAGAGCAGAGGTGCCTGTACATAATATTATCACCTCCTTGGGAGCCCAGGATTTCTAGAAAGGATAGCATTCAAATCAATTGCTGAACAATCCCGCTCTTACCATGCAATTCTAGAAAATGCTATTTGCAGGAACAGTAAAATAGACAAAGCTTTGCTTGGTCTCCAGACACTCTTATCCTAAACCAGAGGCCTCCAATTTTCTAAGCTCATTAAACCACTCTCTAATTTTATGCCTGTAACATACTGCTGCATATGTAGTTTAAAACAATCATAAGATTTAGCATATTCTATCTTCAAAGCTCTTTGCACACATCAAGTAATTATCCATATAACACCCTTGTGAGGCGGGTATTATTATTCCCATTTTATAGATAAGGATATTGAGACACTAGAGATCTAATAATTTGCCTGCAGCAGTACAGTAGACCAGCTGCGGAAAGTGAATTAAAATAGAATTGTCAGAGTCTTTGTCCCGATTTCCAACTCAAGAATACACAAGGTAATGCTTCTGTTTGCACACGTTACCATCGCGACATGGATGTGTGCTAAATTCCATGTGGGTTTAGGAAAATAAACATCATGGCTACGCCATTGACATATACAATTTCAGATTGTATACTTTCCACACGCAAGACAAATAACATTACTTCCGCGTGCTGAGGAAGTATGCATGCACCAGCTGCACAAGTCTGTTTAATAATCTGCTCCTCTTAAAGACAGAACATTTCACACTGCTAGGAATTTTAGTGCCTTTGCAGTAAGATGATTAGAAGCAAAATGGCTGGTTGGAAAAATAAAAATAATTTCTAACCACATTCAGTTCAGCTGAAATACCTCACCAGAATGTGGAGAACAGGATAATCCTGTACCTCATGCAAAATCAATTACATTTTAGATCAAGATGCTCAGTAGCTGAACAGGATATTATTTTATGTCCTCAACAATATGTTGTTCCAGTTACTAAGGAAACCAGTAGCAAAAACCAAGTTTATCATGATGTGTTCTCAAGAAATGGACTACAATGTCAGTCTCTGGGGTGTGATGGCAATGTGCTGTTTGCATTCAAATTCCCTATAACCCCTCAGCAACTGATGCATTTGTTTATGAGCATGAGAATGCACTTTTTTTAGCTCCGAAAAAAATAAAAATAAAAGCCAACCAATACGTCAATCGTTAACCATTTAAAGGACTCCTGCAATGCAAGTGCTGTCTCTTGCTAGATTATTCTGTGTTACTTGTGTTTCCACGGGTTTCCGCTGAGGCTTCCATTCCCAGCTCATAATGTGCTGCCCGCTAATCGACGCTGTTCATTCCGCTCCACACATGCTAACAAACGGGTAAAATCATGTCGGCTTATACTGCTGGACGTCACACATAACAAGAGCCTACAGGAATCAATACAGCTATTTTGCACACGAGGTTTCTGAAGTCTGCGGCTATTCAAGGCGGCCTCCGGGTCCCTCAGGGAAGGCAAAGGGAAGCCCAGATTTTTCTTGACAGACACTTGCCCCTTTTGTCAAAAAGAAACAACAAATATTCTGATGAGTTACTGATGCTTTTATCATTGAAAACTCTCCTGACAAACTACTCCCCTTACCAGAGATGACAAGGCCTTGACACGCTCCCATCGCCCTCGGCATATACAGAGCAGCAGCAAAGGCTGGCCGAGCTGGAGGCTGGAGACAGCAGCATTGTCCAAGGCCCGCAGCGCAGTCACGGGCAGCCATTCTCTCGCCAGGATCGCTGTCAGCATCCTTTGTCTCGGTGTTTTGCGCTCAGAACTTTGTAATTATTTTTGTATAAATAGCATTCCTTGGACTTCAAATCTATTCTATATTTAGTGAAATAAAACCTCAAACAAAGTGAACTTCTTCTGCTAAACAAATCATTTTTATGACTGAGCAATTTCATGCGCTCACCCCAAAGAACACAGAATTTAAATAAAACAGGCGAGATGTCTGTTCGAAAAAATGCAGATGAGCAATTCTGAATCCAGCCCTCCCTGATCAAAAAGAAGAAAAAGAGGAAAATCTAATTAACTAAGATGATAACTTTCCAACGTATGCCCATTGACTTACATCAGAATTTTTCTTTTTAATCATTTGCAGAAAATTACCTTAAAGTAATTGCGGATCAATCTTTCACATTCCACAGTTTTCCCTCCTCTCCATCTCTACCCAGGAGTACCATACCTGGCGCATGTTTTGTTCCAGAATACTAAGCTACAAAATGGAGAAAAAGCATTCTTGGGTGTCTGGGAAACCACCGGCTGGAGGCTAATTCAGTGTAAGGTTCCCGCATGAAGACTCCAGAAGCCTGACCTGAAGGATCCCTGCAACTGACCCAAGGATGTAATTAAGTCTCCAGCTCATCACAGCCTGGTTATGTCATGTGCAGATATCACTCTGTGATTCAAAGAGCTTTTAGTTTTACAGCAAAGCTTTCTGTAATGCAGGGTTAATCACGCAGGCCAGGCCTTGTTTTTCTCTCAGTGGATTTGACCCTCAGAAAGCAATCGGGTGTGAACCAGATTTTTCTTTCTTTTTTTTTTTCCTTCTCTTATGTTTTCATCATTTTTTTTCCCAGGTCAGCCTTCTTTGACTTCACCTGCTTAATCATCTGGCTTTCTCTGTGCCCTCTCTTTCTTGTAACATGTCCTTCCTCTTAGGAAATGTCGGAGACCTTTCCTCCTTGGCTTAAACCTTTGTCAGAAAAACCAAGTCCTCAGGGAGTGCGTGTGTAGGCAGGTTTCTGATTTCACTGAAAAATCTTGAAGTATCTTACTCTGGTTTAAAGGCATCATTCTGAGTCTCTGTGAGGAAGCTGCTCCACGGGGCTGGAAGAGAGCCACAGCGCCTGTCTGCTGTGCAAACCTTAGGCGGCTGCACAAATCCCGTCTTATTTCTTTATTATTTGGTAATACTGGGAGCTGAAGTCAGATTGTCTTCTGATTGTCAGAATTGCAGTCTTGTGCGTGTAAAACACACTCCACCACTCTCAGTGGCTCTTTTAAAATTGGATTAAGAAATATACCTATTTTGAGTCTAAGAGCTTGTATATGCTACTGTGATGAGGACTGGTCTAATTGTAAATTGATAGAACATATAAACTTTATCCTGAACAAGACAATAATGGAAACGGGCAGACTCTCATAGAAACACATCCTGTGGTGCTCCAGTGAGTCACATTCCCATGAGGAACTGAGAAGAAAGTTCACACAGGCCAGCAAGTGTGTTTCCAAAGATCACTGTTTATCTTCTTCTTTAAGGGGCAAATTTTTAAGAGCTCTGAAATAATATATATATTTTAAAAAATATAGATCATTAAAATATCCTTCTATTGAGTTTTTTTTTAAATAAACGGTTACGCTTTACTGTTTCAGAAGAACAGAACTAAGATACCACAGAAAAGGAAAAAAAAAAGATGAATACAGCTCAGTATAGAAGTTTAATGCGCTGTTCATAAGTAGCATGCCGCTCCTGACCGCATCTTGAATGAGCTAGCATGCCGTGCGTGGATGGTCTGAGGGGCACAACCAGCCCCACGCAGCATCGCCAAGCACTCTTTACAAGAGGTTAAACGGGGCATCTCTCTTTTCCAGTAGTCTCTGCTACCTTGTTCCTAGCACTTGTTTTGGGTAAGGATACAGGGTTGGACCACTCTGACAAAGAAGCAGCCACACCTAAACATTGGAAGCTCTGAGGTATCTGGCCCAGCCCCCAGCACCGCCACAGCCCGTCAGAAGTCTACATACGTGACTACAGAAGGTAAAGACCTGATGGAAGAAAAAGACACATGTACAATAATTACTAGCTCAGGACACAGGTGGGAGCACACTAGGAAGGCGCAGGTACCCTCCCCTCAGGAGTTCTTCTCTGGAGGGACAGAGGGAGTCCCAGCTTCTCATCTGTTTGCATCACATTCTGTCACTTTAACTGTGTTTCAAAGTCATAAGAAGAATCTTCGATCTTAACCTTGGCGTGAGGTCAGGGGAGAAGACACTCGAGAGTACGTTTATAGGTTTTTATCTCGGTCTCGGGGGCCTGTGCATTCTCTAGCCAGCTGTACCTTTTGAAGTCTCACAGAGGCTCTGTACTCTTTCGAGTTACAATTTCCTTATTTTTCACTTCTTTTCTCTTTTTTCTCCTTTTGAGAACCGAACTGATAGGTTAGCATTTGTTGGTTGCTTTAAAAAAAAAAAAAGTTTGCGCTTGTGTGTGTGTGTGTGTGTGCACGCGTGCGCGTGTTTCATCTGAAGCAAACGGCTTAAACTGAACTGTCTGTTATCAGCTCTCCTTTTCACACTAAGGATATCATCTTTCCTGCAAACGTGCCTCTGATAACCTCCGTGTGAGGTGCCTACACTTCTTGTGCAGCACCATGCGATGATAGTCAGCCAGAAATGTATTACATGGATAAGTGACTCCATTCATATTTAAAGTAAATGAGTCAGAGGACACAAGAGTTTTCCCTGTCCAGGGCAAAGGAGAGCTATACTAAGGTAATTCTGTATTTCATTCCGGATATTGTTTGAAGCAAGAAACATATACTACCGTTTAGGAGACGTGGCCATATTTCAAACTTATCTTGCGTAAGCCTTAATGTTTACATCACATGATTTTAGTTGAACATGCTTCGTTTCATCGTGCATGAAGGAAGAGACAAGAACAATTCTGAGATTCATCTAAAAGATGATAGCTCATCTCCCATCATTTTGAGATGAAAATATGCAACTTAGGAAGTGAATTTTCTGTACAATATCCTCAGCTGCTAGCACAGCCTCCTCTAACCCCATCCTGCAATAGTGTAAAACTGCAACCCACCCTCTGTGCTGATGCTTTTCCTAGGGGTAAGTTTTTATGTGACTTTGTTAAATAACTGAACTGAGGAAAAACTACAGATTAATTCATTGAGTCTAAGAAATGAAAATATTGCCCCCAATTCATTTATCTATGGAACTGAAAGTGGAATATAACCGTGGAACACACGCACTATTTAACGGTTATTTTCTTTGCTTAATTTCAATATCCTAAAGCAAGAAAACATTAGAATCACAAAAATTCTCAAAATAACAAAAATTATAGTCCCCACAAGCAATTATCACTTTAAATTTGATTTTAGGTAATTATAAAAAATAATAATAATAAGGAAAAGTGCCATAGGATTCTATAAGCCAGAAATACAAAGTACACACACACACAGAGTTTAAATGGCTTTTGGTTTATGAAACAAAATCTCCGGATTCCTCAACAGATTTTCCCAATGGAAATGCAACAGCAAAACAAAGTAAGGAAAAGAGAAAGGCCTTAATATTCTCGGTTTATGTCAGGGTGGACTTCTTCCGATTATGCCTTCTGACATAACTTCAGGGCAAAATGAAGTCAAACCTATTCAGGGGCAGGCAAATGCTGCCATATTGGAAGGCAGAAGCAGCAAAGTGCGTGCTGAGAGAGTCAGGAGCTACGTGAGGTCAGCCAAGTCTGCTTGCGTCTGAGTTGCCAGTATTTTTCAGTATCGTCGACATATTTAGAAATGGAGCCGTATTGCGATGAGAGCTTCCACCTAACAGCGGGCTGGATGTTTTTCTGGAAAGAGTGTATTTGAGTAAGAAACAAAATTAAAAAAAAAAAAAAAAAAAGTCTCTTTCCCACTCCCACTGCTAAAATACAGAAAGACAGTGCCCTTCCACTAACTGCCTAAGCTCACATGGCCTCAGCCAAAGAACTTCACTCATTTATCCTAGATAGTTACAAATATGTTTTCCATCTCAGTAAATGCAAATGTAATGTGGCCAGAGATGAGTGCTGGCCTCCAGGGGTCTGGCCAGCCCACCGCTGTTTATATAACCCTGGAAAGGTGGGGATACCTTTACATTTGGGTTAATTCACCTGGTAATGGAATAAAATTCCTCTCAAGGTTACTTCATGAATTAAGTAAAATGGTGAATATATAGAGTCTGGGGTAGGAGATCATAGGAAATGTTTGCGTTCGTTTCTAACAGTCTAGAATACCAATTTTCCATTTTAAAGTACTTTTGACCAAGAACAAGAGCCTTTTTCCCCCTCCAATTCGTTTCAACTCATTCTATTTTTTAATCTTCGAAAAACTGTCTATAAATAAAAACTAAATGTTTAAAGCATAGCTAGGTAATTAATATATTTTAAAATAGTAAACAAAAGACTTTATTGGGAGGATATAAGGGCATCTAACGAGGATTTGCTTTATTGCAGTTAAACTATAGCCCTTAAGAGCCAAAAAAGTTACTTTGCTAATGGATAGCATATTGTAAAAGAGATATCATATCATAAAATCAAATTAATGGGAATGCTTAAAACCCACAAACAGATTTATTATTCGTTCCTGACATCCAATTTAATTGGTAAGAAGCTTTCTATTTCGAGCCAACCTGAACTTATTTGGTAACAAAATACGTGTTTTTATTAGTTGGATAAGTACGAAGCTAACCATGCTGCTAAAATATGGAGGAACCTTCACACTCGTATGCAGACTGAGAGATTCCAAAGGATGTATAGCCTGTGGCCGAAGGAGAAAATCAGACAACCGGAAGGAAGAATGTGAGAACGAGAGGAGTTCTTAGAACTTCCAATTTAATCTTTTTATGTGGAAGGAGAGAGAATTTAAAGTTAGAAGCTGTTTTCTTCTGTACATTGAATCTTTTTTTCTTTCCTAATTTACTTTATCTTCCCAGACTCACATTATTATTTTCATAAAATGAAAAAGAATAATTTAAACTATACTTTCTACCACTAAATATCACTAAAATTAGAATATGTTTAAGGGTGAATGAATTGGACAAAAGAAAATACTTATTACTCTTAGAATATTTTGTTTATGTGATATGATTTACTATTATATTTATTCCTCAGTAATACTTATTTCTGTGGCTATGGGTATATGACTTCTTAACTTGCTAAATAGTTTATGTATTTATTTACACCTGTGTGTCATATGCAGCCTGGTTATTTGTATTATTAGAAAAGACATAATTTGGATGTGTGTAACTTCATGCTTTTCAGTTTTGAGTTTTACTTAAACTTATTGATTTATACTCTGTTTTCATTTACATCTTGCTATTAAAACAAATATCCAGATTTTCCAGAATTAGTCACTACAAATTAACCTCGTTTGTTAAAAGTGTTTGTCACCACAGAACAAAACAAATAAAGCCTGTAACACCCACAACACTTACCAGCGCTGTTACACAGAATTACGAGAATGCCAGAACTGCAAGAAATGGGATTTAAATATTTAAGAAGAAAATAATAACTCAACCTCACATCCCTCACATCTGTCTGGAAGACGTGTCTGCAAATTACATTACTAAGGGGTTCTTTCTAAAAGCCTCTGTGACCTGCCAACATCTGTCCTAAGTGATTCTACTGTGAGCAACGCTGAACTACTTTTTAGCAGTTGTTGGGTTTGGGAGGCAGCGGAAGGTATGATTTTTAGACCTTGACAAATATCATTTCACGTGTACTTCAATAATACCAAACCCAAAGCCGGAAGACGTCAAACTCTGATTGAAATTAAATTGGAATATTGTCTGTGCCACAGAGAAACAAACACCTGATCAGATATTAACAGTAAGACAGACACTTCTGATTCAGAGGACTCCTGGATGCTGAACTGTTTCTAGCAGGAACACAAAAATCATAAAAGCAACAGTTTTAACCACTTTCACTGGAGCGTGTAGCCCAGTTTCCCTCCATTAGCATCGCTCTTCCCTACCACACCAAAATCAAGCAGGCGATGGTTCTCACAGGCCTTAGGGAAAGGGAAGGGCTGGCACATTGTGGTACTGACTGTCACCGGTACCTGGTCTCACCGGTACCTGGTCTCACCGTGTAGCCGTACGCTCTGGGGAACACTGGAAGCAGGTTCGCTTCTGCACGCTAAGGAGCCAGGGCATACCTTACTTCCTGTGTCTGAACATTTGACCGAACTCAAAAAACAACACCCCTACACCTTGTCATTTCAATTCTTCACACTTTGGTCTGTATGTGTTTTATGTCGCAACAAAGACTTATCTCCCCAACCCACTGCCACAGGATAATTCTCTGTAACAAAGCTCAGTCTGAGACTCCAACCAAATGGAAAAAATCCCCAAATCCCCAAAGAGAAAAGTCACGGTCACAGCCATTAACACGGGTCCCAATCACACAGACCGAGGAGGAACGGATGAGGGCTCACGCCGGCCCTAACTGGACAGCAGAGGCCCCAGAGGGTTTGGCCGCTCTGTAAGGGGATTTTGTGCGGAGAATATCTTCCTGAGCCCTCCAACAGAGACAAGCATTTCTTACAAGTGAAGAAGCTGTGTTACCACAACAGACAACATCTTCAAGCTGGGCAGAGATGCAAATAGCCACCCTGTGAGAATTTGAGTGCCTATAGCCCACAGGGCCTCCTGACCATTCTTCCTCTGTCTTTCCTGTGACAGCGTTTCCAGGGAGAAATAAGGCAACATCTGGGATCCACATTTGCTCCATATTTTTACAGCACTCAAAACATGAAGAGTCCTTAGAAACATCCCATGCCCTTCCCCTATCCCGATAAGGCTTAGAATACAAGGAGGCAACCAAGAGAGCAAAGCCAGACAAGAAAGTGTTGGCTGTCAAAACTTTGGAGCATGCTTAAAATTGCGAGTGGAGTACTATAGCCCATTTCTCCCATACAATTCTATTCATAAAACAAAATTTTATTTAATGTAGCGTCTTTACGCCAAAATGCATCCCCAAATGCTTATACATTTAAATAATGTATTTTATACCACCGTTGTGTGGTGATAGTGTCCCAGATCACTGGGAGTCCTGAATTAATACCCTATAATGATCTCTCCCCAGAGGATCCTGGGAGAGCCTTGTTGCTGGGCAGATTACAGTGAGGGATTTGGTGTTGCTTAATTAACAGGGGAGGTACTTGGCAGCTGGCATTCCTCAGTGATTCTAATTTGTTTTTTTTTTCCCTATTTGGAAAAGAAATCTAGAAAGAACAGTTCTTTCGGCAAAGTACAAATCAGAGGGGGGTCATTCAAATATAAGCCAACAGCTAGAAATGTCTAAGTAAGATGTGGAAAGATGTTGGATCATGATTATGAATGGAAGTATACAGGATCATTATGGTGGTACGGACAGGCATGTTGGCTATGGGTTAACCTCTTGTAACATCTTCCAATAAAGAAGACGAAAGCTCAGCTCTTATTCTCTTAAACACCTTCATATAAATGAATCCAATCTGCAGCCCTCCGACAAGAGTATTTCAGGCAGTTCCTATTACACCTAGCGCAGGACCTTTGAAACCTTCAAGTCCCTTGTGTATGACTGCTCCAACTAATCTGGGAGCTTTTGTCTCTTCCCATAAGCTTCACTGTCTCACGAACACAAAAGGCAGCATCGGAAGTACAAAATAAATGTGTTAAAGGGCCTTTAAACGAAACTCACAACGATATAATCATTTAAAGGAGTTGATGTAATCATTACAAGTAATTTGTCCTTGCCAAGGATTGAAAAATGAGGCCTAACAGGGGAGAGCTGCATCTTGCTTCGCACAGAAGGACAGAAAATGCCTCTTACATATTTTTGCATAAGTTGTTCCACTGCCTAATTAGGCATGAGTACAGGACAGAATTTATGGGTCTGAGTTCTTTCCTGAGCCACAGGTGTGGAGTGGAATTGGGAGAGCTAGCGAGCTAATATTGGTCTGGAACCGAGCTTAAACATCTCCTTTCTAGCAGTTGGACAGATGTCACACACTCCCGGGCTGCAGAATGTGCTGTTCCCCTTGCCACAGAGATTAGCTGCAGCCCGTGACGCCGCCTGCTACTTTGCTGGAAGGGATAGAGCAGGAGCTCTCGCTGCTGTGTTATTATCTGGGCTCTATTATGTTTTTACATTTTTCAAAAATCTTTAAGCTAGATCTCTGACATTCAACTGCCTATAAAGACATGTGCCACCTGATGGGAGACTTTGATGTGCGTTTTGAGGATGAAATAATCTAAAAGGAAGGCACTGTGTTTGCAGCCAAGAAGAAAACTATGGTGAAAATTTTGTCTCCTGCAGCTAAGCTCTGCTGGCAGTCTGTACCTCTTAGCTTACCCTCTATATTTGATTTCATACATATTTACAGACTATTTTTCCTCTTAGTGCTAATTCTTTTGAGACCAAATTAAGAACAAAGATAGCAGGAACAGGCTTCATCAAATAAAAATGTAAATATGCTGCATCTCATTTGTGCTCCAAGAAACTTTATTTAAATATTTTCACGTGCTGTGGAATGGTCTGGCTGTATCGTCATTACCAGCAACTGGGGAAGTCATAACCTCAGGAATTAGAGCATACCAGGAACGGAAACGTCAGCTCAGGCAAACGTGGCCTAGTTTATAATGAGAATTTTTCTCAAGCTTTCAAAGGAAAGTGGTGATGTCGTTGCTTTCCATTTTTGATGACTATTGTCTTAACTGGTTTTATTGTCCTATTTGTCAAGAATTATTGGGTTGGTCCCTGAAATTTCCCAAAGTAGAGACAATATATTTGTGAGTGAATGAAATGGAGAATGGCTTTTGGCCCATGCCTTTATAATTTAATATATTAATTATTACTGTCTCTAAATTATACTTTATTTGTAGAAACCAATTTAAAAAAATCTCTTGGTAGTGAAGAGTCAAACTCTACCCAGTTTTATTTTCTCTGTCTCAAGAAATGAGAAAGTAAATTTAAAAAAAAAAAATCATGCTAGCTACACAAAACTGGCTATTTATCATATACTGCAGCAAGAAAAAAAAATTTGAAAAAGACATCCAAAGAAAAGAATTCTAAAGCTCAGTCAGAATTAGTTTGTAATTTCTTCAGGTGTCACAAAACATCAGTTTGAATGCTTAAAATTGCTCTAATTTGCTCTCTAAAAAGGACTATTTAATCACTTGAAAAATGAGCATCTTTTCTCTGGTTGTAGACTAAAATTTCATTTTTGAATTATAAGACTCTTTCTGAGCCATGTTTTAAAAGGACCACTGTGGTATGTTCTTACGCTCTATACTATACACAGCCTGTTCCCCTCTGTCTTTCTTTGGGAACCCCTGTCCACACAAACGCCTCGTCCACTTATTTGTATTTTGCCAGGTATGTCTCAGCAATAACCGCATAGAGCATGTTTCCACTGCTGGTTGATTTA
Organism: Cricetomys ansorgei; assembly: GCA_026225945.1. NCBI lineage: Eukaryota > Metazoa > Chordata > Mammalia > Rodentia > Nesomyidae > Cricetomys > Cricetomys ansorgei. The sequence continues at coordinate 2,460,133 of JAMJFZ010000558.1, forward strand.
TATCATTTATTCTATCCATACATTTGCCTGAGAAAACAAATGTTCAACTCATCCAAAGGTTTTACCCTGACTTTGCATGAACAGCCTAACCAGCCAGTTCTGAAGCAGGAAGGAGAGGCTGAAGTGTGCATCCTTAACACCATATTGAAAGACTGAATGATACTATGATGTCTGTGGCCCTGTGACAGCCTGGAGTGCAACACAATGAACTCCTGCTTGAAAGGAAGACTGTCTTATTGTGAAACTAAGAACAAGAGAGCTGAGACTCCCTGGAGAAAACGTTCCTTACGCAATACCTTTGTGCATGCTTGAATGACTATCCTCTCCAGACGAAATATGTTCATGTTAATAAAAGGGAAAACTCTAAGCATCTCAAGTATGAGAATAATGAACCCTACCAGTTCTCATCTCCAACATTATAATCAAAAGAGTCTGAGAATACTCTCCAGTGCTATTTCTACAAATACGTGTTTCAAAATCTCAAAGGTCCCACAGCAGTAATTAAAGGTATAACTTTTGCATTTATTTCGCAATTTCTGTCTCTGGAGGCTAATTTAGAATACTTTTCCACAACAATATTAATTTCTTTGTGCCACATCTTACACGATTTAAAGTTAACATCTAGGATGCCCTTGCTTTCAAATGTAGATTTTGCCTTTCTAAATCTTGTTTGCCAGTAGGGCTGTGTATTAAGTACACTTACAATCCCATACACGCTCTTTCCAGCCTCCCTCATTTGTACCCACGCATCACAAAGTACACAGAAACATAGGCGACCATTTTCCTGGGTGTTACTGACATCATCCCTAGGTTTAAAAGTTGCCAAGAGACTTAAAATAAATATCCCACCGGAAATCCTTGAAGTCTTGAGACCATCTTCCTAATTTCAAACATAGTCAACATCCTTTGACGGTTTGAAACGAGTAACGTGGCTTGTTTGAGTATCTGGACTTTATGGCCATCGAGTTAAGTCATTTCAGGTCTATGGTAGCTGCGTACAAACTTAACATTTAAGAGATTAGGAAAGGAAAAAGTGGCCCAACATTAACACGAGTTGCTCCAGTTGCAAGATAACTCATTTCATCCAACTTTCTTACCCCTTGCTTCCTTGGGAGTTGCAGAGAAGGCCTGGGATCTTCCCGGACTTTGTTGTCCTCTGCAAGCCTCTTTTGGCCCCCAGATTCTAAGTAGCCTACTTAGCATATCCCTTTGCATGTAAAAAGGGATACAAACTGTAACCTGAGGCCAGGCCCATTTTAATTAACATTTCAAATCAGAGACTCTGAGCAGATATTTTAAGGAGGTGGGGAAAAAAAAAAAAAAAAAACATCGAAACTGTCTGTTTCAAGCCTTTGGAGGCCTAATTTACTGAGCATTATTAAACAAAGATTCCTAAAAAGATAGCAAAGAGAGAAATGGATTTCTACATTAGAGTGGTGAGTATTAAGAACCTAAGCTCCTGTCTTTTCAAATGGGAGCAGCTGTGTCTCATTTCATTCTTCCAAATAGGTTATTCTACGAGTGGAAATCAGAAAACTTAATAGGGGCTACTTCAGATGTCTTGCAGAAACGCATCGTCCTTAGGCATACTCACCTCCTGGGGGAGGGGGGGTCCCCCTTAACCCTTTATGTTGCTAACAATGATCTATAATAGGAAGGAACTGAATGTTTGGAATCTTTGAGTATATGGATTCAGTACAGGAACTGAACTGGATTGATCAAATCCTGAAAGGTTTTGTTGCTTTTGTTTTTAACTCAGGCTTTTTTGTTTTACCCTTCCTGTGCCTGGAGGCCTCTGGGATGGAACTACCTTTTTGGATAGTCTTTGAGTCTTCAGTCATCCTAAGGAGGAAGGAAATAACACATACCATAAATTAACACAATTTATTACGACAGTGTCAGTCATGTGTATATTACTGTGACTTTTTCCTTTACTGTGATACACATTTTGAGGCAGGTGGGGTATGAATTATACATAAATAAGTAACCAAAATATTTGTCTCTGAAGAATTGGAACTTCTAAATGTTGTCCTCCAGGTCTGACGAGCCTACAGTCATAAACTCAGTCCGCACCCACGAGAATAGTCATGGAGAGAGGTTTTTAATTATTTAGTTCCTATAAAACATTTAGTTGCCCAGGAGTTTCTGCCATCCCATATCATGGTGATCGTGATTTGGACAATTTAGAGATTGTTTGCTAATAGTTAAAATTATAAGCACGCAATGTCTTCAGTTGTTTTCAACATGAAAGGTGATCAGAGTCCCTGCTCACGCTCAATTTGAAAACTGACAATATTGACAATTCACATGATCTTCCTTATCTTCCCATGGCCACGGAACTGAAGAGGGTGGTTATACCAGTGGGGCCATGCTCCCTCACCCTCCGGAGGGATAGAAACAGATGGGCTTTCAAGATCCAGAAAGGTATCTGCTTCCATCTTGTGCCTCACAGCACCTAAAGAGCTCCGTTTCCGGTAGAATGCTGAGGCCAGACATGAGACTCAGACATTTCCTTGGATTTCCAAGATGGGCAGAACAAGACTCTAGATGTGACTCACACCTGTCTCCTGCTCTTTGGTCTTCTATTGCTCTATGACAGCCATTCCTTCCAGTGTCCATCAGGTACAGTCTCAAAATCCAGTCAATCACAGAACAAGGATGCACCTTTTCATGCCGATGTCAGTACACCAGCAGGTTGTTGACATTTTCATGTAGGTATGCTCCCTAAGAAAAAATGTATGTGACTCCATAGTTTCCATGACATTGTGATTTTAAAACGCTAGCTATGGGCTAGGGAGGTAGGTCAGAGGCTTTGATCCTCAGAACCCACATAAAAAGTCTAGTATAGTAGGATGAAATCTCAGTGCTCCTAAGGAAGAATGACAGGTAGAGACAGGCAAACTCCGTAACCAGTGAACCAGTCAGTATACACAGCAACAGCAAGAAAACACGAGAGACTCCTTGCTTCTACAGGAGGTCAAAGGATTGAACTAACTCCTAAGAAGTCCTCACTGTGTGCACACTGTGGCAAGCCTGTACCCACATTCACAACCACACACTCTTGCATATATGTTGTAAAATAAATAAAGCACCTCCTGCCACAGTGTCCTGGTCCCTCCAGGTGGCTCTACCTCTGGCACGCAGGCCTGCAGCAGCAGAGGCTCCCTGGCAGGAAGCAGGGGGGGAGGGTGGTTCTTACTGTGCACCCATCTGGTCCCAGATTGGAGAATTACGAGCTGGCGAGAGAATGAACAAGACTCTTGGGAGAATGTTGTCAATGGAATATCTCGGTTTATTGAAATAAGGGTGGTTACAAATATATAGCATAAAGGCAGGGGAGGGTCTTTGGTACCCAGGGACAGGATCCATTAGTTAAAGATACTAGAGTAGCCCCATTTGCATGTAGAGCTCAAGTCTAAATGTCAAAGTCCTGAAAGAGCACCTTCTGCATAAGGTGTGGTCCCACAGTGGGAAGAGGAAAACACCTTATCAGTAAATGGGCTCAGCCCTAGGCTTCCAGCTACACCACAGATAAGCACCAACCAAGCCACATTCCTCCGCTAGTGACCTTCTGTGAAGCAGGCAGTATTTAGAATTTAGCTGGGTTTTGCCACAGCTAAGCAAGTGGGGAGTGACCGAACTCCTGCCGCTCTCAGGGTGAGAAATCTGGGATTCAAGGCACGCTTTGACCTACTTTTAGCTCTAAGACAACCCCACACATATATACCGTGTGTGTGTGTGTGTGTGTGTGTGTGTGTGTGTGTGTGTGTGTGTATGTGTGGGTATGTGTGGGTATGTATGTATATATACATATATATTGCTATTATATTAAATAAACAATTATTAAAACCTGATGGTATGCACATGCCCCCTAAGTATCAAATAGTAGCCCACTGTACGTGGATTTCAGCAACAAAACACCATCAACCTTATGGTTTGGAAAGTACTGAAATTCACCTATAAGTTACGGAAGTAAAGAAGTACATGATCGATTAGCAATATCGATCTGCTTCTGGTAAGGCTCCTCTACCAGGTTGCACACTGCTAACTTTTCATCTTATCCTCAGGTAGTTTAAGTAGCTCAGAGCCTATTTTCTAAAGGTGCAAGTACTACTTTGCTAAAAGCTTCTTCCCCCAAATCTTGTCACTTCTCAAAAGTCCCTCTCCAGCTGTTGCTTCCTTAAAGGTTAATATACATAATCTTGTGCCTGGAGGCATCCAGGATGGGTAATCTTTGAGTCCTCAGCCAAGCTGAAGAGGAAGGACATACTATGTACCCCTCATTAGCATAGCTCATTACTGTGCCTTCAGTGTCAATCAAGTATGCATTACTGTTTCCTTTTCTTTGTTGTAACACCGGCTTTGCGGCAGGTGGGGTACGGTTTATACATGAGTAAGTAATCAAACTATGCGTAATCATATACATTTTTATATGGACCACAAGCACTCAGATCATGTTACTTTTGTCCCAAGTGTCTCAAATTTATGTCATTCTCATATGCAAAATAGATTTGTTGCATCATAGCAAATCTTTATATGTTTTGGCCTCAGCCCAACTTAAAGGTTAAAGTTGGATCTAAAAATCGTCTATACCAGTCGTCGTTCCATTTGGATAAGTTGGTGTCCAGCTGTGAACCTGTAAAATCAAGCATCTGCTCACAGGTGGCCATACTCGACACTCCCGTCACATGGGAAGTCCAAATGGAGAAGTAACGGCCCGAGCAAGTCCAAATGCAGAAGCAGCTTTATTGAGTCAACTCTATTTTGCGACCCCACAGAGCAGAGGCCTTGCCTTCTGATCTAAGCAGAATAGTGAATGATCAGTCATGCTGCCCTCCATGTCTCTCAGCAGCCCTGTGCCCCATGACAGTGACCGCCCTGGTCGCGCCTTAGTAGCAGCTTCATCCCTTGGTCATGAGCGGTAGCCATCTTGGATTAGACGTTTGTTAATCTATTAATCTGAAGCCTAGGAGACAGCTCCAATCCCAAGATGGTTTTCTAGGTGGACTCTAGCTCACCCGGGCATCCTCTGAAAGCCTCTAGTGGGAAGCAGCTACAAACCTGCCCTTCATTCCCTAGAAGAAGCTTCCACCACTCCTGAGCCCTTCGGAGCAAGGCCTCAGGCAATGCAGGAACACCATGACAGTAGACGGAGCAAGCAGAGCACTGAGGGTGCAGGGCAGCAAACCCTTGTATTCCCTCCTTTGAAATAACTGGCAGGCCCTGGTAGCTTGTGGTGCGATACAGGCGGCGATCTTGATCAACCCCGAGAAGTGTGCGGGGGTCATTTAACATTCTTTCTGAAGAGCAGCTGGGCCCCTCTGCGACCTGTCTATGGAGAGGTGTGCTTTGTGTAACACACATAAAACCCCTTCCCAAGTCTACTTATCAATCCAGTTTCAAAACTGCTCTTATATTTGGGGTGCTTCCTAAAGCAACAGTCTCATTCCATGATAGCGGGGTTTTTTCTTTCCATCATACTATTAAGAATGCTTAACAAAATATCATTAACTGGGTGTCTTATAAACAAATATATATAAATATATATAATGTGTATACTTATAAATTTATATACATATATGTATATATATTTTTATATGTATATAATAACACACATATTATATAATATATAATAATATATATTATATAATAATTATATAAATAATCATAATACAATTTGATGATAAATATATAATACATGATATAATTATACATATAATTATAATGTATAAATTAATATGATATAATTAATATGTAATGATTATATTATATTATAACATATGCTATATAATAATAAGATATATATATATATATATATATATATATATATATATATAAATAAATAAATATCAAAATTCTGAAGGCTAGGCCATTCAAGGTCTATGTGCTTGCACATCTGGTGTGTGCTGAGGGGCCATTTCCTGGTTCATAGATGGCATTCCCCTGTGATTATTTTATATGGACTCTAACATCATTCATCAGATCTCCATGCCCATGACCTAAACACCTCGCTACCATTGCTTCAGGATTAAGATTTCAGCATAGGAAGGAAGGGTGAGTGGTACAGTCAGATCACAGCAGCTGGTTTAGCTGATTTGTGGAGAATTGAGAGAACGTGAGTGACTCCTCACCCATCAGCCTGAGACTCACCACATGCACGCTGCTCACACACCTACAGACAGATGGAAACCATCCCTGTGAGAAGTTAATTGCATGCAGTTTCTATACGAAGGCTTCTTTTTTCAATTTACCTTTCAGGAAAAGCGATGGGAGGCAGGGGAAAATTCTTTGAAAATATAATAAGAAAGTGGTTGTGAAATTCTTATGAAAATGGTTTATATCATGTAAATAGAGAGAAAGACTGCAAAAGTATTAAAATATTCTTTTACATATGGATGTGTTTATCAATCTTCTGGGTTATACAAAGGTCACAGTTACTGTATTTTCTTACAGTTCTAATGTACCAATTTCTGATGATACATTCTTAGGCTGCAGCTAAATATAGAACTATATAAGTTCACAGTGAGGTCACTTTAAAAAAAATCGCTAAAAACAAAGCAAATTTAAGGAATATTTAAATATGTCACAGTAAAGACTACCAGAGGCAAACCTAAGTTACACCATTTCTAATACACAGTGTGTTTCCTGCAGCTGTACCAGGAACCCCAAGACTGGGTAACTTATAAAGAACAGATATTTATTCTGCTCATAGTTCTGCATGCTGGAAATTTCAAAAGCATGGTGCTAGCATCTCTTGTGAGTCTTCATAGTGCATCATCTCACTGCAAAGGCAAAAGAGCAGGAGAGGTCAAAAGGGAGGCATGTCCACCCATTTCATAAGGAACGGACTCTGCAATAGCAACATGAATCCATCACTGAGGGAAGATATCCCATGATCAAATCACCCCTTCTTTGTCCCTGTCCATACTGAGGATGTAGTTTGCAGCACAGCAAACCTTCGAAAACCTCCATATTCCTTCCTGCCAAGGAAGTAAGTCTTGTTAGGCATATGATTCTACCACTACAGGGAAGCTGTTACCATGTAGACTTCAAGTCACTCTGAAAACACACCTATAACATATAGGAAACACAAAGAGAACGCTTTAAAAATGGATCCGTGAGTCAATGAATTGATTCTGCCACAATAGTGCTGTTTATTAGTTTAACTCACTGGGGCAAATTCTATCTTCATTTTACAAATGACAATGCTGAGACCCCTCAACGAATAAACAACTTGCTCAAGATAGTGAGTTCTCAAATTGGCCAAACTGAAACTCAAATCCTGGCAATCGACACGTCTGAAGGACCCATTGAACAGCAGTCCCTTTCCCGTGCAAGAAGAGTAGCTGAAAATGATCTTACTAGATTTGTTGACTAATGCATTGCTTATTAATTAGAAGATACTGTCTATTAACTTGGAACATAGTTTTTAATTCTTCTTTAGAACTTCCAAACCTGTAGATTGCTGGCATCCAACATGGTTTGAAACAATGTGAATGCATCCCAACACAAAATCGTTAACCTACAAAAAAGTTTTACAATATTTTAAGTATTGGGGAGGGGGAGTTAACTTGATTATGTGGTTCTTGATTCATTTGTAAATGACAGGATTTTTCAATTTCAAAATGTTGGGCACAACGAAATATGATTTCTTCTAGTGAGCTAGATATCTGGCATACAGAAAATTTCATGTGGCATTTAGAGCCCAGAGTTTCAGACACTAAAACATAAAACAGACGCCAGATGTTACCGCAGATAATAACACAGACATGAAGATGTTTTTCTTTTTGTATTAAGTATACTTTTTTTTCCCTTAGTCATATTTTAGAAGGATGTTTAAAATTCGTTATTACTTCCTTTGTATTTTCTTTTCTTCAGCTGAAGAATACAAAAGTTTTTGGTTTCTGGCGTAAATTTGGATCCTGGTACAATCAACTATTCACCTGCTGCCCAACTCTTTGGTTTTCTTAAAGTAAATCATACTAGTAAATTGTCGTGTGCCGTTTTCTCTTGTTGAAAGCAGACTTTGGGAGCAAGGAAAGACCCCTTTCCCCATACTCCAGCATGTCTATTGAAATGTCCCCCATCCTTTGTCAAAATGGTCCCTGTCTCTGTAACAGAGAGGCAAGAAGACAGCAACCAGCCAAAGTGTTTAAAACAGGCACCCTGGAGACTGGCTAGAAGGTAAACTGTTTCCAAAATGGGTCACTGTTGTTTATCCTCATGGTATCAAAGCACCTGCTGTGGGAACAAGATGTTGGAAGCCCATCCATGATGAGGCCTATGTGCTCTGCCAAGAAATCTCTCAATTGGGAACCACAGGCTGACTGCGTCAGTGGGATTTCCTAGCTTCTGCTGAAGTTACAAATGTCCAATTTGGTGGTGTGACTTCCGTTTGTTCTCTCCATCAGCTGACTACCTCTTATCTGATAGATGTTGCATGTAACTGATTTGGTATTTTCTGTTCTCTTTCTGCTATTAGCTGTTCACTTTAATGGTTTTACTTGGTACATACTTAATAAGATAAATTTGAAACTGGAAATGCAAAAATCATAGGTCACTGACAGGACAACTCTTCAAATCATCTTTCAAATGTCCTCTTCCGGTTGTTGTAACAGTTCAGTGAAATGAATGTTTTAAATGCCCAGGATGATCCCTGGAGAATGACCGTACTAGCAAATACTGGTTCTCTTTCTTAATTCACGCATGTAGTTAAGACCATTCTCCTAGATCTATTAGTGTGAAATGCTGAACTCTTACCTGAGTGAGGAAATTAAATATCTTCAGGTGGCATGACGCATTATAAAATCCACAGATCTCAGATCAGAAAAGGGGTTAATAAGTGACACCTGCTAATTTTGTCATTTATTTCTGACTTTGTAATAATATAATGTATTGTATTTACATCATAGTTTGTAAAAAGAAGCCACCGAAAAACCTAGTATGAACAAACTAGGGGAAACCATCAGAAGCAATACATCTTGGTAAGTGAGCTTGCTTCCCAACGACTCTTCTGCTAGCAAAATAAATGTGGTGGACAGAATTTCATGAAATTTTAGAAGAGTAACTTAAAAGTTAAAAAAAATGGAAGAAAATGGAAGAATGCACAAAGTAAGATTTTTCAAAGTTCCAGTTATGAGCAGTAAACGTTTAAGTAGAAATAGCAGGAAAGATAAAGAAAAAGAGAAATATTATCCTCAAATCTATAAAGGATTTGTTCAATAATAAGAGTATTTATCATGCTTCATCCAAAGAAAAAACTGAATCCATATTCAGAAATTGCATCTGGGGATGAAGTTGAGTGGTCCAACTCTTAGTCCTAATGTGCGTAAGGATTCAGATACAATCTCTAGAAAGAAGGTACACACACACACACACACACACACACACACACACACACACGGCCTTCAGAAGGCAGACACTTCAAATAGAATTATATAAATGTCTAGGTATCACATCAACAATTTGTGTGTATAAAAAGAAATCCAGGCATGATTTTAGATTGATAGAACTCCAAATGCTAAAATAAAATGGAACTATTAGTACAACATCCAGAAGAAGAACATTTTAGCCCAAGAACTATGTTTTCTAAATTTGTTTTTACATTTATAAATATGTGTGTGCATGTGTTTGTGTGTGGGCACTCACATGCCATGATATCCATCAAACTTGGCAGGCAGCAAATAACCTTTCCCACTGAGTGGTCTCATGAGCCCTTTAAGAAGTATTTTCCTAAGAAATTGCCATTTATTTATAAGTGCATGAAACAAAACTTTTCTTAGGGAGAGGCAACAAATGTCTATTCATCCCAGATTTAAAAAAAAAAAAAAAAATTGCTACAGACCAAAGTACAGATACCACCATGTTCCAACTTTGTGAACCCATGAGTTTTATTGGGGTTACTTACAGGAGCAGAAATGATTCAAAGGCAGTGACGTCACTAAAGCCCACACTAGCATGGATGACCACTGGAAACCTGGAGAACGCTGCAGAGCTTACATGCAGCTCAACAGGCTGGAGAGTGTCCTATCCTGGTGCCTGAGTTGGTCTCAACCTTTTCTAGGCAGCTCAGCTGATGTCTTCTTCTTCCAGGCACCTGGTCTGGTCTCAGAATCTTCTTTGCAGCTTGGCTCTACTCAGTCTGAGAAAAACTCCCAGTTTTTATTACTTTCTCTGGCATGGAGGGTTCTGGTGAATCTGGTCAGTTTCAGGGACTTCCTGAAGCTATTTTGAGTTGTTTTTCTTCCTGATTAAAGATAATCTTCCCTGCAGGATGCAGTGTTTCAATCTCAGAGGAAATTATTGCACAACAATGATGATAAGAGAAAGCATTGCCTTCATATACATGACTCTGAACTATGACATCCAGTAGTGGTTTTTGTAAACTATTAATTAAACTTCCAAAAGATCTACTTCAAATTGATTAAAATATTAACCAAATTTAAAGAGCACATTGTAACAGAAAAAAAAAAACCAAAAAAACAGCTTGAGAGATAGACTCTAACTCTACTGAGATCAAGTTTCGTATTTCCTGAATATAAAGAAGAGTTTGGAGACAGTTTTCATTTCCAATAAAATAAGAGAAAGTTAAAATGGCAAAGTTCAAGATCTCAACTGAGAAACAAGTGTGAGAAGGTGTTTTGGACAGGGTGAGGTGGGAAAAGCAACCTAAAAAATCCTTACGTCTGCAAGATAAAATCCAAAGTAAAGTCAAACTGATTCCAATAGTCAATTTAAGCATATTCTTATAAAACTTTAAACTTAAAAGTAGAAGTTCTTATAGTTGTTATACAAAAATCAGTTAAAGGACAGGAGAGATGGCTCAGTAGTTGAGAGGTACTCTTGCAGAAGACCTGAATTCGGTCCTAGGAAACTTTCATCATGGTGCCCACACACAACTGTAACTCCAGTTCCTAGGGTATCCCATCCATTCTTCTGGCCTCCGTGAGCAACTGCCGTCATGTATGTACTCCACTCCATATAAACACCGATGATTAAAAACTAAAAATGAATCTCATAAAAAGCAAACACATAGCTAAATGCATCTGCGTGTCTCATAATCCATTATGATTCTAAAAGAGTTACCTCTTACAAAGTTTACCGTTTTGGAATTCTTAAGCAAACACCTGGACAGCCACACCAGAAAACCCAGATGAGTTATTTTGTGCTGCTGTGACAAAATATTCGACAAAAATAACTGAAGGGAGGAATGTTTTCTTTTGGCTTACGGTTGCAGAGGCTTGCAGTCCATCACAGGGGAGTCAGGTTCATGGAATGGCTTTGTCCATGGCAGAAGGTGCATAAGGGACAGATGTTTACATCCTGGTCTGCCAGGATGAGAAGGGACTGAACCAGGAGCTAGGGTATAGCTGTCTAAAACCTGTTCCTGGTGACTGATGTATGTCATACAATCCCTTTCTCCTCAAATCAGTCCACCAGCTAGGAAACAAGTATTGCAAACGTGAACCTGTGGAGGACATTTCAGTCTCTTGCATTTGTGCCTGGATCCCAAAGCCTCAGGACTGTCTCATAACTTAAAATGCATTTTTTAGTTCAATCTTCAGAATCTCCTTAAATGTCCAATACTGCCCTTAAGTCCAATGCCTCTTCTGAGAATAGTCTTAACTGAGAGCCCCTGTGATGCAGAAAATCGTCATTTATTGCAAGATATAATGCCTCCCAGTAAGCATACCCATCTCAAAGGGAAAGGCTAGGAAAGATGAGCAAAGCAATATGATATCCATCAAGGCAGATGTTAAATTCCGTAGATCTATATCCCATATACGATGCTTGTGGCATCACAGTGGTGAGAGCTCCAGCAGCTTTGCAGAGACCTGTCCATAAGGCTCTACTGCCCACAGCACATATGACCTGTCTCAAGCTGTGTCCACTCAGTGCCTGCAGCTTTTCTCAGCTGGCGTCACTTAACACTTGAAACTTGAATGTGTTTGGCTTTCCCTGCTACCTAATGTCGGTATGGAGTGAGACACGAGAAAAGGAAGACAGACCCAAGAAAAATAGCAGGAGATCCATCAATGCTGCAGAAAGATAAAAACAAATGGTCAAAAAATTATCACTGAAGAAACCCTCAAAGTTGAGGAAGTAACCAAGCTTGTAAATGAAAAAGGTTCACTGTATGTCAGGTCAGGAATGACCCGTGTGTGATTGTATACAAGCAGACTTTTTGAATTCTAAAAACAATGGGAACGTGATGCACACTTCGAGATACAAAGTATAAGTTTGTGACAAAGAGAAAATGATCTTGATATCAGATTTCTTACCTGCAGCTTTGTCAGCTCCATGAAAGAACTTCATCTCCAGAGACTCCTGAGATCCTGGAAATCAATGCAGTTTTCCTTTGAACAGATCAACTATTGTCCACCTGTTAGAATAAAAATACTCTTGCATATGTGCAATGGTTATAAAGTACACTCTCTCTGTCAGTTCCAGAGATTGAGCTCATACCCTCATGCATGGCAACAGATGTGTTTACCCACTGAGCTGTCTTCCCAGAAAACATCCTACCTGTGCAATTCAACCCACGAAAGTAATTGGATACAGATAGTACTGGTAATCAATAAATCTTTGAAAGAGAAGATGTATCAAATTACCATGATATAGGCAAGTCAAGAAATAAACAGGTCATTAAAAAAAACTAAAAAAATCAATATTAACATACATAGAACTCTAACACGATTAAAGTAGTGTTCCTATTCAGTGGGAGGAAAACAGACAACTTAATATATTGTCCTTTTTAAAAATGTTAAATTGATAGTCAGCCAAAAGACAATAAAATTAGTTCTGGAGAGACATCATAAATTAAAACTATACCAAAGCCTTGAAAATATTTTTTGCAAACTATTGTTTATTGTATCATGTAGATTACATATAAATCACAATGATGAGGAAGTTGCTGCTTCCTAAACAGAGAGGAGAGCGATAAAAAGAAAGACACCATTGAACCACACAAAAAACTAAAGATCTTTTTGAATGACAGAAGACTTCAATATAGAAAATTAGTAGTCAAAAACATGAATCTTAAAGATTCTAACACAGAAGAAAGGAGGAGATTTGTATTTATAATACATAAAGATTCCATAAATTCACAAGGCTGGTACGAAAATTATTTGAGATAGGTAAGCTGAACAGACAACTTATCAATACACAATATAAAAATGGGTGCTAAACATTAAGTTTCCCTAATATCTCAATAGCCCAAAATGTGCATTAAACTGTTAAAGAGGTCACAGGATTCAACTGACCGAGCTATTTATAGTATGTGGAAGGTATCCTTGACAAACACTAGCAGTGGCCAGGCCAATGGGTAGAGACCTTAACACGTCTAGCAAACAGAAACAAAGCACAGACCTTTTGACATGTCAATCTCACGTCTGGAAATTTCTCTCACTGAAAAGGAAAAATAACAAAAAACAAAAACAAAACAAAAAATCTTTGGATAGCCATATAACTAGAAGCAGTCAGAGAACTGCATGACATGGGGGGAAATGCAGAAAGCTTTAAAAGAGAGAGAGATAGCTAGAAAGAGTGACATGAGATTATGGGAATGTCTGTCCTGACACTCTCATCTGGCTAGCTGTAATGTGTTATCTTTCACTGGATTGAATGGCACATGAAGCTAAGCAACATATTAATGGAATAATTGAGAATATTTGCATATGGATCACTTTAGAGAATGGTATCAATCTTAAAGAGCCCATATGTGACCACTGTGTGGCTATATAGGAGACTATCCTTTTTTGTCTAGGAGTCAGTCATTCGAATATTTAGATCTCCAGATGAGCAATGTTGACAGCTCTCAAATTGCTCAGTTTGATATTAATGCTTGCTTAATGCAGAGGCTAAGTAGATCATCTTCCTAATATTTTTCAGTTTGCCTATCAGCTTAAATTTCTTTTCAAAATATTAGGGAGGAATACATTGAAAAATTACCTTCTGTAAAACAAAGAGAAAGTTTTGAGTCTAGTGTTGCCCAATTCTAAATGACAGTGAGAAATCAGATTGGATTGTAACCCCTGGTGAACCTCAGGTCTCTTCCTGGGGTCATGACAAAGATGGCCCCAGTAAGCGTGGGAAGTGGGAAGGGCAGGCTCGGTCGCGACTTAGATCCTGACTGTTGTATTGCCCCTCCCCTATCCTTCATTTAATCTTTCTTCCCTATGCGCCAAAGAAAACATGATACAGACAGCAGGTAAACAGTAACCATTGCTAACGGAGTCTCCTTATATAAGTTTAAAATGGATTGTGAAGCAGGCAGGTTTATCTTTCAAATTTGCTTCAAAGATCAGTGCGACCATACCTCCCAGAGAGGCTGAAGGAAGGAAAGAAGAGCAAACATGAGCTTTTATAAATGCGTTCAGTTGTGTGGTCATAAGCAACTTCTAAAGCTAATCAAGTTCATACGAAATGTAATGGATCTGTACCCTGTGAGAAATGAGATAATTCACTTGGAAATTCACCAGGCCTTTGAGAGAATGGGTACTATATATGTATATATTCACTGACACCTGGCACGTCTAAGATCATATATGCCAGATTTTAGCCCGGAGGTAATTTTTATCAAGAAGTTATAAAACCTCTGAAAATAGAGGTTAATAGAAAAAGCTGAAATATCCTTAATGACCAGGTTGCTACGGCAACAATATGGGCTTAGTACTAGCATCAAATATCTGCTGCATTTAGGGGTCCTTGTCTTCTTGATACATTTTTCTTGAGTAAAACAGAAGTGTGAGATTAGTTTTAAAGACTTTCTTCCTGTGTCCTAGAATCAAATGAGTTAGTGGGTAACCAGGCAAAGTCAGTCAGATGGCAAGGCAGGAGACAGCACTGGACTATTCCATAGCCACCGTGAGCAAGAAGGCCACCGTACTACACAATACTATGCATGTAACTTATCACTTTAGAGGGGCGTGGTACATGCACATGTATATACAAGTACATGGGCATACATGTCTTTCAGGATCATTTCATACTATTTGCTCAGAGTGTCTTACTGAACCTGAGTTTATGAATTCTACTAAGCTAACTAACTTGCCCTGGGCTTCATGGGAACTAAGCACTGCCACGGCAGACATGCCACCACGTCCACAAGGCTTTAACTTGGGCTCTGGGCTCTGACTCCTGTGCTCATATTTCCACAGAAAGCACTTTATCCTGTGAGTCATCTCTTCGGTGCTGATGTAACTTTCAAGAAGAAAAGAAGAACAGAAGATATAACATGAATAAATATGTAAATGCATAAGTAAAAAACATAAATAATAAAATAAGTCAATTATTTCTGTAATTAGTTTACAGAAAGGAATCACACACACTCATTTCTTTGTGAAACAGTTCGAACGACAGGAAGGAAATATTTCTAGATGTTGGAGAATCCATTCTCAGTAACTGCAGAACAGTGGTTCCAAGAGTAACCCAGGAGACAGCCCTGGCTCTGGCTGATTGGTCAAAGCCTGGTCCATGGTAGGGTCATATTTCCCATAGGAATACGTGGCTCTTCCGTTTCTGTCAGCTGTCGATAACATGCTATTTTCTGTGATGAAAACCAACCATCACTTTCTCAAAATCATATCTCAGATCTCATCAAGTTCATTGTACAAGGGTCCTGGGCACCGTAAGAAGTGTGGGTGTGGGATAACTAACCTGAAGAGGGGCTCGGTTCTAATTGATGGTAATCACCCATTTTAAGCTAACACTAACAGACCATTTGTGTTTTAACCCCTTATCTGCATTTCCTAATCTTAGGAGGCACAAGAAGCAACAAAAGGATCATAATTTCCCGTAATGGAACAGAAAAAGCAGACACCTACTTGCTCCCTTACGCCTAAAGTAAGGAAGGCCCTGCTGCTTCTTAAATGGGAGACAAAGCACACAAGCGTGTTTGCAGGTACTAGCTTACCTTCAAGGATCTTGGTGTGTCTGTAAACTGATTAACTTTAGCTCAAGGATGTCATTTTCCCCCCTTCTCTCATAACATATTCTGACCCCCTCCTTACCTCCCTTCAGTCCTCCCATCTTGCCCCATCTCCCTTCTTTCCAAGATCTACACCTCTCTTTTCCCTTCCCCTCAGGAAAGAGCAGTCCTCCCAGGATTACTCCTCAAACAGGGCAATCCCCAACATCAAGACTGGACAAGACCACCCAGCAGTAGGAAAAGGATCCTACAAGGAGGTTAAAGGATCAGCTCAACATGCACACCAACCTGTAGGAGTTCTGCAAGAACACCAAGCTAGACAACCCTAAGATATATTTAGAGGACCATGTAGGCTCCTGGTCTGCCACTTCAGTGTCTGTGAACCCTAAGAGTGCTGGTCAGTTGGTCCTGTGGGGCTTGTTATCCTGGTGTCCGCAATCCCTCTGATCTCTTCAATCCCTCCTTCCCCTTCTTACACAGGATTCCCCAAACTCTGCATGGTGCTTGGTCTTGAGTCTCTGTATCTGCTCCCATCAGCTGCAGGAAGAAGCCTCTGATGAAGAACAGGCTAGGCACAGATCTCTGAGCAGAACAGGATACCATTAGAAATCATCTTGTTCCTATTTAGCCACTAGTTCCTGGTCTGCCCTGCAGTGTCAGGCATGGTTCCCCTCTTTGGCTCGGGGTTCTGCCCTTCCATTGTCCCAGCAGATCCAGACATAAATACACACACTTATGAACACTTGATCTTCGATAAGAAGCCAGAAATATATAATGGGAAAAAAGAAAGCATATTCAACAAATGGTGCTGGTCTAATTGGATGTCCGCATGTAGAAGAATGCAAATAGATCCATATTTATCATATTGCACAAATCCAAGTGGATTAAAGACCTCAACATAAAACCAGATAAACTAAATCTGATAGAAGAGAAATTATCTTGCCCAAATTGGCACAGGAGACAACTTCCTGATCAGAGTACTGATAGCTCAGACACTGAGATAATGATTAATAAATGGGACCTCATGAAACTGAAAAGCTTCTGTAAGGCAAAGGACAGTGTCAATAAGACAAAACAGCAGATTACAGAATAGGAAAAGATTTTTAACAACTCCACATTCTATAAAGGGCTAATATCCAAAATATATAAACAATTCAAGAACTGAGACAATAACAAAAAAAATAATCCAATCCAATTAAAACTGGGGTGCAGACCTAAACAAAGAATTCTCAATAAGAAATCTCAAATGGCTGAGAAACACTGAAAGAAATGTTCAACATCCTTTGCCATCGGGGAAATGCAAATTTAAACTACTCTGAGATTCCAGCTCACACCTGTCAGAATGGCTAAGATCAATAACTCAAATGACAGCTCATGCTGGTGAGGATGTAGAGCAAGGGGAACACTCCTACATGGCTGGTGGGACTGCAAACTTGTATAGCCACTACAAAAGTCAATATGGAAACTCCTCAGGAAATTGGGAATCGACATACCTCAAGACCAGCTATACCACTCCTGGGTATATACCCAAAGGATGTTCCATTCTACCACAAGGATGCTTGCTCAACTATTTTCATAGCAGCAGGTATTCCATTTCCAGAAAGACAAACATGGTATGTACTCACTTATATGTGGATATTAACTGTTAAGCAAAGGAGAAAGGCACTGACATCCACAGACCCAGAGAGACTATGCAACAAGGAAGGCCCCAGTGGGGACACAGGGAATCTCCCTGGTAAAGTGGGAGTAGAACACTTTCCCAGCATGTGAGCTGGGTAAGGATGGGAATGCAAGCAAAGGGGATCAGGTAGGTGGAGAGGGATGGAGGGAGAGAATATAGAGGAAGACGACTGGAATTGGAGGGCATTTAGGGAGGATCTGGAAACATAATGCAGTGGAAACTCACTGGGGTCTATGGGAGAAACTGTAGTGATGGGATGGGGAGCCTGAGCAGGCCATCTCTTGTAACTAGGTAAGTCTTCCAGTGGTGGGACTGGGGCACCAGCCAAGACACAAAGCTGTTCCAACTGGAAGTATGCCTTTGCTTTAAGGCAATATCATAAAGTTAAAGCCTGAATGGAAACTGGGCCTGGTGATAGGACTTACCATCCAAACTAATTGGAATGCTGAAGCAGAAGCATTGTAATTTCAAGGCCAGCTTGGGCAATTTAGGAAAACCCTGTCTTAAAATGATAGGTTGTTTTTGTTTGTTTGTTTGTTTCATTTAGAGCTATGGGTATAGCTCAGTGGTATAGCCTTACACATACAAAGATGTACTCTTAGTCCTCGGTACAGTGACAAACAAGTTAACGGAGCTTTCAATCATGAGAGGAAAAATTTGTTAGAATTGGTTGGGCAATTGTTCCTAGTAAATATTCCCTGACTAGTGTGTACCATCATTGGTGAACTAAGCTTTGACAATGAAAAATATGTAATCAGAAGAAAATAAAATCTTTCAATTGCTATGTTCAAACACAATCATGGGTGGAGTCCTGCTTTCTTTCCATTTTCCTTTTTTTTTAAAAGATTAACTATGAATCTCTTTTAGTTATAGGCAAATCTGGAAACATAATGCAGTGGAAACTCACTGGGGTCTGTGCCAGGAGCTGGGAGAAGCAGATCAGAGGATGAATACTCTGGAAGCTGAGCCTTGTAAGTCATCTTGTGAGGTGAGACCCTGTGCCTTGGCTGTAGTAGTACACTGTTGTGGTGGCTCAGCAAAGACTACAAGGAGGCATTTTTTCATACCTGGAAGCCCTGCCAGACCTTACCAGAGGGAACCACCATCATGGCCAGCACCATGCTTACAGTGGAACCCGGAATGTCTGAGCTCAGGTGTTTTTATTAATTCAGAACTCCCTGAGTATTCTTCTGATAGCACATGCAGATCATTAACAATCAATATCCCCCACATAAACCCAACACCTGCAGACAATACAAAACTGGAAGACCTAGGCAGCCCCTCACCCAACAGTGCAGAAAACCATTTCAAACATAACTAAAAATAAACTTCTACAACACTTGGCCCTCCAGGTTTTCCAGCTCAGAAAGTTGTCATGGCTCTTTATTGAAACCCATCATGAATTTTAATTTTAATTCTTTAACATGTGAGTCCTGAGGTGTCTTTGTCCTGGGCTGGGAAAATGTGACACAGTGGCAGATACACAGGACTGGAATTATTTAGCCCCTTCTCATATTTGCACTGATGAAAAGTAATTGTGTTAAGTTTGGCTTTTGGGTAAATCCAAGGTAAGCAGCTTGAGGGAGAACAGCAATGGGTGATTGGAAGTGCAGTGGTACGGAGATGCTGTGGAAAGCCAAGACCAGGCTTTTGGCTCGCTGATTCACACGGAAGAATTTAAGGTTAATCTACAGACAATTCTTCTCACGAAGAAGGCTGATAAGCACTTATGGAGAAAAGGAGGTGTTTTTCATGACCCTTAGTTTGACTGGTTAGTATGACAAATGACACCATTTAAATTAATCTGGACTTTCAGTGGCACACACTACGGTTTTCCATGGAAATCTATCTTTTCGTCATCTTCTCATAATATGAATGGCCCTTCCACACTTTTTGGTAGATGGTATTTTCTTGCAGACACAAGTAAAGTTTGAACAACCCATGTCATTCCCATCCTGGGCTTAAGATACTGAGTTGCCCAGCCCCAGCTGGCACATCTTTAACTTGATCCTTACACCTGAGGCGCAGGAACATAAAAAAGAGAGGTTTGGAAGAATATAAACACCCAGAGCCAGGCGGACTGCTTCATGATAGTGTGTTCTGGACGGGACTGAGCTGTCACCCCCATGAGCTCTCAACACTGCGGTTGCCTGCACAAGACCTGCGGAGACCATACCAGTCAACGTGCCAACATAGGTAGGGAAAACTTCACAGGACACCACTTCTGGGTGGAAACCTATGGGCAGTCGCTGGCTGCCGATGAAGGAGGAACCCACGGTCTTTGCATTGTTTTGTTTTGTTTGTTTGTTTCGGGGATCCCAACTTCTAATGCTCAACCCTAAATGTATGCACTCAGGGGTGAGGCTGAAGGCAACACAGGAAGAGTCAGAGGAGAGGGGAGTAGAAATGATTTAAATAAAGTACACTCACTGATGAAATGCTCAAACAAAAGATAGAAATGACCTGGGTCACACACATTTATACTCATGTCCCCTTGACAAGCTGCATGTGGCTCGGCTCGGGTTGGAACCGTGCAGGTGAGGACAGGATTCTATCAGGCTGGAGAGAGACAAGCTGGTAGAGACCGGGCTTCTTAAGCTGGAGAGAAACAAGCTGGCAGAACCCTGGTTTCTTGGTGCACCTTCAGTCTAGATTGGCACCATTAACCTAGCTGCGCACCTGGGGTTTACTGGGAACGCATTAGTGCCTGCCTGCTTTCTCTACACAGCCGCACCCTCTACACTGCAGTGCGGTCCCTACCCGGCAGAGGTGTGGCTTCTAACGCACAGGACTAGGATGTGCTGCTTTTTACTATGGGTGACATGAAGGCACCTCTGTGCTTTCTGAATCCTGAAAAAGTAGAAAGGAGGTTCCTGTGGGAAGCCCATTTTAGCTACTGTGCTTCTCTCTTCTGCAACTACAAACGATGTTGCCTCTACGAAGCAGTGCTTTCAAATGAATGTCTAACACGATGGAAATGGGACACGTGTGAGTGACATTAAGTGGTTGGTATTGCTTACATCTCAGCAGCCAGGACTGGTGCCATGTGAGCTTGATAAATTAGGGAAATTGGCAGGGAAAACCAGAGGGACATAAATAGGGCAAGGGTAAGATGTGACAGTCAGGAGCCAGATGCACACAGCAGAGATTAAAGAGGGAGCCTCTCCATCAACACAACCACGCCAGGAAGTCCAGAGCAACTGCAGAATTAGGGCCTAAGCCCAGTCAGCAAAAAGAGACTGTTATTTAAAGGCCTAAGATGCTTATATATTAAGAGGAGTATGACACTCCGGGTCCAGAAAGTCATATTTCCTCTCTGCTGGCAACGGCTGAAGACCTTATTAAGGATGGTGTCTAGTTTTATTCTCAACACTTTAAGAGCAACGTGACAAAACTGGAGTGAGTCCAACACAGAGCAACAGAAATGATGAAAGAGTGGGAAAATAAAGGCTGAGAGGGAAAGTTAATAACTAGGATTGTTTAGCCTGAAGAAGTAAGAAGGCTGACGGGCGACATGTAATCTGTTGGAACACATGCCTGGCTATTATAATGAGCATGCTGAGCAGCCGTTGCATGTGGACTTAATGAGTATAAGGAGACAAATGTATACTGGTGTCTTGGATTAGTACGATCTCAGGAAATATTAGGGGGCGGGTCTACATAGAACTCTCTGAGGAGAATTGACACTGTTGTTTTTCTTCAAGCCGTAGAGGAGACTGCAATGCAGTGGGCATTCACTTGACCTTAGAGACAGAGAACAAGCCAGACTGCAACAGCTAAGGTGATTTACCTAGCCACTGTTACTTAAGGGGGAGAGATATTTCATGAGGCATAATGGCCATGCTGTATACAGCTTCCACTATGGGGCCGAGAGGGATTTTATGGCTATTAACTCATTTTCTTGGATTTCTATATTCCATACATTTTTCACCTGTGATTCAGAGCACAGAGAGTAGTTAGAAGTTTAGCTCACACCCTCTTTTTGGCCCCGATGAGGTAGGAAACTCAGTGTCCATCGTTACCAAAATGCTGCCCCACCCCCCAGTCCAATACTGATCTAGCGCAACAGATTTTAAAGTTACTTACCCACTACTGGTTACAGATGAGACATCTTAAGTTTTCTAGATCAAACTTTTTATGTAGAAAAGTTTGCTAATTCTTCTGTGCTTCCTTTTTTTTCTTTTTTGCCAGCGATGAGAGAGTGATGGAGAATGAACGGCCCTTGTGTTTTTCATGGGTTGGGTACTGTTGGTACAAAAATAAAATGCTTATTTCATTCCAACCTGTTGATGCAGTGGTATGAATTAATAATTTAATTAAATCAGTTCCTTTTTTTTGTTGCTGTTGTGCTTGCTTTTAGAATGCTGTATAACAAAATAGGAAGGCCTGTAAAATAAGTCACATTCTACTGTGTGCTAGGCATGCTGGCTGCCTCAGGAAGATGCACTCATGAGATTGAGTTGTGGGCAGAACCAGGTGACATTTTCCCTGGAATGTCATTTTTGTTTAAGAGAATGATTGGCAGACAAATCTGATTGTTCACACTTGACTATTTGGCGTATGTTCTGTCAGACATGAACTTGGTAAGCCTGTCACTGCAGGGAATTATACAGTGTTGTTGGCATCCAGTACAATCCAGGCTTTCAAGGAAAATTTAGAATTAGGACAGATTTCCAACCCTCACTTCTCTGTTGAAATAGGTAGGAGTATTCTTGAGTTCTTCAATTTTCAAAGTAAGAAAATCTGTCAATATTTAGGAGATTGGTACTAGTCAATAAATCACTATTTTACAATTCACCAATGTATATTTTAAAAGGTATATTTTAAATAAAAGAAACACGTAGCAGTTATGCTGCTGTGTGTTCGGCAAGAACAACAAGGAGGCATCTTCATAGGTGTAGAGCCTGCCAGACCTCGGTAGAGGGAACCGCCTTCATGGCCAATGCTGTACTCAACAATGGAACTCCGAGCATCTGAGCTCAGGTATTTTTAACGATTCAGAACGCCTTAGGTGTTTTCCTGACAGCACATGCAGATCATTACCAATCAACATCAGCCACAGAAATCCCACACCTGCAGACAATACAAAATGCCAACGCCTGTGCATCCCTTTTACCAACAGTGCACAAGAACAATTATTTTGTATATTACTAAAAATAAAGTTCCACGACAGATACATTCAAAGTATAAGTCAAGTAACAATTTTCGATAGAGTAAGATGTGAAGCACTACCAAGAAAGCTTCGAACTCTACATGTAGTATTGTAATATATCAAACCATGTATCTACACTTAATCATTAAAATATGCCTTCATTTCCAGCTGCCTCTTAGTGCTACGCAAGGTTGTCTCTGTGTCCTTCAAAGCAAGATGTCCACTCTTTCAAACACTTTTCTTGTTTTGGAAAAATATTTTTAACTACTTACAGCATCATATCATGGGTTTATTACTATAATTTTAGGTTAGAAAACTTTTTAGAAATGTATGATTCCATTTCTAATCCAGGAAATATTAATGTGTATAACTCCTATCAAAATGTTATTTCAATTTTTTTTTCCAGTGTAAAAGGTGTCTGAAAACAAAGAACTTAAGGTATGGCTCCTTGCTTTATCTTCTTGGCTATATTACTGGACTGTTCTTTTTTTCCTCTCTTAGTGTGTAGTGTGTGTGTGTGTGTGTGTGTTATATATATATGGACACATATACTTCTTGGTGTGTGCACACACGAAGGTCAGATGTTGTCTTCAGGTATCTTCCTCATAATCTTCCATGTTATTATTTGAGGCAGAGTCTCTCTCTCAACCTAGAGCTCACCAGTTTGTCCAAATTTTCCAGCCAGCAAGCCAGACGATTGTCCCGTCTCAGCTCACCAGTGCTGAAGTTACAGACAGGCATGCATGCCACCAGAGTCAGCTTTGTGTGCTGAAAAAGGATCCAAATTCAGGCAGTTCTGCCTGGCAGCAAACACTTTTCCCACTGAGATGTCTCCTCAGCCCCTAGGTTGTTGTTCTTAAATAGTTTTTTGTTGTTAAGCTTTAGTCTCCTGTGAGGAACTCATACAGTAATAACAGGGAAGCTAAATGGTTTGATAATGTTTTCATATAAAGTTTTTTTTTTTTTTTTAATAATAAGGGACATCTGTCTGCCCTTATGCTTTTAGCTGATTGGGTACTTGACAAATACAAAGGTAGTTTATCTCAACAGGTGAGCATAGATATAGAAAGGCTAGGAACAAGAACATGTGCTAATCAACTTAGTGGATGTTTTGCTACCTATGATGCCCAACTGACTGCCGTCGTCTTTCTTTGACACTACCAGATACAAGTTGCAGAGCTAGTGAAACGTATATCACTGTGGGTGACTCGAGTGCATCCTCCCTCTTGGGGGCTCATGTGTTGGAAGATTCATTACTCCCCAGTGTGATGGTGACTAATAGGGAGTGGGACCTTCAAGAGCTGGGTCTTAGTGAGAAGTCCTAGGCTGTTTAAGGGAGAGGCCTGTGGGTGTAATTCAGTGGTAGGTTACTTGCCTAGCACCCGTGAGTTCAATTCTAAGTACTTTATAACAAATTAAGAACCAAACAAATAGAAACCATATCTGAGGAGGGAATATTCTTGCGGGTGAATAACACAGTTCCCAGGGAACCTCCAAGTTCAGGAGGGATCAGTTCTAAAAGACCAAGTTTGGCTATTTTTCAGCCTTATAATCTTCCTCTCGAATAATGTGATTGCTCCCCTTGCACATGTTCCAGTGACTTGACGTCTCCCTCCAGCAGACTCTCACCGGAAGCCATTGTCATGTGTTTGAATCTGTAGAAGTGTGGGCTATATAAACTCTTTTTAAGATGTATTTAGCCTCAGGCATTTTGATTTAGTAATAGACAATTGACAAACAGAGGAAATTGACACCAAGGAATGGGGTCATTATCATAACGATTCCCGAACATCTTGGAACTGTGTCTGCAGAAGGGAGGCCTGGGCAGGTGCGGAGCGGTGAGTGGCAGGAGAATCTGGTGAACTCTCAGGAGACAAATGGACCGGGAAACTAGTCTCGGTGGAAACGATCTGATGGAATATGGGAGAAAAGTCTGTCCTTTTACACATTGCAGAGAACCCGAATGCACTGTGCCCATGACCTCAGATTTTATGGAAGATTGAACTCGAAAGTGATGAACTAGTTTTTCTGACAGATGACATTTCTAAACAAGATATAGACATAGCTGGCTTGGTGCTTCTGATTGATTTCAAAAGCTAAAGAAAATGTGGTAGAAGCATTTGGAAAGCCTGTAGTGGAGGGAAATGTATTGAGGAAGAACAGTGCTGCAAATGAATAGCTTTACCAACAGGAAGGTGACTGTCAAAGCAACTGGACAAGGGCTTTGTGGTCATCCCTGAAATCCTCCAGCCTCCACAGGTCCAGTGGAATTCTGGGAAGGAATTGTTGTAGGTGGTGACCCTCCATGCTTTTTACAGGGCACCCAGGGCAGGGAAGCCTTACTATGCTGCCCTCTTTTTCACTGCAGCCATGAATCAAGTAGGCCACAGGCACCTTGTACTAAGGGAGGACACACGGTACTGTTTCTGTGGGTGCGCACATTGCAAACACTGAGGAAACTAGTTGAGGGGGGACAGGGAACTAGTGAGGAAGAAAAAGGTGATCAGCAGGGATGGGAGAGGGAGAAGAGAAGGTATTAAAGGGTGGATGAATATGATCCAAATATATCACATACATGTATGCAAATGTCATCATGAAATCCATCATTTATTGTTAATATATACTCATATAAAGAAGACAAAAAGACCTGAGCATGGTGGTACAAACCTTTAATCCCAGTGCTTGGGAGGCAAAGGCAAAGGAATCAGTCTGAGTTAGAGGCCATCCTAGGGTACACAGTGCGTTCCAGGCCAGCCAGGGCTACATAGTGAGACCTCGTCTAAGAAAGAAAATAAAAAATCATATGGATCATGGCAACTCTTATAAATATTTTATTTTTAGTTCAATTTTATTCCAAATTATTTGTATGTGTGTCTAAGCACGTGAGTACCCAGAATAGTAGCCATGATTTGAAGGCTGGAAATTAAACTTGGGTCCTCAGCAGGAGCAACAAACATCCTCAACTACCATGTTTGCCACAGGCTTCTAGCTCCTCCAGAGAGAAGGAGTGGATGCTGTACTTACGGAGATACAGGAGTCAGGCTACAGAACAGCACCAAGAAAGCAATGGTCGGTCATGTGTGCACTCCGGAGGAAGAAGCTGCAGGATCATCGCATAGCCTAAGATCAGTCAAGTCCTAGAGGCGGGGATGTCCGAAGCCTCGTGTGACTCAGATGGTGCCTGAGTCCACTGGAATCATGGCTGAAGCTGTTGTAGGGATGAGTCAGGACACATGATGGGATCCCAGATTCCTGTGACAAGTAAATTCGACCAGGGAAATGCGGATAGCGAGTAAAAGCAAGGAATTGGGTCTGAGAGTTTCAAAGTGTTGAAAGCTCAGTAGTACTGTGTCACTGGACTGGTGACCTCTTTGTGGGTCATGTACACGGTGCTTGCCTCCTATGCATGCTCTGCCCCTTATGTGTGACTCTAGGTCAGGAGATTTTCCTCTTTCCCTCTGTCATTGGTTTCTGTCTTTGCCAATCTTGAGGACTGTCTTTCTGCCCTATTCTCCTTTCACAGACTCCTTCTCTCCTACCATAGCTGTCCTGGGTAGCAAGCTTGCAGAAGATACTTAGGGTCAGCACCTAAAACAGTGCTCTGAAGGGGATACTGAGCCCAGGATCCGATATACGATACACTGGGCTTCATTTGCACTTGCATTGGGCCTGTTACTGTTTCTGTTTCTCTAGTTCTTCCTTTAGGAATGGGAAGTATACAGTGTGGTTGCCAAGTCAGTATATATTGGAAGTAGAGCACATGTCTTGACTTGATAGCTTCACAGCTAGGACTTTGCTTTGAATGTTATAGAGGAGACTCTGGAAATTTGAAGTAATGCTTCAAGATGTTATTGTATGCTGTATGGGAAGAAAAAGTTCAGGAGCCAAGGATAAAAATCTGAGAGTTTCAACTTTTTCATTTTTTTCCCTAAAACCCGTATCGCAGGTTAATGTTTAGTGTGGCACATTAACAACATCTAAGTCCAACTATGGTGTGCAGACATGGGGCCATGTGAACTGAGTAGGAGTAAGGGAAGTCATCAGCGTGGAAGCGCATGACTGAACGCTGATTGGTTTATAGAAAAGCGACTGACCAGAGAAGGAGCACAGGCATGCTTTGCCTCTCACTTAGTGATGGCTTGTGCTATCTCAGGGCTTTGCAACAAGAACTGTGTCACAAAAAGAAGACCTCCTGACCTTGGGCCAGAACCCTGTGCCTCAAACATAGCTCTTTCCTTTAAAATGTACACACCCTGTGGTGTCGTGTTGTAACAGCAGAAGATGGACTAATCCATACAGCAGTCTTGGTACATCCCAAGTTCCAAGCAGGGGCGTTCTCAACAGAGCCAAGCCCCTCCAGCAGTGTCAGTACTGCTGACACTGACAGTGTCAGTCACACATTCAGACCACGCGCATCCTCAACACGGCCAGGTGACTCTGCAAGCGGAGAAGGTCAGGTTTCCTAGTCCTGGGTTACATAACCTAATACATAGCCAGAGCGTGTCCTTGTTTCCTGGAGGCCCAGGTTTCTATGTTCTTTCTCCTTTTGCAAATATAGAAATTGACTGAGATAAGATAAACCCTGGATAAGAAGGACTTCAAAACATTTGGAGGATTAAATTTGGATTTTCAGCATAGGTAGAAAGATCCTAATTTTCAAGTTATTTGGTAAAAACGTCCTGCCTATTATTTTCTATTATTTGATGATAATGGATGCAGGAGACCAGGTTTCCCTGGAAACAGACTCTGAAATGGAGCATTACATGCAGATGCTTTATTTACAAGGAACAGTGCCAATGACAGTGAAGGCGACGGGGTTAGGTAGATGGAAAGATGATAACGAGCCAATTCCGTGGGAATCTCTGGTGCCAGGGTGGACCTTTGAAGCCGCCTTGAATTAAGAATGGAGGGTGAGGCCCGGGAATCCTGAATGCATCTGTAACTGAATACAGGCTTCTTCCTGTATTAGAAACTGAGAAACTCTACGTTTCTAGAAGCCATAGAAGGACTGCCCTGAAGAGTCAGAAACCATGCTTGATATATGTGGGACTAAGTGCTGTGGATCGGAGGACGAATGACAGGTGCGATCTACTCCAGTGGTTAGTCCAAATTCTTCCACTTCCTCACCAAGGAAATAACTAGGATGACTCTGATAACCAAGCCCCTTTTTCCTTTCAACTGCTCTCTACTCACTGCGCTTGCTGTCTGATATAATAGGAAGGAGAAACAAAGCTATAAATTTTGCTGGCGAGTCTTCTGTCATAACAAAATAACTGTGAAAAACTTAAAAAGAGAAGCGTTTTATTTTGGCTTAGTTAGTTTTGGAGGATTCCCTCTATGATGGCTTGGTCTTGTTGTTGTAAGTCTTTATAGAGGCAAAACATCATGGCGGGGTAGAAGTGGAGATCTATCCTTCTCATCTTATGTTAGCTGGGGTTGGGAGGATGGGGAGGGGGGAGAGAGGATGAGAGAGGAAAGAAAGGGAGGGAGAGAGAGAGAATGAACAAAATATACCCTTTAAGGGCACGCTCTGAGCAACCTGCTTTCTATAACTACACAACTGGGACTCTAACCTTCAAGACTTTTCACATGTGCATACTCACATGTTTTTGAGGAAGTATTTACAATAGCAAAGATATTGAACTAAACTAGCTGCTCATAAATCGATGAAAGAGTAGAGAAAATGCGACATATATACACATTGGGCATTATTAAGCTGTGAGAAAAATGAGATCCTGTCACTTATAGCTAAATAAATGCAAGTAAGATATCATGTTAAGTGAAATAAGCTAGATACAGAAATAAGAATGCCTTGTGTTCTCTCTCATGTGGTACTCAAACAATCAACTTCCAAGTAGAATAATGTCTACTAGGGGTGGGGATTTATGTGAGGGATGCTGTTAAGGTTAAAAAAAAAAACATGGTTGTATGAGCTCAATGCTTAGTACATACATGGAAACATCACATTGTCTCATTAATGTGTAATTACCATGTGTTAATAAAAACTAAAAGTAGTAAAAACAAATGAGACCTTAGAGAGTTTCCCTTGAATAGCAGTAGCTGAAATGGAAGCAAAAGCCTTTTTTAAAAATAGATTTAAAGATGCTAAATGGAGGTTTGTTTATTTTCTGAGACAGCCGATAGCCATGTTTCAACTCCACAAATATTTACTAAGTTCTAAAAATCATTAAAAATGGAAATTTAAATGCCACAGGTGTGTCACATTTTCTATTTCTTCAGGATCTTCATAGCTACTACCTTGAATAAGAAGACCTTGGTGGGAGCAATATAGAACATTTATGAAATTCATTTTGAGGAAGACTTTGAAGCTGGTCTTCAGCCTCCACATTTACACCTAGAGGTAAGAGCAAGTATTTGTTAAATGCATACAATGTTTGCAAAGTTGTGTTACTCAAATCTATTCCTTCTTATCTACACCACATTTCTTCTAGGGAGTTCCTATGGTCATTCTGCAAGTGGGGAAACCGGAATTCATAGAGATCTGGATACGCACCCAGGTCACACAGCCAGTAAATAGCTAAGTTAGAATCAATACCAGTCTGCTTGATTTGATCCTCAAGCTGGCACTCAAATACTGAACTTGCACAGCACTTAGATAACCAGATACATTTGAGATTTGTTGTGTGTGTGTGTGTGTGTGTAGGTGTAGGTGTGGTGTTTGGGAGTATGGTGTGGTATATATGTACGTGTGTGTTAAAACTAAAAAAGAATATTATAAGCAAAGAACTTTATGGATTCCAC
The DNA here is from genome assembly GCA_026225945.1 of Cricetomys ansorgei. Lineage (NCBI taxonomy): Eukaryota > Metazoa > Chordata > Mammalia > Rodentia > Nesomyidae > Cricetomys > Cricetomys ansorgei. The sequence goes on from JAMJFZ010000558.1 coordinate 2,489,656, forward strand.
CTTAAATGCTATCATCATTTGGGTTACTTTCTTAGGCCATTTAAGGGTGTTAGAAAACCTGTAGCATTCTAAACTGACATATGTACATAACTCCAAATACCTCTTAAACTGTCTTACCAAAAGGACACTAGTGAGGGAAAATGTAAAATTTTCCTAAAATATAAGTGAACTTGGAGCCTTGGAGGTATTACCTAGTGCTTTGCTGGACAACACACATTTTGAAGCACTTTAGGAGAAAAGACATTAAAAGAAGAATCTGTGAATTCGGTCCCAGATTTTATATTACACTATGTTTGTGTGTGTGCATGTACACATGTGGCAGCATGTTTATTTGCATGTGTGCAGGTCAGAGGACAACTCGTGGGAGTCAATTCTATCCTTTGTAGGTCTCGGGGATAAACCTCAGGTCAGCAGACATGGCCTCAGGTGCCTTTGCTCACTGAGCCATTCTGCCAGCCCCTTAGTATTTATTTAACTTATTTTTCCTGCTTAGTATTTATTTAACTTATTTTTCTTCTAGTAAACTCATTGCTAAGTTAGTTGTTTGCACTTCTATGCCTTTTCATCTTTGTGATGCCTTTAAGCCTGTCCTTGCTACTGTGTTTCATAAAACATTGAATTAGATTATGTAGACGAAGCTATGTCACATGTACCTGTTATTAAAGTGTATGGATACGCACAGAAAGCATAGTCTACAAACAGAATAGCTTGTTCTCTAGGCATGTACAGCTTGAAGAGCTCTCTGAGTTTGTCTCTGCTCTTCACTCCCTTTAACTGGATATCATGGGTATTGGCAACGTTTCTTTTGGAGGGAAACAGACAGCTGGGATTTTTCCAACCCCGCGCCCCCCCCCCCCCCCCCCCGCACACACACACTCCCTTTTCTCCTATCTGTAAGTTCAGGCAAGTGACTGGCAATCTCAGGTTTTATAAGGAGAAGAGCACAGGCTTCCTTTCAGCAGGATAAAGGTGAGAAAAATCTAAGAATAAAAGGCAAATTGGGAAACACTGAAGGATTTGAAAATGCCAGAGCACAAATATACTGTTAGGTGAAAAAAATTTTTTTTTGAAAGAGAAATGGTTAGGAGAAAATCGTATTAATCTGCTTCGGTCATCTTGGAAAGTAATTTCAGATAGACCACAAATGTCAGAGAAACTGTACACGTGGAAGCAGCGGGAAGGGTCAATTAAGCACAGGAGATGCAGGAAGCAGGTACACTGTGGATCTGAATCTCGGATTTGTGTACGGATGGCTACCACTGGAAGGAGACAGGCATCAGACGAGGCTGGTTCTGAAGGGGCCACAGAGAAGGTGAACAGGCTACTGTGTTAGAAGTTTCCATCACCTTACAAAGAACAGGAAGGAGAAAGCCAAACACATAATCAGGTTTATTTTGGGAAGACACAGCTGAAGACATTGAAGAAGTGGGCGGCGAGGAGGCAGAAACAACTGGTGTAGTCACTCTTTCTGTTCAAGAAAGGCCAAGGACAGAACAAGGCATAGCGGTTGACTAAAGTGAACCAGTAAGGAGGGTATGTAAACAAAATCACAGGATAAAATGGCTAAAGGCTCAAGGGAAAGGCAAAAGGGAAAGGGAAAGGGAAAGATGAGCTTTGAGATAGAAGAATCAAACACTGGCTTTGACTTTAGTGCCTGGAAGAATATATCCCCTCAGAACCAGGCTGGGAAGAACTATTGCATTTGACACTGAGGAGAAGAGACCAAAGGCTATAAATCACCCATGAGAACAAGTTCTGTCAAGCTGCAGAGAGCTCAGAACTGAGTGGAACCAGGCGACCTGTCTCTGTGACTTTCTCCAGCAGCATCTGGCAGCTCGGGACTCAGAGACTAAAAGGCAGATGACTGTACTTACCTATTCTTGGGGATTAGAATGGCAGCTCTTAGGCAGGAGAGTGTGACAATCTAATAAAATGACTGACCCTAACGTCAAGGCTGCTTAGGCAAGCAAATGAAGCCAGAAGAGGGACTGATGATCTGCGACAGCAGCGAGCTATCAAGGGATGGGGAGTAATAATGAGGTTGAGAAACAGATTTCATTAGAAGTGGAGACATGAGAGACTTCTAATGATAGGCATTTGTGTGCAAAGTCTGTTGCAATTTGTATTCAAACTGGACTGGAAGAGAAAAGCCACAATGTGATAATACTAGAGTTGAAGATTTGGGGTAGGGTTGACCTTAACTAAAGCCTATTGCGGTTTTATTATTAACCAGATTTTGCACAAGCCATCAGAAGGAATGCAAATGGGTAAACCTGACAATTATTCTTTGTGACATTTTTTTTTAAATTCACACACGAGTTAAAAAATTATGACTATTTTATTAATAAATTTCCCTATAATAAGAATCCCCTTAGTCTTTGCAGTAAGCCATGCTACTTTCCCTTTAAAGATACTTCAAGAGAAGGTAGAACAGTTTAGCAATTTACCAGTGTTTGCTTCTTTGCTTGTTGATGGGATGATGTGTTAAACACCAGACAAAAGCCAATCTGCATGGGGAAACGTTTATTTCAAAGGTTCAGTCCATCACGGTGGCAGGGAAATGAGGCAGCCAGTCACAGTGCATCCATTGTTAGGGACAGCAAGCAATGGGTGCTGGGGCTGTCTCCGTCCCCTCTCCTCTCTTTTCCGTCCAGGACTCTGGCCCGTAACCTGTACCACCTCGCACTCACTCTTACAGTTGGTTTTACCATTTTCATTAACCCACCTTAGAAACTCATTGGCTGACACGCCCAGACGTTTGTAATTCTAGATCCTATCGAGTTGACCATGAATAGGATTGACCAGGCTACCCCAGGTCACTGAGGGGAAACATGGCAGACGGGAGAACCCTGCACAAGTCATCTAACTGCACAGTGACGACTTCTTTAAGCCTGTTGCCCTGGGTCTAGGTTGGAGGTTTGTATTTGCCTTTGGCTTAAAATGCTTCCGTGGTTTCCTTAATGCTCAGGGTTGTGCGTATGTGCTCATTTCCACATCTGGCTTATTCCTAGTTCAAAACCAAATGTGTATTTAATGATACTCTTAACTTTTGTAAGTACAATAGTCAATTTGTACTTGATAAACAGATGCAGCATTGACTTTCAGCATGGGTGTTTGAGTATGTAAGCTTTCTCTCCCTGGTTGTTGAATGTGGGGAGAATAGGAATGAGAAGAATGCATGTGTGCACGATGTTACTGACGTCACTGATATTCAGACCACATGATATGAAAGCACACCTCATTTTAGAGAAGGAACACATGGCAGAAAGTACACTAATATCCCATCCATCTAGGTATTAGCAAATTTTAAGAGTTACCCTTATACAATGATTGACTTTATCCTTCTGACTATTCAGTTCAGGCTGTGTACTAACCGTATAGTCAAGTTAGGGTACTCTGGGGCGCGACAGGCAGTTGGTAAAGGATGTATTGGATTTGTGTTGCAAAGTTTATCCTAGCATGTCTGAATATTTTGGCTGCATCAACTTTTCTTGAGTTTGTTGTCTTACGTCATATTAAACTCTCAGTTGCCAAAAGGCTTGAAAAGTCATTCTTGTGTGGGTACCAGCCAATTGAAATGTATAACATATATGTACGATAAGTGTTATGAATAGTGATTGCATCAAAAAGGCAACTTCAGACAATTTCCTACATCTCCTCTTAGCCTGTGCAAGTAGAGAGTACAAGGACACAGGCACCAGGAAACGTCAACAATAAGTCAGCACTGTCAGGCCACAGAGAGGCCTGTAAAATGACTATCCGTTAAGTTCCTAGGGAGACATTTCGAAGCAATTTATGTTGTAAAGACACAGTTGAACCTTCCCAGGATCTAAAGCATTCACTGCAATAAGGGTAAGCCTGCATATCAAGCTTGCATGTACCTGTTGTTTGCAGCTTGGGACAGCTATAAAACTGACCCAACACTTGGGACAGCTATAAAACTCCAAAGAATCCTAAGCTAACTTTAAACATTATGAGACTTTTTAAAAAGCAGGGTGACTTGATTATGTGGTTTGACAGTATAAACTTCTTAGAAGATGATGTCCTATATATCGTAATGTCAGAAGCTTGGGCACTGTGCTGGAGGGACGAACATGAATACAGTGTTGTGGCAAGCCAAGAGAATCAGGAGAAGAAAGAAAATATTCATCACAAAGTCACACATGTGATGAATGGATTTTACTGGCTGATACATTTTATGGAAAATCCAATGTTTTGGCAAGTTTAGAAGCTTTTATTTACTTAAAGAAAATTTGTTCATACCCAAGAAAGAATAGCAGTTACATTCTTTAGTGGAGTTCTGATTTTTCTTTATTATTATTATTATTTTTTGAGTGTGTGTCTCTGTGTGTTCCTGTGCTGCCTGTATTTGCCCATGAAGACCTAGAATGGACAAGTTACCCCTTTTGAATTAGAATAAGTAAAATGCCTATCACAGTAAAGTGGGAATAGATGTTTCTTTGTTAATCTTTGTCTTTTTTATATAAAATTCCAATGACATTTCATTCAACTTGTCCTCACTCAACCACTGTGACAAGGTAAATGAATAACTTCTTTGGAACCAAGGTGCAGGGACTGTAGATCTTAAAAGTTTGGACCATTTAGGGCACCTGTCTGTATAAATCAATCCAAACTCCCACGATTTAAATTTATCTCCTGATACGATATCAGTCCTTGAGGTCTGAAAAAGCTCTATTCTGAACTCTTGCTGCATCTAAAAAATCGTGGCTTTGTGCTAGAGTCCCTTCAAATTTCTTAGTTTTAAAATGGCTGTTGGTCTAGAAAATACCTAGTTTGTAAAAACTGATTGCAAGAACATTCAGTTTTTATAGTTTGCTCCCTCTTTTTAGTAGAAAATTATATGAGTTAAAATTTAGGTCTTGGCCACATAATAATTTCAGTCAACCATCAAATTATTTTTGATTATTTAATCACAGCATGATGAATATCAAACCAATGAATATTTGAAGCCATTTTCTTTTCTGGATATTTTGAGAACCTATAATTAGTTTTAGAACCAACACCAACAACTAGAGAATAAGATAAAATGAGGGTGGTTATGCTGTGTAGGGCTGTCAAGAAAATGCCCGCTTGGCTTTAAAGAAAGTAATCCTGAAAAATTAATGTTTGAGAAAATAAACTAGAGCATAGTTTTATGTTAATGTTATATTAATAATAAAATCTGTTGCTTATGCAGGCATCTCAGCTTTAATTTGGGCATTTATCTGCTTTGTAGTGTATGCATGGAGCTAGGTATGGCAAATTTAACTGCTTTCTTTCTTTGGCATTAATGTAAGAAGCTAGTCTCTCCAAGACTAATTTTAATGTTTAGAATAATTGAAATTAAGAGTGTAGTCTGCCTCTCTCTCTCTCTTTCTCTCTCACTTTGCGATAGAGTTTTTCTGTATAGCTCTGGCTGACCTGGAATGCACTCTGTAGACCAGGCTAGCCTCCAACTTAAAGATCTGCCTGCCTCTACCTTCCACTGGGAATAAGGGTGTGTACTACCACTGCCTGGATCAAGAGTGTAGTCTCTTACAAAGAGTGACTAACAGTAAAAAATGGTAATATTCCATAATATTATTAGTAAGTTCTGTGCTGATAAAGAAAATACATTGAACAATCATGTTAGGTAATTTTTTTTTGTTGTTATGGTAATAGACTGGACAAGGAACAACTTAAAGGAAGGAGGCTTCCTCTAGCCTTTAAGAAGAAGCACGGTCCATCATGGCAGGAAACTATGATTACAGGAGCTGGAGGCATCTGGTCACATTGCACCATAGTCAGGAAGAAGAGACCTCGGACAGCTAGTCTGCTCTCTCCTTTTCATATTGTTCAGGGCATTATAAATGTGGCTACCTATGGAAAGGTGCCACCCACATTCAGAGTGGGACTTCATACATCAATTAAGCCAATCTGTAATCCTTCTCATGCACATGCCCAGTTTTTTTCCAAGGCAAATTCTAGACCTTACCACACTGACTAATCAATAACAACAGCTACAACAGCATCAGAAGGAATTGAGCTTAATGGTATATTACATTGAAAGGAAATGGAGTTAATATAATTATTTAAGTAGGAATCCTGAATAATTTTGTGTCAATTTGACACAAGCTAGAGTCATCAGAGGACAGAAGAAGAGTCTTAACTGAGAAAATACCTCCATAAGACTGGGCTGTAGGCTACCTTGTGGGGCATCTTCTTGATTCATCTTGGTTTATGAGTGTATGTCGGAGAGCTCAGCCCACTGTGAGTGGCATTACCCCTGGCTTAGTGGTCCTGGGTTCGATAAGAAGTCAGGCTGAGCAAGCCATGGAGAGCAAGCCAGTAAGCAGAACCCTACTGCCTCCGTGTCAACTCCTGCCTCCAGGTTCCTGACGGCTTGAGTTCCCGCTCTCATTGCTTTTGATGATGAATTATGAAGTGTAAGTAAAATAAGCCCTTTCCTCCCTAAGTTGTTTTGGCCATAGTGTTTCGTCACCACAATAATAATCCTAAGACAGTAGGGATATTGCTTTTAAATAAACATTATTAATAACAGTAGGGTGTTAGGAATTCTTAAACACTAAAATTTAGCCCACAGAAGAATATCAAAACCAACCTTTAAAGAAAGCATTTTGAATTACTGATTGGTTATGTTACTTTTTCTTTTTGGTAGGTGTAGATTTGTTTATTCCCTTTTTAGTGTTAAGAATAAATTTGGATTTAAATAACCAAGTGAGCCAGGCAGTGGTGCACACGCCTTAAATCCCAGCACTCAGGAGGCAGAGGCAGGTGGATCTCTGTGAGTTCGAGGCCTGCCTGGTCTACAGAGTGAGTTCCAGGACAGCCAGAGTTACAACAGAAAAACCTTGTCTTGAAAAACCAAACCAAACCAAACAACAAGAAAAAAATCAAACAACAAAACAAACAAAAAGAGAAAAACAAATACTCAAATGACGTTTTGATTTAATAAGAGTGTTAAATTTACAATTAAAACTTCAAAATGTTTTTACTATAATCTAAAATTTGTGATATGTATATATAATTGTGATAAACTGTATCTAGACCTAATACACACATGCTAGATATGTCTACACAGTAATGCACTATGTGAGTGTATTAGATAAAGCTGCCACCTCAGGGAGCAGCACATTTCTAATGTTGGAAGCATCAATTTTGTGCTTTTACTTCATTAAGATGGAACGCTTCAGAGTGGCATTAAGCAGGGATGTGTCCTGCATAGTCAGCCATCAGTGATGCCCACTAAACTATACATAAGATAGTCAGTTGCTCTTACTAGCAGTATTTCATCTCTGTACAATTACTCAACCCTATGTTAGATAATATACATGTTACAGTATGCACACGCAACAGTTTTAGATGATTCATCTCCATTCAACACAGAAACAGCATGAAAAGCTCCCCAAATGAGAAAAGTTTCTGTAAATTTGACTTATCTTGATGTCGCGTTCTTTTGTGCTCGGTTTGTGGTGCCTGGTTTCTGTGTGAAGTGACGTCCAAGTTTTCAAATGAAAGCAGTTAAGAAACAAAATGTTTACACCATTCTAACTTGTGTTTCCTGTATGGCTAGATACAATACAGATGCTAAGTCACTGGTCTGAAGGAGCTTCCACAAATCTATAATAAAATAATTAAATTAGTGAGTTGTGCTCAGATCAGAGACCTCGGGTTGCCAACTCCTGAGAACTCGGGGAATTCAGAACCACAGAAGGATCATTTGGACTCCATTTGGCAGAGACGTCAGAAACTCGCTGCTCTTGGGAACGTCCTTTTCCAATAACATTTATAGCTCTAGATGGAAGCGAAAAGCACCATATGTTAAGAGTTTCCTGCAAAGCTTCCTGGTAAGAGAGGAAATAAATTCAACTTGTCACATCTGCTCGTGGGCCAGTCAAGTAGGATTTTATCACGGCCTTAAGTGGTTTACAAAACTGTCCTGTTATCGACTGAAGGGGCTTCACATTTCAGGGTTGTTTTTTTTTTTATATGTATACTGAGTTCTGTAATCTAAATCATTAAACTATTTTTCTTTTTTTGGAGTTTAACAGTATGAATCATTATTTGCTCCTAAATAAGGGGAATTATTCAGAGTAATTCGGCTAAGAAGTGCATCCCCATAGCCTAGTCTCTCTAGCTCTCTATGGGTTAGCAGCTAGAGTGCCTTGAGGTCTCCATCCTACCTCAGCTCAACTCATGGGTCCTTGTAGATTGAATAATTTAAGATGTGAACTGTATTTAATCAGACTAAATTGATTATCTACCGTTCCAAACGTCTCAATTGGTTTGATCCATGGCAAAGACCCACAGGGTGAGTAAAGACTTTTTATTTTTTTATTTTTATGTTTTGGCCAGAAGAATAAGTACCTCTTTATCAGAGGTGCTCAAACCTCCATTGTGAGCCACACATTTGTGAGTCATCTTTCCAACACTCACAATTAAACACAGGTAGAGTTACTCGGACGTTTCATTTCTCTATCATAAGCAGAGTCCTCAGTTTGCAGATGGACTGGAAATACAGCATGGCATGTGGTCCTTAGGACCATCTCCTAAGGAAGCCAAGGTCAATGGACGTTCTGTGTTGTAAATCAGTTCTCAACTCACATACTCCTGTCTTTTTGTAAGGGAGCAAATCCATTAATGCATTTTCTCTCATTTTAGAAGTTAAGGACATTTGCACTCGAAGTGAATACTTCTACCTTCAGATATGTCTGACTCCATAGGCAATTATAGAATGAATGAAGGTAGAAGAATCTCAGAGTGCCCTACAATGAAACTAACCTCAACATTTGTTTGTATTTGTATGCAGTCACCATTCCTACAGGGGAAATATAAAAATCTTATAAAATTTTCAATAAATCAGAGTGAAGAAAGAGAGACCAGATAATAAACAAGAAAGATTTAGCACACTCACCTATAAATTTATAAAAAATAGGCCATCGAGGGTTCTGAGTTTCCTAGTAACCAAAACAAACAATTAGTGATTCAAGTTGTTTCAATTATAGATGGATCTGTGAGAAGGTTACACAACCACAGGGATAGAAATGTCACAAATGTGAGTGATGGAGACACCCTAATCACAGCACCCTCTGTATTTATTCCTTCTCACGTTGCTATGACACATTAGTGGGGGAAAAAAAAGCAACGTAAGACAGGGCAGGCTTGTTTTTGATCAGTTTCAGAGTAACAGAAGGCACAGCTGGCTCACATCTTAGAGGATCAAGAAGGAGAAAGCTGATGCATAATCAGACATAGATGTAACCTTCAAAGGAAGCCCCTAGAAGCCTATGGTTGCCAGGTAGACACCGTGTCCCGAAAGTTCTACAGTACCCCCTAAACAGTTCTGCAATGTATCAGAAGTTCAAATACATGAGCCTATGAGGAACACTTCACATTGAAATCACAATACCATCTCCATTGCTTCTCCATCCCAAGCATGAAGACATCAGTATGTTTCATTGACAAATTTCATGAGTTTAATATAACTTGTAAACTTAGCAGAGTGCAAATTCATAAAGTATCCCACTGGTGTTGGCGCATTGCACAATTCTGAAGTCATAGCAATTCTGTAGAAATAAAAACAAAAGGTGCTGCCTTCATAATTATAGCAGTTTTAGAAACAAAATCTATGCTGCTCACCTTCCACAATAGACATGGAAATTTCCACTATCAATCATTGTCACAAGTAGTCCTTGTAAAGGAGACTCAGACATTGGTAGGCATGTAGTTATGGTGGCTATGGTTACTATGGACAGACCCATAGACATTATTCTTTATTTAGTACTGTGATATATAGACTGTTTTTGGTTTAGCCTTTCTGGCTCTCGGAACAATATTTGTGTTCAGATGTAGATATCAAATGTACAATTCCACAGTTATTTTATTTATTTATTTTTGTTTCTTTTTGAGACTGGTTTTCTCTGTTGTAGCTCTGGCTGTCCTGGAACTCACTGTACTGACCAGGCTGGCCTTGAACTCACAGATACCTGCCTACCTCTGTCTCCCAAGTGCTGGGTCTAAAGGCGTGTGCCGCCACTTCCAGGCATCCACAGTTACTTTTCAAATGTGCTCATCATGAGCTCTGTCTCCCTCTTCCCAAAATGTGCTGAGAAAACAGTTGTGTCACCAAGCGTATTTCCCACAGGGATACTATTTTGTGTAAAAGAAATAAAAAGTCTATTTGATTTATCACAGTCCTTTGTGCAAATATAATGATTAAACATTGTAGTTTGATATAATAACAATGTATTATTTGTGTTTAAAATCCCAAGGCTCTGAATTAGACCCTGGAAGAAAGACATGGTTTCTAATGACGCAATAATGTAATAGTTAGAAATGCTTGAGTTATGAATGAAATTCACAGTGGACCAGTGGCAAGCTCATGTTCAAAGTCACAGCGGTCTGCAGGAACTTCCTGCAGTTTCAGTGCATGCCTGCCTGATGGTCTTTGCTTCTTCATGTCTGTATTTCTCTTGTGTACTCTAGTATCATTCTTCTAAAAGCATTTGAAAAAAGTCTCAAGTTCTTGCCAAGGCTACTAAATACCTCCACAGAATGTAAAACGAGCTTGGGCATGTAGCTCACTGGTAGAATCCTTGCCTAGCACCTGTGTGGCTCTGAGATTAGGCTCCAGCATTGAAACATGGAACACAGAAAGAAAAAAAGAAAGCCAGAGGGAAAAAAGAATGTAAAGCTTGTATTTGGCTATGGATGGTCATTAGTGGAAAGTCGGGCAAACTGTGAGTCTGTTCGAGTACCCCATAAAGCGGTAAAATATATTAAAAATTATTTTCTCCTTCGGCAGAATGAAGCCTCTTGCTATCCACAACTGTATCAGAGTATGAACCAACATGCTTTAGCTTTAGAAATATATTTACAAGCCTTCCAGTCTTTCTACCCCTTCCTCAATCCCCAAACCGGCAGGTACATATGTTACTTTTGGTGTCTTAATGAACTGACCTGGATGCTAAAAGCAGTAGGTGCTCCAGACGGGTAAGAGATGGTAAAATACTGTAAGAGTAAAAGTTAGGTTTCAAGTTTAGCTACTGTGTCTAAGATATCTTTAAAAGAAAAACAAAAAACCTCCTGGAATGCTAGGTGGGGCTGTTCAGGTGAGGTAGTCTTGAATCTCCCTAGTCTGAAACATAACCTCTTGGATTATTGGGTAGGGAGTGGCTAGATCTCAGGTTGACCCTACTGCACACAGATGAGCTCCAAATGCACCGGATGTATTTTGTTACTTGTAAGCAGGAGATAGCCCAGACAGGAAGTACATCAGGATAGGTACTTGGCACTGATTGGACCTGCTGGGAAGTTCACAGTCTTAGGGGTTTTGCCTTTTATAAGCACTTGGGCCTCGTGATTCGGGGCCATTCTGTGGGAGCTCTGGAAGTGACAGCTTCATTCTGTAAGCACTTCAGAAGGGACGTGGTCAGTGTCCATCCTCCTGGGCAGTATTTAATTAAATCTGTTAAAGTTTGCTTGCTTCAAATTTGACTCAATTGTGGTGGTCTTATTCTTAAATGGATTTGAGATTTACAATACATTGTGGAAAGTCATTGACTTAAGAGATACAATAGCTCGTATTTTTGTTTACATACATGTGCTAACAGGTTTACAACATGCCAGGTACTGTTCTATTTGTAAGTGGTAGTTCATTCAGTCTTAAATAAAAAGACAATGATCTTTTTAAGGCTGGGTATCTCTTAAGTGGTAATTTGGATCCAAATCCCCCAATTTATGTCCCAAAGTGCCTCTTTTATCCAGTCTGGTAATGCATGCTTTTACAAGCTGCCTAAGACTCAAACAATGCTCTCTTGGGGTTGGAGAGGATGCTTCGAAATGCAATGGCAGCCTGTGTTGCCTGCTCCATTCTGCCCTTCTTTTTGTGAAGCAAGGCTCACATCATATCCTTTATGTCGGAGACCTGCCAGACTTTGGCCTGCCACACCTCCCCTTCTGCTGTGAAAGATGCCTGGAGAGATTGCCTGAGGGACTGTTAGAAAGGAAATATTTTTTTTCTCCTCATTTTCAAAGCCAAGCTAAACAATAGCAATGTTTTAAACTCCATCACCCACCAGAAGTAGGAGACTCACATGTTGGCTGTCTGCATTATGATGCTTTTTTTTTTTTCATTTTCCTTTGAACTACCCGGAATGTTGGGCCCATTAAGAAATGATGTGTTCATTCAAAAAACACAATCAAAATAATTGAACATCTTCCCCAGGTCGGAGTGTGTTAATTTTTTCTCCTTCGCAGGAATGCATTTGGAGATCACATCCATTGTGCTAAAGATGAAACGGGAGTGGTTTTGAGACTGTCACTAAGTAAGAGTTGCACAGATTCAAAGGTTGTTGTAAGTGCTTGAGAGCAGAGGTTTAAATCCCTTATTGCCTGTCACCTATCTGACTCCCTTTCTCCCCTCTGTGGTCCTGCCGATGAGAAAGCATGCAATCTGAACCCCATTCCAAGGGGAGGTCATTGTTCCCAAATTCTTTCTAACAGAAAGAGTCAAGATTAGAGGCAAGGTTTCAGAACTTCTAACCGAATAACAGTAAAGCTAGAGGAACGTTTTAAAACACTATGGTGATTTAGTTTTAATCTAGCATCAATCACATGCTTACAGGGCTGCAGGAGTCAGCAGGAGTGCAAAGGCAGTATGTACATGATTGGTACCTGACACACACCTAATCACTGTGGGCTGCTGGCCTTCCTCACTCGGACTAATTTCTAAATAGCATTTCAAAATAATCACAATCATTTCTGAGGTGCAGCTGGGTTGAAAGGTTGGGAGATGCACAATCATAGGCTGAGGGCCAAATATATCTAAGTCTGTGAAAACATCAGAGAGGTCCTTTGGACCACTCAGAAGAGAGTAAGTGACCTCTCACCGCAAGAGCTCCTTAAGAGCAGAGAGCAGCAAAGAGGACTCATAGCCAGCCCTCCCCTCCTGGACCTGCTGGATTTGAAAACAATACAGAACCAAGTACCCAGAGGCACTAAACTTGCCATAAATAAACATATTTTGTTTATTCATTCTACTCTGCTAACCGTGATGCTGAAGTTCAAGTAGGAGCCAACCACGCAGGACTCACTACTTGATTTATTGTATTCTATCTTTTTTCTTTAACTAAATAAAAACTCTCCTCCTTTTTCAGTATTATGATGTAGTCTATTTTAATTACTTGGCTTTGAAACCTGGCTTTACTCTTTACTAGACATATAATTATGTCTCTAAAATCTCCCCTCCCCTCTATTTTTAATCAGATAAGTATAACATTCTATCTGTGTCATCACCTATGACTCTCCTGAAGCAAGGAAGTGATAAAATAGAAGAAAAGTCTGGCATACAAACACCAAATGTTAGTTATTGCTAATTCTGGATTTTCTAAGTTTCTGATTTTTTCTAGTGTTGATAAGAGATAATGATGGCTACTAATGTGTGCATTCATATGTTATTTTGGACACATTTTCAAAGAAGAAAGTTATGTTCTTGATAATTGGGTTTTCTGGTGTTTGGATGTGCGCTGCAGCAAAAGAAGAAAGTTATGTTCTTGATAATTGGGTTTTCTGGTGTTTGGATGTGCGCTGCAGCAAGGGATAGAGAGACAGTCCCTTCAGCCATGTCTGTACGTAGAGAAGTCCTGATGCTTTCAGAACATAACTGCTTAGCAGGTCTGCTTAGAACAACTGGAGGGGGGAGAATCATCTTACTGAATTATTGTTTGTTTATAAAGAAGAAGAAAGAAAGAGAGAGAGAGAGTGTGTGAGACAGAGAGAGAGGAAAGAAGGAAGATAGAGAGAGAAAGAAAGAAAGAAAGAAAGAAAGAAAGAAAGAAAGAAAGAAAGAAAGAAAGAAAGAAAGAAAGAAGGAAGGAAAGAGAGAGAGAAAGGAAGGAAGTAATGAAGGGAAGCAGGCAGGAAAGAAGGAAGGAAGGAAGGAAGGAGGGAAGGAAGAGGAAGAAACTTGTATGTGGGTAATTTATCAGCAATTGAGTATGTGGAGGACCAGGCTGAGCTAAGATGTTTGGATGTTGTGGCAATCTGTTGCCCGATCACAGGGAACGGGGACATATGCACACACACCCCACACACATTTGGGCTAATTTCCTCACTAAGGAGTCGTACTAATAGCAGTGTCTTTGGGTTACTGAAGTGCTTACTGGGCAAGTGTGAAGACCAGAGTTCAATCTCCCAACACCCATGTTAACCAACCAACTAACTAACCAACAAAACAATCAAGACAAATGGTACAATCCTGCAACTCCAGCATTAGCGAGGTAGGGATAGGAAGATTCCTAGGACTTGCTGACCAGCTAGTCCAGCCATATCAGAGGGCTCCAATTTCAGTAAGAGACTTTGTCCCCAGAAATACAGTGGTAAAACTATGGAAGAATAAATACACACACACACACACACACACACACACACACACACACACACACACACACACACACACACACCAGTCTTAACTGCCTTAGATGCAGGATAATTTGGTCATTCACTCATTTATACAAATGATTTTGTAGGTCTCAGGTTCCTGAGGAGTGCCTTAGCATTGGGAACTCTCAGGCAGTGGGTGAGAGACAGGTCTGGAGTGGCCAGGTGGCTGTAGAAACATTTACAAAAGCTGTCCAAGAGTCCCCAACGTCCTGAAAGCAAATGGTTATTGCCCTGCAACAGTGAAAAGAAACATTTCGATTTGGATGTGTTTGCTTGTGAAACAAATGTTTACCACAGAAACTTCCATTTGGGTTGTTAGAACAGCATCAAACAACGTACGTATTTACTGAGGAATCAAATACTACTTTTCAGTATAAGTACTGTTCCTTTGGGGACAGGCTGCATCACAAGAATAATGTGCTGGATAACAAAGAGAAAACCGAACTACAAGATTCTAAGGTAATAGCCAGTGTGTGTAAAACTTACCAACTCTGAAAAAGTGACTTCTTCAGGAAGTGTACATTAGGATGCAAATGTATTTGCTATACCAGAGGAACAGGCAGTGCTGTGATAGAAATAAGACAGAAATACATTTTATATTACACATACCTTACATATAGGTGGGGGTGTCCACGTCTGTGACCAGGGCATAGGCTCCCTTCAGGATTCAGCGTTTGCCTCCCAAAATGTGGTCTCTGATGGCTATGTGGTAGAAGGTATCACATCTGCCTTCCAGCCAATAGAGAAGCAGGAAGAGGTGTGATAAGACTAGAATCTTCTGTTTACAGCAAGTGTCTTGAGTGGAAGATACTGAGGTCTATCCTAGGATTGGAGGAGGTAGAGGTCCCTCCTAAGGAGATATCGTTGTCAGCAAAATGTTTAGGAAGTATGAATATTAAAGAGGCTAGAAATGGTGTTAAATACCTTCTCATGAACCAGAAATTATCCATGTTAGTATTTTTGAATCTGAGAAATGTCCTAAAGAGAAAGCTACTTTTTTTTCTTTCTTTCTTTTCTTTTTCTTTCTTTCTTTTTTCTTTCTTTTTTTTTCTTTCTTTCTTTCTTTCTTCCTTCCTTCCTTCCTTCCTCCCTCCCTCCCTTTCTTTCTTTCTTTCTTTCTTTCTTTCTTTCTTTCTTTCTTTCTTTCTTTCTTTCTTTCTTTCTTTCTTTCTTTCTTTCTTTCTTTCTTTCTATTTTTACTTTTTATTTTTGAGACAGGGTTTCTCTGTTGTAACTCTGGCTGTCCTTGAACTCACTCTGTAAACCAGGCTGGCCTCGAACTCAGAGATCCACCTGCCTCTGCTTCCTGAGTGCTGGGATTAAAGGTGTGTACCACCACTGCCCGATGAGAAAGCTTCTTATTAATGTATCTTCACAGATACAGAAGCTGCAAGGGCCAGTCCTGACAGTGGGTTAGAGTCCCAGGGATTTTCAACATAAACCAGGACAGACTTCCCAGGAGAATGTCTCCACTCCTCAGCAGCTACCCTCCTCTTCTCCTTCGGTAACAGAATTTTAACCTGGGCCAGCCAGAAGTTCGATACACACTTCTCCACATTTATACTATGAAGTCAGACTCCAAGTTTTACCGACATTCCATGAACACATCTGATGAAAAACATTCCCTACCTGAGAGCCCTTGGACAAAACAACTGCATCTCTCCAAATTACAAAGCTAATGATAGGATCTTCTTCTCAGGGTGATAGTGGAAGCAAAATTCTAAGAACGCCCTTGAGATCCTTCACCGCTTACAGAAGCCTATCTCTCCCTGTTAGTCTCCTGAACACTAATCTAGAGGATTGTACATATATAATTAAGTTCCCAAGTGAGTTATGTACAGAAGGAAGTGAAGCTTGTACTTAGTCAAATCCAGTGGAACCTATTATTAAATCAAATCGAAGCCCATTTTAAAGGACTGGTGTAAGGAGGACTCAATGCAAAGATGATTCTCCATTGCAGCCTGTGAAGGTGGAGAACGCCCTGTGTGGTATGAGAATAGTCATCTTGTTTCTCCATTCGCTGTTGGGATTCAGAACCAAGGATTTGGGAATGCTGACCTAAAGGCACAATGGACCCCAATACGTGTAGCATTTAGGACCTGAAAAAAGGTCCAACTCGGGAGCTGGTGAGAAACTGGAGACCCCAGGCCTGTAGCAGCAAGGACTCGAACTCTTCCACAGCCTTCCATGACCTGAGAAGCAGATCTGCGGCCCATATGAGAACCCAGAAAACCTCACACTTTTACTTTAAAAGTGCAAAAACTCATCTGCTTCATGCCTGGACTTCGAACTTATGCACAGTAGGGGTTTGTTTAAAGTGTAATCTTGGGGTGACATGTTGTTCTACACCAGAAAACTGATAGAGTTATTATGAATATGATTATAGCTGTCTTTTAGGGAATGCCATTGCACCCCAAAAAGCTAACTGGGCATTTGAGAGAATTACTGTTCCTTTAAAGTGACTGTTACAGCATAGACATTAATTAGTTCCCCGTTTTCTAGGTTAAGGAACTAAGCCTTAGGAAAGGCACAGAATTTTCTTAACTGGCACAGATAATTTTAGTCGTGTTTGAATTTGAGCTCTGACTTCAATGACCTGTATTCACTGCCGTTCTTGTTAATTAAAAAATGTTAGAAAGAAAAAGACATCATTCATTCAAACATTTTTCTACACAAGCACTGTGTTTTTTTGTATTAGTCGTCTTTTATCCTCGTTGTGACAAAATACCTTACAGAAGCGGCTTGAACAAGGAGAGACTTGTTTTAGCTCACAGTTCGGAGGACACAGTCCGTCGGTAGGGAAGCCAGGGATGCTGAGAGCAGCTCTAGTTATGGCAGCAGGAGCAGGAGGAGGCCATGGTCACACTGCATTCTCAGTCAGAAAGCAAGGACAGCTGCATGCTGCCCTTAGCTCATTTCCTGTCTGTTGTCATCCTAAGAACTAAGCCTGCAATCAGAACGGGTCATTCCTTCTCAGTTAATCCTCTCTGGAAACACCCTCATAGAAAAAACATACACTTTGACGATGATTCTGAGTCCAGTCAAGTTGACAGAGAAGGTTAAGACTGATGCACTCTGAATGAATTATGAGATGGTGAATCTTTTGAGAGATAATAGTCGCATCAGAGAATGTGAGTAAAATATTCTCATGGTAAGGTTCTGATCAGGGTTTCCTGACAATGAGAAGTGTGTGTGTGTGTGTGTGTTTAAGACTTCAAATTATGATTTTTTAAATTGTTTGATTATAATTTAATTGTGTCAGTTTTTCTCTCCAACCACTCCCATGAACCCCGAACCCTATCTCTTTCAGATTCATGGAAGTGCTCATCTTAAGCCAACACACCCAACTTTGCTATTCAATGACATGTTTCCCTACTCATTTACTTTTCTGTCATACTTTATTTTTAATGTCACTGGGTGGGGAGAGTTGAAGCTCAACTATTCGCGATTTTTGTTTTTCAAAGACTATTTGAGAAAAGACTGTCAGACTTACAACTTGTCAAGGGAAATACCACAAGAAGACATCTATCTAAATAGTTACCCAAATTAATTGGGATTTCGCCCTTGTCATTCGGTCTGGGTTCTTGGTGTGCTAGGCACATACAGGACTACAATCGTGGATGCTGGCAACTCTAGCAGAGTCCGCAGACACAAATGTCGTTATGATCCTAACTCACAGATGAGCAGACTGCGAGGCCGCTTCAGTAGTTTAGCTCAGGGAAACTCACGGCAGATTACAGAGGCAAAAATGGAATCCACTGTCATTGATCTGAACTCTCAAGGGTTCTCCTCATCTGTCCTTATCGTGAATGAGCTCCCAAGGGTGTTTCCAATAGACCTTAGAACTTTCAACCTTGGTCTTTATGATTTAGTATACACAGAGACTATTTTGAGATATCAGCTACTAACGACTTAATCTTTTGTGTATGCATTTCGTTCTCCAGCAAGCCTTACATGGAATGTGGCTTCTGGTCAGTTCTATGCCAGGAGGGCACCTTATGGCTCATATGTATCTAACGTGATGACTTTCTTTGCTTTACTCATGTTCTTTCATCCAAATCCTTAAAGGCTAAAGCACTTAAATACAGCTGGGGAGGATTAGGGCATATTGAAAGGCAGAAGGCTAAAAACAGATTTCTCCTCCATGGCAAAAGTAATGGCTACACAGCTGCAGTGCCCGCACACATCTGGAGAGCCGCTGTGAAGTAAATCTAACATCTGGGCAAAGGTAGCAGATGGGCTTGTTATCAAATGTGAATAGAAGTCAAGTCGAGCTCCTGGGAATGGCACATGGACGAATAGGAAGAGGACGGTGACCAGGGCAGTAAAGCACACAGCAAGAGCCGACAGTACGTATACAATGAGGAAGGACCTTGGTGCCATAGCAGAAGGAAATTTCCTATCATTTTATATAAAGATATAGCTCTTTTTTTAAAAAAAGTCTCATTCCAGTAATTACAAACTGTCAAAATTGTGCTTAGTTAAATCTGGTTAATTTGCTAAACTTGGCAGTGGAACCGATGTTAAAGGTTGTCACAGTTAACATTTGGTGTGGCATGTCCTGGGGCACTCCATCATTACTAATTGAGTAAATGACATGAACAGAAGAGATGGACAGGTCTGTCTTCAGTTCATTTCGCAGAGTCCTGCTGCTTTGTAAGGACTTCTGCCAATATCTGCCTGTCTTCCAAAAGCTGGTGCTGGGAGCAGCTTTAAGAATTAGGACAAAGAGAGGACAACAAGATAGAAATCTCTTTCATTCCAGCCCATCTAACTTGTGGGCAGTCCCTCTTCAGGGCCTTATAAAGGAGTCTTTCTACAACTTATATTGCTGCAGAATGTTCCAAGAGAGGTCTGATAGCAAGATCTGGCATAGAAAAGGCAGACTTGAGAGCTAGGAAAGAGAGACTATTTTGCAGCAGACTACAAGTGTACTGAAAGCAGAGGGACTTATACCACCAAGTGAAGTGGGTTTTAGCTCCTTATCTTTGGGTCACGGAATGCTTCTGCCTTAACGCAGAATCTTTGCAAATGCTCCTATTTTCAGGTTGAGTTGACATTGAGAAATCAAGCTACTCTATTTGGAGCCAAACCAGACAACCTGCCCATTCTGCTAATTGGATTTTGGGATCTGTGTTGAGGTAGCCTGAACTGGACGTTGGTTCATCACTGCACGGATGCCAAATTGATTGGCCTAGGAGAACACAGAAGCCCACTCAGAAAGTGAGCCAGATGGCTGTGCTGTGGACATTTTCAAAATGTCTATGTGTGGTTGCTCTCATTTGGTGACTCTTTTATTTTTCACTGATCAATTAAACTTGCCTAGCTACTTGGATTGTTATAATTGCTGAGTTTTCTCAGAATTAAATACTCTAAGTTAAATCAACTAACATTTAGCAAACGGGAGCTACTTCTGCATCTTTCCCTAAGAGCCCTCCGTAGAATTAACAGTGAGGTGCTAATTGCAAATGATTAAGTGCTCACCAGTCTTGGAGTTCTTTCTTTAATATTAATGAGATGGATTAGCATGGAACATGTATTCTATTAATATTATAAATGGAAATCTGCATGGATCACTGAGTGCTGCTTTGTATTAGAAAAGAACGCTTAGTTTAAACGAGTAAAAAAAATTCTAAAATGTGTCTTCCTATCAATTAAGAAGTAAAGTTAGTGAGGAAAAATATTTAAATATCATTAATTTAGAATGAGAAGGTAGTGTTTTAGCAATGACCACAGTTGCAAACTTTTACATGAAACTTTCACCTGTCTCTATGAGTAGGTAGAGTGCATTATATTAGCTCGGATTCTTCTGTAAAGCACATGCAGAAACTATTTCACTCCAGAATACTAAAAGGAATGACTTGGCATTTTCCTGCTATGTCAGACATGTGCACTCATTTCCAACATTACTACTTTGCCATTAAAAAAAAAAACTAATTAATTTCTCCTGCTTGTTTGGAAACATCAGATGACCACTTTTCTTTTATTGAAGAAGAGTTAGTAATCTCCCCTCCCTTCTTTCCCATGAAGATTCCTTTTTTAAAAGCTTTGATTTTACACATTGTTGTTTCAGAACTGACCACAGTGAATCAATGTATTTGTTATGCTGGATGACACGGAGATTTTTCTTAGGAGCAAGCCCTGCCAGACCTCAGCAGAGGGAACCATCATCCTGGCCAGCACCATACTGGACAGTGGAACCCCGAGCATCTGAACTCAGGTGTTTTTATTGATTCAGAACCCTCAGGTGTTCTACTGATAGCACATGCAGACCATTAGCAATCAAACCGCCCCCCACATAAATCCAGCACCTGCAGACAATATAAAAGGCCAAGACCTAGGGAGCCCCTCACCCTACAATGCACAAAACAATATTTTAAACACAACTAAAAATGAACTTCTATAACAGATCAACAAAGTGTCTAAGCTGTAAGAAAAGTGTCATTGTGTTTTACTCCGTAAGTGGAGTCACTAAAAAATGGCATTCATTTTAATAAGTGCTATTTGAACAGCTATAGCATCATCAAAGACACTGCAATGCAAAACAATTATTTTTAGCTCATGGTAAATGCCATTTTAATGCTTTTATTTTTTCACTTGCAGACATTTTTAAAATGAGAGACCAAAAATTTATGCATTCATACCAGATCAAGGCCTGTGTTAATGTGTGCATCATACTTTAAGGACTTAGCCCTCCAGTTTAGGCTTCCCTATACATATTTATCATTTGTCCTAGATAAACATGCATACAGCCAAAGAATACCAAGTGGGGACCGTTGTTGCATTCTTAATAATATAAATAATATTTCTGTTTAGATTATATATATTAAAAGCCATCTAAATTAAAGAGAATTAATGCAATTATGGAGAAATGGAAATATATCACTGAAATTTTGCATTCAATATCACAGATGTTTGATTTCATCCAAACTCTAAACTAATTATTGGTCAGTTATATTTTTGTATTAATATTTTCAGATGTCATTATGAGGGTTATAATTATCTCATCTAAGTACATAAAGTCATAATTTATTAGTTACTGTGATACATACCAAGTCAAAAACCTATTTAAAGTGTTTTGTCTTCTAAGATATTTACTATTATTTTCATAAATACGGAGAGACATGATGATGTGTAAAACCAATTCCTGGCCACTGTGGCAGGTAGAGGTGGCATGGTTTTTGAAGTATTTGCCAGGCAAGCAAGAGGAGTTGAGCTCCCATGCCTAGAACCCCTCCCCGACAAGAGCCACTCAAAAGAAAAAGTGGATGGTTCCTGAGCATTGATATCAGAGGTTGTTCTCCAGGCTCCACAGACAGAAGAACACATGCGCACACACACAAGGAAAAGAGAGAGAGAGAGAGAGAAAGAGAAACTGTGGCAGGTGGAATCTAAATAAGCCTAGAAATGGCCTGGCCTGAGCATATCCTCTTTCCTCTTTTTCTCTGAGTAAACTGGTAGGTAGTATATCCTATGAGTGATAGATGGTATAGCCACACCCACAACTGGGTTCATTTTTGAGTGAATCAAAAATTAAATTAATGTGTATAGGCCTGACCCAATCAAGTGATCTCTTTAACATTTTCTCCTATTGACCCTGAAGCAAATGAGAAGACTTGGAGTTTGATGTCAAGAGGAAAGCCTCTAGAAAGTTCAGGCAGTTCTAGCAGAGAGCTAGCTAGAAGGAGGAGCCCACAATTGTACAGACATCATGTTCAAGAAATAAATTCCATCAAAAATCGGCAACACTGGGAGAGAGCCTCAAACTTAAGGTGATATCACAGCATCGCTGGCATGCTGAACGCAATCTAGGAGACCCTTGAAAGATGCAGCTAACTCACAGCTAGACTCTTGACCTATCAAAACTACAAAAAATAATCAATTCACATTGTTATGAGCCACTAAAGCTTATAGTCGTTTGTTAGCAGCAATAGAAAACCAAAGATAATTTAGTTTGAACCATGAAGAATAAATTTAACTGACATAGTCACTCTTCTCATTTAATAAAACCTGGCTGCAAACTTATAATAGCCCACAAAAACATGATGTCATTCATAGCAAATGAAAACAATCATGTAGCCTCAAGTATTATTGCTAATTACAAAGAAAAATCAGCGTTTCATGATCTTGCTTCCTTATGCTCTGTGGATAATGTGCTGTTATCATTGGCAATGGTACTACCAATCATTCTTGGGTGACTTTGCAAGAAAATGGCTAAGCACATCTCCCAGTTCTCTTTGCTACTCACTGATTTCAGATTCAGATACTCATAAAGGAGGCAAAACATCCTTTCCTCAGACAACAAAATGTTGCAGTCTTACATAGCTGCACTCACCACAGTGATATGTTCAATTACATGATATTTTTTGTTTTTGTTTGGTTTTTTTTTTTTTGTTTGTTTGCTTGCTTTAAGGACGCTCAGGCTCAGTAGACAATAATCTGCTCCAGAATCTCTTGGGAAAGCATCAGGATCAGGTTTAAATGTGGCCTTGCTTGAATCATCCTTCTCTCAACCTCACCTGAACATGAGCCCAAGTGTCAATAACACTCTGCATGGAATACATCTCAGACACTGATTTCAAATATGTGAGATTCTGCTCTGTACCTGCCTTGGTACAGAGCTCTGGTCTGTTGGTTAGCTTTGTGTCAACTTGACACAAGCTAGAGTCATCTGGGAGGGACTCTCAATTGAAAAAAATGCCTCTATAAGATTCATCTGTAGGTAATTCAGTAGAGCATTTTTTAATAAGTGATTGACATGGGAGAGCCCAGATCACTGAGAGTGGTGCCACCCTGTAGCAGTTAGCTACTGTGCTTTTACTCTCAATTTCTGGAAAGAGAAAGGTCAGATAGAGAGAAAGAAATCTATACCACCCTTGTAGGTGGCCATGGTAGAAAGAGAGAAATGAAGGAATATTCACAACCCTTTTAGGCTGTCCAAAGCTTGGAGAGCAGTTACTGATAGTGAGCTGGACCCATGTCTCACCTCAACAGCCTCAATCCCAATTTCTCTAACCAGTGTTCTCATATCAATAACTAACAAATTAACCCACCAATGACCAAGCAACCACTGCTCCTGAGGATTCAACCCTTATATACTCTAAGCAAAAGTTCCCAGAAGTCCAAGCAGCGCACAATCAAAGGAACAAGCTACACATGGCAAAACAGCTGCACATAATCAAATTAAATCCACCAGCAGCAAACAGTTCAAATCCAACTCATTATAATCCACCACACCTGGGATGGGGACAAAAACATAGTCCAAATGCCTTTTTGCATTTTTAAGGAAGCCAAAATAACAAAACTCTTTCCTAGGGTCCTGCTCTACCACCCCTGGGCAGGTGGTACTGGATAGTATCCAAAAGCAAGCAGAGCGAGCCATGGATAGCAAGCCAGTAAGCAGCAGTCCTCCATGGTCTCTGCTTTAGTTTCTGCCTCCAGGTTCCTGTCTTAAGTTCCTGCTTTGACTTCCCTCAGTGATGGCCTGTTACCCAGAAGTGTAAGATGAAATCGATGTTTTCCTCCCCAGGTTGTTTGCGGTCAGAGTGTTTTCTCATGGCAACGAAAAC
Organism: Cricetomys ansorgei; assembly: GCA_026225945.1. Lineage (NCBI taxonomy): Eukaryota > Metazoa > Chordata > Mammalia > Rodentia > Nesomyidae > Cricetomys > Cricetomys ansorgei. Next base: position 2,513,667 of record JAMJFZ010000558.1, read on the forward strand.
CCTAAGACAGGTGTGAAGTCACAGGGTCATCTGCCTTTAACAACTCTTGAGAATCAAATTTTTAAGACCACATTTGGCCAAGGTCTATTGCTCAGAGAGCCAAATTTTTAGAAGGAATGCCTAGTATCTAATATCACTTTGTTTTCTTGTTTGTAGAAGAAATCAGGGTCTCCAAGCTGAAAGTCACAATGAAATGTATGATAAGAAAAATCAGATTATTCAACGTAGAATCTTCGTTGTGTTTCTCAGTATTGCAATAGGTAGTACAATTAGTAATCAAAATCTAGCCAGATCACATGCATGTAAGCAAGCAAGCACATTCACATTCATGTACTCCTACTCATAATCACATACACACACACACACACACACAAACACACACACAAACACACACACACACATACACACACACACACAGTCATACACAAGTTTAGGTGCATCTAAGCTCTTAAAATTTTAACAGTCTATATTGTTTTCTTCTAGACTAGAGAGGAGTCATCTCTCTTTTTGAAAAAGAAAGCACTGCTACTCTGAATCCATAGTAAACCAAAACATTATTGTAAAAAGTGCCTATGAGAACATACATTTGTGGTTATAGACTAGTTACACTTCCAAACTGACCTGAAGTCATTAGAGAATTATGGTTTCCCTTTATCTGCTGAATAGTCCTGGCAAGAGGTTTTATTTATTTATTTATTTATTTATTTATTTATTTATTTATTTATTTGCTCATTCATTCGTGTGTATATATATGAATGTGCACATGTGATGTGTACTTATGTGTCTATTCATGTATGTGGAAATAAGACATGAATCCTGGAAGTTGTTCTTAATCATTCTACATGTTTTCTGAGACAGGGTCTCTCACTAAACCAGTACCCCTTCATTAGCTAGACTGACTGGCCTGCAAGCCCCTGAGATGTTCATCTCCTTTGTGCTGGGATTGCAGGTATATGCCAGTATGCCTGGCGATAAGGACATGAGGATTTTGTTTCATAGTTTTTATTTCTTTGTTATTGTTAGATCAGATAAAGTGTCTCTGAATGCAAGAACTGCTCTAAGAAATTTTAATGTACATTCATAAAGGCATTCCTGAAACAGAGAAAGTAAAAGATTCCGAAGACTGAAAAACAAGCATCTGTTGAATCATTCACTGTACTCAACAAAATCAAAGAAAGAACTAATCGAGTTGTCAGCTGGCTGATCATTAAAATAATAATAGATCAGGATGTAATTTTTGACATGTATCTCAGAAAATGTTCAAAGAGCTGAGCGATGTTGCCATGACAAAACCCCTTCAAGTCACATCTATTTATTTATAGGACATTTTCTTTCTCCATACATACGTTTTTTAAAGCAAACAAAAGAATTGGATTAATAATGATTCCATTAACATTTTACCAATAATTTATATTCTCTATGAGATGTGCACTATGACAATCCTTATCTCATGCAGACATTGTTTGTAATAATATTTACTTCCTGTATTTAATAAATATCAAAATATTGTTTGATCTGTTCAGTAGTATTTGCAAGTTCTGGAATGAATGGAAATCTATCAGAAATCTAATTTCCAAGTTTTACCTGCAGCCTTTGTGACAGGGAAGACAAACATGAAACATCTGACAAGAAGGTAAATTTTAGATGATCATCACAATGAGTATAGAAGTTCAAGGAGTGAAGGAACACATACAAAGTCTCCGCTCAGAGGAAGACCAGTTTATACAGCCTTTAAAATACATCTTGTGGATTAGAGTCTTTGAGTGCTTTCTACCAAATGACCCAGCTGTTTCACTTAATAAATGCTAATTCTTACAGTGTTCCAGAAACTGTGTTCCAAGCAACCAAGTAAACATGGTGAAACCCTCTAGCCAGCATAAGCAAGAGTCTTTGAGACCTGAGCACACTCTGCCCTCTGTTTTCTTAGTAGGAACACATGTATACTTTTAACATGTGTCTCCAGCACATGGATGCATCCCATCTCCTGTTCATGAATTGCTACTTCTTCATCCGTTTGATCTCCATCTGGCCTGCCTGTGATGTCTAGCCTTGTGCTTGACTCACCCCATAATTATGCACCCCCAGTCTATATTTAAGATGAGTGATCTAAAAACAACCAATGCGTTCATATTCAGAGGTATGTTCTGACTTCTCTTTATCCATCTTCGTGAGTACCCTGTCCTTGGCCATTTCCTCCTCCTCGCCACAAAGTTGGGTTCACAGAGCCCTTGTACCCCCCGTAACAGCCTCTGAATCTCTCCTTTTCGGCAGCGCATGGATATAGGTTTAGGACTGGGTGACTACTAAGCAAATCACTCGGATTCTGAAAAATCACCCCAGATCAATGTCTTCTCTCTCTTCCCCATGCTGTTTCTAGCCCACAGTATTTCTTCCTTTATGAGGGCATACATGAGGGCTCTGGCATACATCCCAACTGATGGAAGACCTCCAGAAAAGAGTGCTCAATTAGAAATATCAGTTACGTGCTTACCTCTTAATGAAGCAGCTGGCTTAAGAAGCTTTAGATTTAAATTATCTGCCCCGGCATGATTATTCAGTCTTAAGTGAGGCCGTCCACCAACTTTCTTATAAGTAATTGGCTGAAGCTACAAGTCCGAGTTGCCTCTATTAACAGACTGATTAAGGACGTGCATGGTACTGGGAGGCAAAGTCAGGTGCAGGACTCTGAATAGTACTGAGATGAGACACATAAAATGGGTATTAAGGTAATTTACAGTAGAGTTCATGTTAATATTAAGAGAATCAGTGGGCAAACTGATGTAATGGATGGTCTCATTATAATCTTCTGTGGATCAAAATGATGTCTTCTGTGTGGCCACAGCATCCCACAGTACCCATTTATTCTCCTTCCACTGATATTTATTCTTCAGTAGATAGACAACACCGTTGCTTTTCTATGTTATAGATGATGGACAGAAGGACAGACAAGGCAACCTATTTTTGACGATGGTCAGGGTTTACTTGGTCCAAAGGGAAATAAGAAAGCTTAATATGAACAAAGAGGAGCCTGGCCTGGTAGAGCCACCTTCATGAGAAATGGCCTTAACATGCAGCCGTACGCTGTTAATGTTCAATAAGAGTCTCACACGAAGAGAAACCTCAAGTCTCAGTTCCTTCTGGTCATAACAGCATGTCTGGAGGACTCTTTGCAATGTCCCTTTTTCTTCAGCCTCGCTCATGTGGGGCCCACCTTTTTACTTTTAAGCAGAAGTCTAAAGTAGGGGCAGATTGGAAGCCGTGTTCTATTGGCTTCTGTGATGGTTATTTAAATATAAATTATTTTAAATTATAATAGATAAAAATAATGAGGACCCACAAACTTTAGAGAAAAAAATATCATTTAAATTCCACTGTATCAAGCACACAACTATTAAAATTTGTTATCTGTATTTCCTATAGATGCATATTAGAGTACCTGCGGCAGCTGCTACAAAATAGGGTTTAGAAGTTACTGTAAGGAGTTGAAAATTGAGATCTAGTGAGAGATACAGCTAATATTTAGCCTGAGACTTGAATGCTGGTCTTTATATATCCAATGACTTTCATTTCATACATCAAAACCATTAAGTCTCCAGATGAGCAATTATAGATCTTTGGATTATCATGAAGGCACTTTCTAGTAGCTTTCTGTACACACAGAGCACACAGCACTTCGGAGACAAGTTCACCGGGAACTGTAAAGGTGAGTTAGCCAAAGCCTCTGGACCTCATAGCTGAGAAGAAAGAATACATAAATTTCTCAAGATTAGCTTGGGAAAGCAAAATTCAAAAAGAAAAAAAAAAACTATGTTTCAAGAGTCACGGAAATTTCTTACTGGAGGTCGTGCAGAATTCAGGTCCAGTTTGCATTTCTTCTGTGTTACTCAAGGACGTACGGTAGGCCTGGCATTACGTCAGTAATTGTATCTACTACAGTGAACAGAAGGACATTACACTTTAGTGGAGTTTACATTCTTGGAGGAGAGGGAGGAAATAGAGACAGAGAGGAAAGGGGAGTTGAGGGAAAGATCAAGGACAAGATGCACACCCTTAGTGCTGACCTCACCTGCAGACTATCTGCCGCTCTCTAAAGAACTGCGTACAACTTACGAGACATTTGCCAGGTTGTTGTAAGTGCTTTACATTTAATGCTTTATTAAATATTCGTAGCCATCCTACTGGTCTGGTGAATCAGATCATTTTAATCATTCAGTTTTGCAGATGGGAAGAAGAAAATAGAAGAGGTTAAACGACTTGCCCAAATATGAGTGCACCCTAGATGCTGAAAGAGTGAATCCAATGTGGGAACATTGATCCCAGAGCAAATGATATTTTATGTATGTCAAAGAAAGGAGGTTCAGGTTTGGAAGGTTACTGTTCAGTGAGAACACTGCAGGAAGGACCCCATAACTCTACAATCCCTGTTGTCTGGCTTTGGACAAACTAGTTACATTCTCAAATACACAGTAAGAGTGGCTTGGGTCAGTGACCATGAAAGCCCTTAAGAATTCTCACCTTGGCCTGTGACATAGCCTACGTTGATTCAAATCTACCAGACACTGAACTATGTAATGGAAAGTTTCAATGAAAGAGACTAAAATATCCCACAGGCAGACTGACTCTGCTCTATACTCCAAAATCTGCCTGCCATGGGCTCTAACACGCCTCCGAGTCTTCCCTGTTGGTGAAGGTCTTCATCGGAATGACTCTAACTACTTAGCACCAGTTCTCCCAGTCTTGACAAATGTTCCTCAAGGACATGGTTGTAAACCCATCAAAGGGGGAGGACATACTGCCATATGACTGCCATACTCAGTGCATAGCCAGCACCTGACTACTGAGAACCAGGAGTAGAGGATGCTGAGCTTTCACGAGGGCTCATTGTAGCCATTCTCAATATTTTCTACATGATAGCTACTTCTACAAAGATAGCTTTCATGTATGCACAACACACACATAATTCTTTACGCATTTCCCTCCATTGCAAGCAGTCAAGTTTTTTTTCTATTTCCAAGAACAAAACAGAATAAGAGAGAAGTAAAATAAAGAATAATTGAACTAACGACACGGCCCTTGTATGGGGCTGAGTGATCAGTTCCTGATAGAAATTAAGACTTGCTGACTTGTGAATCTATCAATAAGATCATAGAGATAGACATGCGTGTAGAGCATTCGATAAAAAGCACATGTAAAGTATACCAGCAACAGAGAGGAACAGAGTTAGAAGGACTGTTTGTTAAGAGCCAGGGCACATGCTGCTGAAACTGCAGTGTCCTTTCTTCCCTCCTCTATGCATCCTGGCAGGTCATTATGTGGCTAGGTCTTCCCCAGAGGTACAGTCATCATCAACACCTATGCTTACCTCAGTCAGCATGGTGCCCCTGCTGTTACAAATATTAATGATGTTGTGAACTTATTTAGTGTAAGTGTGGCTTAATGTGCGTTATTACATTATCCATCAGTTGTACGTTGCCCTTAGCAACTGGCATAAAGTTATCTCTGGTCCATTGCTAATTTTATATCTCTTTGTTGGGTCAGCTTTGCTGCTTTCTCTGCTTCATATTACTTCTTGGTTATAATTCATGGCGATTTAAAGCAGTCACCTTCCTATAGCTGTGGCCATCAGAGCTGATTGCTACAGAGCAACGAGGCCTGGGTACAGGGGGTCGTACCAGAGGTCACTGCCATCCTATTTTTCTTTTGTTCTTTAAGTATTCTCTTGATAGGAACAGCTAAAGCAGATGAAGAATACAGGATTTTCCTGTATGAAATTCTGCTATTTGGAGAAGTTTATACAGAGATGTTAATTATTATTATTTTTTTAAATTTTGGTGTCTTTTTCCTGTGGGTTGGACATTGATTTGGGAAATGTCTTAAAAAACAAGATACAAGGTCGTATGTGTTTTTTTTTTTTCTGTAAGCTAAAAATATGCCAAGAAAATAGTGTGCAGGACTAACTACCTTGCAGAAATATGTCTAATCTGTGTCTCTTAGGGTGATGAGTCCTGTTATGCAGATTTGAATCTGCACTAGAGTCATAAGGCTGGGAGCAAAGAGTTTATTTCAAAGTCAGGTCTATGATACAGGAATGAAATTTCAAAAAAAGAAAGAAAAACACTGTGCATTTGTTTGGCTAGATTTGAAGCTGATGGATGTCAGGATGAAGCCATTGCCTCTGTTTAAGAACGAAAGGTGTTTTCACATTCCACCAGGGTGACCACTCCTGGGCTGAGCCCCTCCCTTCATAAGTGCAATGAAAAGGCTGTACAGCTGTCCTTGGAGGTCCTATCTAAACACTGACGCCAATGACTGTCCCATGTTCCTTGTCTCTATGTTACAGTTCTGTGCTGGGTGGAATGTTTGGTATCACATCAATGAGATTTGGTTTTAGATTACAACAATCCGGGTCCCTAATAATAATGCTAATAGTATATTTGTTATCAGTAGATGCCTGATATAAGAAATATTATAGAAATGCAACAATGAACTCAGCCTTGATGATAATTCCAATACGTAAACTCTTAACTGCTTCCGAGTGCTGCACTCCTCTTTTCTTGATGACATTAAATAAAGATAGCATTAGATTCTTTTCTATTGGGCAGGCTAATTTCTGGTTAAGTGGAAGTGTTTGCTGCCAAAATCCCCGGTGTATATGTGCAGAATAGTTATCCATAGTAACAATTAGATATCGTTACTTATTAGCTATATGCTCAGTAGTATACTTTAGGAGCACGGAGTAGGAATTTGTGTAATTAAATTTAGATCTGCTTTATTCTGTGTTTGGCGTAACTAGCCAGTTTACCAACTTACATTCAGTATAGATCTTCCTCTACTAGGTCAAGCAAAAACTCTCTTTAAAGAATTTATGTTCCTTGCAACCCATCTTCCCGCTTTGACCCCCTATAGTAAAGCCTGAAGGTATGTTTCAGTTGCTTTATGAATAGTGTTTTGCATGTTTCTGCATAGATTTGCATGTTAAATTAAGAAAGCTTTAATTCCAAGGTTTACGATACAGAATTCAATTAATAAATTCAGGCAAATTATTCCAATTATATTCAAAACCAGTATTCAAAGTTGACATTGGAGGCTCAACTTAAGTATCTTCTTAGCTTTTAGCTTTGGTCTCAAACCATTTGGTCTCAGCCCAAAGTAAAAATCTCAAAAAAGAATGGAAAGAAAGATTCTACATCCCATATGACACAAAATCATAAACTTCCCCTGCGCAGAGAATTCCAAAGATAATGTGACAAACTATTTCCATTGCTCCGTAAGGCCTTCTGTGATCTGCCTCTACAGTTTTGATCTCTGCCATAGAGTGAGTTCTATAAATTCTCACTTAAAAATGCCAGCCTCCGATGTGACCACCTTTTGGAAATAGACTTTTTCAGAGGTAGACACAGGGTGAAGCCCTCTTTGACAGTAGCACTTGTAGAAGAGGGAGAGAGATAAAGTTGTCTCTGGGTCTTCATGCACCCATGAGAAAAGGGTACCTGAACACATAGAAGGAGGGCAGCCCCTTATATGCAGGACACAATCTGTCCCAAGAAACTGACCTATTAGACCTCAATTTAGGGAGTATAGCCTCCAGACAGTCAGCCTATAGTGTATGGTAATGACAGTTATGTAGCCTGGGTTGATCCTGTCTTCTACCATGGATCATGGTTCAGACAGACCTAGAAACAGGAGTCTCTCTTGCTCCTGGAGGATATCACATGTGCTTCTGGCTTTACGCAAAGTGAACTCTTCTTTTCCACCATGAATTTGGCATGATTTGATGATCATCATTAGGCCTTTGCTTTTATGCCTGTTTTCCATGAAGACATGTGAGATCGATCATCTTATAAATTATGATAGCCTGCTACTTCTTGGCCTTGGTTCTCTGAACTTCTTTATGCTTCTTTAAATTTTTTCCTTTTATTTCTACTGCAATAATCATTTTATAGTTATAATCCCAGGTTATTGATTTCTGCTTCTATTGTCCATTCTTTGAGTCTTTTTTCTTCTGTTTACTGGTGTTGTCAGCTATGTAGAATCGAGGCCATATATGTATATTTGGTAAATGAGCAAGTCTTTAGAAAGAACATTCAAAAGATAGATCTTGATGAAGCTGCTTCTTGTTTCACTCATTAATATTGTGTATTCGACTGTGGATTATTTTCATTCACTTTGCTTATTCATTCATTCCAGCAGCCGTACTTCTAAAGCAAGGCTTCTTTTTTGGTTTTCCAAGACAGGGTTTCTCTATTGTAATTCTGGCTGTCCTGGCACTCACTCTGTAAACGGGACTAACCTGGAACTCACGGAGATCCCCCTGCCTCTGCCTCTCGAGTGCTGGGATTAAAGGCGTGGGCCACCACCGCCTGGACAAGCAAGGCTTTTTTATACTTTTTAAAATACATAATCTCTTCCTGACCAATAAATGTAATGTGACTTTGAGTACAGCGGTATCTAAAACAGGGACAGAAATCAAGTATGTACTAAGAAATTATAAAGAAACTTAATTCAAAACAGATTTGATATACATATAATTTTACTATGTATGAGAGAATCTGGAGGGAGAGATTAGTGAATAATGGTGTTTGTTGTGCACAGGTGAGAAACTGAATCAGAACTGTCAGTTTCTAAGTAAAAGTCCGGCAGGGTCGTACATGCCAGTAATGCTACTGTAAGGGAGCAAAGATGGAAGGATCCTGAGAGCTTACTGGGCAGCTAGCATATAAGGAATTATTAACTTCAACTTCACGATAAATTGTCTCAAATGAACAAGTCAGAGAATGTTAGAGCAGAGCATTCTTTGTTATTTTCAGGTCTCTATGTGCAGAAACGAACGCGCGTGCACGCACACACACACACACACACACACACACAAGCAAGGACACTATTTTCTTATTTTTTTTAAACAAAAGACAAAAGCAAGTCTACACGCTAGTGAGATGGATGTGCTTGATTGTCCAATCCAATATGACCCTAAAATATACACATTTGCAATTTATATGCTGAGAAATGACAGGAATAATGATATTAAAGTTTAGTGTCTGTAATTAAAACGTTCCTATAAGAGCAGAAATTTTATGCGTACAGTAAAAACATTGCTATTCAAAGCACACAATATTCTCCTGTCTGGAGAGAAGTGTCTCAGGTTGCATTTGCTGGCATTGGGAATGAGGCATGGGAGCAGGTACAGTGAAAAGCTCATGTGCTGTGTGTTCTGAACCAAGTCTTCAGTGAAGAGGCACATGGCAGCATGAGTAAGAAATGCTAGGGACACGTGATCGGTTGCATGTTTAATATTTGGTCATTATGCATTCAGAAACTTGACCTATTGCCAAATATTTTTGCAACTCCTCATACCCAGTTGTACAACCCTATCCAGAGCTAAACCCATCGGTTTTAAGAACCTTTCCTCTGCAGCATAAGGAGGGAACTTGGCTGGAGACTGGTACAGGGGTGGGGAAGAAACAGTTGCCAACTCAGTTCCCAGAGAATTTAGAGCTGTGCCGATGTACGGTGTCACAGGATGAAACTGGTGCATGTTTTCCAAAGACACATCTTAGGAGAGGGCCGACTGTCACACTCCTTTCCTGAAATCACAGATAAAATATGAACCAACGCTGTTCAATTTGAAGAGAGAGAGAAAAAATAAAAAGCAAGAGCCTAACTCTCTGGACCCCTAAGTCATTGATAACTCTCATTCCATAGCTTGTGTTCACACAGGGCATGAACGAGCCAAATGATTTTTTACTGTTGTCAAGAAAAACACAAACACATTTGGCTTCAGGGCAGATGGGGTGTAGGTCACGATCTCACTGTGATGTGCTCAATTTGTACATTCTTTGAGATGCTGACTTCTTGAACTACACAAAGGTGTCTAAAGGCTCGAAGATTATGTCTCTTAATGTAATTTGTTGTGGCAGCTGCTAAGATGTTTACGCTGTGAATATCTCTGGGAAGGGGTCTGAACCAACGCTTGTGAATTTGGGATATTTCTTTTCTACGACTCTGAATATCAAATTTGCACATCATCACTGGACAAGCTTACTTATTGGGAGGTCACTGCTAAGCGTAAGGAAGGAAGGAACATCCTGGTTCTAGTAGTAACTGCAGTTACTCTACAGTCGTTAAGAGCAGTCTAGGTCAGGGATTTAGAAAACTTGCTTTGCCATCGTGAGGGCAAATCATAGCGCTAAGAGGTCTGATGCTCTCTTCTGGCATTTGTGTGTGCGCGTTTATGTAGAAGCACACAAACTCATAAATAAATAGATCTTAGGGACAAAGAGATAGCTCCAGGGTTAAGGACACTCATTTTTGCAGAGGACTAGAGTTTGATTCCCGGAGCATCCACACGGTTGCTCACAACCATCTATGACTTCAGTTCCTTGGGATCCAATGCCCTCTTCTGATCCCCACAGGAACCAGACACACACATGGAGAGAATATATATTTGTAGGCAAAGTACTAATGCATGTAAAATAAAATAAACCTAAACTATATGACTCTTTAAAATGTGATTCTATTAACAGGTTTTTGCTATCTTGCCCCATTTTATTATTTGGATAATTTATTCCATGTAACTTAAGAGACAATGAATGTTTACATTTAGTCTCCATTTCTATAAAATTCAATAAGTAGTAATTAATTAACTTCATGAATTATTTTATTTAAAACCTTGAGCCACAATGATCTGTTATGAACTGAAACAGTAAAAATAAGAAAAAAATTACATGCATATAGAAAAAATACATTATGAAGAAATCTTTGGTGTTGAAAAACTTGTGATATGCATTGCATCTAGTACCATCTATTCATGATCTCTGTCGTCTATCTGTCGAGAGAGACAGTCCTTGGGAAAGCAACCTCACACTGTAGAAAGTTCATCTGGTGTTTGCCATCCTGATGATCAGAATGTTCTTCATGTGACTCTTCCTCGCTGGAATTGTTCACAAGTGACTCACTGAAAATCCTGTCCCTCTTCTGTGTACCAATTATTTAAATGTTTGAAGACCAGTGTTTTTCATTCCTTAATTTTTATTATGCAGAGATTAAGCATTTCTCAGGCCCTTTAGCATTGAATCTGTGTTAGAGTTGTCAAAGTTCAAATCATTGCATTTTCAGCTAGACGTGTTGGAGTTTGTTGGTCTCTAAACGTTTCCTAATATAATGTATTGACTTCTTTGTGAGCCTTTTTTTTTTTTGCTTCATTTTGTCCTGGATCTTCCAGCTTTTGTTTTTCTTTCATACAATTTCCTGTACTTTATTGAGAAACTCCTTTCCTTCTTTGATGAGATAGCAATAGAATGGAATCCTTAAAGTCCTTTCATCTTTTCAAGAGGTTTAACCAGTTTTAATTTAAAACATGTTTCCTGCCTAATGAAGTTGGCATTTACTAGAGCCATTCTGCTGTTGTAATATCAAGCTAAAAATGAATTACAGAATATTTTATTTCCTGTGATAGTTTCTTGTTTATTGCTGGGCCAACAGCATTATAATTGCTTGAAGAGGGGCCCAGCTTCTGCCTCTTCTCTCTCTTTCCTATCTTCTTCCTAAGCCCTATAATCCAATATTTAGATTTGTCCTTCTATAGTGCTTAGACCGTCCTGTTGCAAATAACAGGCAACTTTCTACTTCCAGTTCTTTAAAATTCCTGTTCTTGGAAGAATACATTCGATACACACTGAAATACATTTATGGTGACTATTGTTCTATTGGCTTAAACCTTCTCTTGAAAATCTCCATGCTCAGCTGAGCTGTCTCATGTATAAGAAATCTTCCTTGAACCAAGCACCAGGTCAGTTTGACTGTCTCTTTAAAATACATAAATCGAAATGATGGGTTTGTATTAATTCTTGTCTGTTTACGTACAACCTGCTGCAGATATTTAGCTTCTAGATGTGGTAGAACTTGTCTAGTTGATTTAAGAACCATGGCTTGGAAGATAATATGCCTATCTATTAACTTAATTTGAAAGTAAAATAATCATGAATAACATTTTCATTTGAAATGTATCCTATATTTGACAATATATAAAACATGTGTGCTATAATATAGGAAATAACAAAACAAATTTCAATTTAGCCATCAGACAGTCTGAAGCAACAGAGCAACAGAGCGTTGCTGGAAACAGAGACTCCCCAAACCTCTGCCAAGTTTACTTTTCTGGATATTATTAAAATTGTCCTACTTTTCCTACTTTTAGATTTATTGCATATGTTTTAAACACTTAACAATATAGAATCTCCTTCTTTTCAATTGAGACATATATAAATATAATTATATTGTTGCTTGTAACCTCGGGTTTAAATTTCTCTCTAGATTTTATGGACATTATGTATATGTATATGTAGCCAAAATTTAATTTTTACTAGCACGTAAATGTTCTGTTTTACAGTATTATAAGTACATACATATACATGAATATATACATGTATTTTAAGTATACAATACACGTATTTTATTCTTTATGGACACTTTTGCTATTTAAAGTTTTGTAAACATCACTACACTGGGAAGCTGGAGAGGTGGCTGAACAGTTAAAGTTACTTATTGCACCTTCAGAAGACTTGGGCTTGATCTCAGCTCCTACACAGCAGCTGACAATCCAGCTCCACGAGACGCAATACCTTCTTCTTCCCTCTGCAGGTACTAGGCATGCATGTGGTGCACAGACATACGCAAAGGCAAAACACCCATACACACTAAAACAAGCAAACAAACAAACACAATAAAAATGCTATGCCGAATTTAGGAGTAAGGTAATCCCTGAATGTCTCTCTCTAAGCATATAACTGAGTGTGTTTACTGGTTATGGGAAAATGCAAATGTCTAGTTTGAATTGGTAATAGCAACTTGGGTACAAATGGTTGTTTCAGTTACACAACCCAAGGACAGATGAAGACTCTCTCTCAGACACATTATATCCAATGTTGGAATTCCACAACTTTCACTTTGTTTCCCAACCTTATGTGAATGTAAAAATACATATTTTTATACATATTAGATTTGCACTTCCCTGAGTCCTAGCCAGGTGGAATATTTTCTTTCCTATAATTGGGAACAGGCTCTGCTTCCTCTTCTTTGAAATGCCTATTCCTTCTACTGCCCAAAATTCTCATTGGGTTATTTGTCTTTTTCTTAATGACTTGTCAGTATTAATGCTGTATATTTTGTATGTGTGATAAATATGTTTTCCAGTTTGTCTTTTAACATTTTTATAGGTTGCTGTTCACTTTTAAGTCTTTAATTTACCTAGAATTGATTTTTGTGAATATATGACTTATGGATCCAATTTCTTTTTTATGAGTAACCAATTGTCTCTGGATAATTTATGAAAAAGTAAATTAAAAAACACATTCTTACCATTCCATTCTATAACGGTCTGCATGGTCGTAAATCAAGATCCCGTGAGCATGCGGTTCTCCTCAGAGCTCTCTCTTTTGTTCTGCTCAAATATTTGTTTAGCACAGTGTCAGGACATTGTCTTAATGGCCTAACCTTCTGTTCAATCATGATAACTATCTCTTCTCTCAAGCTTTACTGTTATTTCCCAGAAATATCTCTTTTCCAAAAATAATTATCCTCTATAGCTTGGTCTCACTTGGCTGTTCTGTTTTATTTACCTGTGTTTTGTACTAGTGAGGAATGAACGTGAATGAACGTGTAAGCCTTGCATATCTCAGGCAAATACAGCCATGGACCCTACTTCCTTCCCAGCCGTCCTGCAAACATACATCCAGCTCGTCAAATCCATAAGAATTCATGTAGCTTTGATTGTTTCTACACTGAATTTAAGAAAAGTCCACCCTTTAACAGTATGTAATTAATTCATACTCCTAGACACGCTTAGAACTTAAATCATTAACAAGGAGCCTTTTGTATTAAAATATATTGTCTAACATATTGTTACTATCAAATGCACTTCTAAATTTTTACTGATTTTGTATTGATCATCTTATTACTTTCTTCTCAATTCTAATAATTAGTGCATAGGCTTCCCTAAATCATTAATAAAATGTTTTTTTCTTTACAAGTATTACTGATATTTATATTAATACCTTATTTTGTTTTTAGGTTTTCCCCAAAAGCAAGGGAATGAAGACACACTCCCATCACAGAGCGTTTTGTTTCTAGAATTCCTCAGCCTGTTTTCAAAGCCATTCGCTTTTTTTTTTCCTGGAGTTCTTGTTGCTTGTTCCTATCTTTAAGTTTAGCTCTTGTTTCTTATTTATTCAGACACCAAGTCTGCAATTCTTCACGGATTCCCAACTGCACTGTGGAATTTCCTATTGGATTTTCACTCTTTGTTTTGTTTCCTGTTCATCCTTACATTCCATGCAAGAATCACAACAGAACAAATTTCCAGAATTTGACAGAATCTTGCATCAGAAAAGTTTCTCCTGGATGATCTGTTCTCATATAACTCTTGCCTGGATATTTCTTTGTGTGTTAGATAAGGAATGAAGTAAATGTGTGTACATACGTATTGAAATGCAAAATACCTCTAGTTATTTTATAGTATAGTTAGATACTTATATATAAAGTATAGTTAGGGATTTATATATATCTACATATAGAATGTACTCTGTGTATGTGTACATTAGCAACACACATGCACATATGAATTACAAATATGATTAATACCAATTCTATATAATAGATAATTGATTCTATATACATGTGTACATGTATACATATATAATATACAATTTGGATCTTCATTTGGATCATTTTAATCAAAAGCCTTGAGAATATTTGTCAAGCTACTAAATGCATACTTTGAATTCACATTTATGAGGTTCTCATATTCTAATATTAAAATCTAAAAGTTCATTCATTTCCAACTAAGAAGCCCTTAGTTAGTTGACCATGAAATGAGTGGCCATCATTTTAAAGCTAGGTAGGATACATGAGTTCCAACTTTTGGCATTGCTAAGTATCATTTATATGATAGTTTGTAGGAACAGTGGTTTATATCTGTACAGCAATGCCACCTGTGTTTGCTACCTTGATGCACTGGCTTCTTCTTTCTGTCAGTTAAGCTGTTCTTATCTCTGCTTGAAAGGAAGACTTACTTGAGTGTCAGAGGTCTGGAGTTTCTACTGTTTTTCTAGTAGATTTCTGATTTACCTGCCTGTACCTTTATGTTCTTTACAGAAACAAATAATTGCCTTACTTAATATACCACCTACCAATTCACAGGATAGCTAAACTATAAGATTTAATTTTGAAGTAGATTTGTTTTTAGCACAGAACGTTAATATCCAACCTATCAGCTTCCACAGACAAACACACACAAATGCACACGCACACACACACACAAGCGCACATGCTCGGACACGCACACACACATAAGCACACATGCACCAGCGCATATGGATATGCACACACACATGTACACATGCACACACATGCACACACAAGGTCACACATGCTAATGCACACACACACAAGCACACACACACAAGCACATGTGCTCACACACACGCACATGCACACACACACACACTCATTCATACACGGTACTGAGCCACCACCTTTTCTTCTCTCGTCACAGATATGGACCCTGTGTAGCTTCAAAGAGGCCAGTTTGATCACTAGTCTATTAGATACATATGCACATCAAAAATAGACAAGAGTTTCTAAAAAGAAGAAAACATGTTCATATGGTCCAAGGGGAAAGTTCATTCACTCAAAGACAATCTACTATACATATGTTATTTATACACCATCATTTTAACTGCTCTTCAATGAAAAACATCTTGTTACCATAGCAACTGCCATATTGCAAGCTGTCTTGGAGACTACTACATCATTGTACTAGACACGCAGAAAGGCACACACATCCTTAAGCCATTTCAAAGTCTGTCATTTTAACAAAGTCTAAAGAAAAACAATAAATATGTGTTAGTTATCCCCCTTTTATTGTTTTTGCCTCAGAACCACTCGGTTCTGCATGGAGTATGTTTCCCTTAACTTTTAACCAATAAAAGGAATGGTGGCAATTTATATCTCACCCTGTTAGAGGAAGAAACAGACAACAGAGCAGTTAAAGAAGAAGAATTATGATCTGGCAGCCCCAGCAGTATTGTGTCTATTTGTTTTTGCATTGGGAAGTTCATATCCTGTCAGACTTGGGACATCTTACTGTGCCACATGTGCGGCTGAACATGTGTTTTCATTCGTCAATGTGGAATTTAGACATACATGTGCTGTCTTTGACTTAATCCTTATTTTGTGATAATTGTCACCAAGTCAAGAGGATCACACATTCCTTTAAACATTTACTTGAAAAAAAGTACAGCACAAATCTGGATACCTACAAAATTCTATGTTGGTTTAATGAGCCATATTCGTAGCTGTGAGTTAGGAAATTCTCTCCACATTAGAAGTTATTATTGGCTGAACGATTTTATATATGTTAAACCCTATGTGCTAGCAATTATCTGTTTTAATTTTCTATTGGTTAATGCCATAAAAGCTATTATTATGTTATATTTTCCATAGTAAAACTGAAATTCATATGATAAATACCTTCTCCAAGAATTAGTGGGCACTACATGGCAGATATGCGAGCAGACTCATATTATGTTCCAAAACACATGCTCCTTACCCTGGCGCTGTGTGTACCAAATTCTTCTCTATGTTAAGTGTAAAGCATTCTGAAGAAGGAAAGGACAACTTTTGCTTGCCCGACATGTTTAATATTGATTTATTTATGTGTCTTAAAAGTTCTGATATTATTAGAAAAATATTGTGAAATTGCAAAGAAATGGTAAATTGAACTTTGTTATAAACTGAGCTTCAGTTAGTTAAAACATCCTTGATTCTCTTTGTGGGATGAGGAGCACTGAGGATTGGACCTAAGACTTCACTTTCACTTGACATGAACTCTCCCTCTAAGCTGTATTTCCAGGAGCCTTCTACCATTTTTAAAGCCTTTTATTTTGTGAAAGGATCTCATCAAACCTCCCAGGTTGGCCTTGAACTCACTCAGCTTCCCAAGCAGGCCTTTAACTGTAGATTGTGCCTTCTTGGAGGCTGTGGTGATGGAATTGTGAGGCCAAGCCTAACCGAATGTTTCTGATTCTGCTTCACACATTGACCTGTCATTTTGAAAGCTTTTCCTATAATTCTTTACACCTTTAAGTTACAAACTATAGCAATCATAATAATGAGCACATACTAAATATTTGAAAGATTGTTAGGTCTTGAGCCTAAACATTCTTTGTTTCTATCACTAAAACAATAACATTTTATGACAGATAGAAATGACTTCAGCTAACAAGTCAACATAATAAGAACAGAGCTTTCCGTTTATTTCCTCATCAGAGCCAAGGGACCCCAAATCCCCATGACACTTTCATTTGGAAAACAGTAAAATGCGTTAACTCCTAGCCTCTAACTCTTTTGAAACCGCAGTTGAGAACTCTGTGAGCAGGGCGTGATTACAAATGAAGATACGGGAGTCCATACCCAGTGCAGATTGACCAAGGCAGAGCTTAGCACAGAGCTTAAACATACAATGTTTTCAGGAAAGCGATTTAAACTCTGGAGTTGAGGGGCCAGCAATATGGCTCGGCGGGTAAAGGAGCTTGTCACCAAAGTAGACACTCTGAGTTCTACCCCTCAGACTCGAAGGTGGAAGAAGAGAACTGACTCCTTCAGACTGTCCCTGAGCGCCACGTGTATCCTGCCACTTCATGTATTTTAAGTCCTTTCCGTCCAGTCGCATTTGTGATCCTGACGTTCCTCATCAGGTCACTTTACTGTTGTGTTCGAGATCTTAACTGAGGCTCACCTGGTTTTAAATTGCATAACTGATGTAGCAACCATCATGTTTTGAGTTTCTTTTTTCACTTCTTTATAGTTATCATTAAAAAAATAAAAATTGCAAACATTTTGCTTCATAAACATCTGCCTGATCTACTTCAAAGTTCTTAGAGGAATCAGTTATATGATTTTGAAGATTTATTTATTTTTATTTCATATGCATGTGTGTTTCGCGTGCATGTACATATATGAACATGTGTGTCTAGTGCCCACAGAGGCCAGAAGAGGGTGTTGAATCCCCTGGTACTGGAGTTACAGACAGTGGTGAGCTGGAAGTAGGTCCTTTGCAAGAACAATAAATGCTTTCAACTGCTAACTACGTTTCCAGTGCCCAGTTCTACAATTCTACTGTACTGCAGATAACTCCACGTCTTTATTTACAAAATGTTGATCTTGTCAGAACAACTACGCCGTAGCAGGTTCCTTAAGAACTGCTTTTCTCACATCTAGAAGAATATTTTTGTTTCCTTCATTCTGATAGGATAAACTGGATATACAATGATCTAACACAACTTAAGAAATTCATTTTACACCTTTTTATTTCCAAATAATATATTTTCTTAGTGTGAGTTATCTAAATGAATGCCTTTGTAAATACAGAAAACAACAATGACATTTAAAAGTAACTATCAAATGTTTTAATGAATAGTAGGCTAATTTACCTATTTAAACTGCACTGTCTTTTAATGTTCACATACTATAAGTGATATATGTCAATTAATGTCCAAAACCGATCTTTCTTTTTTTGCACATAGACAAGACAGCAAAGGTACCTGTTGCTGCATAAGTCCTCCCTTGGAAGGTCTCTATTGGATAAGGAGACATACAATGTGATCTGCTCACGTTTGGTTTTGTTTGAGGGAGGAACTGAAGCAAAAGGTAAATTTGAAAACTGACATTGTATTCATGTGTAGTTAGTAAATTTTAATAATTAAATTTTATCAAATTTGCAATACAATGTTCTCGGTGCTCTGAATGAATTTATGTTTCAGTTTACCTAAAATATCTTTTTATATAATTACCTTTTAGTTACTGCGCTAAAATGTTTAGTAAATATTCAGGACTTGGGACATGTGAATAGAGGAAGTAATAGATAAATGTACAGAGTGTGCCAGTTTACTAATAGAAATGAGGACCATTTGGGAGGTTATTATGTGTTAACTTCTCCAAAGATTATAATTAAGCAAAAGTTTCCTTCTGTCCCTTATGAAACCTGTTAATTGTTTCAGGAAGTCATTGATTTCCTGTTATTGAGTCAAAGCATACAAAGCTAAACAGATGGCTTAATGTCACAAAGTCATTGGCTCATATAACTAGATTTTTATCACTAGGCTTCAGATGAAAACAGAAAGCCATGAATAATAAATAGAAAGCAAACTCCTGTACATGGATCAAGCTATTTTCCAACATTAAAATGTGGGAGAAAACTTTCAAGAGATAGCTTTGTAATTGTAGGGGGGGGAATCATCCCAGAATATGAAATAATACATTGGAACCCAGGGTATGAGAGTTTACAGACACAAGCCATGCTTGTGGTACACAACCGAGACGCCTGCCAGCCTTCTGAGCGCTCTTCCCACATTAAGGCAATATAGAGAATTATTTTGAGCATATTACTGTTATAGAAAATGCTTTCCATACTTGTTCATAAGAAAATAATCAGAGGGAGATAAACCTGCCTTCCTGCTAAATATGTTTATTTTTTATGTAACTTTATTAATACTTTACTAAGATGACAATAATGGAAGAGATATTGACATAAAAATGTCAACCATGCATGTTCATTTCTGGTTATTTACTTCCAAAATATTAATGAAACAGGCTACAAAACGTGTGGGAACCCCTGAGTAGTGCCCTGTTAACAAGCGTTGTAAGCAGTGTCCACAATGTGACGCCCATAGTCCATACGTTCTTTGACTTTGGTGTCAACAGGGACAGCAGATGTCAAGGCCCGTAAGGAAACAAAACAAAACGAAAAGAATCTTTTACACACCTCTTCTTTTCCACTGTCCCAATTTTTTTCCACACACATTGGATTGCTTCATTTGGAAGGATGGAGAGGAGAACGTCCCTATGGGATGCGATGTTTTCTTTTCTCAACAGATACTCATTTGCCGTTATAACTATGCTATTCTTGCACATACCCGTAGAAGGTTAAAGTATGAAGCAGCAGCAATGGACAGAGACCTTTCGGGAAACAGGTGCATTCATTTGCTTCTAGAAAGCATAAGTTCTCAGTCCGTCTCACCCTACTTTCCGTAAGAAAATTGATATAGGAATCATTGCGAAGATTTTTGCCCATGCTTCCACATTAAGATAATTTGAATTGCTATATTTTGGTTGGTTACATGACATTTTCCAATAATTCATTTTCCAATCATTAGTGTAAGACACTTGCCTCATTTTCACGAGGTCTGAAGATGAATCTCTCCGTCTCTCTTTTTTCAAAGACCATCTTGCCTATATGCCAAATGAAAGGACTTGCCATCATTGTTTTTGGTAATCCAACCCATAACCCTTGATCTTTTCCCATTCTTTCCAGGTTATGTTACAGTTAAACAAATGAATCAGACACAGAAGTAAGAGAAGCCTGGTGAATGTACGGAAGAAAGTGGTCTTTCTGGTAAGGAACAGGCAAGCAAAAGCCTTCAGAACTCTCTTCTCCACCCCTAAGCCTTCAGAACTCTCTTCTCCACCCCTGCGCCTTTTGATGCTGGGGATAGCATGAGTCGTGAAAACAGATGCTATCAGAGCTACATTTTTTTTGGCTTGGGATAAAGGGAACAAAGGCTAACAGAGTCACGCTGTTTTGCAAACTGACATACACACTTCATCTTTCCAAAATATTTCTGGGTTAAAAAAAAAAAAAAGCAAATTGCCAGGCTTGATATTGCTGGGGCTGCCACTGTTCCTGTAGAGCAACAGAGAGCGGAGAGTCAAAAACCCATCTGGGAGATCCGAGGATGGTGAACGGAGTCGGGTTTGACTCCTCTCAGCTGCTCTTTGATTGAGATTTTTGTGAACTTTAAGTCTTTATAAAACTTGTCGTTGTTAAAGGGACTATGGAGATTGTACTAACTACCGGTTGTTTCACTGCACATCCAACAGAAAGAAACTTAGAAGTATTTATTTTCGTTCAGTCTAGCGCTCCAGCCCCAGAAGCAGGGCTGCCATAGGCTTCTTCACGTCCCGCTTAAACCTTCCGGGAACCATCTGCACAGGCTCGGTATAAAAGTGAGCAAAACCCACGCTGCCATCCGTGCAGGCCTTTAATGTCGTCTGTGTTCTTGAATGGGTGCGTTCCATTGTAGTCTCAGTTTCTCCAGACCCAGGGCCAGATCATGATTGCAGTCCATAGCTCGGGCTGCTTTCCTCACGTTGAGGTGGGATCTGAATATTTGTGTATTACTTTACCGTGGAGAATACCTAACTAAATACATTACCTCTGTGGTAGATAAGCCTTCACATTAAATATAGGATAGATGTGATCGGCTGATAGCTGTCATATATTGAATCGTTACCTGGTAATGACAATAATTAAAAGTTATTTGGATTTGAAAATATTTCCAAAGAAGACCAACCAAAGACCTTAAAGCTACAGGATATGATCTGTTAGATATGAGGAGAAGGGGGATAGAGTTCCCCGGATACTTGCTATGACCTCACTCCTTTCCTTACACCAAGCCATAGAAAGCAGTCAGCAGGAAAGATAGCTTCTTTTGATCCAAGAGCTTCGGCTTTGGCTGTTGGGCTCTCTCTGTTGTGGTACTTTAAGGGTTAATGAACCCTGGACTAGTGCTTATATCAAGAGCTATTGGAAGGGAGTCATTTCGCCCCCAGTCTTTGTTACCTATTGGATCAGGGTCACGAAATAAAGCAGTAGAATCCGATAACTTGTGTTAAACGACCTTTGCCCTTCTAACATATGCTCTAGTGTATGCTTACAGCCACCAAATGTTAAGAACAATAAATGATCCGTCATGACAACAGAAGGTCATGGTGACCAGGCCTTGGTGTTCAGAGGCGACTTCACAACAGGACCTAGAAGTAGAAAAGGGTTGGGGAGACAAAGTTCAGGCTTGGGGTGACAGACTGCCTCCCCTTGGGATAAAAACAGCCAAAAGGTTTATTTACGTGATGTTTGGTGAGGACATTTGCTGCTGTTGCTTCTGTTGCTTTAGCCATTTTACTTGGTTATTTATGGTTTGTGTTATGAGCATAAAGGCTACAAAAATCCGACTCCATTTCCCCAGTGTCCTCACACCTTATTGGCTTACAAGCTGCAATTTCACACTTTGGGGCACACAATTCCTGGCTTAGATAAGTGGAAAGAAAGCCATGGGGAGGGACATTTCTGGAACAAAGTTGAGGTGACAGAGATACCAGGATTTGATGTGAGAAACAGAAGATGACCTGGACAAGACAGAATTGTGGGCAAGGAGTTTTCAAAGGATTGCGGAAGGCTGTCAGCAAGAGGGCTTCTTGTCTGAACAGCTGAAATGTTTTGTCAACCTCACTAAAAAGTCCAAATTTAATTCTCTTCTATAATTTAAAGTTGGACAAAAGGTAGCATGAACAGCTTAGAATTCAACTATGACGTCAGGCCTGCCTTTTTGTCCTGGTGCATTGCCAAAGACAGCGTTACTGGCTTCGAAAGTGGCCCCAAAGGTACCCTGCAGTATTCAAAGGGTCTGGGGTGGCTTCCTAGGATACGCTGTACTTTCCTAACATTTGGTGAATTTCTGATTTATTAAAAGTGGGTTAGAAATGTCATACTCCTATAAACCAGGAAGAAAGAAATGATCTGAATATCACTAAATTATATGTCATCAAAATCTTGGATGGGAGGGGGAAGAGAACTTTGTAATTAGATAAAGCTATCATAGAAACAAAGCAGGTTGGCAAGATATGGGTTTCTAATCATTTCATTAGACTTCCCTAAAGCAGACTTATGGGAAGTACAGTGGCACATTGAGTAAATTTGGACTGTAACTTTTCATTCTCAGACCGAAGAAATGCACACGCAAGGCTTAACTAAGGCTAAAATTAGTTTCCATGGCAGGTATTTGATTCTATTTTGTCTCATATATCTTTAAAAATTTATTGTACTTTACAATTAATATTCATGAGCAAGCTTTAGCAATTTACTAATAAAAGTAATGGCGTGCCACAGGACACATTTAGAATTGTTTAGGTAAAATAGGGTGAGCATTAGGATCCTTCGGAGGAAGAGCAAGTATCCAATTGTGCGTGTGGTTGTTGAATATACAAAAAAATTAATTTGGCTAATTAGTGACCTGGGTTTGATAGGCAATTACTTTGGCTATAAGAGTCTTGTGATTCCTATATTACTCTTTCTAAAGGGAAAATAGTATGATATAAGGACCATTGAGAGAAAGTTTGCTTTCTTCATGTTCCTTTGAAAGTGTGCACCAGCAGAGGTTTCCTGTTCTGTAGAAGGCTGCAGGCAATAAGCCCTTCGGCCCACCTTTCACCTCTCACATTCTCTGTTCAAAGCCTGCCAGGCCAGATGGCCATAAATGCTATCTTTATTGAATCACGAACCTTAGTACTTTATCTGAAATATGCACGTATTAATCAAAGTTACAAGATATGAAAGTATATACGAAGCATCAGCCTCTAAGGGACTGAGAATCCACTCCTACAGACTCTCCTATATGCGGATGGAGGCTGTTATAGCATGTGGAGAGGAGGTTTTCTTTGTTTTTGTTGTTTTCTGATCTCAATAACAGATTTTATTCATATTTGGATCAATTTCCCCATATTGCCCTTCTTACGCTAAGTGATTCAACTTAGACTACAGCTTGTATTTAGGTTGGTTATCTTCCATATTATATAAAACATAACCCTTTTGATCATAAACCATGATTAGAGTGTAGTCTTCACTGTCAATAAATTTTAATAAAATTTGGAATTTGCTTTACTGTAAAACTGACAGTTATCATTTTTGGGGGGCAAATGGATATCCCAACTAGAATATAAAAAAATGTTAAGATTGACTTAAGGTTTTTCTTTCTTTTTCTTTCTCTATATATTATTAAATTTATTTTTTCTCTCTCACATTATACATCCTGACCCCATCCTTCCCTCCCTTCCATCCTCCCAGTTCCCTCATCTCCTGTTTCCCCCAGATTCCCCTTCCACCATTTCCCCTCAGAAAAGAGCAGGCCACCCAGAGTTATGGCCACAACAGGGCATATGAAGATGGAACAAGGTCAGGCATCAAAGCTGAACTAGTCAGCCAGCAGGAGGAGCTGTCCCAAGGGCAGATAAAACAGTCAGAGACCTCTCATCCCCACCCCTCACTCCAACTTTTAGGTATTCTTCATGAGCTCCAAGACAGATAGCAATAAGATATATATAGCAGACCACACAGACTCCGTGCCTGCTGCTTCAGTCTCTGGGAGCCCCTGAGAAGCCTGGTCAGATGACTCTGTGGGGTTTTCTCTCCTGGCATCCTTGACCACTCTGTTCCCTGCATTCCTTCCTCCCCCTATCACCAGGTTCCCCAAGCTGCTGTGCTGGATGTTTGGCCATGGGCCTCTGTATCTGCTCCCTTTAGATGCCTGGAGCCTCTTTGTTGTTGTCCTTGTTGTTTTGAAAGGATACACTCAACACGGAAAAACAATAGGATCATCAGGAGCAATAACAAATACTAAGAACAATGAGGACAAATGCCACTGAATTTCTTATTGCATTCTTTGGGTGTAGCACAACTGTGTGGCCAATTCTTTAGAGGCCCCTTAAGCCCTGGTCTGTGACTGTTCCTTGCCAAGCCAGTTTGCCCTTATTTCCCAGAAACTGATAGCAATAAAGACAAACGATTGAAGATTTTCTGTTTGCAGTGGTGCCTACCTGTGGGTGATCCTGTGGACACTCGGACACTGAGGAGAATCTAAGACATCTGACAGCAGATCTTTTGATGAACCAGAGTGAAATTCTCCTGACATCCAGAACTAGAACGGCAGTGCAGCACTGTTCCACCGGGAGAGCCCATGGGATCAACAGAAAGTGAGCGTCTCCATTCACTGGGGCAACTAACTTGTAGTCTGAGGAAGGAAGATCACTATGAGTTTGAGGCCAGCGTAGGCCAGTCTGAGCTATGTAAAACAACAAAAGAAACAACAGAGAAAAAAGTAATATTTTGAAAGTGTTGAAAAACAGCTCAGTTGCAGTTATGAAATTGGTAAGCAAGGCATTCTGAAGCTGATGGCAAATCAAACTATGTGTAATATTTACCTGCTTATAGTCATCCAGAAAATTCGTCAGGTATTATGAGTTAGATCATGCAAAAATTATTTGAGTGAGGTCATGCGGTGTTTGATTGGATTCTCAATGAGAAATGTTTGCCGATAGTGAATTCCACACAACCCCAGGACTGCTCCATCTAGTGTTAAGTGGTGGCTAGAAAGCCATCACACAATAAAGACAAAAAGTGACTTTCTTAGTATTTATGCCAAGGACTCTCCGTCTGCACTTAGTTTCTGCCACGGCTGTGATGGTGCTGGTGAGAGCTGTCTTTGCGCGTACCCAGCACAGAGGCTTCCAAACAAAACCTTCGTGGTCTCTGTGGTTTCCCCACAGAGTCCTGTGTATTTGGCCACACAGATGACTTGTGAAACACAAGAGTTCTTGTCCCAAAGAGGACCAGCTTCCCCCCTCTATTGTACAGAATTTGTTCCAACTTGTCTCTATGCATCTGTCTGTATTGTAGATGAAGGCTGCTTCTTTCATGAAGTCCCATAAGGCATTTCTGCAAGGAGCAACACTCATTTAACAAGTGCACTCTGCCATGCAGGCGGGACCTGCCAGGAGCAACAGCACGCCTAGAACGGAAATGTTGTTTAATGAATATTTATTGATTATGAATATTCATTAAATTAACATCTTTATGGCCAGCCTCGGGCTTCGTAACTTATGTGACAGTAAAGTGGTTAAGTAAAGTTTTCAAACCAGTCTTGAAGCTCTTTGAGGTTCAGGGAACAGAAAGATTACCCAGAGCCAGCTTTCTTCTGGAACAGAAGGACCCCTAGATGTTCTAATGTGGCCAGTCAATGCTTGGCATCAAAACTGTGGGTTTGGGGATCAGGGTCAAAGAGTGACCTGCTTCCCTGTTTCCACCTCTGCCCCCTCTACAGTACAATCCATGGAGGCATGCTATAACCACGAGCCCCCTGTGTTTTCCATCTTCTCCATCTTCATGCTAAATATACTCATCCCAGCTGTCTCCCTGTTTGGTGTGAGTTGCTTGAGTCTCAAGGATTCTCTGAAGGTAGATAGGCTTGCCCTCCTTCAACCCATTTAGGAGAACACAGTCCTTCCAAATCACGTTTTCAATCATGCAATTCCCCTGCTTAAAATTCATTAAAGATTTTCCACTGCCTCTAGCTGAAATCTGAGTTCTTCGAGCTATACTAGGATTCTGCCTGTCTTCTGGCTTCATGTCCCACTTGCTCCGACTCTGATTTCAAGTTGCCAGCTGCAGTGGAAACCTGTTGCTGCTTCCTCCTGTCCATGGGCCTTGGAGTGGGTCTCCCACATGGCCCCAGGATCTAACTAAGCCTGCTGAACTTCTCTTGATTTCCTTATTGCCTCCAGACTCCTCTCCCTCTAAAGTCTTTTCTGGGTCTCCAAAAATTGCCATGGATGCTCCTTTTTTGGGCCTTCTTCCCATCCATGCTTACTGCTCTTCTGGGATACAGCACCCTGAAATGGTTGCCCATACACCTTACAGAACCCAGGAATCCCGGGAGATGTACATCTTGTAACATCAGCACCAATGTAACATCAGCACCGCTTCAGTGTCTGAACACTTAGTAGAGGCTGAAGATACAGGAACAATTACAGAAGTGGGTTGATGAATCTGCAGTTCTGTCAGAAGCCTTCTCTGAAGGGCTTTCTACCAGAAGTTGTGGTAGGCAGTCCCCAGAGATTATAGGTTAATAAAAGTATTGTTAAAAAATAACTACCATAGATGTTTGTGGGAAAATAATTAATGTGAGTTAGAGGTGGGAAAATGTCATTATACCCAACTCAAAGCAAACTCAAACCAAAATTCAGTTTTCTTTTGAGTATCACCATTGATTGTTTGAAATATTTTCCTAGGAATTCAGCTGTCTTCTCTGTACAGGACGTTGGCTATTAGTAACATTGATACCACCAGCTAACTATAATTAAAATAAAATAGAGGAATTTTCAAAAGGATATATAGGAATCCTTTTATATTTATATTTATATTTCCCAGAATATAAAGGAAAATACATGGCAGACCTCATTTAGTAAGAAGTCTGGAAATTAGAGCCGTGGTCTATAATTCCGTGTTTCTGATACCTTCCCTTCTGCATTTCTACAGATTGCTGCCGATTCTCCTCTCTGTAGTGCATCCTGTGCTCCTCAGACCAGGGAGGAATCTCTCTGTATTATTTACAACAGCAGCCCCAAAGGAACACCATTCTCTTCTCTGTGATTTCTAGGGGAAGTATGACTTTGCTAAAATGGGAAATAACTAATATTTCACGAAGGGGATTATTTCAGAAAGCAAAGAAAGTTGTTTGACTTTTTGCAGTTCATTGTAAGCTGAGAAACCAACCCAAAAGGTGCAAGTCCCAGGTTAAATGCTGCCTCGCTCAGTAATATAAATCACCTGTAGATTTTCCTTTGAGACTGCTAATATGAACATAGAGAATTTTACTTTCTTATTTGGCTTCACTTGCAACATTCTCTAATTTGAATAACATTTCATTTGTCATCATACAACGACAGAAAAATATCATTAACTGTTTGTTTTATTAGTCTTGTACCAACATTTGCCAGGTGTTTTATAGTACTCCAGGGAAACTGAGCTAATTGTCTGTCTGTCTGTCTGTCTACTTGATTAATTTTCTCTCTATATATCTCTATAACTTACTAATACCTATCATGGATATCTATTACCTATATTTATCCATTTTCATCTATCATACATAATGTGGTTTATGAACAGCTATTGACTCATTCGAGCTATTGAGAAGTCTCATGAATTTTTATTTGTCTATGAGACGGTGACACAATCAATCTGGCCGTGTCATTCAAAAACCTAGGTGCCAAAATGCTCATGTTTTAAACCAGCCACATAGATTACAGTCTGAAGCTAAAGTTCTAAGAAGGTCAAGTGTGAAGAGCCTGCAGAAGAATGTTCCTCCGTGTTAGCATTTCAGACAGCTAATCTCTCCTCTTTTGTGTTAACCTTACCTTACAGGGACTCAGGTGCCCTACTCACACACAATGGCAGGACCATCTGCTCTCCTTGGTCGCTACTCAGATGCTAATATCTTCCTTGAACACTTCTCCATAGTAGTTGAACTCAGAAGCAGTGCTGAAGTAGCTAAGTGGACATCCCATGGCTCAATCAACTTGACACATAAAATCAACTATCACATGAGGTTATCTCTGATTTTATTCTAGGAACAGGAGTTCCCCACCTGCAAAGTGCTTTCCTCTGGATGTGGTTTCTTGCTGTGTTTGCGTTTTGCTCTGGGTTTGATTTCTCCCGTGTTACCCTAGGCCCTACCTTCAAGTGTCCGGTGGATTTGAATGACGTAAGGAATACTATTAGAGAACCAAAAATGACTCTAGTATCACAGAAACTTTGTTTTCGGGTCCCATATTCTTTTACAACTTCAGCTGGAGCTGCAACCAATGGATGGTGGAGGTTTTCTGTTTTGGCTGTTTTAGGGTTGGGAGGGATCCCTCTTCATAAGGCCCACACCGTCATCGGACTAGAGATTCCTCTCAGAGATTGAGCTTTTGCTTGCATGGAGATTGCT
Organism: Cricetomys ansorgei; assembly: GCA_026225945.1. NCBI lineage: Eukaryota > Metazoa > Chordata > Mammalia > Rodentia > Nesomyidae > Cricetomys > Cricetomys ansorgei. The sequence goes on from JAMJFZ010000558.1 coordinate 2,542,316, forward strand.
GTGCTCACTGTCCCTGCACAGAACTCATTCATCATCTCCAGGGTCTGCGCATGAGCTGGAGGGGAACTCGCTGTTAGTCCGCCTGGAGCTGGTTCCGGCACTGCGAGCACTATCTCCCATCTCCCTTCATTAATTCTTCAGTTTCCTGTCTCCCTGTGCAGGGTAAAACAATGCCTTTGTGTATAGCCTTTCTGCGCTAACCTCAGTAGAATCAAACCATTGCAGTGTTGCTGATCCAAAGTCTGCAGACGTCAGAAATGCCTTGTGAGCTACATCAGAGACATCAGTCCTCGGTGTTTGTGACAAGATGCTTCTGCTTCAGGCTCCCTTGGGCGAGTCTGACCCCATTTGCAGTTGTTTCTCGCTTCCCTGTGGAAATGGACCTCACTGTTTAATGTTTAACAAATGTTCTGCAACACAGGAGTCCAGCTGCAGCCTTTTCCCTAGTCAGTGATGTCATAGCTCTGCTCCCCGAGCTGCAGTCCCTTTAGGGGATGCTCTGCTCATGGCTGCTTGCTTCTGCTAAGACTGGGTCCTGAGCATGAGTCTTCAGGGCTTCCTGTACATAAAGGCTTTCATGAGAAAAAGGAAATAGACATTGTAAGGAAATAGACATTGTTCGGTGTGTCCAGAGGCTGGAACTAGGGACAAGAGAGAAAGTTCAAAGACGGCAGGTTTAAATTCAACACAAGGAAGCACAGAATAATAAACCAGCTGTGTCTAATGATAGTGTAGACCCTGTGAGATGGATTTTCCTGAGGCTGACCAGAAAGAAAGACAAGAAAGAGTGACTGGAGAAAGAGATGACTGTGCTGTTAACCAGAGTGGACTAGACTGCTTCTAAGGTGCCTTGCTGTTTAGGATGTAATGAATTTAATCTTAGCCATTCTCCCTGTCACACCCGGCCCCCACCATCTCTTGTTCTGACCCAGACTTTTCCTGTGTCTCCTCCTCTCTTGCTCTCTCTACTACCTTCTTTCTCCCTTTCTTCTTCTTCTCTCTTACTTCTTTCCTTTGCCTCCCCTTCTTATTTTTAAATAGACTTATTTCAATTATACTCAAGGGCACTATGCCTTCATGATCAGAAGAAATAGTAATGGTTGAAACTCTTTCACTTTCTATCTGCCTGCTTCCCATCTTTCTCTTCCTATGTAAGTCAAAATATATAAGCTTATCATGTGTGCCTGATCTTATAAAGGGTATTTCTTTCAAGACTTCTATGCCTTTCACTACATACAGCTACTCAGGAGAGCACATACGTCTTTGAACTCCAAGCTGTCAGACATCTTCCAGAGCTCTGGAGCTGAAGTTTGGACGTTGACTCTCACCACCTTGTCTCCCGCTGGAAGCGAGAGCTGTTACCTTAAAGATTCCTCATGGCTGGGAAACACTTGCCTGCAAGTGTAGCCACTTTCCCTCATAGAAATTCAGATTAGTAGATGATCTTTTAAGCTTTCCATTACAGAGCTCCTCCAAACCTGCTTATTGAAGAGCTACTATTTTAAAAGTTGGCTTTCTACCACATTGGTGGAAATTCAAAAAGAAAAATAAATAAATAAATAAAACAACAACAACAAAAAAAAACCCCACTGCAGTTGCTGAGTTTTGTGCTGATGTATTTTGCCCTTTTATGGTTCAAATTCCACATCTTAATTTGGGCCACTTAATTCCATTCACAAGGCTTGATCATTGGCTTCTCCCGGATAGCCTGCTAGTCTCCCGAATTTGAACACTGAGCCTTTAGTACCAAGACATTTGTGTAATTTCTTTGAGAGAAATCTATGGCCCTGGGGTGAAGTCTTATTGTAGAACAGTAGAGTAGTAGAGACCAGGCAATGTCAAATGAAGAGCCTTTGGTAGAGTGTGTGTGTGTGTTTCTGAAAAAGAGTAAATGCATTTTTTTTTTGCCAAAAATATTCTGTAAGTCCTTAGAATCAAAACAACTTTGAAGAAACAGTCTCCTGCACTGCCTATGGGAGAGGCAGACTGCTATTTGAAGCTACAGCTTCTGTCTACTCCACGATTCACACACCAGATTTTAACATGTACCCAACTGAGTTAGTAGCGTTTTGAAGATCCTCTTCCTGGGTTAAATCGCTTTCTAGTAATTGTGAGATATCTATATTCTCTTTTGGGTAAAATTCAAAGCTTGTGACATATCTGAAAATGTTTTCCGTTTAAAAATCTGAGCATATCTGCTCCTGGGTGTGAATGTGTGGACATCACAGTGCCCATGTGCTGGCTGCAGGACAAGCTCACGTGTTGTTCGAGAAAAGGTCTGTTGTTCTTTGCTGCAGATGCCAGGTTGAATGGCTTGGACACTTCTGTGTATTTTCCTGTCTCTACCTCTTAGCATGCAGAAGGAGCTCTGAGATTACAGGCAAAGGCTACTGTAGCTAGCATTATGTGGTTCCTGAGGATTTGAACTCAGATTTTCAAGCCTTCACAGGATGAATTTTGCCCACTTATTCATCTCCTAAAACCTACTTCTACGAATTTCTGTATCAGGTTTGCATCAGGACCTCAGAGATAGCTTGTCTGAAACTGAGTGGATTTCCCTAACCCACCTCTTTTCCTGACTTCTTTATCACAGAAAATGGCACCTATAACTTTGCCAAATTCCTACAAAAGCGTTTATTCAGAACTCTTACTATTAAGTGCCCGACGTTTGGTTGGTTGGTAGGTTGGCCTTTTGAGACAGGTCCTGCTATCTAGCCCTGGTTATCCTGCTCCTCACTATGCTAAAAACCTGGTTTGCCTCAGTATTGCCCAAATCTTTCTGTCTTTGGCCCTGGCATTGCAGGGGATGCCATCTCCTCAAGCCATGTGATTATTTTTAATGCTACTCTCCTTAGTAGGATATAAAATCTATAAAGATAAGTGCCTGGAACATAGTAGACTGTTAACCAGAATCGAATTAGTAACCAAAATAGTAAGTAACTTCATGGTCTTCATCATTTAACTACTCTTAAGACTTTACTTCTTGTATTTATGGGGTGCAGTGTGATATTTCTATGCGTGTATGCATTTCATTCACATTCAGTCAGGCATGTCAGAATTCACTATTTCTGCATGGTGATAGCATTCACAAGCTTCTAGTTATGTAGATGTACACAAGACAATCTAGTTAAATAGAACTATTTTATTATATAACAGACTATCAGGATTTATTACACACTTGTAAATTTTTCTTTATTTTAGCTATTTATTAATACACTATAAATTTTTATCTATAACTAAAGTTTATTTTAAAATACAAGTTGTGACTTCTTGACCTGTGCAATTGAACTAAAACACATTAGTAACAAATCCTTAGCTGGGTGGCCCATTCCTAGATGCTAAAAGGATACCTTTCAAGAAAAAATAGTGGGTTGCAAGATTAGTTACGTGCAGTTGATCTGCTCCTAGAAGAAAAGTCAATAATCCCCATGTTGATAGGGCTTTCCTTAACTTGCCAATTCTGTATTCAAGCATGCTTTGTTTGGAGATAAAGGGGAGAGAGGAGTATTTGGGGTTTTCTTTCGACCTACTGTAAGAACTTGAAGCAATGGTTGCTGATCATTTGATGCTTAAATGTGATCTGTGGAGAGCTATAGAGCCTGGTATTGAGATCTCCATGGGCTAGAGAGATGGCTCAGCCTTTAAGAGCATGAACTGCTCCTTCCTAGGACGTGAGTCCTGTTCCCGGAGCCCATGTTGGGTGACACACAAACACCTAAACTCCGGTCCTATACCCTCTTGTAGCCTCTATGCACACACTTGCACTGACATGCTCATACTCTTTCTCTCTCTCTCTCTCTTTCTCACACACACACACGCACATACCAACATGCACAATTAAGTAAATCTTTTTAAAATAAACACCTACAAAAAGATCTCCAGAAATTATCACTCAGTTAAGTCATGTACACAATAAATTCTCATTGTGGACTATTTTCTTTCTATTCCCGTGGTCACATGGATGAAAGGACTGCTTTTCATCTGTTGAAGTAACAGAATAGATAGCACTTTCCATGGATTGGTCTGGCCAACTGGAAGCCAAATGAGAGCTAGATGCAAAGGTGACACCGTGGTGATTTGGGCTGAAGCAAAAGCTCTGAGGTCCCTCTGAACACACAGATTAAACAGTTTATTGGCTGTTTATCACAAAAGTCATATCCATCCATCAAGTCATTGCAAATCAGCGTTGCTGTATCCAGTGAGAATGAAAGACAGATGCATGTTTAGGTTTCAGCTGGGCTCAGTGCACACTATGGCACACGGGGGCACCCAGTCTGTGCTTATCAAACACTTGAATGTGGGCTTGAGGATAGCAATTCCTTGCAAGGGGCTATTCAAATCCCTGGAGCTTCATGGCTGATAGTTACTATGCTTCAGCTGCTGTCTTAAACCTAAGTCACATTTGGATCCTATTCATGCGTATGTTCATGTCAGGCGTGGTCATCAATGGAAAGCAATTCAAAGGCTTCAGTGTGCGGAGCTCTCTTAAATCTTTCAGAGTGTCTGAATCTTCCCATATGTTGCCCATCCAACAGGTAGAATCCAAAGATTGACAATCAAAGCCTATAAAACTCTAAAGTCACCATCTTGAGCAGCTGCTCCCCAGTCAGGACATGAATGATCCCCATGAGAGAATCATATGAGAACCAGGGTTGCTTGACTTTGTTTCTGTCTGTTGTCTAGCAACGGAGGAAGTCAAAGGATCATATTTACTGATGTAGGTTTCCTGGCACCCTGAGAAGCATCCTGGAAACTCCACATTTCCTGATTGCCTTTGTATTCTTGTGTCCCATTAAATTGTCATCTCCTTTGAGCTGCAGTTATAATTCTCAACTCCCCAGATACTACAAACAAGAGCTTAGCCACCATCTGGGCCTCTGGGGAACTCACAGAATGTTTCTGACAAGGGATAGCAAGGAACCTGTCCTTCACTTCCAATTTGCCTCGAAGAAAGGTTATGCTATTTTTATTTTTAATGATTTTAACCCCATTCTTAGTTCTGGTCAGGGTTTGCTTGTTTACAGGGAGTTACTGTCTCTGAGAATCATTAGGAATTGGAGGCAGAGGGGAATGCAAAAGTCTCCCAGACAGATTCTTTCCTTACCATCCATGCTGCCCAGGCCTTGTTTGGATCACTTCAGCGTGGCTGTGGGAGCTGAGCATCTGGATTTCCTGCTCTTCTGAAGTCTTCTCTGAGACGGCAGTTCTGTCTATTGCGTTCCATTCCTTGAAGACTCCTTTCTTTACAAGGTCTTGACTCCGACCCTCAGTGTTCCCTGAGAACACTTCCATCTACCTGTTTTCAGGTGAAAACAGCACTACGTTAGGGCAGTGTTCGACAATCTTTTATGTTATGTGAATGACTTTCTGAAGCCCTCCAAAGGTCTCTGCAAGCAGTTGAATTCCCCTTGGTCAGGGTGGCCATGAATGAAAAAGACTCCAAGATCTGTGTCCTTGCCTAATGTGCCTACCTGGTTCACTTCACTCTCTGGCCTTGAATCAGCAAAAACATAAGGATGACAAAGCTAAACCCTGCCTCATCATATGAATCTATCTGGAACTCTATTTTAGCTGACATTAATAATAACAGAATATTGTCTATTAATTATTGAAGGTTTACCATGTGAAACATTTTACTAAGGGGTTTGGACTGTGTGTTTTAACCTTTGTAGACTGTCTATGATAGTGATTGTCACATGGGCCCATTCTCACAGGAGGACATAGAGGCTCTGGGGTTGGAGAATGGCTGTAGTGTCCCAGTGATAATAAGTGTAGGCTTTAATGGAAGCCAGCAGAACCCCTCTCTCAGCTAGCTTACGCTTGTATGAAGTCTCCCAGACTGGAATATGAGCCAATCACATTACTTTGCCCTTTGGTAACTACATTGCTGGATACCCTACAGGGAATTTGGGACCCCTGTTAATCAAGTCTTAGGTTGACCCTAACCATTCTTTGCAAACTCTTTGCCTCATACTGAGGTTTGGCATGCTTTCTATTTTATACGTCCCAGAACACTACCTAAATAAGATACGTTACTGTAGACAAAGACAGATTTAGTGCGAAGAGGCAAGATTTGGAGTGGGAGGGGCAGGGTGTGGGAAAGGAAGAGAAAGACACATCCATGGGAAGGAAGAGTTGAGAAATGTTGATACAGATGTAAGTTGGGAAGTAAATTTTTTCATATTTCTTGATTACTCTGAGTATTTTCATTGTCTCAACAGAAGGAAAAACATGGGTATATTAGAGGGACAAAATATGAATTGAGAACAATAAAGATGAGCTGGTAGATGAGTCAGGGTGAGAGTCAAGGACTACAGAGAAAGCCACTGCTCCGGTTTGTACTGGATGAGGATGGCATTGGGCAAGAGGCTAGGGCTCACTAGTTACGCTGCTAGTGAATTTATTTGCCTTCGAATTTAAGACTCGTAGATCCCAGAGTATTAATTCATCTCATTCACTGTTTCTCTATTATTGTGTTTATATGAAAATTCATTCTAGAAAACTGAGGAAAAACCCATATACAAAAGAATTAAGAAGTCCTTCCATTGTACCAAACACACTTTCATGTTTTCCGTTTACTTGGGGTATATAGCCTGCGTGTCCACCTGAGATCTGAGCTGAATATGTATCTTAGAATTGGTCTCAATGTCAAATGATTTTCATAAACAAGACATTTAATGGCTGCAGAGTGTGACGCCATAGTTCCTCAAAATGATTTCTTATGTTGAACTTTTACGGTATTCACAATTTTCACACTGTGCACCGTGGGCTCGGGAGCATGAGTCTCTGCCACCACTGCCTCTTAATTTCTCAGGCCGTACTTCCAGGTCAAGAGCTGCTCGTTGACAGGGTGCAGCGCTGGAAAACTGTAGATGCTGCCACACTGCTTTCTCAAATGTAGGGTTTGCTCCTAGAAGATAACCTTCTATCACTGAACTGCTGCCAGTGGTTGGTGTTTTTATTAAAATTTTTGTAAGTGCACAAGCATGTACTTTCTGTTCTGGTGGACATTCACGACTGCAAGAGGACAGACTTCTTTATTATTGATCATTAGTAAGTAAAGCGACCATTCCTGTGGAACTAACCAGTGCTTTCTAAGCCTTCCCTCAATTCTTCTTACACACTATGAATTTTTGTCACATATGATGCAAAAAAAAAAAAAGCAATGAAATATCCTGAAGTCTATGATTTCCTTCATTTTTCTGTTCATGAAATTATAAACATATTACCGTGTTTGTTTAATTTTATATTTTGGTTTATTTTAAAACAAAGATAGACCATCACATCTAATTAGTTTTAATGTGGTTAAAAATAAAATAAATAAAATTCAGTAATAAATGAAACTAATATCCAACAAAAATAATGTCTTTTCCTTCATTCCCTCCCCATCTTTCAGGCACCATCTTAAGATCACTTACTTTTTAATTATGGAACGACTGTTTCCATATGACTTCAGATATATGTTTGCTGGTCTTTATTGGTCTACTACGCAATACAATGGTTGTCAACTGTTTAGTTAAACACATGCTTCATGTGTTTGAATATGCTTGAGTAGCTTCTCAACTTTCCCTTATCCTCTCATCTTGCAGTGTTGCTATTTTGAGCTACATCAATAGGCTGTGTGCTCTGATATGCTTTCTATGTCAGGACAAATTACGTATTCTTTAAACATTTTTTTTTGTTATTTTCATTCAGAGTGTGTGTGTGTATATGTGTGTGTATATTTGTGTATATTTGTGTGTGTGTGTGTGTGTGTGTGTATTTGTGTGTGTCTTTGTGTGTGTGTATTTGTATGTGTCTGTGTATGTGTATCTGTATGTCTGTGTGTGTGTTTGTGTGTCTCTGTGTATGTGTATGTGTGTGTGCCTGTGTGCCTGTGTGCCTGTGTGCCTGTGTGCCTGTGTGTGTGTGTGTGTGTGTATGTGTGTGTATGTGTGTGCGCGCACACATGATTGTGCCACAGCATGTGTTCGGAGATCAGAGGCAACGTGAGGGATTCCGGTCTGACTGGTGGCAAGTGCCTTTACCCTCTGAGTTAATGCAGCACTGATATTATTCTTATTGATTTTCTTTCACAGGGTAATTTTACAGACATTTCTAATCATTTCCTATATATTCATATCATGTTTTCATTTTATTTCTCAGTTATATATTTTTTTCTATCTGATAACCATTTACATTTCTGGATTTTTTTGCCCATCCTAACCACACTCCATTCCAGAGTGCCTGTCGCCTGGGCTTTCCTTATTCCTTTTTGACAGAGGAATAAAGGAATAAAGGAATAAAAGGAATCTTGCCTCTCATATTCCCAATATTCTTCCTTTGGGTATTACTAGTTCCCTCCTGTTATTGCAGCATATTATTTCAGAATTGAAGTCTTAAAGAAGCGTGGTCTGTTGTCTTATGACTCTAGAGGTCAGAACTCTAAATTGGTTCAACAGTCTCTCTAACGGCTCAAAGGGAAAGTACATTTCCGATCCCCTTGCGGTTTCTGTGGCCATCCATGGCTACCTGCATTCCTTGGCCATGGTCCCAACTCACAGCCTCTTCAATTCCAGCAGCTTAACATCCTCAAACCTCTCCCTGTCTCTCGACACTTTAGAGTGCCTTTTAGAGAATACTTTTGACTATGTTGGCTGAACGGAGGCCGTCTGTTCATCTCAAGACCTTTAACTTAATCCTATCTGCAATGGTGCCTTCTATGGAAGGGGGCATGCTGACAGTCTTTGGGAGTTAAAGTATACGACATCTTTGGGGAATATTTATGTTACAATGTTAAACATGTTGTTCTCTGTTTCAGCTAGTTATGATTTATGTTGAGAACATGTTATGGGGAAGTACTTTTGAATTTGTAAGAAATTTCTTTAGAAAACACTTTATAGATGTCTGATGATGTCTGGTTCAGTCTCTGTCCGCAAGAAATCATGCTGCTGGGTAGGTTACTTCTATTTTAGTGTTAGTCGAGTGGAATTTTGTATCCTGCTGTTTGTTTAAGACTCCAAATTTTCTCTTTTTGTTAAATGAGTGGATCTTTCATTTTAGTCTCTTCTGCTGAGGAATGGGTACAATTTATTTCAGGTCTTTTTACGGGGTTGAAAATTGAGTTAATTCACACATAGAGTCCTTGCACTTAATGCAAGCTATTTGTATCTTCACACTTAATTAATAGATTGGCTACACTGAAAATTCCAGCCAAAGGAGAAGGGCAACAAGATGGATCAGCTTGTGATGATGTTTGCTTACTGCCAAGCCTAACGACCTGAGTTTCAACCAACTCCTGAAAATTGTCCTCTGGCCTCAACACATGTTCCATGGTGTGAATGCACACACATACTCTCTTTTATACATACAAAATGAATAAATGCAAAAGAATTATTTAAAAAAATCCACGCTTATACGCTATAGTCTGAGAATTTTAAGTTCAGTTTGGCATAGTCTATTGTCATTTAGATTTGTATTCCTATTGGTGATGTGTTTCTGAAATGAATACTTGAGACACTTCTCTTTATGTTCCTTGTTCTGAGACTTCCAGATGTCTTACTACAGGTTGCATGTTTTCTATCAAATTTAGCAGACATTTTCTGGTCTTCATCAGGGCTCAGAGATTCTTGTTTGCCTAGCCGCTTTGTGCTCTTTATAGAATGCTTAGTCTAAGATGTTACCCTTTTGAAGTAACCCTCTCCATCTATTTTCTAAAATCTTACACTTACCAGCTGTAAGGATTCTAAACTTAGTGATCATCACCCTGTATTCATTTCTGAGACAATGTAAATATTCTTTATTGTTCATTTTTCTGTCAATTGACTATGGGTGCTGGCCTTTTGGGGTCCTCTGAGAAGCAGATGCAGGGCAGGAGTAAGGATTGAGGAGCTTTGTCACAGTTGGATGAGAATTTGTGTAGGTGAGATATGCTTGTTAGGGGTCACAGAAAGAATGGTAGTCAGGGAGATGCTTGTGAGGGGCACAGAAGGAGGCACTTGGGGATGTGGGTCTGGTCTTAGTCTGTGTCATAGGAGGAGGACAATGGAGGCTTGGGAGAAATTTACAAATAGGCTTGCATTTCTTGTTTAGCTTTCTTTTCATGTGTCTGGGGATGTCTCTAGAGTTGCATGGCATGAGTGCTGAGACCTAGACTGTGATCTTCTGGAAGGGAAATAATTTCTTAGCCATTAGCCATTTCTCCAACCACTAAAGAAAGGAGTATCTAATTTTGCCTACGTTGTAAGACAGAGACCAGTGAAGCCTACCCAGGTGACTTGTAATCAGCTAAGGCCGCGCTTGATCCTCAAGTCCTGATGCTCCATCTCCCGTCTCTACAGCAGCAAAGATTGCATTGCAGGTTTGAACTCAAGGCCCCTAGTATGTCAGGTTAACTCCCTCCCCACTAAGCTGTGTCTGTAGGACCATGGACCTGCAATTTTAGCAAAGTTCTGCTTGGGTTACTGGGAAAACGAGACGCTATGCTGGCTGGTCAGTGAGTTCTATGTCATCCTGTATCTCCCCTCCCCCACTCACTGGAATTAGTTAACTTGGCCTTTCTGTGGTTACTTTTTTTAAACATAGGTGCTAGAAATCTGAACCCAAGGGGTTCAAGTCCATACTTCTACAACAGGCAGTTAATGAACCCAGCCATCTTCCCAAACCTGATCAATTTTAAATTAAATGTTAAAAAAGCAACAGTAAAGAAAACGGTGCAATGAATTTTCCTCTGCTCCATTTCTTCACATTGCTTTCTCCTGGGCATTTTGCTATGTAGAAGGGTAATGTGTTTATACATTTTGGAACTAAGCAGTCATAAAACTGTATAGGCACAGCTTGGAACCAACATCCACAAATTAGAAAATTTCCCTCCACTTGACGATATTATAAACGCTATATGAATAAAGAAAATAAAACAAAAGCCCAGGAAGGCAGTTTCTTTTTGTTGTTGTTTTATTCTCAATCATCCCCTATATAACTACCAGACTATTTGATAATTACACACCATAAAATATGATGCAAGGTAACATGAATGTGATTTTCATCAGACAATAGAACATCTTAAAAACTGCCTTCAGAGGTATCAGCTGGAATTCAATACACTTTATGCATTTTTTTTTTTTTAGAAATAAACACAAAGTGCACTCTATTCTTCATACCCAAAAGCAAAGACTAATTGTAAGAAGGGAAAACCCAGTTTTGTTTCATTTGAAAGTGTTTTTTCTTGATGGGCATAAGAAACTTCAGAAGTCATTAGTGGTCAGAAGTAAAATTATCTCTCTCCAAACCTCTGTGATGATATTCTGTACTTTGTGAACAATCATCCTGCTTGTTGACCCATGTAATCTTAGGAAATGTGCTGAGCACTGGCCGTTCGGACAAAGATTCTAATGGCTCTGCTTCTGACAGAAGATTAAGATCCCAAAATAATTTGACTTTGAAATATAAAATAAACAAAGTACAGGGCATTGCGTGTGGAGAGTATAATTCCAGCAGCAGCCTGCAATGGCTTGTTTCTCTGCATCAGCACTAATTTCTTCTGGGTTGCTGCTTCCCACTGCAGGCGCTACAGTGACATCAAATGTAAAACTGTTAAACGCAGCTTTTGTTTGAAAGGGTGTGAAAACTCGAAAACAGAAAAACTGAAGAAAGAAATGGGCTCGACAATGTGAATGTGTTTATTCCTTGCCTCGCAGGCTGTCTTGGATGAGGTTAAGAGGCCAATATCCCATTAGTGCACCCACTCCAAGTAAGAAGATTCTTCATATTATGTTTTCCTAATTCTTGTTGCCTAGCCAACTTATCAACAAATGGAATTGAGGAGGAGGGAAGAATGACTGAGTGCTGGTAAAATAATAGTCGATGGAAAGATTGATTTTAATGCAGTATTGTAGAGCAGATTTAAGTGTGTTCCTAAATTAGATGATGCCTAATGTTTGGCACATTGTAGTTACCTAATAAATATCTGTTAAATGAATGGATTAACTTTGCTCTCTGCAGAAATTGCCAAAATACTCCTTTAGGAAAAGCCAGTGCTGCCGGATACATTTCTGACCCTCAAGCTTCCTTTCCTAAGGTATGCTTTTCACAAGAACTGGATGTTCTATAGAAGTCTGGTGTGTAGGTAGATTGATAACCGCCTTTGATGCACAGCAGGGCGCTCATAAATAGTTAAGCGTATGCAAATTACTTGAGAGAAGTTGGTCTTCATTTGTGGTTTTAGGTCAGACTAACGATTTTCTTTTTCCGACAGAACAAAACGGATGTGTCAAAGAGGCAAAATTCGTAATAGGAGTGGACATAAATAGTTTCTAACCTGCTGCTAAGGTTACAGATGTCACTGGTAGTTGTCATTACAGTAGAGCAGAGGGTCCTTCATCATTTTAAACACATTTCCATATCCACAGGTAGTCAGAAAAATGACCATTACCACATGCACCAAAAGGACAAACAGATGGTGTTTGGATCATTCATTTCGTGTGTGTCTTATAGGATTCAGGCATTTTAGAAGTCACTTGAAGTCATGTGTTTCATATCAACTTGTGTAGAGACATTTACATATATTGACCCATGGCCCTCCTCCTCCACCTCATCTTTTTCACATCCCGAGAGTGTGGGGATCCAGCCGAAGTGTTGGCCTTTTCCCGGAGTGATTGGGGAATTTCTTGTTAGCATTTCAAGTGGTCATTTTCTATTAATTGTGCATCTCCCAGCAACCCCCCAGGCACAATCAATCACACACTCTAGGTCACAGGCTTGTCCCCACTGCTCAAGTATTGCCGTTCAGTTAAAAGTGAGGTGGGTGGTCGCGTTGACAGAACATGGTCCGATTAGCCTGGCATGGCTGACTCAGGACCTCACTGTAGCTCTCCCAGCATCCTTTGAAGCATTCTAAACAGACCAGGGATGAGGAGAAGAAGGTGAGCTGTGTGGTGAGGCTACATTTTGGTCTGTTTTGTTGTTCCCTGGTCATATAGAGAAAGGAGAAGCCAGTGGGTCTCACTGTATGTTGTCCTTTCCCCATTCTATTGGAGTGATCTCTCTCTGCAGCCCATAGAGACAGCTCTGTGGCCCAGCCAAGCCAACAAACGCAGCCTGCAATTTGGAGTCTTTCCAGATGTTGCTGGAAACGTTTGGGTTGATAGCTGCGCATGGTGGATGCAGAGAAGGAAGATATCACAGTTCATGGATTGATTCGATGCTTTTATCTGCAAGTCTGTCCCACTCCATTGTGAAGCACAGTACAATCACGCTGCTTAGATGCCCTGAGTTAACATATTAAATAGAGTGACATTAAATCACAGGTTTCCCTAGTCCAAATACAATGTCTCATCTCTTTTACTCCTTACTACAATCCTGTGTCAGTTTATGACCTGGCCATTCATTGTTTTAATTTAGGTTTTCTGGTTAGATTGCTTGACTAAGAATGAAATAGAATTTTCACCTGTGAGTTCATTTCCCTATAGATAAATTCAGTTTGGGGTATCGCACCACACCAAAGCCCACTCTTCTTGTGAGTTTAGCTAAGTACAGCCAGGGGAATGTCTTGTTTCATGTTTAGATCGTACGAGGATCATTACACAAATGAGATATCCATACACTCTGCATTGCTACCTGTTGAGACTGGGCTTCATTTAGTTGCATCTCCCCAATGAATAACATCTAGTTGATACATACATCTACATGGAAATTTATTGTGTCAACATGCACTGCAGTCATTTGGGATGTTGGAACTCAAACAATGCATGAGATGCCTCCAGGAAGTCCACTGCTATGAGGAAACCAAGGTGTGAAAAATCCCCTTACACAGTTTTTGTTGATGCAGAATTTTGTTTCAGCTTTCTAGAGCTTCTTGTAGTAATTACTATGTTTTGACGCTCTGTCCACTTTTCATGGAAGCCCAATATGGTGGCATTTGAAAGGACTACCCTACAGCTTGTCTGAACCATGAAGGCATTTTAGCTTCAAGCCTCTTGGCTTATGTTAGGCATGCTCAACTTACTGAGGTTGATAAATGTGTTTTTAAGACTCAGATTCGTCTCAGTCTTGTCTGAAAGGCTTCATGTACAATACGACAGTTGCTTTATTCAAGCCAGTCTTCTCCTTATTCTAATCTTGAATTCGCCTTGCATTCAAAGCTGCCCTTTAACCATGATCCTCCTGCCTCCACCTGGGCTCTGGAATTTTAAGTGTATACCACCATGCCCAATTCATACAGAAATTCTGGTGAACAAGTTCTGCAGTCTTGCCTCTGAGAACAAGTAATTAGATATACATGCAAGATACATTTTTTTGGTCTCCACTTTTTAAAGAATTTCATAATATTTTTCACTAGCAACTTTGAGCCAACATTAGATAGTGTGAAATCTCCCAGTTCATAAAATAGCATGCTTTCTATCTCATTCCCCTAAAAAGACTCAGTAGAAGAAAGAAAGATAGAACACAAGGGGTGTTGACAGTGACACTACATAACTATCATTCTCCTCACAGTGAGAACTGTGCCTTTACGTCAGATGCAACCTTAAATTCTGAGTCAGCCCTTCATGATGGGGAAGGGATTGCCCACCCCTGTTCCCTGGGCTGGGTAGCAGTCTTAACAGCTGACCTCAGCAGGATTGTCTAACCTTTTGCATTGTGACATTATGTTGTCATCTGCAATGTGTTCAGGCCACAGTCAGTACTATTCTGGGATTCATGCACCCTGAGGACACAGCGTGGGCACGCCTGCTAATACATCCTCTGTGAATTATTTGGAAGTAAAGAGACCTCTTTGGGGGCTGCAAAAGGGCATCTCTCCACAGGCTTGCTCAGACTCCTCATCCTCTCATTTCCTACTATTCATTTGAAGTCTTCCGGTGCCAGTCATCCTATCAACTGGTTAAAAAAGGCATCCGAAATCTAGAGCCATGTCATTGGCCCCTGTTTTCCACTTTTATTTACTGTGTTATTTGGAATTCCATTCATGGTTTCTTTACCTTAATTCTGACCTCTCTGACTGCTCTGCTTCGTCTTCCCTTTTCTTTTTATCTAGCATTTTTTTTCCTGCCAAAAAATATGAAATACTCAAAATCTAACACTCAGATGGAAAACACATTTCCCCCCAAAGATATTAAAGCTCTTTTGCTCAGTTTAAAAATTCCTGAAATACTACCACATGCACTTTATACCAAAAGTACAAAATTCACCTAGGAAATAGTCAGTAAGCCTTGATTTCTTCTGCACAATATAACAGTCATCATATATAACAATATAGCACCGTGTCCAAAACTGTGTTATAAACTCACAGACGCCACTGACATCTAAATTTTTTTTTCAAAAAGTATATTTTTGCAAATGTTAAATTACCTATTTTACTTAAATGATGATTTTCCTAAATTACTCAATTTACTAAAGTGCTTTGATGTTGCAATCATTAAAACATCAAATAAAACAATATTTATAGTTTAAAAGCAGAACTTAAATCACCATTACTTGAACTTACAAAATCTATTAACTGAAAAATCTGAAAGAAGAACTAGTTAAATCATTAAAGTGGTTCACTATTTGATTGATGTAAGAAATTGTTGCAAAATATTTGGATAATATAAAAAGGTGATAGATTTCTTAAAGAACAGTGATAATAGCAGGAGAAAAATAAAACAATAGGATATGAGACGGAAAATTTCCTATTGGAGAATAAAAAGAAAATCATGATATAAACTACAAAAGTCACAAAAATTTACAGAGGTGTGAAAAAGAGTCATACACTGATGAATTTAATATAACTATTTTTTTCATACATTGATTCATAAAATTTTCTCAAGTAAAATCTAAGATACATGTGACACCTAGGTAAACATTTTCTTCAGATCCTTTAAAGGAATGCATTCTTTGCAAGAATAGTCAGGAAGTCTGATAATAAAGGCACTCACTCAGATGCTAGAACAGTGTGTGTTTGTGGCAGAAGAGACAGACTGACTGTGGCCGAACAGTGAGTAACAATGATTTTGAGTCTCCAAGTTAGTTGAGAAAGGGTATGTCGCTAAATAAATGTTAGTGTTTTAGTTAGGTGTTCACTTGAGAAAACAGACCCTCCACCCCAGCATATAAATTACAAATAGACTGAATATTTATATAAGCAAAGCAGTAAAATTCCTACTAGAAAATAAAATTACTTATTTTACAGTATCAGCGGTCATGTATCTAAATCTAGGCACCATAAAAGGAAAAAAAAAAACAACCCAAAAAACAAATAGCTTTTGTTTCAAAGGTTTAAAATGCTTCTATAAGGGAAAGTACACTGTAACAAAAATTTAAACATAGCCTTTACTTGTGGGAAAATATTTACTACAGCCATCAAAGCTACCTCATTATACTCTATGGCCTGCATCGGCATCACAAAATGAAAATTAAAAAAAACAAATCCCAATAAAGACAAAAATACAAGGAAATAATTCAGAGAGCTATGAATCATATAAATCATGTTCCTTGGTTTCAGGAACATGCAAACCATAATTCATGCCAATAGAAATAGAGAAGAGTCAGAAGATCATTGTTTACATTAGTGCTGGTTGACCTTTTATGGCTAATTTATCCATTCGCACTTATATTTATATAAACTCACAATCTTAGCCAGTGAATAGCTTAGACTTTGTCTGATATAGGCTCAAATGAGTTTTTAAGGGTACTAATTAAGGCGATGTTGACCATACTGAAAATGGGAAAGGGTCTACATGCTCCTAAACACCAGTGAGATGGCTCTGTAGTTCAGGGTGCTCTTGTGAAGCCTGATAATCCTATTTTGATTTCCGGGATCTGTGTGATAGAAGGAGAGAAGCAGTTCCAGCAAATTGACCAAGCTTTCCTCTGACCTCCACATATATGTTGTGTAGGTCCCAGGGTATCCCTCATACACAAATAAATAGATAGATAGAGATGCATAGGTAGATGACAACTAGATTGATAGATGGTAGACACATAGGTAGGTAGTAGGTAGAATTAAACATTTTTTAAGATTTTATGTTTAATTATGTGCATTTGTGTTTGTGGATTTGTAAACAAGTGCAATGCTTTTCGGGGCCAGAAGAGGGCATCAGATTCCCCTGAGGCTGGAGATACAGGCCACTGTAAATTTCCAGACTTGGGTGCTGGGAAGCAGCATGCACTCTTAGCAGCTGAGCCATAGCTCAAGTCCTTAAAAAAATGTTTAAAAAAGAGAGATTAGAGACAAAGTCACTAGGTATAGATGCAGTCTTAGAATGACATATAGCCATCACAAAGAAGTTGATCTTTATGTTTTCGTATGTATGGATAACTATTAGATTAACCATTTCTACAGAAGTTCTAGGAAGCCAGAGGCATACAGTTCAATATTCCTGACTTCTTGATATACAGGATCTTGAAGAGAAAGGACAAAGCTATTGTTTTAAGGTACTGGATTTTGAGGTATTTTGTAGGTACACAAAAATAGACCCAGCGTAGTCATTAAGATATGATGAGAACAGTATTTTATTGGACATACAAACTGGACTGAGAAGCTTAGCTCAACATTGCCGTGGAGAGAAATAAAGTTAGCATACAGCAAATGGGGCGAAGCCTCGGGGGCTTGAAAACTCGGCAAATGCCACCCTGTTCTGAGGAACAGAGAGATACTTGTGAAGAAGCTAAATATAAATAGCAAGTCTTATGAAAAGAAAGAGGGAATTATATCCTCCTATGTGTCTGTCTGAAATACAGACCCTTTGTTCTTGGAGACAGAAAGATAGAGGGGTCTCAATGGAAGAGTGAGTTTGAGCAGGGTCACTGAAAACTCTTGTGTAGTGTCTCTGGAGAATCTAAAAGCTCTCAAATCAAGCATTTGGAAAGGATGACCTTGCAGAGTCCTTCCGAGCCTGCGATTCTATACAAAGACAGGCTTGCTTTCCCTGCGTTAGTTCAGGAATAACCTGGGCAGAGCCCTCAGCACCTGCTAATTCACCAAAGATGCTTTAGGTTGTCAGTGGTCTTTTCTGGTGAGACATCTGGAGAGAATAAGGCGTTCCTTCAGAGGGAGGAGGGAACTGGATCTGAAGCAAATCCCAGCTACATTTCACACTGGAATCTTCGATGTCTAAACATGGAGTGTGAGAGTAACTGAGTATGGAAGTGTGAATTAAATAGCTGTGTGTTAATAGTCGCAGGGGCACAGAGCACAAGAAGGATGTATAACTTTACTGTTTAAAACTCATCTCATTATAAACATATTTTACTCTGCTTCAAATAGTACTGCAGATAAGCATTTGATTCCTGTGTGGTTGTGTCATTTCCCTTCTTTCTAATGCCTCTCCCAGCAGAGCAAAACACTCTGTCCTTTTCCACAGAACTCATTTAACCCACGTGTGAAACTCCATTTACTCAGCCCACAAAAGGTCTAGACGGACACTCTTCCGGTTTTCTTCTTCACATGTACATCCTCAACCTAACAATTTTTCATAACACTGCATATCTGTCAGCTGTGCCCAAAAATCTACACCTAAACTTCAATCCTTTCCTCTTCTTGCAGAACTGTAAAGAACAAACGTAGCTCACACCTGCTGGAGGGTCATTGTTAAAAAGCATGGGCTCTTGTAGTCTGCCTCGACCGGACAGTAGTTAGCTGGGTATTTGGCAAAGAAATGAGATTTTAAAGCACTCATCCCGCACACATTCCATTTTAAAAGTCCATTATTACTTGTTTACTTAATATCTGACCACAACTTTCTATTGAAATGTGTTAATGTAACCATTTTAAAGATAAAGAAATGGAAGAAAGGAGAAAGGCATTACAAGCCCGCTTCTATCCCGAGGTAAGTGAAGTTCCTTTCCATCTACTCACATAGATCATTATGCAATCCCAACCAGGAGACAGAGGTAGTCACTTCCTAATGTGCTGATGCAAACCTCAGCAGAAGTAGTGTTTCCGCCATCTTACCGAACTCATCAAAGTTCACAGATGGCTGACTAAGGAAAAGCCATCACACTGAATTTGAAAACCTGATTTAATCCTTATCACCACTATCAAAGAGTTTCCCATTTGTTTTCTTGAAGAGGGTTATCCTACACAGTCATTTGCATGAACTCTTTCATTTATATTGCCTATTGTCTTTATAAAAAAAGAGTAACATAGATTGTCATAGGCTACATTATTTAAACAAACATATGAGTTTCATAACCTAGTTAGAATATTAAATAATAAGGACTAACTATTTAATTATTTACCTAACATGGGTCATGCATGAAGACTCTGAGCAGGATCATTGAGAAAAACTAGGAAGAGGTAAATATGTGTTTAAAAGAATAATTTGCTAGAAAATGGATTTTAAAGAAGAATAACATGGCCCATGAGAAGTCATAATAAAAAGGAATCAAACTAAGTAGAGGACAATTTAGAATCACCAGAGTGAAATAGGCTCAAGCTTTGATGGTCCAAATGTTATCCCTTAAGATAAGTAGTTAGTTAAGCTTCAAAAGAACCCAATATTCTACTTAAGTAGCTAACTACCAGATACTTCATCAAAGGAAGGAGTGAAAGGAGATTGTGACTGAAAAATATTTTTAAATATCATATACTTAAAATGATGATTATAGTTACTATAAGAAGAAGTCTTATCAAAATTTAGTTTAATTGTATGTCAACATTTTTGGTATTGTATAATGAATAGAGCAGCCTAATGCTTAACCTTATTTTTATGAATGTGTCATAATTATGTTTGTACTTGTCCTGGGGGGGTTCTTTACATCTGCAATATGACATCGACAACAAGCATTATTCTGTGTATGTTCGTGTTGTAGAAGTTTATTTTTAGTTATGTTTAAAATGGTTGTTTTGTGTATTGCTGGGTGAAGGGCTGCCTGGGTCTTGGTATTTTATATTGTCTGCTGGTGTCAGTTTTATGTAAACGATGTCTGATTGTTCATGATCTGCGTGTGCTATCAGTAGGACACTTGAGGAGCTTAGGTATCAATGAAAAGCCCTGAGATGAGTTGCTCAAGGTTCCACTGTCCAGGATGGCACTTGCCATGATGGTGGTTCCCTCTGCTTAGGTCTGGCAGGGTTTGCACCTATGAAAATGTCTCCATATCTTTCTTGGTGAGCCCACACAGTGGCTAACAACCATATATGCCAAACAGCAGAGTGTCAAAGCTGAGACAGTTAGTGATTCGGTGCCATAGACTCCAGGAGCACTCGTTGCCTACAGTGCAGATGCCTTGTGAATAAAATCTGGGGAGAACATCAACAAAATACAGTACCTTGAATTTGTACATGGCAGCTGAAGGGGAAGGTGGAGTAGCAGGGCTGAAATGTGGCCCATATGATAGTCAGGTGTTCATTCTGTCGGCACCCTCAATGGTTTCTTTTACTCCCCTTTCCATGAGGAAGAGTCTATTAAGCACCGAACACCAATCTGTGCCTGTAACGGTACCCTAGGAAATAGATACAGACTCAGATAAGAATACAACAGAGACTGCAAAATATTGAAGAAGAGTCAAAGCTCAGGACTATACAAGTAGGTCAGAAGCTCTAGAGCAGTGGTTCCCAACTTTCATAATGCTGTAGCCCTTTAATAGAGTTCCTCATGTTGTGGTGACTCCCAAGCCATAAGATTATTTTTGGTGCTACTTTATAACTATGATTTTGCTGCTATTCTGAATTATAATGTACATATCTGATATTCAGATGGTCTTAGGTGACCCCTGTGAAAGTGTCATTCAACCCTCAAAGGGGTTGATACGCACAGGTTGAGAACATTGATCTTGAGATTGCTGTATTGAGGTTAGATTCTGTTGGGAGCAAGCCAGCACTCTCTAGGACTTGGGCTCGGACACCAACCAGTGACTTCTCATGAACTCAGACTTCAGTGGAGGGAAGTAAGTACTCCACATTTTACACATGTGTTGCTGTTTGATTGTGCAGCACTGAGTCAATCGTCCTGCTGGCTTTCAGTCCGGTGACTCCTCGAGGGCTCTGACTCCCATGTGTCACTGCACATTCTCCACATCCAACCAGCTACTCGCTACTGTTTTACTCTGGTATTTTATAGTCAGTGTGGGCAGTGCTACCAGATTATGTGCTAAGTAGCATTAATCACTGGCAGCGGAATCAAAAAGAAGAAAACTAAGACAAATGTATCTCTCTGTTTGAAATATGTCAAAAATAATAAATCTTTAATTGTAACTCTGGACACAATTTAGAAGACAAGTATAATTTAGAACCGAGAGTCAGGGAAGGTGAGGCCTAGTACTTTATGAACCAGACACAGATACATATGCAACAGATTCCAGAGATCCAGAAAAAAGACAGAGTAGAGGAGGCAGAGGGAGCACCTGCTGGAGTGGGGAGGAGGGAGGAACCCCTAGAGCAGTGCTCTCGCAGGAGCAAGAGGAAGGCCGTTCTATGTAAGACTTGAAGGAGTGGGTTCTGGAAGGAAAACTACTAAACTGTTGAAGCTTTCTCATGGGGTTCTTACTGTCTAGTGCACCTCTGAGTATCATGAGATGGTCAAATGCAGAGGAAATATGTTGTCTATGCGTATTATTGATATGATTCTTATCACGACTTTAAGAAACTGATGGAGAAACGTTTTGAAAGTAGAAAAGAGAAATCTTGGTGAGTTTGTTTCCCTCCTTCCCTCCTCCTTCCCTCTTTTCTTTCTTTCTTTTCTTTTCTTCCTTTCTTCCCCCTTCCTTCCTTCTCTTTTTCTTCATCATCATCATCATCATCGTGTGTGTGGTGAGTATTGAACTCAGACTCTTGCTAATGTTAACGGCATGCCCTACCAGTAAATTACACATCCATCTCAAAATTATTTTCATTTTTGAAAGATTCCTTACCAACAAAGGCTCAATAGACATCAGCCCTGACTTCACACACTTCCAACTGTGTGTATGAACTTCACTCCCTCACTAAGTTTATCTCTCTGTAGCTCAGGTGGTCCTTTAATATATGATCTTTCTGCCTCAGTTTCCTTAGCACTAAGATTACAGGCTTGTTTGTACTGTCAGGACAGGTTCTTGTCTGTTATTTTATTAATTTCCTATCCACAAGACTGCGGAGTGTAAATGTCTTCAAAGGAAATCATTTCTCTAACCCTTTGGTTGTTTTCACTCTCCAGAGTTAGCAGCTGACTGTGGTTGGGTTGTTGAAGGGCATTCAATTAAACTGTAACTCCTAAAAAGAAGACCTTTTCAGGAATGAGGATCTGCAGCTTTCAGAATGACCAAAGTTACGGAAAAAACCTTCCGTTGGCATGAGCTCCTTCTATTGTCCTTCCAGCTTTTTTCCAGTATCCCTGCCTCTGTTCTCTTTCCTCCTCTGTTCCATTCATGAAGTCACAGCCAGTTGGACTCTCTTAAAGGAGGTCAGAGTTTCTTCATGTCACTTTGTCTGCTTAAAGCCTTTTGTCTTTTCTGGTTTTATAGAGAAGGGAATGAAAATCTCTCCTGTTCTGCAGCCTGGCCTTTATGATCACGTCTCCTAGCCTGCATGATCTCTTACTGAAGTCCACTATTTTTTGTACCGTAGACTATTCCCATAGTCTACTTTTTACGCTATTGGCCCCACTTTCTACTCTATTGGCTTAGCTTTATTCGGGTATATTTAAACTGTCCCCACAAAGGACCCCAGATCCCAATGGTTCAAAACATTGAATATTTATTTAGTTTACATATTTGTGTGTTAATTAGTCAAGAATTTGAAGTCTTCTCGAGGTAGTCAGTTGATGTGGGGCAGGGGAGAGAGGTGGCAGCCAGTGTTTAGCAGAATTCATTCCCTAGTGACAGCGCATCCAGGCTACTCTGCTCATCCTGGCTGGGCTCTCCTATCTGTCCACTGGTGGTTCATATATCAGGTGGGTCTCTAGACATTACTGCTCTACTCCACAATTCTGCATTCACCAGGCTGTCTCAGGCTCATTCTCACAGTAGAGGAAAAGAATGTAGTGATATGTAGGAGTCTGCTTTGGTACAGTTTGCTATTGTAGTTTTTGTCAAAGCCAGCCAGCCACACAGTATAGCTGCGAGCCGTTTAGAAGAGGATACTAGCAAACATGTCAGGATTTAGTGAGGGACAATAAATTTCTCTCTTGTCTCTCTGTGTCTCTCCCTATCTCCCTCCTTCTCTGTCTCTGTCTGTCTCTCTGTGTCATGGTCAGAGGACAACCTTAGGTGTTATCCCTCAGGTGCTACCCATCTTGTCTTTTCGAGACAGTCCTTCATGGGCCTAAAGCTCACTGAGTAGGCTAGGCTGGATGGGGAGTAAGCTGTCAGTGGGCTCTGAAGACCAAATTGAGGGTCCTACTAGTGCAGTGAGCACTCTACTAATGGATCCATCTTCCAGCCTGGAGGTCCATCCTCAATACATGCTAATATAGTCTCTGTCTCACAGATCCATTTTATACCATTCTGTTCCCCCGTCATCTGGGCACCATTTCCTTTGTCTCATCATTTAGCTTAGTAAGTTCTTATTTGCTATTCTTGTCAAGTCAAATGTAAATTTGTGTTGGAAAACTCTGGATTCTCAGGCTAGGTTAGAACCATTGCCATAAGTCCTCATAAAACTTTGTCTTTGTTAGTGAACATGTCGGTGGGATTACTGAACTAATTCTTTTGTCTCTCATTCAGAACCTCTTTAAGAATGAGAACACTGTGTCTCCCATGCAGATAAACCTGGTGTCTGAGACTGTACATAGCCCATAGTGAAAGGTCCAACACATGTTTGTGAAATTATATTACTTAAGTAGATTGAGTCATTTTACTTACTGTTTCTAGTTTTCTTTTCCATCCTCACAAAAATTTTTATTAATGAAGTAAAATATTTTTAATTGGAGAAGCAATCATGTGTTGTTTCATGGACATCATACAACTTTTCCGTTTTCCTATTGTCGTAGGTGTCCAGGTTAGACCTTATTTCAGGTCCCGGCCTCCTAGCAACAAGCCCTTGTTTAAATGGAGGAAGTTGGTAGGAAACTATTTGACACCCTTCAACTCCTACTCTTTCCATTTTCATTATGATGTCTGAGACCGGAAACATAATGTGTACATCGGTGTCGTGGGTTGGAGATGGCTGTGCGTGAGCCTCCGTTCCCAGGAGAGATCATCCCGCCTCCTCAGCCTCACGCAACACACTCACAGAGGACAAACGTCGGCTGAGGTCCAATGTCCTTCCAGCTTTAAGAAAAATTCTCTAGAAGTATTTGTTATGCGCAGGCTTCCTTTCTTCTGAGTTTTTATTTAAATGGCAGCTATGTCGGTTCTTGAAGTTAACGCTCCCTGGCTGAAATGCCCAGGTTCTAGTCTATGTTGAGATTCTTGAAAGAAAATGATTTTTTTGTTTTATTGTTGTTTTTCGTAAGAAAAACGGTTTCTTCTTGTGCTCGGCACAGTATAGGGGTCCCCCTCGCCCCACCCCAACCCCTCAGTTTATTACCTCAGTGAAGATTCCCATCCAGTTCTCATTTTTGCTTATACATTTCAGGGCACATATTTTCAGAGAACTCCCATATGACTCAGCCATTGCTTTAGGTATTTGTTAGACACATCAGAGCCTGCGACTGGGAGCTGTTAGCTTTCATTCATTAGTCCTTCCTAGAGCATGATGAAGTTATATTGAATAGGTGTCCTGACATGCTAATTTGAGTAACAAAGGCACATTTTAGAAAAAAAATAGAGAGCATTTGTTTTTTTATTTACAAAATTGCCTTTTAGAATCTCTCATGTTATAAAGGGTAACCTTAAAAATAAAATTTTACAGTATCTGGCATACGCTAAAGTGACAGGGAAAATGTTAACTTTGGATTGTGAGGCTAATTATCGAAGCTATCTACCAATAACTATACTGAAGTAATGTCAAAGAATCCCAAGGGTGTGCCCGCGAGAGGGGAAAAAAAGTTTATTATGGAAAAACTAATGGGCCATTTTCTGTAGCTGTTCCTGCTGGTGACAGTATCATGGGTGACAGGCACCCGGGAAATGCCCTCCTCGAATGTTTAACCGCACGATTTTACTCCAGGGGCAGAGAATATGCTTTGTCTCTGTTCAATAAGTTCAGTTGTTGTGGGAAACTTGCCTTTCTTTCTGCTTTTTCTATTACTATTTTTATTTTTATGAAAAATATGTGACAGCATCCAAGCATAGAAACACTTCAATTACGTCTTTTTGTATGAATAACTCATGTTAGGAATCCGGTTAAATGGCTCTCCTGTGACCCCCACCGTGCTATGATCCATAGGTCATTACAGCTTTGCCTTGAGGGTGTGAAGTTAACGACTCCAACCCTTACCTGGTAAGGAAGGCGTGTCCCGGTAGTGCAAGCTGATTATACATTATTTCGTAGCTTGCCCTCCCCAAAATGGAAGGTGTTTGATGATAGTCTATCCTTGCTGCGTGTACGGGGAATTATGTCGGTTTGGGGAAGTTTATGGTTCCACACATGTTCCCCATTAGTCAGACTTTCATGTTAAGTCATTTCTTCATAGCCTTCATTATGCCAGGATCATAAAGAGTTAAGGGATCTGCACTCTCCTAGACCTTGAAAACACACTCACAACAAGTGTTATTTTCTAAATTCTTTGCAGCTGTGTGTATATATGGAGTGTGTCAGGCTAGGAAATACATCACAACGGAAAGACAACCGTTTGTTCTTCTACAGAGACTGGATTGGAGCATCTAGCCTTCTGAAGCTCTTTCTGCTCCACTCTGCCCTGCATCATGGACTGGTCCTCACTTTCAAAGGCGAATGGCTGATTCCACTTGAACATGTTAGATGACAGAGGTGAATTACTACTTTGTAAAAAGAAAATTTACTTTTTAAAGATCTGTGTTTTCTTTTGAGAAAAAGGGAGAATTCATCATTTCTACTTCCAATTTACTTCATCTTGACAACTCTAATTCCAGCCTTTTCCCCCCGCAGGGGAGTAGCTGATTAGACTAATACAACACACAAAGCCCAGAAAAAGCTATTGCTGATTAATTTTTAACCTAGTCTCTGGTGGAAGACTTTAACAATTTGGCTCAAATGCATTGCAGCGCAAACATTTGTTCTAGAATATTCAAAATCAAAACTGATGGTGAATTACTTGCAACCCATTTTCTCAGGAATTTTAATTTGTGGAACTTATTTCAATATAAGGTGTAGAAGTCATTTAACTTCGCCCTGTGAATTATTTTTGTTTTTTATTTTTTATTTTTTGGTTTTATGGAGTTCAGTTTCACCAAGTTTTACTTAAGGTAGATTTCCTGGGCTTAATTCCATTTTCTGTTTCTATGGATCACAATGTTTGACAGAACTACAGAAGAGAAAACGTCTTTCCACCAGATTTTCCACTTGAAATAAAGAGTAAGCCAAGTTCAAAACGAAAATTGCTTAATCAAAGTTGTCAGCTTGCATATGGTCGCTGGGATAATATAGTCGAGAGGGTCTGTATGGAAGGTTGAAAAGAGCAGATTCGGTCCCTCTTTACACATTTTGGATCACAGATAATTCTTGTTTCTTCCATGAAAGTTAAAACAACATAAACAGTTACGGTGAGGAAGATCATCTGAGGTTGGAGAGACAGTTGAGGCATTAAGAATACCTGATGCTCTTGCAGAGGACCAGAGTTAAGTTCCCAGCAGCCATGCCGGGCTGCTCATAACCAACTGTAATTCCAGTTCCAGAAGACCTCACATTCTCTCCTGGCCTCCACAAGTACCTGTACACACACACACACACACACACACACACACACACATAATAATAATAATAATAATAATAATAATAATGATAATAATTAATAATAATAATTAAATAAAATACCATGTGTTTAGGGTTAAATACATTGTCACTGTACTAAGTATTAATTTGTGGTGAAATTTGAGATAATACAGATAATTAGAAAATATAGAGAAAATAGAGATAATTTATCTTTTACGGCAGGTCAGAGAGATGAAGTACCATGTCTCAAATCATTTGCCTTTAATTTGCTTACTACGTAAATGTAAATTAACCTCATCTCGTGTTCCTTTTCCAACAAGGCCTGGGTAGCTTCCTTTCTGTAATGCTGCTCACAAAGATTCGGGAAGTGTTTTTTTATTGAGTGATAAATAATTCTCACATTTAATCAGTTTCCAAACTCCCAGCTCTATGAATCTGCAGTGAATCCTTCTCACTGAACACAGTCTCTTAAGGTAGTGAATTGACATGCACTAGATGCAAACTGTAACATATATTTAGTACAGAAAATGCTACTAGCCATCTCAGTGCTAAAAATACTCTCCAGAATTGTCCCTGAGTACAAAAACGTTAGAAAACACCTAACACCCATACTTTACAATCTCCCTTTTCTACATGCATGCTGTAACCATGTTCTAAGTTGCTAGACAGCCTTGGTAGCTTGGTCCTCTAGAGAACGATGTTGTTTGTCACCATGCCCTCCTGGGCCCAAGGCCGAAGTAGACAGGCCAAGCTAGCATCATCAAGACGGGAAATTTCACATCATCCTATTCTTGAAACAAATCTTATAAAAATAAATGTTTTGCCATGTTTTGGTGTCTTCTGTAAAGACTCACATTTTCTCTTTTTGCCTGGCCACTCTTCAGATACAGGAGCTTAGTGGTCTGAAGGGAAACAGCAATCCTTCAGATCCTTCTGGACTTTTCCAAGCTTCCACTCAGAGTCTTGCTCTAGCCCACTGAGAGTGGTAATAATTATATCTTCGGGGAAGTGCATGTGTATAATGTAGAAAGACAGCAAAATGATCCTGAATAGTGAAGAGTTCTGAACCTCTTTTAAAATTCTTACCTCAATCTTTGAATTTTTTATTTTGGTGTGTGTCATAAAATGCACAATGCAGGAGTACATTGTACATTTAAATGACATGTAACTAAATAAACAAGTACCAAACTCAAAATGTTTGGAGTCTGATGGTTTATAACATTATAATTAAGTTAAAGTAACTCTAGGTAGAAATTAGCCATTTATAGCATTTTAAGTGCATAGGTACTAAAATTCAGCTAACCAAAGTTACATGCATCTTTTAGAATATAAAGAGATTATGTTAGATGCTTAATTCTGTATATCAATTTTCAGTGTCATATTTGGTTTCATCTGAGCTGGACCTATAGTCATTTGGGAAGAGCAATTCTCAACTGAAACATTTCCTGGATCAGATCAGGATGTATCTGTGAGTCATTTTCTTACCTGCTAATTGATGTAGAAGGGCCAAATCTGTGTGGGAGGTGCCATCCACAGACAGGTGGACCTCAACTGTACAAAATAGCTGAGCAAGCCAATAGCAGGGTTCTGCAATTGCCTCTGCTTCAGTTCCTGCTTTCAGATACCTGTCTTGAGCTTCTGCAGTGTTTCTCTCCCAGGCTGAGTATATAACTCATGAGTTGAAATAAACCAGTTCCTTCTCAAGTTGGTTTTGGTCGTGTTGTTCATCACAGCTATAGGAAACCAAAGTAGCACTACTAAGTTTACAAGACAACAAGAGGCAAGTTCTCCCAGCTTTCTGTTGAGGCAGAGAACAGTGAAGAATGGAATTTTCTACATAAGTACTTTAAAATATAAACATGAGAACCTGGCTTGTCATGTCTTCAAGCAGCATTTCCCAGCAAGTGCTCCTCAGTGACGTGAGTTATTTGGGGAAATACGGGCTTGATAAAACTTTTTTTTTTTTATTGAAACACTTCTTGGAACTCTTAATAGGAGCTCCTAAAACACATTATGAATCTCTCAGATGCAGAATATATACATAGGCTTTTTTGACCAAAATGTCCTGCTTCCCAGAACACTTTATAGGGTTAGCTTGAAATGAAATGAAAGTTCAGGAAAGGTATTACAGCTCAGGAATTAGCTCTGAAGTTTTGTGACAATCACCCAGATTGCCACCACTTAGACTAGTGTCCATTGGAAACTCCCTGTGTTTTAATTTAGGCTTCATCAACAGTTAGAGCAGTGGTTCTCAACCTTCCTAATGTTGAGAACTTTAATACAGTTCCTTATGTTGTGGTGACCCCCAACCATAAAATTATTGTTATTGTCACTTCAAAACTGTAATTTTGCTACTGCTACAAATTGCGATGTAAATATACGGTATGCAGATGGTCTCAGGCAACCCCTGTGAAAGGGTCATTTGACCATCAAAGGGGTGATGACCTACAGGTTGAGAACCTCTGAGTTTGAATATTCTCTTTTCTCTCACATATGTATTGAGTTCTTCCTACTTATCCAATACAATACCAGATTGAAGGCTAGAGCTATAATCCTCTGTAATCTTTGTCCTAATGGAGTTCAATACTGTGAGACAAATGTAAACAATTATTTATAACTTCTATAAATGAGACACTTGTGCTGTAAGGACATTGTGCTTAGATTGGCACTTAGGAAACATCCCCGAGGTGACGTTTCTGCAGAGACTAACGAGTCTTTGAATCTCTTCTTAGAAGAGAGAAGAAGGGTAGACTGACATGCAATTGTGAGACAGATTGATGACTGTCACCATTTTAGAAGGAGCATGAGTGTGGCCATAAAGCTAAAGCCAAAGTGTAAGAAGGCAGCAAGGGTGGGGAGAGAACTAAGTAGATCCTCAAAGGTCACAACAGGGCTTCAGATATTGAGAAAGAGTGATCAAACATCACACAAAGTTTTCCAAGAGGCGGTGTGACAAGGCCAGTGTTCTCCTAAATTCTCTGGGTGTTCTGTAGCTGGCAATTTGTAGAAAACCAAAATAATATTTTCTCATATCTCAAGATTAACCCTGCAAAGATATTAGTGTTCCTTTATTAAATTACTTCAAGTAACTTTCAACAATTGTTGGTGCATGAAATACCTTAATTTTTTACTGAATAAAAGTGTGTCATATCATTCCATAAAATAAATAATTTCTATTGAATAAAGATATTAATGTGTGTGTCTAGTCAAGGCCATAAATCAGTGATTGAGGGAAAGGCTAGTGAAGGGTTCATTGGACTTAATGTAGGAACCATAGACACGTGAGGGAGATGTTTCTCTGGTGCTGTGATCGCACTGTCTCCACCTAAGGATGGGTTCTACTACCATGAATGGATGAATGCATTTATAACAGGAGGAACCTTCTCATTTGGGTAGGTAGTCTCTTGCATTTACTGAATACCTTTCACTCTCTCGGTAACTGGTGACGTAAGGTCCTCTGCCATGTCATGAGGCAGTAAAAAGGCCCTTACGTGGTACAGCTCCTTACTAAAGAACTTGCCAGAATCATAGCCAAATAATCAGTTTTTTGCTTTGTTTTTGAGACAGGGTCTATAGCCCAAACTGATCCAGAACTTGCTATGCACCTGATGCTAGCTTTGAATTCAGTATCTTCCTGCGTCAGCCTTCCCAGCAAATCGGGTTATAGGTGTAAGCCTCCAAACCCAATGTGCAAACTTTAATTTTAAATATTTACCCAGTTATCTGGTCTTTGGTTATAGCATCAGAAACTGCCCTCAGATGCCTGTAGAAGAGCCATACAGGGAGTGTGTGGTCAACTTCACAGAGCCGTTGAATGGAAGGAAGCTAGCATGGTTGTGCCTAACACAATCTTTTGTCAGTTGATAATTTTTTGTTGTCCCATTACTTTTGCAATATTTGTACATTAAGGTGAGACTGTTTTTGCTGAGATGTTGGATTTTACAAATGGACTACACACGTTGGAGGTTTAACGACTCACCAGCATCTCACACAACAGGCCAACAACTCTCTGTTCTGCTTATATACTAAGCAACACTCAGTCACATCAACTCCTGGTTCATGTGAGATATATGTGCATTCCATAATTCACAGTTTATATTATATTGCGAAACTGTTGATTTTCAAGGTGAAATCAGCTAACCATAAAGCCTAAAGTTTGAGTATTTCTCTTACTACTTAAATCTATCTTGCTTTTAAACACTGTCCTCATTGCTGTTCCTGATATATTTTCGTATCACTTATAATACTTATGCAGAAAATAAGTAAAAATGTAAGTGATGACTCAATAAAAATGAGAACATATGTGTCGTGTGCTGAGCCAATCCCCTCCTCCGTTTGTCTGTTGAGGTCCAACCTCAGTGCTTACAAATGTGACCTTATTTGGAGAAAGTCTTTACAGTAGTAATCAGTTTAAGATGAGGTCAATAGGATTTGCCCTAATCTGGTATGGCTTGTGTCCATGTAAAGAGAGGAAATTAGAGGGCAGACTGTCATACAGGGAGAATAACTTGCCAACAAGCAGATGGCTATCTATAAACCAAAGAGCATGTTGTCAAACAAATCCTTCTCTCAACCCTGAGAGGGAACAGCATTCGCTGTTCACACCTTGGTCTGACTTCACAACCAAGTCTTTACTTTCACACAGTTTGCTGCATGAAACTGAAGCAACAAGACAAACTGAGGCAGGGTCTTTAACAGCAGCGGCACAGTGAAGTACTAGCAATGGTTACTCGTGCTCTTTATTCCAGTTGGGTCTCTGAAATCTATCAACACACGCTAGCTGTCTGGAGGAGAAGGAGCAGTTCCGTGTACGAAAACACAGGGATTGCAATTGAATCGTCTTTGCAGTGGAGAATGTAAGATTGGTAGCGAGCAATCTTAAGGCAGAACCAGAGAAGGCATTGCTTTGCACTGGGAAGCCAGTCACTTTCCTGTGTGGCTGTTCAGACTAATGTTATGGGCAACGTCACCTGAGTAGGAGTTGGTGACATCACCAGTTCTCAGCAGCCGCTTCACCTGGACAGCTGTTTTCCATTTGATTTTCTTTAGAAGAAAATTCTCCTCACTTTGAGCCATCGTGCCTTTTATGTTTTTTATTGTTTGAGAATTTCATATATGCTTGTCATATGTTTGATCACGTCAATTCCATTTCCAATTCCACTCCCTTCTCTCCCGTGTGCGTGCTCCATTTTCCCCTACTTGAAAACCCACTCTTTCCATTCCACGCTGCCCGTGTGCTTGGGTATAGGAGCATGAACGGCAGCAGGGATACCTCATCTCAAAATGTGTTAATGGCTGAGCCGATAGCCGGCATTCAATGTCTGAAATAATGAAAACAAACGTTTAAAATTTTTCTTCAAAGTATTTTTCCCTATAAAATTAGATGATAGAAAAATTATTTCTGTACAAGGGCAACAACTTTAATGCTGATACATTTGCCAAAGTCTAAAGCTTGACAAGTTACATTTGTGTTTGTCTTCAATATTTGTCTTAATCAAAAGAATTAAACATTTCAATTAGTATTGTTTTTTTTTTTTTTTCTCAGACAAATTTTCTATCCCTAGCTCCTTGACTTGCCCAGGCTCACCTAACATTTGCAGTGACTTACCGTCTCCAATTTTCCAAATGCTGGGATTACAGGTATATGTCATCATGTGGAATGATTCATTTTTAAAATGATGACTAACGTAAATACTCTAGAATTTTAATCCCCAAATTATGCTTTCTCTTAGTTTATAAAGTATTAACATTCTGTCTCTTTTTCTAGTGTTGAGGAACAAGAAGTCAGATAAATTCTATAATAGATTTATAGATTGACCAGAATTATTCTATGTATCATAAAAATGGTAAACATAAAGGAAAATAGAATTCTTCACTAAATAGAAGAGGCGATATGGAAAAATGTAAACCTGGGTTAAAATGCAAAGGATGCGTGTGTGAGCGTCATGGAGGCACACATGCTGTGGGAACGTCCAGAGCCAAGGTACGAAGCCTCTGTGAATACACTGCAAGTAGAGATACGTAGGACGCCTGACCAGAACAAGATCTGGTGAGACCTGAGTTACGTGTGTGTGCTGAAGGCAGCATGGCTGGTCTCATAGGGTGGACATGAAGGTACAGCTGAGATTGGCTAATAACAAGGCTTCCCATCTGCATTAAATAGAACAATCTGTTCATTGCACTGCGTGCTTTTGCTCTCCGTAAGTTCTATAGCACACATCACTCTATCAGGCATGAAACCTTTTGCTTAGGTTGCTTTACTGAAATATTTATTGTGGATAAAGGGGTAAAAAAATCCTTCAGTAAATAAAGAACATGAAAGGCAAGCGGAAGGGTTATGTGTAGATGCAACAGGTCAAACATAGGAAATAGAGTGTTTTTTTTTTCTCAGTATTTTCTGCAATAAAGACTGATAACCTTGCTCAGCAGAGGCAGACCTAACCACAGAACATCCTGTGATCGAGAAAACAAACGGGCGACGGCCGGCATCTCCCACACTCTCTTCTCTCATCACTTTGCCCATTCTAACATAAAGGACATTCATGCATTTCTTAAATTCTGATGATCTCTCAACCCTTAAGAATCAAGTTTGCTTAACAAATCATTGAAGGTCCCCGGTAAGCCAAATTGGACATCTTCCCCCCCCCCTGATTTTCTAGAAGTTCCTTCAGACCTCCACAAGCCTTTTAATCCCTGCTTACCCCATCTCCAAGTATGCAAAACATAATTGTATGTTTTAATATAACTCATGGATATTCATACCCTGACATACCATTGTGTGCCTTCGATCTACCCTTTCAAACGTATCCTAAAGATTCCTTCTCCTGTGAAGACTTGGCTAATATCATCCCACTGTATGCTTTCCTGTGTTTTCTCTGTTCTACAACAACTTAGGCAATGTTTATTTATAGCATTGCAGTTATCTAATTTCAGGATTTTGTTTGCCTTCCCTCTTCTTGGGTTAAATAATGGAGTTCTTAAGATTAATTACCTTTAAACTCACCTATACTGAAATGGCAGACTATAAGGCATCAATAATTGGTTGATTTATGATGTTCAGATTTTCATGACCAAGTAGAAAATTTAGTGTATCGAGAATACCAGAGAAACAGATTTTGAGTCAAGTGTGCCACGCACGTTGGTAATCCAAATACTCAGAAGGCTGAAGCAGGAGTGTTAAGTGTTTTAGGCTAGCCTAGGCTATATAGTGAGGACCAGGTGAGCCCAGGTTGCATATCAAAACCCTGTCTCAAGAAATACAAACAATTTTGTATTTTGATATTTCCTTAACGTACGTAAAAAACAGAACATATTTGAATTAATAAATTGCTGATAATACATGGGATAATACAGCCCTTACTAAATGGATTTGGTTTAGAGCAGACAGTGAGTTTAGTGTTCAATTATTAAATTAAATATATTGGAAGATTTTATGAGAGAGAACATTTTGATATATTTGGAAGCACAAGGGTATCTTCATCTATGGAGGTACACAGGGAGCAGATGAAGGTTTGAAGGTGGTAGCTAGAAATCCAAAGACCAGGCATGAGCTCTCAATGAATACATATGAAGGAACACATGCACAACTAGAACCTGGGAGAACATGGGAATCGTTGGATTGAGAATCTGTGCAAGGTCCTTTACATATGTCATGGTTGTTTAGCTTGGTATTTTTGTGGGACTCCTAACAGTGGGATTGTGGCAGGGGTCCCTGACTCCTTTGCCTGCTCTTGGGACCCTTTTCCTCCTAGTGGATTGCCTCATCCAGCCTTCACATGACGGCTTGTGTCTAGTTCTATTGTATCTTTATAGCGTGTTCGGTTGATAACCTTGGCAGGCCTGCTCTCTGCAGATGGAAACAGAGGAGGAGTGGATATGGGGAAGGCGTGGGATGGTGGGGATTGGGAGGAGTGAGGGGATATACTGTATGAGAGAAGAATAAATTTAAAAGATGAAAAGAAGGAAAGGAAGGGAGGGAGGGAAGAAGAGAGGGAGGAGGGAAGGAGTCAAAGAGGAAGGGAATAACATTGCTGCTGCACAGGTACAAGGAGACTCTACTAGCACAAACCTCAAGGATCTACGAAATGCCACTGGGCATCATTGCTAATTCCACTCAGATGATAGCAGCTTTATTCATATACAAGGTACCCAATTCAGGCAACAAAGGGGAG
This sequence comes from Cricetomys ansorgei, assembly GCA_026225945.1. Classification (NCBI taxonomy): domain Eukaryota; kingdom Metazoa; phylum Chordata; class Mammalia; order Rodentia; family Nesomyidae; genus Cricetomys; species Cricetomys ansorgei. Next base: position 2,577,152 of record JAMJFZ010000558.1, read on the forward strand.
CACACAGAGATTGCAGTTTCCAAAAGCCAGTTAATGTTCTCTTAAAACAAAAAAGGGAAAACATGGTAAGCAGATAAGTATACCTGTTGTAATCTTAGATGTCTTCAGAATCTCATCTGAACACAGTGGCGATCAGAGGAGCATATGGACTTACTGTTCCTTGCAAGCATTTTTGGTCAAGGTATTATCCTGATGTGTAACTCACATTGAGACATGCAGACTTGTTATTTTCTAGCTCCTTTTCTCCTCAGTGGCACAATGTTTATATGTGATGGAGCACAAAAATCACCGAATAACAGGAGTAAATACACAAAGGAACAGCAAACCTTCTCCCTGAACCCGTCCATCTGTCCATCCTTTCCTGCTTTTATTGTTTGTGTTTCCTTCTAATTTGATTATTCCAATGTGCAGTGGTTTTTATTTAGACTAAATATCTTAAAGCTAGACAGAGGGTTCAGTGGTTAAGGGTTCTTTCTGCTCCTCTGCTGGAGGACCCAACATCCAGGGGCTCAGAAGAACCTATATGTCCAGCTCCAGGGTACCTGGCACCCTCTTTTGATCTCTGTAGGCAGGCATGCAGCCACACGTGCACGAACACACACACACACACACACACACTCATATACATGACATGATACACACATTGGGAGGGGTGAGAGACACAGGGGAGGAAGAGAGAGACAGACAGAGAGACAAGGAGAGAGAGAAGGAGGGAGGGAGGAGAGAGGGAGAGATAAATAAAAGTTTTCTTTAAAGCAATGAACTTGGATGTTGATCAGGTTTAGCATTATTTAATAACTTTATCTGGAAAATTACAAATTGATTCTTGGAAATCGCCATTAACAAAATTTAAGGGTTAAGAATTATGGCTCTAGTAATCTGTGACTCTAAACTTCTTTGAAAACTTGTGAGAGTCTGAGGTGCTGGCATGCACCAAGTTCTTCAGAGAAACAGGGATGTAGAATATGCTTTTAACTGTAACACTAGGCACTTCTGAGATTGCCTCCCGGTGATTTAATCAGGTATCGACTGAGGAATCCCAAGGAGGGCATATATCTTCAGGAAGATGTGGAGGACGACAGTAGAGCCAACCTCGCCCCTTCCTTTACGTTCTGGAGAAGGACAAGTTATGTCAAAGGTTTCCATTTTTTCTGTGCTAGTCTCACAAGGCTCCTTCCCAAGAGACCTTTTACCTCATCCACTATGGTTTTCTCTTTCTCTGCTTTGCTCCTATGCCCTCTACCGCAGTTGGAAGATCGTCTCATCTGACTCCGATTCTCTTTGGGGTACATTGGGTATTTGGTATATTTGGCGTAACCTAGGTACATTGTTACATCTCTCGCACTTTCTCCTGCTTTGCTGGACTCAGTGTGGAGAGTCTGTCACTTGTTTTAATATCAAGCTTTCTGATGTTTCCCTTGCTTTTGATTTACAGATGTTTTACTGACCTTGCAACTAAGTCCTTTTTGCTGGAACATGTCTGCCTCCTGTAATTGCTAAAGCCACTAGAAAAAATTGGGTCATATTATTTTCATAAGCTATTCCCTTGGTGCAACCCATCTGTTCAAACGCCAAGGTGAGCTGCCTCTTAGGAATTCTGCATTCCTGTGGTCTGGCTTACTTCTTGACTTCTCGGCTTTGCAGAAGGACACAGGATTGGGTACATAGAGCAGATCTGGGATAGTTGTCTATGTACAGAGGCAACTTTACCTCCTTAACCAAGAAGCCCCAACACTAAGTAAGCCTGGTACCCCTTCCCTGTGTTTGTTCTCTTCTCCAGTACAAGATGAAAGAATATCACTCTGCTTCCGATAGGGGAGTTCACACTGAAGTCACAGGATGACTGAAGATACAGAATCCATAAGCATGAAATACTCTTAGTGATTGAGATATAAAAGAGTCAACTTTAAGTGTTTCATTAAAATCACTGCAGACACTATGCTCCACGATTGCAGACAACCCATGAAGCTGCTTGTCTAATAAATGAGGTTCATCTATAAAAGGTTTGGCCCAACCAAAGTGGCTCTAATCAAATTGGGGGCAGATGAGTTCTGGAGATGTGGCTTATTTCATTAATTTACTACTGTTTAAGGTTCATGGTCAATGGCCAATTGGTATTATTTGTGACAACACTAAAGAAAAGAAGTAAGGGGAAATAAGTCGGATGATGTATTGTGCAGATAAATCACACCCACCGTGTGGGGAGATGAAGCCCTCCAGCAGAGTCACTTAACACACTTCATTTGATTCCCGTTCGTCAGCCTCGGTGCGGGTGCCTCAGAAAGAATGCAAAGGTAAATGAACACCAAAATATGATTTACAGCCCTGGAAAACAGTCCTCCCCAATAAATCATGGTTCCACTCCATTTCAGGCACTGGTTTATTCATAATAGGGCCTTTACAATCATGCAACGCCATGGCAAACAAACCCCAACGAAACACACACCTGCAACGAGAGATAGGCACGGTACTGTGTGCGTGCAGAGAAATGAAGAGGCTTAAACGTCTGTGGCTGTCAGGGAAATGGACAGCACAGTTCTTATCCCCAGGGAAAAACAACAATTGGTTACCTAATACCAAATGGTCAGCCCTAGAAACATACATAGACATAGCATCTTACAGACTCAGCTGGTTTAATTTAGGGAAAAAATATACATATATATATATGTCATTATATATATGACACATATATGTCTCTCTCTCACACACACACACACACTTTCCCCCTTATAAAATGGTTTAATTTCCTTGCTACTCAGCAGGCTAGAAAATTGGAGTTACTGAAATCCAGGCACCTCAGGCCAGGCTGGAAAATGTTGTGAGACTCTGACTTGGAGATGCGCACAAGCAGCACCGCTTCTGTCTCCAAATGGTCTCACTGAATTTTCATTTGAAGGTGAGTGAGTTACAACTTTCAACTTGCTGCTGGAGAACTTTTAATATGATGGAAGCGAGGATAATGGAAGGTAAAGCAGAAGGCTTGCTGTCTTCGCCGTTTGCCTTTAGCTTGATCCATGCGGTTGAGTTTCATAAATACAATCCTATGTGGACTGACTTTTATTAAGATCTTGTTTTGGAAGAGAAAAATGTTCTGTTGAAAACAAACGGAAGAAAGATCTTAAAACTGTAGAAGTTTAGAGCTGGAAGGAGCTTCTTTGCACACCCTTTAGAAGTCCCGTTTCCAAGTTCCAGATGAAAACAAGAATGCTTGGGAGGTTGAAAATTGAGTTAGCCAAGGTCACATCGTGAATTAGTCACGGAGCCTTGCCCCAGGCTCCAGCTTTTTCAGTCCAGCTCAAGTACTTGAATTCTATGAACAGTTAAAGTACACGTGTGCTGAAATCTCTATATCCTACAGGTTCATTGTGACATGCAAGCAAAACGGGGATATTTCACCTTAGATATATATACTCTTTGTATTTGGATGTATATATCCATGTATGCATTCTCATGGACTTCTTATCTACACATGCATTGTGAAATTTCATCTTAGTTTTCCTGTGCTTTTTTTTTTTATAACTCAACAGTATCTTCTTCGGCTTTATTGTATTCAAAAAGCCATTTTAAGAAGTCTTGGGCGTGGTTTCCAAGGTGGAAGCAGCCTCCCAATACTTTTTAAAAGCTTTGTTGCCCTTACATATATTTTTTGAAAGTTTTAATTGGCATATATTGATAACCCTTAGTAGCGGATTTCACTTTGACATTTTCTTACATGTACGCAATGTTCGTATTCAGCCCCTGTGACCCTTATTTGCCTCCCTTCTTCCTACCAACCCTTCCACAACTATTGCTCAGTCATTTGTTGTCCTTTTCTCTTCCTTTTAAGGCTTTTGTTTCTCTCCTTCGTAATTGTTTTCTAAGGCACACTGAACTGACTGTTGCTTGCTTAGTGCCAAGCCTTCAAAGGTCCTTCATGGGCTGCGTTTCTTTTAATTGCTTCAAAGTGGGTGCATTGAGAAGCTTCGAAAGATACTGGTGAAGGGTTCAGCATCTTTCCTGGGGCTGCTGTACCTCTCCTGCCCATGTCCTAGTGCCTAAGCTGCTCACACTAGTGAAAGTTAATATTTCATCCCCTCATTGCAGAGGTTTTACAAATCACTGAACTTATGCAACCGTGCTGCCTGGAGTTAACATTATACATTGCTGAGGCTTAAATAGGTGTTTGCCTAAGAGCAGCGTTCTCCACAGAAAACAAGTTTTCAGAAGGCAAGCAGAAACAGTTGGGTTTTCATTCTATTACCATTGAAATTGCACTTCTTTTTGTTAATGATTGAATAAATCAGAATTTCAGTGGTGTATTCTCAGCATTTTCTTCTATTTATTCCATCTGTTATGGGAAGGCTCCAGCATCTTGAGAAATAACCCACTTTATAGTCAAAAAGTATAGTCTGCAAATTTAAGCTGTTTATTGTGGGATAAAAATAACCATAAAACAAACAGGCTCTCCTTGAATATTTGTGCCCCGGTTGGAGAGCTCTTCCAGGCCCTTGGAGGGGTTCGGCTATAAAACACCCTGAAAAACAATTTCTCAGTGTTAGCTCACAGGAAGGAACGGTTTCTCTCATTCTGATTAGCCTGACCGTAGGTGTGTCTGGAGACTAAGCAGGTAAACTAGCTCACTTCTAAAACCCTCCCCAGGGTGAAAAGTTCTCACCTGCTTCTTGCTGTTTTCAGTACCAGCCCTTAAGCCCAGGTAAGGTAGTTGGGTAGGGTTAGATGTAGGCTTATGTGGCCAGAACTAAACACAAAGATAAAATCCCCAAAGAATAGAAAGCTTCCCCTGGTGCTGCTGGGAGACCTGCCTCCAGCCCTCCCCTCCTCCTTTCTGTACCAGTTACAAGTCGTTTATTTGTATGACACCTTTAATGAAAGTGACCTACAGAAAGGTCTTTTAATCTGGGCTGTGGTAGGCTGAGAAGAGAGGGAATTTAGGCTTTACACTGATACAGATAAGCAAAAGGGAAATAAAAGCTTTCGTAAACAGAGATGAGTTGTTGAAACCATCTTCCCCAATCAGAACAATAGGATGAGCCCATGCAAGAGAGAAAGCAAGTCATACGAGCACTCCCTGCTACCATGATTCTCTGAGTTATTGTGCAAGCATCCAACTCGAAGCCACGTGCAAGCACCAGGTCTAGCTTTGCCTCTCCAGTGTCTACGATCACTATACATATCTGTACTTCACAGGATACATTTTGGTAACTGAACATTCCCTTAACCCATATTTAATATTTTCCTGACTTTATAGTCATTAAGCAAAGTAATATCTTGACTAGCAGCATCTGACATGCCAAAGTCTTTTGTTTCTTCTATTTCTTCTTCTCAGTATCTCTGATACTGAGGCTTGAGGGGAATTCGGAGGTTTTCTTTCCAAACAGGATCGTAGATTATTTCCTTGTTTGGCAAGAGAATGGAATTTGCCATCACTTGGGAAAATTCTGAAGTCAAGCTGTGAAATTGAACAAAATTTTCATCAGCAAGAATTGAGTTTGAGAAACATGTGTTTCCCCTTTGGTAACAGGAGGATGCAAGGTAGAGAGGAAGCAGGGTTGGAGGGGGGAAGCCTTCATTATTCTTTCCTGTGGAACGGTGCAGCAGTTGCAACAAGAATGGAGAGAATCCCAGCTGCAATGCCCAAAGCAAAATCTTTATGAGAACGCGTGATGGACGGCTGGACACAAACCAGGTGTCCACTCCTTGATCTCAACAAGCAACATTTGTACCCACAGCGGACTGGAGAGACTAGCCTAAAAAGAGAGAGTCCTGGAAATAGACAGAGAAGAGTCGGACATCTCACCAGGCTGAGGACACTAGGGCTGCGTTCTTACAGGCACACTGAATTCAAGATCGCTCTTTTCACAAAAAAAAAAAAAAAGAAAAGAAAAAAAGATCTTAGAACTGACCATTTCCTCAAATCACCTAATCCCAGACTAACAGATTTATTTTGTATTTGGAGAGATGATAGTAAATTTGCTGATCAGCTTGATCATATCTTTTTTATACAAGTCATAAGATAGGTATGATTTCTCAAGAAGTACCTAGTAACCAAAAATGGTAAACCTTTTTTCATACAGCCAGAATTAGATGTGTGTGTTTGTGCAGAGTGTGATGTGTGAATTATAAATATATCAGTGTTTCACATAAACACATGAAATTTCACGGCTACATCTTTCTCCGAATAAATAGTTATCTAGCTTACAAAGTAGGAAACATCATCTGTAAGAACTGATTTTACGAACCTGAGCTAAGATGCAGAAAGCTTTTTCTGGGACCCACACTCTCAGGGTCAGTTCAGTTTGTCCTGGTTCCATAAAGACATGGTAACCTTTATGTCCCACTGCTCAAACATATTGTTCATGACAATCCTGTTACTCCCGTGTGCTGACACTGCTTGTGTGACAGGAAAATCAACAATAAAACCATCATTACCATAGAAAAGTATTTAGTCAGGCCTCAGTCTGTGCACCTGTTGTTGTTTTGCAAAGTGGGCTTCCAGACGTGTTTTCTGTCCACTGGGAACGTAAAGACAAAGGAAAGCAAACGAAAGGACATACAGACAACTAAACAAGCAATGAGACTTGTACACAGCACATATGCGCTAGCTCCTATTTGCATATGGAAATGTCGACTTTGTAGATTCAAGTTAATGATGTTTTGCTTTTGTCAATCCATTATGAGCTGTCAGCTATTAAAATCTGGCCCCAAGTGGTGTCTCAGCACAGTGACTGCCTGAACCTGCTGTTCTGTTGTGGGGGTTACGATCTCAACGCTTTGGAGCCTCAGGGAATCCTTAGCTTATATAGACCACGCAGTCAGGGTCAGTGCTGTTCCAGAAATGGCTAAACATCAAATTATTCTTTCTTAATTTTTTTCAAAGTTAATTTAAAAAATAATCACACCAAGTCATTTGTTGGCATGTTCTAATACAGTGAAGTTTAAAGACACTTGGCAAATTGAAAGTGGAGTTTAAAACAAGTCCTATTTTACATTCTGATACAAGACATTAAAGAGTATAACTTTCCTATGTTTTCCCTCTGGTTTCAGTAGTATGTAAAGAATTATTCCCATCTCAGCCATCCTCAGGTTAAATTTAAAATGCGTCGTGTCATAGCATCATTGGATTGATCAAAAATGAGTAGAAATTAGAAAACACGAGAAGGTCAATGGCCGCCTGGTACAGCAGCATGCTTTTCATATACTATCTATAAAAGCCTATGAATTAGATGCTCTACAATAACAGTTTAATATTATCAATGGGCCATGGCCTCACCGTTAAATTTTTCCTTTACATACCTTATTTTTCTCATCATTAATCTCTTTCACTCATTGTGGGTCCCTGGAGAGATGGTGAGGACAATTTACCACAGCCCCCCTTTTCTGTCCCAAGCTTCATTTTTCCTCTGTGTACATCATCATTCCTGTACTCTTTGTTGTGTGTGCCATTCAATCCAGCACAGGTTCTGACCAGCCTGGTACAGGTGAAACGGGCTGTCCTGGCGAGGCTTCACAGGGCACCCTGACATTGAACTACTGGACTGTACATATGCATAGAGCTTTTGGATTCACATATGTGTAACTTGGGAATGAGGTGATATTCCTGTCCTTGAAATCACACTTGGCTACCGGTGAGCAGATCAGTGGAGAAAATCACCCATTACCTTCCAAGTGTAATAATTCTGAGCCATTCTTTAAGTCACTATAGAATGCTGGCCCAAATGGAACACCGATGACTTATGATTATAGTCAACCAACCTTCCTCTGCTACTAGGATTAACCCCATCTGTTTCTCACAGTATTTTCTGGGATCACGTCCCTAATAGCATGCATTCATCCTCTGCAATTCCCTGCAATGCATATGCAATTCTTTCCCTGCATTCTTTATTCAGAGTTCTTAAGGCTGAGACAAAGGAATTGTACTTTTCTCATTGTGATGTGTTCATCTTGTGTTAATATATGGGTTACAATATATGTACAATCAACAATGAGAGAACTATTTTTTTATATTGTTTGATATAAACTTAGGTTAAAGGAGGTTAAAGAATTTGAGGCTGTTGCTTTTTTTCCACAGTTAAGAGATGATAATTGTGCTTGCTTGCTTGTTGCTATGGAAGTGTTGCCTTGGAGGCTGGAGGATTGGACAGAGTTGAATGCGTTATGGTCATTTCCAGGGTGCTAAGTGGGCATCCAGAAATAGTAACGTACAATTGCCTTGATGCTGAGATCAATGTAACCAGCACTATTGTTTTCTAATTGGAAAAGCCATATTCCTGTCACTAAAATCTGTAGTATAATTTATATCATCCATACCCCCCTTTAGCACAAAGAGTGTGTAATAGTCAATTTCTTGATTTCTCTGATATGGATAATTATTTTTAAGTGACTATATAGTTCACCTTCCAAATTAAAAATAAGCCCAACTTATTGGTCCATATCCAATTTGTCATCAGAGAGATAGTAGCCTTTAAATATAAAATCATAATTAGGATTAATTAAAACAATTTTTAGAAGATCTTGTAAGGGAAGCTAAACACTAAAATCAGTCAAAATTGGCCCCTTCTACTTCCTGATCAATGTTGGAATGCCTGTGGGCACCAAAGTGCTCCAATGTCAAAGATTAAAACAGGTCTTCCTTCAAGAGCAATAAATCCACTTAAAAATATGTAAATGTGTTTCACTTACCACTGACCTGGAGGTGAAAAGTTCTATATCAAATTACTAACAGCCCTAGATACTCATTCTTCTCCTACAATTGTAATTTCAATACGCTGAGAAATGAGCTATGAAAGAATGCTCATTTATGTTACAGAGAAAAATCGGAAGCCTTCCTTCATGCTGATGGCTCCACAAAGTTCCAAGCTCAGAGGACAAGGGGAAAGAGCTCTCCATGTTCTCACCAAGTAGTGTGGCCTCTTCAAATTCAGTCTTCTTTTTAGAATTTTCTTCACCATTCCAGAAGAGCTCATTGCTTCATGTCAGTCTCTTACGAAGCCTCTGTGATTGGATCTCCTGAGACTCGGAGTGTTCTCCACAGGCTCACACACTGGAGCTAAGAACTGGAGCATCGGTCCTAACCATGAGGATGCTCATGGTACCTCCACATTCTCCAATTGGCAGAGGTCCACGTGGATACCGTGGCCCATCAAAGAACGTTCAAAAGCTTTTGTCCAAACACGTTGGCTGCCCTGCTGAGCTTATTTCTTTTACGCATGTAACACAGATTCTAGAGGATGTGAATAAGAATTCCAGAGCTAGTGATCTAATAGCTTCCAAGATGCCGTGGCATTGTGGCCAATTTCCTCTTCCTTCATTTTCCTGGTCCTGCTATAAACTCTGTGAAGCCCGAAAACATGTCCAGTGTGTTTTGTATGCAGAACCCATCCTTCTGTACTAACCTGATGGCAGTTACTTACGAGGCTATTATTTCAGGGCTGCCTCACTTAGCCGGCCTGTGCTGTACTTTGGGTGTGAATTAAAAGATATTCCAAATACGTTTACTCTTGTGCTATAGCAACCAGAGAAATACAGATAAGTTAGGGCACAATCATCTCGGACTCGAGGTGACATTGATACATGTGTAAGTGTTCCCACATAAATGATACTGGAGCCTCAGTCACACCACAGTGAAGGCTGATGTCACCCCACCCCTCACTGTCTGAGAAAAGTATAGAACAATACCCAGTACTTGTTATAACGTTGTATATTCAGAAAAAATTTTCTTAAACTTCTAACATATGAATACGGTACAGTATGCCGTGCGCCTTCCTCTCAGTCCTTCGAAGAGGATGTTGTTTACTCCTTCCCAGAGCTGTTTGGAATCACAAGTTTGGCTAATCGTTTTTTTTTTTTTTTCATCTCAAGATAGACACTTCATGAATTTGGCGGATGATATGTCTGCACTAGCTTATCGCAATAGTGTCATTCGTTGCTATGTAGCGGCTTTAAAAAGTATTTGTTGAAGAGCTTGGCACATAATTGGTGCTAAATAAATGCTCATGCCTTATCATTTCTTTCTATTATTTACTGAAATTAAAACTGTCTAGGAGGTATAATAAAAGTATTTGCCACTTTAAACAGATATATATACATATATATGTATATATACACACACACACATATATATGTGTGTGTGTGTGTGTGTGTGTTTATGTATGCTCATACAGATATATGTTTAGAGTTGGAAGAAAACAAGAACACAGAATTAAATGTCGTGGCCACACGGTGTTTGACAATTACTAACTTCTCAGAACAGTGCCTTTGTAAGTGATCATACTTGATTTTAAGGTATGCTATGAACACTGTGACCGAGTCCCAGATCTATCATAATATGACACCTGCTTCCATTTCCCACCTTCCATGCTGACATTAAGGCAAGCATAATGTTTTGCCACTGTGATAGAGGTATTCAGACCCTGGCCTCACTGAACCCCAATAGCTCATTGGCTACATGAATAAATTCTCGCTAATATTTTTAAAGGCTTATTTCTTCATCATTTTGAAAAAAAGTAACAAAACCCAAGATGAACTCAGACAGCAAAGGAATCAACAGCGCTCACACACAGATAGGATTATTTTTTGTGCTGATCTCATTTTTCCCCAAATCTTTGTCACTCTTTATTACTTATCTACACAAACCTTAAGATAATAAAATGTATCTTGCATAGTATATCTATTTACATAAAAACCATTAATATTTATGTCTCATGTCTTAGACATGTTGGGCAGCATGGTAACAGCAACAATGAGTTGTATGTTTATATATCCAATTGCAAATGCCATTTACTTTAACAATATAACCACCCTGGCCTGGTTATCCAGGGCATGACTCCTTGGAATTTATCACCAGACTGGAGATACAAGCCACATACATAGGATAAAGGGCAATCGCCACAAGCAAGCATATGCAGTGGGACTAAATCACGAGATTCTTTAGAACAACCTTGAACCAGTAACTGGAAGGGTCTAAGCCATGCTCTGAAGCTTGCCAAATAATTTAGAAGATTGAGGAAAGAGAGCTCATTTAAGGGAACCTGCAAGAATGCAGAGAAACTCAGAAGATGAGTACAGAAGGTATATATTCTAGATGGTGAGTGGTTAACTCATCAAGAGTCAATCCTTATCAACCTGTGGAGAGCATCTTGGAAAATGGAGCTTTGGCATCTGAGAATATCATTTCAAGTTTTATAGTAATTTTTTTTTTTTTTTTTTTTTTTTTTTTTTTTTTTTTTAGTGCATAGAACCGATGAATCCTGAATTCAGACACAAATCCTTAATGGTGAATGTGGTTCCTTTTTCCTGTGTACTTTGTGAGTGTAATCATCTCAGCCAGCTACCAGTGGCAATTCCTGAGTAAATTAAGACAGCTAGAACACTGTCTCCCATGGGTGAGTAGGGTTAGCTTATGATATAGACAGATTACTTGAGTCAAGTAACTCATGGACAACAGAAGTTATTTCCATGCATTGAAGTGAATTGCTAGGGAAATGGAGCTTTCTCTTTCTTACTGGTCATAAAGCAGGAAGGATGCTGACAAGAAGTCATAAAGGAGAATGTATCTAATACTAAGAAATCTATTTACATGATGGTAAGACAGGGGGAAACAGGAGCTATCACACCATTCAAACCAGGATCAAGCTTTTCTGACAGCACGCCTACACCGGTTAGGTGAATACATTCCTGCCTTCTTCCTATGGCTCATAGTACCATCGGATGGCCTGTGTATGTGGCTCAGAGGAAGGATACATGTAAGGGAACACCTTTAATCTCTAGTACTCTGAAATAGACAAGTAGAAGATAGATAGATAGATAGATAGATAGATAGATAGATAGATAGATAGATAGATAGATGACAAATAGATATGTAGGTAGATGATAGATAGATAAATAGATAGACAGATGATAGAAAAACAAAATAAATAAACAAACTGAATGGAAATAAAGACCTTCAGCCAACCTCCTGAGTGATTGAGCCACACTCTTCAGCATCCTAACTGTGAAGGTCTCTGACTTTCCTGGGCATAGATCTCATTCATATCAATGTTAAAGCTTGAAATTCATATATATTTTCTCCTTCTTGACTACCACTTGCACTTTTTTAAAAAATGATATTTTAAAATGTTTTCTCTTTTTATCAGAGTATTATTTTCCCTACAGCCCTCCACTCTTATATCAGCCCTCCGTGATATAAGTTGAGCTGCGGAGAGGTTAAAATCCAGGCTCTTAAAGTGAAAATCGGTGTCTGCGTTTACGCATTCACACTTTGCCTCTGGAAGAAGATAATGTGCTAACTTTTCTGATCCTCTACTCTTTGACTGGCATGATATCACTAGTACAAGCAGCCTCACCAAATACTTAACGTACTTAGTACATACTAAGCAATTGACACGGTCTGAGTTATATATGCATGGTTGAATGTAGTTTTAATGATCAGCAAAGGAATCCATAATACACTTAGAAGTTCATGTTAAGACAGCAGACTATAATATTCATTAAACAAGTAAAATAATAAAGCTGGAGAAAAACTTCACTGCATTTCAGACCTACAGGGATTACGCAGTGAGGCCTTTAAACACTGCATAAACAAAATAGACAAACAACATCTCGGTAATCAGTCTGGGGTTCATGTTCTATGATAACGCCATACTGTTAAGGGGAGGATATCTTAGGAACATGCTTTTGACCTTTGGCGATGGGAAAGAATGCAGGCCTTGTGAAGAAGCTGGGTATGCAAAGCATTGAGTACGGTGACTTGAGAGGAGGCCTACGTGCTCTTGACCCAGAGCAACAATCATGGAATCACAAAGACAAAATGCATGTTGCTTGAGGTGGTAGAAAATGGCGTTTTCTTACATCCACAGAGAGTCAGTAATTTTTGGAGTAAGTCCTGAGATTGAACCCAACTATGATGAACGGGATTGGATTGGGCAAACAGCTAAGATTTAATGTTCACTGTATCTGTTCTTGGAATTACCCTAGGCAAGAAATGTCTGGCTTTAAGATATATTCAACTTTCTTAGAGAGGGGGAGGTGGGGGAGAAGAGAGAAGAGAAAAAAAGCAGGCTTTGGAGATATATGTAAGGACAAAATGTGATTGAAATAAATACCTGGCAACACAACTCAACACTGGGAACGTGTGAAGCTTTTAAGGATCACTGGAAGGGGTTACACCACTATACTCTCGCCAACCCTTTCTCCTTCTTGCTTTTTGGTTTAAATTAAATGGAAGCTACACAATAGGGAATCAATATTTTGTTGTTCCAAACAGTGCATTCACCTTGGGGGCACAGTATTCATGTAATTCTGTTGGGAGAATCTTTTGAAAGGGAGTTGAGAATGACCGGAAAAATGTGACCAATCAAAAAGAGTCACCTCCCAGCATAGTGTTGTCTTTCCAAGTGAAAGTCAAATTTTTTTTTAAAAAACAGGGACCCTTATTGAAGCTGACACTATATGGCTTTAATTTATGTCTGAAGCCTCAGAGAATTCCTGCCTTAAAGCCATAAATGCATACAAGCTTTATAAAAGTGAAACATTGTAATAGAAAGGTATACATTAGTCTGAAGGTCAAATTCCAGGTGTCACCCAAGGTCAGTGACTCACCCCCCTCCACCATCCTGGTATGTGTTACGTTTCTAATGTTCCCACAGGCATTCTTGGGAAACAAAGATATGCAGGAGATGGGTTAAGGTTTTTAGTTTCTAAAGTAGAGCTGAACTCAGAAATATCATTTTCAAATAGCCTAAGGAAATCTTTTAAATCGTCCCATCCCAAAACATCTCTCATTCATTTGTTCATCTTTTTACTTATTCAACCATCTACTGATTATTTAGACAGCCTAAATACCTGTCTCGATCTCATTAGAATACAGCTGAACTCCTAAGTAGATGCTCTTTGCTTTTAACCCTGTTTAAGCTTCAGTAGTTCTCCCGTGCAATGAAATATCTGCAATGATTTTCTTGTTAGTAGATGCTTGTTATTCAGTATATCTGCTGAAGAATAATTGGGTGAGGAAGCAAAGCCTTTAATGGTGAGTGTCAACTCCACTAGTCATGGTGGCACAAACTTGTATTCCTCGTTCTTGGGAGGTTGAGGCAGGATGATAAGCCAAAATTTGAGAGCTAGCCTGTACTATACTGAGTACAAATCTCAAAACCAAACAGAGACAAACAAATAGAATAGGGAGTGTCAATCAAGAATGATGACAGAGGGAAGGATTTGGTACAAGGTGTGATTACGTGGTTGAGCAGCAAGAAGATAACCAAGCATCATTTGCTCAAAGCCCAGGCAGAACAAAGAAACAAAGGAAGGCAAAGTGCAGTAGAAAATATAATAGCTCTCACACATAAACAGGATTTTTGTTCTGACCTCATTTTTTCCTCTACCTTTGTTATATTTTATTTCTGATCTACACAAGATTCATGCTGACTCATGAGAGTCATGAGTCATGAGAGGCCGGCATGAGAATGACTAGTCGGTTGTGTCCGACCAAGCTATTTCACCTCTCCGTGCTTCCAGTTTTCATCTGATCACACAATCCATGCCACATCCAGTCCTGTAGGAAAATAAGAGGCCCCCTTGCCTCTTAAATGCTATAATCTCCTCTTCTGTCTATCAGCCTGTAAGAGGAAACTCTCTGATAAGAAATAAATGACAAAACAGATATCTCAATACGCACACTACAATTCTGGCATGGGGAAACCACACAAAGTCATTATAATAGACTCTAGACTTTAGAATTCATGTCATTAGTTCACGAAAGGATCTGGGAAGCTGGACTGAGAGATGCAAGACTAGGGAAAGAGGCACATGGGGACTTCCAAGTACAACATTGCCCTTAGAGGTAGCTCCTATCACACACAGCTTTCAAGAATAAAACCCTGTGGAAAGAAGAAAAACAGAAAAGCATTCTCTGGCATTTAGACTCTGACTGCTCTGAGCTTGGTGCCAACATTAGATCCTTAGAAATTTAGTGGTAAAAACCTTGATCACAGTACTCCAAACATGATCTAGCTGCTAGCTATCTGTGTATTGCTTGAATTCCAAAGACTCCATGGATAATGCCACTATAATTAAAACCACACATTTTTATTTATAGGTCTAGGGTCTCCCCATATGTGCACTTGGCATGCTACCTTGTTGGTGCCAATCTACATAAAGGTCATGAGACCTCTCTTTCTTTAAGTGTGATCCTGACGTTGGCTTCAAATTCCTACTCCAGTTATTTTATTTAGGCTTCAGTTTAGGTATTATTTTTGAACTCTGAATGGGGAGTGGACCAAAATCCCACTTTCTAACCTCAACATACAAACTAGAATAACATTGAAATGGGATGTAAATGAAGACATAGATCTATTATAATGACTTTGCCATAAAGGTTTTCACAAACCAGAATTGTGTGTGTTTTGCGATTTCTGTTTTCTCATTACTTTTTTATCAGCGAGTTTCCTCTTACAGGCTGATAGTTAGAAGAGGAGATTTTAGCATTTAAGAGGCAAGGGAGCCTCCTATTCTTATACAGGACTGAACGTGGGATGGATTGTATGATCAGATGAAAACTAGAAGCACGGAGAGGTGAAATAGCTTGGTCAAAATTATTCAACTGACTAGTCATTGTTATTTGGACTTTGCTTTGGATGGGACTAAAGCATCAACTCTTGTAAATAGAGTAATCTGTAGAGATAACATATGGCGTTATTTGTAAATATTAAGTATGCGTTTCTGAAGTCTTTAATGCCCATAGACCATGTTGATGTGTGGCATTGTTTTCAAATTCAGAATATAGAGAAATATATTCTAAGTATAGTCTAAATTTAAATAAATGGTATATAGTTAGAGTGACTTCCAATGTTGACGATAAGCTAGACACTGCTGTCATAGCTGTCAACCGACACATTCTTTTCATCTTAATCTTGGAGATACATAAAGATCACTATTTGTGATGGTTGATCATGAATGTCAGCTTGACTGGATAGGGAAGTGTTGAGCTTAGTGGAGCTCACCTTTGTGTATAACTGAAAGGATACTTGCAGAGAGGATTATCTAAGAGGAAAAGACAAGCCCTGAATGTGGGAGCACTGTACCCTAGGCTACAAGGTACGACTGAATGAAAGAGGTAAAGAACAAGAGCCTCAGTGCATGTAGGAATCCTCTCTCATTCTTGTTTTCAGCATTATCTAGCTGTCTATCTGTCTGTCTGTCTGTCTCTCCTCTTGTTTCTCTATCCCTCTCTTCTCTCCCTCTCTTCTCTCTTCTCTCCCCCTCGTCTATCTTCTCTCTTCCTCCCTTCTTTCCCCTTACTCCTCTCTCTTTTCTCTCCCTTTCTCTCCTCTGTTTTCTCTCCCCATTTCCTCTCTTTTTCTCCTTCTGCCTCCCTCTCCTCGTCTTTCTTCTCTCTTCTCTCTTTCCTTCTCTTCCCTCTTCTCTCTTTCTCCCCCTCTTTCTTCTTTCTCTTCCGCTCTCTCCTCTTTTCTATCATGATGAACTGAAAACTTTAAAAATATGAACCAAAAAAAAAATCTTCCCCTTGTTTAGCAGGCATGTAGTCATTGTGATGAAAACTGGTTAATTGTACAAAGTCAGTCAGTACCAGAGACGTGTGTTTACTGCAGTGATTATACCCAAGTATGTGGTTATTAAGCCCTGTTTTTCAGCTTATAGAAAGAATATGAGGAAAATTCTGGAAAAGTTATTATGATTCAGATGTGAATTTTCTTTCAAAGGTTCATGCTTTTAAACACTTGGTCCCCGCTGGTGGTGCTGTTTGGGGGAACTTATGAAGATATTAGGGCAGGAGGCATGGCTGCCAGATAAGGGGTGATGGAGGATGTGACTTGCAGATAATGTCTGCTTCTTGTCTCACTCTCTGCTTCTTGGACTTGTAAGACATGAGCAAGCTATGCCAAAACCTCCACTGCCATTTGAAGAGCTGCCCCTCTTCCCATGACTGCTCTAACATGATGAAGTGTACCCTCAAAACTGTGAGTCTAAATAAACCTCTGCGCTTTACACTGATTTTGCTAGGTATTCTGCCACAGTGATGAGAAAAGTTACTAATATAGAAAATTGTTTCCAAATGTTGGATCATTGTCGTGATAAAGCTACGTGGTTCTGTGACCTTACAACCGGTGTGAGGGAGGAATGTGGGCGAATTTGGAGCTGTGGACTAGAGAAGGCCTTAAATGTCCTAATTAAGTGAAGTTAATGAGTCATGCTGATGGAATTTCAGAAGACCAGAAAGGTGAAAACTGTTTCCATATCGTTTCAGAAAAATTGTCTATAGCCACATAGTGTGTATTTTATAGTTGTGCAGAATGACGAGTTATGAATTCATTGAGGCTTGCACCAAGGTTCTGGCAAAAAGCTTATGAGGCTTCGTAATGTACAGAAGGGGCAACTTTCCTGCATGGAGCTCATTAGGGAGCTGTGGTGTGCAGGAACTTTTTGAGGGTAAAGCCCAACTTGTAGAGGAGACTCCAGGATATTGCAGAAGCCAGGAACTTCAATAAGGAAAGCTGAAGGTTCCAAGAAGAGTTAGCCCAAGAGATAGGCTACATGTACATCAGGCAGTGTGTGCACATATGTATCACAAGAGCTCAGCTGATGCCACCAGAGGCTCTGGATGCTGGACATGGAACTACAGGGTTGGATGGTTGTCTGGTTATGTTTTGGTTTTGATTTGGTATGGTTGATCACAGATCAGCTTCTATTATCCATTTATGAAGTTGAAATGTTTATTATGTTTCACTGAATATTGAGAATCTATATGTTTCTTTTTAATTCTCTGGGTAATCACACTAGAAATTTGTCTTTATTATCAAAAGAACTTTGGATTTTCAACAAATTTGAGACTGTTAAAATCATAGAAAACTTTTAATTGGACTAAACATGTTTTTGCATTATTG
Source organism: Cricetomys ansorgei (assembly GCA_026225945.1). Classification (NCBI taxonomy): domain Eukaryota; kingdom Metazoa; phylum Chordata; class Mammalia; order Rodentia; family Nesomyidae; genus Cricetomys; species Cricetomys ansorgei. The sequence goes on from JAMJFZ010000558.1 coordinate 2,595,049, forward strand.
GATGGCCATAGACCTATGGAAGCAGGTGATGAGGAATTAAGACTCGAATATGAAATATCCTTTCCAGGCTCATGTTTTGAACTCTTATTTCATCCACATCTGGTTCTAGTGTTGGGATTTAGAGACTGAAATCTTTAGAGCAGGATGCATGACTAGGAGCAGGCTTTGTTATTTACTTCTAGTTGTAATCAGTCTTTGATTCTTAATCTACTAAGATGTGAGCAACTGATGTCATAAACTCTCACTACCATAGAGAAGCCCCAGACTACAGGCCTTTCTGTCAATAAACTGTACTCTCAAAATTGTGAACCAAAATAAACCCCTCACTTAAATTGTTTCTGTTAGGTACTCTGTCATCATGAAGAAAAACAACTAATGCAGCTGAGCAAGAGAGGCCTAGAAGGATGTCAGCAGATCCCAGTGGATAATTCTGGTAGAAGCTTGGATATCAGAATGATATTAAAAATTCTTGAAGAAGATCATGAGGATTTACACAGGAATTGTGATTATGGTAGGAACTGGAGTAGATACTATTTGTGTTATTTTGTGGCAAAACATGTCTGCATTTTGTCTATGATCTGATATACCACTAGAAGTTTAATGTAAAGAATGGTCATTATAGTACAAGAAAACTCAAGCCAATCTAGCATGCAGACTGTGAAATGGTGACAGCTTGCTGCTTTGGGTCATATTTATAGTTCGAATTATGAACAAAAAGGAGAAAGAAAAGTTTGAAAATCTTATAGCCTTCTTAGGATACACACACACACACACACACACACACTATATATATATATATATATATCTCCAAGAAAAAGATTAAAAGATTAAAAAGATTAAAGATTTTTAGGGCCACCACATAGAATCTACGTGCTTTACTCTGAGATAATAGGAAAGGCATCTTGAAGGTAGCTCAGGAATTGGTTGGATTCTATACACAGAATCAGAGGTGTAAGGGTTTCAATGGAAAGACTTGGCTTTGAGATAAGAGCTCTGGTGTCATTTGCTCATATGGGCCTGCCCAGAAAAATATTTGCCCCCTTTTAGCTACTCACTATTTCTTATAGATGTAGTCCCAGGGGACTGGGCTCCTGATCTTTCTGGCAGAAGACCTTAGTCCTGTCAAGCAATGCTGGTTTTATGTCCATGCAAAATGAAAGAGTTCTAGGGTCTTGACAGTTTTAATTTTGATCTCAAAGGATATCTAAGAGGTCAGACATATGTATCAGGGTAAAAATCCCTGTGAGCATATCTTGACTAGACAACATGATCAGCTGCAAGGTCAAGCCAAAGATACAGTAGAGAGCCCAGGAAGCAGGAGACACCAAAGATATGGATGGACTACCTGCCAAGGAAAATTGTAAGGATTACATGGAAATAATCTAAGAAACAGATTACAACAGACAGGGAAATGGGTGGGGCCTTCCTCAGCCTGCTGGAGTTCATGTAATAACACCACGTGCTATGGATACCAGCTGGAACTGCAGAACCTAATTTTACCTGCTGAGTTTTAGTCTTCTTTGTTCTGATTTTTCCTTTTGATTCCACTATTCCTACTTTTGATATGGGAATATTTACTCTTTTTTATTGCATACTGACAGCATATTATATGTTTTTGAACACACACACACACACGTTTTGTGTTTTTCAAAATTGCGTTTCTCTGTTGTAACTTTGGCTCACCTGGAAATCAGTCTGTAGACCAGGCTGGCCTCAAACTCAAAAATATCTGACTGTCTCTGCCTCCCAAGTACTGGGATTAGTCATGCACCACCACCACCTGGTAGTTGCAAAGTACCAGACAGATGGTCTTAAAGTTTAAGTAATCAAATCTATAACTATATAACTTTTCTAGCAGGCAGTATTCACAAGAGGGTTAAGGTTTTCTGTAGTAGCCATATGATTGTTTTGAAAAGACGAATCTTAATACCTAACTCTTGTATCACAACGTGCCTTCTTGTTTTTGTTGCCTGTTTCTCTCTAATTCCTATTAACTTAGGCCTCCTATGGCTACTTTGTTACAGGTTTATCAACCAAGGGAGAAGGTGGATTTCCAGATGTCTGAGAATGATTAATTTTACCAGATGAATCTGATTTCGATGCTCTCCCTTATATGACCTTATTTCCCCAGAATGTTTAGAATTTGTCAGTATCGTTTGAGCAGTTTCACTATCTGTGCACACACAAGAGAAAGCAAAAGTGCCTCAGACAAAGAGAGAAAGTAGCATCCTCCTAGGAGTTAGCAGGGCACTCCGCAGGGATTACCCAGTTGAGGGGCTTGCCGCAAAGATACAGACTCAGTGAGTTGCTGATCAGAGATATGTCCCTGCTGCACTGTACCTCCCCAGAAGTTTCATGGCTACTGCCAGATCCTCGTTCTTTCAACTCCAAAAATGCTGGTATTATAAGGATTTGCCATTATACCTTGTTTTACGTGGTGCTAGGATTCAAACTTAGGGCTTTTAAATGCTAGGTAAATATTACAGCAATTGAACTACCTCCCCAGCCCGTAACAGTCATTCTTAACTGTCCACTTGATTGACTAGATAACTATTCAGATTAGTAAAGCATATTGCTTGCTGTTTCCATGACAAAACTTTTAGAAAGATTTTTAAAAGGGTAGAAAACTTGTCCCAAACATGGATGGCACCATCCCATGGACCACAGTACAATAGAATAAGGGGGAGGGGAGGGACAGACTGATAGAAAAGCACTGTGAGCCAAAGGAAATCTTTTCTCCTAGATCGCAGTTGATGCAAAATGATATGCTTTCATCATTTTTAAAAGATAACACTGCAGCTTGAGAGAACAGTGAGCATCCAGCCATATAAGAGGTAAACTTAGGATTGGTCATATATTGACTGTATTAGGCAATATTTTTAGCCAGTGTGCCATGCCTTAATGTTCTCAAGAAACATATGGCATTAGTAATACTCCTGAAACCCACTTTAAGTTAAGGTCGAAGATCTGAATCAATCAATTTCAGCCTTCACAGCAACACCTTCTCCAAATTATTCTGTAAACATTAGTAAACACAACCTAACAACCAGATTTCCAAATATGGATAGATTTGGAGAGCAAACTACTGTGGTCTACCATTTACAAGAAGAGTAGCAGACAGTGTTGTGTGCAAAACGAAGCATGGCTCATAAAATAAATAGTTATGGAGTTTTCTGATGGTCTGTAAGATGTAGATACAGACGAAAGACTTGTGAATGGTTTACTACACCACAGTGATTCAAAAGGAGGCAATACATCCGTAGACATTTTACATTTGATAAAATAACAAAATACTTTATTAAATATTTTATAATATTTGAAGTATTGATTCATTTGAAAAAAAAATATACAATAAAAGAATAGTATGAGAATCCTCTAAACCGAAGACATATATGCTGCAATGAGGGTATTTTTCTGGACACATTGTGCTTCTGTGTGTATTGATTTGAAGTATGAAATTAAAATTCATGATAGTGATTATTTTAGGTCAGGCCTGGAGGTCGTTAGGACTAGGGATTGAGGTGAATCTAGAGAAGGAGGGAGCATTGGAAGTGAATAAAATTAAGTCGTAATTAACCACACTTGAGGGTCACCTTATTATAATCTTTATAATAGTTGATTTTAGGTGTCAGCTTGACTGGGTTAAGGGGTATATAGTAATTGGTAAAATATTGTTTGGGTTGTGTCCAGTAGGACATCCCTAGAGGAATTAGCATTTGAATCAATAGATCCCATTTCCAAGGGAAGCGCCTCTGCCCTCCTCAGCGTGGATGGCACCATCTAATAGACTAGGGACCACACAAAACACAAGGGCGGAGCAAGTGGGAGTCAATTCTTGTTCTTCCTTCTTCCTCACTCTCACTCCCCCCTGCCCTTGCCTCCAATCCTTTCATCTTCATTTCAACCCCTCCCCCACCTGCCTGCCTTTCCCTCCTTCTTCCTCCAGCTCTCCCCTGCCCTCCCTTTTCTCTCTGCTTCCCTCTTTCCCATTCTTCTGGAGCTTGGTGGCATCTTCTGCTGCTCTCTAGCATTAGAACCCAGTGTTTTCTGGTGCTCAGAATTACACCATAGCCTTCGAGGTGCTCAGGCTTCCAGCCTCATTTGCCTCTGGAGTGATTCCTCACTGTCTAGTTGGGCTTCATGGGATACCTCAACTTCCATGTGGCAAGTGCCACATTCCCCAAGTGGTCCCCTCTTGTTTATCTCTATAATAAGGTTTTTTGGGTTTTATTTCTTTGACAACAGCTGACCTACAGTCTTTTTTAACTCCTTTGTGCTTCTGCAAAATGTTCTAAATTATTAAAAATAAAAATAAAAAAGCAAAGCAAACCAGGGAAATATAGGATGTGCTAAAACACAAAACAGACAGATTAAGGAAATCTCTGTAAAAAAGAGTAATGTTTAAGTTAGCAGCTAAAATATAGAGGCAATTATTCTGAGTATATGTAAGAGAAGTATGTTACAGATAAAGAGACTGTTTGTTCAAAAGCCTGGCATGAAAATGATAACGGAGTGGCCAGGGAATTCACCTCTCTCTGGATTTATTTTCAAATGTCAGTTAGGACCAGAAATTGGAGGGAAAGTAGAACAGACAGCAGCAGCATGTGGGAAGCTGGCTGAGGTCCACAGGAAACACCTCTTCAGTGTCACTGTTGTGAGAGGCCTGGGAGTGCTCACCACAGGACCCTGCACTTGGCCACACTCACTAGTAAGCTGTGGTTGAACACAGGGGTCTTTCTGCAGGGTGTCGTAGGCATGCAGAGCAGCTGTGAGTGAGAGGGAAAATGTGGGCTCTCTTCCAGCTGAGGTTAACACCGGATTGTTCCCCCACTGTCAGATCATTGCTAGCAGTATTTAAGGCACGCTTCTTTCTGTAAATAAACACATTCTACCAATTCGTAGGTAAAACCAGGTACATTTTAAGACAATATTTTTCTCTTTGATGATTTCTTTTTATACCCTTCGTTTCTTCCCAAATGATGACATGGAAGCTAGCTCACGCTCGACCCTCATCGCCTTGATGAAATAATATATCCACATCGACAGCTGGCTCCGGCTCAGGATGTAGTTTCCTGACCTTGGAACTGATCCAAATTGTTTGGCCCACGCTCTGATACCAACGCTACCATGTTCTAATTCAAGTTGTTCAGATGATGTGTACAACTAGAGTATTCTGAGATCGCTGGCTAAGATTTTAAGAAGCAGTTTCTAAAAGGCATTATATGTTAATACATCATAAAATTATCGATTTGAAGAAAATTCCACTTGCTGTAGAAACCCCATCGAGAGTTAAGAAATCAGGTTGCCAGATTTTGTAAAATAAGAGGAATCATTTTCCAAGGAACTAATTGTAGATTCACTGAATGCTGATCCCTAATGTAAACAAATACGAATCTTTAAAAAAAATTCCCATCATGGTAATATTTGGCTATCGAGAGAGCTGAGATGGGAGTCAGAAGCAGGCTTCCAGGTGACCCAGATTTAAACTAAATTCGGGATTTCTGTCCTCTCAAGTTGCCTTGCCAATGTTCAAGACTGCTTGAGAGTGGGAAGGATATCCTGTGGATATCCTGAAAAGCAGCATAGAATTTAAATCATGTTACTTAATAAACACTATTACATAAAGCAAAAGATGGAAATTATCCAATAACTCTGTCTTCCCTGTGCCTGGATTAAAAACATCTCAAAATTGAGTCAGCAAAATATCTTCACATAGTAATTCTTTAATTCTTCCCTAGGACAATTGAATATATTGCTAGAAAACAAGAATGTTGCATGGATATTGTTGCCAAGAAACCAGATTCATATTAGACTTAGTACTTTAGCTCAAAGAAGACAACGGCATTTTAAGACAAAGGTATGTATTACATACATTTCCTGTGATTATTTTTTCTTTGTGAATTGCATTTATTTCTGATTAAAATATTACATTCATTCGATATGGTAATCATCTTGCATTTCTCTTGAGCTTTACACACACAAATGTTTATCCACCTGTGGAGGGCCCACAGGGAGGACTGGGTCAGGTAAAGAATGTTAGTCCCATGACAGGGGCTTCACCCCTCTGCCATTATTTAATAGCTATGTGGTCTTGGCAAGTTACCTAACATATCAGAGTCTTAAAACTTCATTTAGAAATATAATATTTTAATTAATAATTTGAGTTTCATTCAATGTATCTTGATAACACCTTCTTCCGTCCCTCCCCTGTTCCACCCTACCACCACTGTGTCCTCCCAAGAGAGAGAGCTAGAGAGAGAGACAGAGAAAGACAGACAGAGACAGGATAAGAAGAACAAGCAATCGTCTCTCTTCACAGTGTCCCTATAGCTACTACTCCAGTTGGTCACTACTTGCAAAGCACAGAGTCCTGAGACGCATACTTGATTTATACTTGTGTTTTGGATATGCCCTAGACATCGGAAAATATCTGTCTTTCCTCATTCTTTTCTCCTCAGTTTAGTGGTTCTCCTGTGTTGCCCAGGTCACTGATTGACACTTGCACCTACTTGATTAAATGACAATTTTAAGTTCTTGTTTCTCAGCTTCTCAGCCACACCATTTAAACATGAGTATTTCTCATTTCTCCATCAGGAGTGTAATGTGACCTAACTGTAGGAAAATGTTCTCGCACCAGGAGAGCTTCCATCACCAACTGTTTCACTCCTGTCAGTAGTGAGCGACTCTGAACCACATTTGGCAAAATGATTCATTGCAGAGAAACCCAGACTATGTATTATATGGTCACATGTCACTATGGGATACTTCTACTGAACCAAAGATTCAAAACTAGGCAATTGCCCAAATACCTCATTAGGTGGACAGAAACTTACCAGCAACCCTTGAGAACTCCGTGTGTCTTTTAAGGACAGAGATCTGTTGGAGAGTTAAATTGTAATCACTAAAACCAGATGTGTGCATTCTTAGCTATTGCCCTGCTTTTCCAACTGAACACTAAAAAGAAAACACTTACAAGGGGAACAGCAGTGTTGGTGGGACCCCCACTGCATCTATAGAATAGTTGATCTCTGCAAGCCCCATGTACCTTGATGAGTGGGTGGCAGTGGGTGAGGTTTTGTTCTTCGTGCTTTGTCTCCTTAAAAACAGGTCTGCAGACTCTCCACTTGAATGCACACTACACCGTTTCCATGGCTGTTCAGTGTACAGGAGTACCTGTTTGGAGGAGGCTTGGGAAGTATCTTGAGCAGAGCCTCTGACTTCATCTGTGCTCCCCTAGCTCTATCTAGTTCTACCCAGAGATTGGCAGATCCAGAGGTCATGTCACAGTTCCATCATATGTTTCAGGTATATTCACCATTCACTCTGTTGCTGAAGGTCTTACCCCAAGTCAAAGCAAAGCCTTAAAGTAGAATACAGACTAAGCACTATTCAGATAATTTTTTTTTTTAACTCAGAGAAATAAGACTTGGCCCTCCAGCCCTTTCCTCTTTTAGTGGTCACCAAGTATGCTTGAATTTAATTTGTAATTACTTTATACTAAAACTTGGGGCAGAAAAGGGGAGATTAATGTGCTACTTGTGTCTCCTGACTGGACTGTAAGCCACTGCTTAGACAGTACTGTTGACCATGTCTGAGTCAGCCAGGCAGATGCTGGACGATTAAACAGAAGTTAGAGAATTTTGGCTGAACTGGAGACTTTATATACATCTTTCAAAACTTCAAGTTATCTCAGAACTTGGCCCAAATACTTCTCTTGGAAAGTATGCCCCATACCATTAAATTTTGGGGTTATGGTACTGAAAGGCCAACTGAGATGAGGGTAAAGAGATTTGTTTAATATGGCACTGTACTGGAAATCTAAAAGCCCACAGTAGACATAAAATCAAACTTTTATTATAAAGTTTTAAGATTATGAAATTATCAAAATGCATGATTCAAGTCTTAATATACTGTATAATAGGTTGATGGGGGTTTTCTCTTCCTTTGCTTGGGTTACCAGACATGTTTTGGCAGCATAAGAACTTTAATGCTAACACATTAGATGAAAAGTTAAGCATGTAGATCATGCCAGGATGGTGACCCTGCTCTCCATCGAGGATGTGCATAGGAATATTTGTTGAATTCTTTAGATGTTAAAAGGACGACAGTGAAAACTCCTGCAGGACTAATAAATACGTATTACGGAAAACTACGGAACCATTGAAATGAGGTGGAATGCACTGAGCCCTGAGGTTCAGCAGGTTCTGAAGTTAGTTTTGATGCAGGAGTACAGCAGGTGCGAGTGCTGACCTTCAGCTTGGTCCTCAAGGGTACCACAAGCATCCGTATCCACGGGTTCACTCTTTGACACATATCAGCGTGTACAGCGCTTTCAGATGGACAACTGGGTGAGCGAGGCCACCTAGGATTTCCTGGACTCGATTAGATGACACTGTGTGGGGTAAAATGAAAAACATAATCTCTTTAAATCATGTGTCCCTGTGACCATAGCGGGAAATCTCCGCATTTTTAAAACGATTTTAAAAATGTTTTAACCTATCAATCTTTTAACCTATCATATAAAATGTGTAGATATTTATTACATCGCCAAAGAGGGTGACACTGAACTCACACGATGAGTTGAGGTCAGGCGCTTAGTCCAGAGTGATGTATCCACACCCAGTTCTCCATTTTCACTAGACATTTTCCACTCATTTTCTGTCTTTGCTATGCAAAGCACCATGAGGTAAGCTGATGAAGTACAGGCTCAGCACCTTGTGGCTTGTGGTTCAGAAGCCTCACAGAGTGCTCACTGGGTAATGTCAAGGTGTGAGCAGAATACCATTCTTTCCTTTTGGAGGCTGGTAGAGCGCTCCCATAATATCTGGATCATGTATTCTCTTTTGATATGTTCAAAGGCAGCACAGTCTTCTGGTTCTGTACTGCATCAATAGTCACAACACCTACCTACAAACTGCAACTAAGAGTAGTTTTTCTAATACCATAAGATGAGACCAAATCTTTTTATATGGTGTAATTGATCCCTACGTCTCAGTATCTATAGCTACAAGGCTTTCTGCAGAATGTCTCAAGTAAGCCACACATTCAAAGATTATTGAAATTAGGTTGTGAACATTTCTGGGTCTGATAATTCTGTCTAATTGCATATGTCCTTTCTATATTCTACATTACTGTGGGCAGTCATATGTCTAAAGGTTCATCAGATATACAAGTCAGAATCCTTTTTCAGGGCTTTCAACAGTAATTTTTCACTCCCGTTTCAGCCTATACTTACCAAGTTCTTGTGATCTTCTAAGAGTCTACCTTTCAACCAGTGGAAAGCCATATGATTCGGTCCTCTGGTATAGCAGTACCACACTTACAAGGCCAATTTTCTTCATTTTTTTCAGTTGCTCTGTTGACTTAGATACTATCAATCATTTAGTTACATGTGACTTTTGAATTTTGAAAAATGTGAAAGGACTCTTGTTTGTCCTCTCTGGCATAAACTGAGGCTGGGGTAGCCCTATGATCCTGAAACAGAGAAAGGAAAAAAAGAGTAGAATCCAGATAATAAAACTCAGCTGTCGTGCTGATATGGAACACCTAGGAGAAATATTACACCATAGACCCTTTATAATCATGTGGTACCACAAATGACCTATTAATTTATCTCCTTTTCTTTTAACAGCTGCTTTTTTTGTTGTTTTACTTTTAGGCAAATAAAGATGGAAAGTGTTTGACTTCTCTGATTCATTTTTGAGTAAGCACTAAATTTTAGTATTAGTTTAAAAATACCATCTTGTTTAGAAAACTAATAACCATCTGGAACAGTGTTCCTCAACCAGGAGAAAGAGGTCTTAGGAGAAAGAAGTAACAAGAGGAAGAGAAGAATGAAGAAAACAGGAGAGGCGAGGGAGGACTGGGAAGTTGAGGAGGACAGACTGAAGTCAGGACGAGGTGGGAAGAAGAAGAAGAAGGAGAAGGAGAAGGAGAAGAAGGAGGAGGAGGAGGAGGAGGAGGGGAATGGAAGAAAAAGAAGAGGTGAGGGAAGGAAAGGGAGGGGCGAGGAGAGCAGAGAGAAGACAAAACGGAAGAGGAGAAGGAGGACAGACAGAGGGGAGGAGAGGGGCTCTCGACACCTTCTAGACAGGCTTGGCTTTGTATGACATAGACTGTCTTCTAAATATCAGCAGTGGTGGAGCAGGGAAACTGTTCTTCAGGAAGGCTGTTGACCTGAGGTTCTCATCAAAGAGCACTTGAGAATACTTAATAATTCCATTCATTATAACAAAACGGTTAAATTAATGTCAATTATCTCTCCAAGATAATGTTCAAATATTAGATAAAGCTTGTATTAAAGATTTTTAGAACAATGTAGACAGTGATACAATGTAAATTAACCTTGACATCAAGAATTCCTGAAATTTATCTTACTATGTGACAACTTAAATGTAAACAACAAAACTTCCATTTTATTTTATAAAAGTACCAGAATTAAAACAACATATTGCATCTCTTTGTGCACAAAGTCCTTGATAAAACAAAGAAACTTAAATCGGACTTAATGTGTGTTAGGTGTTGGATATGTGAAAGATATGTCAATGACGTCAGAAATGTGTCAATGCGTTACTGTGGTACAATTAGTTGATCCTCCAAGAGAAACTTGTAAGATAGAAACTCTGCACACGCCACATATGTGCATACACTTATGCACATCCATGAACACCACCCCATACACATCTTCCAGTGGGTAACAAGTCAATGGTTCATTTAAAGAGAACAATGAAAAGAATTGAAGAAATAAAAGACTATATAGTCTCTAAATCTAGCTCTAGAAAGAATCAAGGAAATGCTTGGTAATAACTTGTGGTCACACCATTTCAAAAAGCTGCAAAACAAAAGAAAAGACAGAGGGAGGGAAAACAGAGGAGATGAGAAAACTGAGAAAAAGAAATTCTGCAGGAGAAAAAAAAACATTTACTCAGGCTACGAAAAATAATAAAATGGGCTTTATTAATTGTATTTTACAAGTGATCTAGCAGAAAGAGGTGAGAGAAGAATGCTGATATTTAATAATATTGCAAAGGTTGGTTAGTATACACAACTTTTAATAAAATGCAAATTTAGACATTTCAATTGGGGCCCAACAGATCAATAATTATTTCATTTCAGGGATAGCAAAGGAAATCAATATTTTTTTATTGCTTATGGTAGGAATACAGTGATAACATTTTTGGCAGCAATATTCAAATGTTGTAATAATCATGTTCTGTGATCAAGACATCCATGGAAAACCTAGGAACCAGTCTGACACCTGTGTGTGCACATAAGTGTACACGGATATCCACTTAAAGGTTTAATTTTCTCTTGGTAGCACAGGATTTCCCAGAATGTTTTTCCCCAACAAAATAGAAACGCTATATCCACTGGGATAAATCGACCCAATAGTAAGCAGTGTATCAGTAAAAACTAGGGTGGGCCTTATATGGTGGACAGGAGTCTAAGATTTTGCTGATTTAGGAAGCAGTTTTTATCCTGTTATTACACCAATATGACTACTACATTTATTAGCTAGAAAAACATCAGAGAGGTTCATATGTTTGTCACTGATGTTTGGACTTTACATATTCAGACAACTACGCAAATGATGGGCGTATATCATGATTCCTGAAGAGGAATCCGAAGAACCGGGAATCCGAAAAAACTGCCAGGATCACGCCACCATGGGATGCTGGGATGGAAGCCAGGGAGTCCCACTTGGATTTTTCACATGCATTAACGGAACAAATATATGCTTCTATTAGGTTCCCTTTTAGGGGTTAGAAACATAATGTACGTATGATCTCCCCAAACGGCCAGATCTTGCACATCTGTGAGTACAAACAAAATCTTTGTGCATGTAATGTTACTCAAAATGTAAAAAGAACTAAGATGGAAGCAAAACTTGTGTAGCAGTCTCCTCTCTTAACAGGTGATCTGGGAAACTCCAAAAAGGTAGACTCCGGATTAAACCTAAAAGAGATACGTTAGTAGAGCCCATTGCTTCTTTCCATGGAGAACATTCCAAAGAGAATATGGAGAATCGACAAAGCATAGACACATCTGGCTATAAATTCCTGAGCTGTCAAAACAAAGGCAACAGAAACTATATTTGGGGTTAGTGACATTTAAATATATAGAAATATTTTGGAAGGAAATACATTAAACCACGAAAAGAGATTATACCTTTAGAAGGAAGACCTGGCAGGTATATGTGCATGTGTGCATGTGCATGTATGTGTCTACATATATTACATCTGTACAATATATTATACATACACACACGCTTTTGTGTGATGCCATGATGATTTTCTTCCACGTGCCTCCCTCGTTTTAGCTTAGTAACTTGCTAGCACATTGTTGGTATGATAAGTAAGCTTGTTTTAAGACAAGTGTGTTGTAAATTAGAGACCATTACACTTAAAAACATTTAAGTGTAATACATTTAAAAACATTTAAAATACATTTAAAAACAGCATGGTCCAGGTTCCTGCAGAAACAAGGATGTCCTCTTCAATATATTCCGAGTCACACTTAAGCACGGAAAATTTAAGGCTACCCACAAGTATTGATACAATGCTGAGAACACTACACTTGAAATAAGCATGTAAAGAGTAAACTTGAGTTCCCCCATGGAGATTCATGGCTTGCCTTTGGTGAAAATGTACTGTTTTCCACAGATCATATATTAAACTCTCAGCTCAATAATTCACCCTGACATATGCTCCTGTATTTACAGATTTACTATACATTATTCAGGGCAAAAGGGCGGAAGGCTAGGACATGACGCACATCTTGAGTTATGTGTGAATGCAACTGATAAGTTTTAGAAAACCCAATTGACAACATGAATCATATTCAGATCAATACAGCTTGAAAAGCTCAAGGATAATGCTTAAAATCTAATTATCTAAAAAAATTGAGCGGATCTGGGGAAAATTGAAATAGAAAAATAAAAATCTATTAAATGACACATATAAGGAATTGTTTGTTCTGACATTTATAAATCTATTTTTAGTAGAGTCGGCTTACCGGGAAATGTGTACACATAATTTTTGCCCTGAATGAGATGTAACTACAGGGGAAATGACTGCTTTCTATAAAATGATGCTGAAGTATCTGTTATATTTTAAATGAGGATGTGGAGACTGAAAAGGCGTGACACTGCAAATAACATAGATAACTGTCCTAAGATTCATCATATACATAATTAATTACATTCTTATAAAAGAGGGCAATAGTCAGTGCTTAGTAACTGCTTCTGAACTTGTCTTTCCTTCCTTCCTTCCTTCCTTCCTTCCTTCCTTCCTTCCTTTCTTGCTTTCTTTCCTTCTTTCTCCAGACTGAAAAATTTTATATCAACTGTTTCAACAAGAAAACAAAATGAATAATTAGAAACGTGAACAGTGATAGTGGCCATGGGAGGGAGGATAAAAGGGAAGTCTGTGGGTTTTCCCCTTTGTCAAAGCAGAGGCAGGACTTCAGAGAAAGGGCCAACTTCCCTCCATTCAGCTGGAGCCCAGAGACCACACCCAGGCAAGTTTAGGGCAGCAGCTGAGGGCAGGGTGGAGGCAGCCAAAGGCCAGGTCAGAGAGAAGGTGGGTAGGAGTCCAGGCTCCAACCCACAACACAAAGGGAGGTCATGGGCAGAGGATTCTGCATATAGGACATCACCAGGGCAGAGAATGGGAGCCCGAAGCTACTCGAAGTAGAGTAACAGTAGTAGTAGACAGTATCCCAGGCACACCACTTCCCCTTAAGCGCAAGGCGACACAAGCTGAGGGGAGGAGATTCATGTAGTCCGGCACTGTGTCATCTGGAGCCGGGTTGCACGCCCTCTGCGGAGGCTTAGACCTTAGCACTTTGCTGGGCCCCTGTGGGCTGGTGGACATGGCAAACAGAAGACCACCTGCCGATCCTCTTTCGCTGCTAGAACAGCAGCTTCCAGAGTCATTTCTTCATTTTCAAAGAGATCTTGAAGACTATAGGAGGTCAACATAACAAAGGTATTTTTAAATTTTCATAAAGAAAAACACAGCAAACATAATCCCTGGAGTATCTGTATCATGTAGATACTGGAGTAACTGTATCCCTGGAGTATCATGTAAAGCACAGAGAAAATTTTGGAGTATCAAATATAAGAAATGCAACCACAACCATAGCAATGGAGGACAGGCATCAGAAGGCAGTATCAAAAGAGGGGTAGAGAGGCCATGTGTCCCGAGGTGTCCTTACGGAAGGGTTTTACATCATAGGTAAAGTAATGAATGATTTTTGCTCAGTGCCATTTTGAGAGAGTTCACTCTTCTAGGGATCACGATAAGCCTAAGTGTGGAGTGAGCTGTGTATTGAGGGTAGCAGGTTCTAAAAATACCTATACACAGGTAATTAATTTTTCATTGAACTCTGTTGCTTGCTCATAGCTCTAATGTGAAAATGTGGACCAAATCGAAACGCCATGATCAGGTGGTGAAAGGAGGCCTACCTCCTTGTTCCCCGACTGTCAATGATAGTTCTTCATTTCTATCCAGGTGGATTCCTTCACTAAACTTGAAGACAAAGAGGTCCACCACCAACCGCTCCACTTAAAAAAAAAACATTCCTCCTTTGACAAGCAAAGTACTTCCAACCTCCCTGGTCATGTGGTTATAGAACTAGATAAGCAGGGAATAGGAAACTTTGGGAAATTATTATTGTGTTCCTTGGGCTGAAAGGGACAACCAACAACAATCTCTTTGCTAGAGATCATTTCTTCCCTGCTCTGTCTCCTCCTCCTGCTTATCTGCATCCCAGTCAGCTCAAAAGGCTATTCCTGTTGTCTCTCTCAGCTGGGGTTCGTTCTTAAAGACACTTTCTGGGGAAGCACAATGAATTCACAAAGACCTGGGCCTTTACCCAAGCAAGAGGCTAGACCACAGATTGTGGAGAAGAGTCTCTCTGGACTTATAGGCAGGTGATGCTAATGACTCCTCTTTTGTGAGTAATAAACCTTAACAGGAAGGCTTAGGGCAGCTCAGAACAGAATGCAGATGAAGGTTCCTTTCCCTAGCCTCCATGCAAGGCGGCATGTTGTTCTCTATATTGTGACAGGAATCTGCTTCAAAGTAATTTTGAGAAGCATGCTAACAGAAAGTATATAATTAAAGAAACGGTGGAACGGCGAAGCCCAAAGAAAGCAGGGGCCTGGCTGGCTTCTGAGGCTTCAGGGATTTAAGGCACTCTAGGATTCTCTTTGTTTCTCTTCTCTATGTTCTGATTGTCTGTTGGTTTCATTCACTCAAAAGATTTTGTCCCTTGGGGCTGAACCAGGGCTACTGAAAGCTGTCCTGTTCGGCTTCCTGCAGGGAAAATCTCTGCTGTATTATTTATAATTTGAAAAAAAAAAAAAACCTAAGAAAAGTCTCTGGCTGACCCAATCTGACCAATCACCATGTGGAAGAGACGCACCTAACAGCTCCCATTCCCTCCAATTCAGCTCTCATTAGAGGGGCTGGGCAGACAACATAAGAAATGGCCACTTGTATCTGAACATAGCTAGGTAGCAAGAGCTCACACCATCACACTCCCAGACTCTGTCTCCCATACAGTGCTCTACAATTTTCAAAACATCATTTTAAGTTCAGTGTCTCTTGAATTCTCAAATAACCCTGCTAGCTTTTCTTTATTTTCCAAATACATAAACTTGCAACATGTGCAATTGTACAAAGAGCTCTTGTCATCTTGCCCCTCAAATGGAAGGAAGTATTCCCATTTAAATCTTTTAAACACTGACCCTAAGCAATTTGACCATAAGCTTGGGACTGCATGTTGCTAGTGAGCCCTAGATGAAGACTGAGGGTCATGACTCCGCACGCACAGAGACAGCTGTCCACTAACAGCATGCTGTACCAAACACCAATCTGAAAAGACACGAAGAAAAGTAAAGAAAACAAACAAACATGAAATAACCAGAACAGGGCCTCTCAAAATTCACGATGAGAATAAGAGGATATGAGGTTCCACATAATGATTTTACATAAATCGCTTTGTCCAATGTCACAGCAGCAAAGCAAAGGAATCCTTCATCCCTGTGTTGCAGCTAGAGATGCTATTCTGGGAGACTGTAGAAGCTAGAAGGTGCCGGCTAAGGAAATGGTGGTGGGAGCTACGTCTTTAAAGAGCCTGTCTTCTCTTGGTCCCTTCCTAGATCTCTCCATGTTCTGTCCACCATGAGGCGAATACCTTTCTTCTCCACATGGACCCAGCACCATGATTCTCATCCTTAGTGAGCATGGACTAAACTCTCAGAGACTGCTCACGACAGGCGTTTGGGTCACAGTGGTGCAGATGTGACTGATAGACGCTTAAAAGGTCACATGAGTGGTGTGTATTAGGCAGTGTCTAAGTGTCATCGCCATTTGTCACAGGAATCCACCGCCTTAGTTGATGATCTTTCCTTGTCCTTTCTGCTTTGTTTTCAACATATTTAAAAAAAAAATCTCTTTACAGGAATTACGAATGTGTGTAAAATGTCCACTGAGGTTAATGTTAACACCTCTTGAAGTGTCTCTTGAAATTTAATGCAACTTTGAGTTTAAGTATGTTCCTTGAGAGTTAGGCTTTTCTGTTACATTATGATGTAAAATTCTACAGCAAATCCAACAAAAATAAGCTTTTGAATTTGCTTTTAAATTCCCCCCAGTTAAAGGTGAACTGATTGAGCACCATCATGGCCTGCTGCGTACTAGAATGTTCCGAGTGCCTGGAAATGCTTTGGTCTCCATCTTCAAGGATCACAGCTGCAAAGACGCTCAATTCATGTCCCTCCCCTCCGCCCTTCACAGACGGTACTCTTTCCCATGCTGACAGTCCTGTCTGTCAAGACTATATTCTGCCTCCTGATCATTCTTACTTAGGAATTCTCCACACTGCAGCTAAAACACCAACACCTCCACACTCTGCTTACCGAGCAAGGGTGACTCTAAAGTATTTTCCTGGCAAATAGCTCTTGATAGATTTTCTTTTTTGCCACCTAACAGCTCCTCGTGGCCGTGTTCTCTTTAGAATTAGGGCCCACGAGAACCGGCACACGTGATGCCTGAGGGTTTCAAGTGGGCATCAAGAGCAAGGGTGGGCAGAGAAGAAGGCCGAAAAGAATAAGGGAGCCACGCAGTGCGTCCGCTGATTGCTCAGAGCGGCAGCGATGGGGCTTGAAGGAAAGAGGCCTGAAGAACGCTTCCAGCTGTGCCTCACCCTCTCAGGATGTGGGGGGGCAAGGGGCACCCTCGGTGTTGAGAATGACAGGAGTCATTGAGACATACAAAAGCAGCAGCGCCCGGGTGGCAGTGGTGAGGGGGATCTAGCAAGGGAGGAGGGCCCCTATCATAGCAGCATGGAGTCTGGTTAAAGTGCACATGCCAAGTGGACAATTTCTTCAAAAGAGAAGCACAGTAATAGCAATATATCCAAGTTGTTTGGGGCTATTCATTTTCAAAATACAGCCTATTACACAATGAAAAATAGGGCAACCTGATAGAATGGAGAGAAGGTCTTTTCAGAGAGAAACTATCAATAGATAGGATCATACCTTGCAAGTGGGAAAGGGCAAAGGGATCCCAAGCAGCAAGTATTTGAAAAGCACCCGCCCAGCCCCTTCTTTTATAGTTCAATATTGCACCACCACATTCAATACAAAATTCAGTACCACATTATATTTCAAAGTCTGGCCATATTGAAGTCACCCTAAAAGGCAAGGAAGCAGGCTTTCATCACCCTCATTGTGAAATGTGACAGATATTTTCAAAGGAAAGCTGCCTCCAAGTGTGAGTTCATTTCGATTTCACAAAGATCTGCTGAGATCAGCCCACATCCCTGCCCCGCTACCCACTGCTTTCCACACAGGCGCTGCTTCCCTTCCCACTTTCACCCGTGGGCCTCAGGCGGGACTTCCCTGGGGACTACACGTTGCCTCCATAAGAAACAAACCCAGCTGTCTGCGGGCTGAGACACCCATTGTACCTCACGCTGGAGATGTTTGTCATGCCAGTTTTTTCATTGAAGATTTGGACTCCTGACTCCCCAAAGATAAGTAAGTGGGTAGGGGGAAAAAAGATGGGGATTTGGGATAAGGAAGTATATTGCTTACTTTTGTAATCACTGTGACTAGTACTTGATGAGACTCAAGCTGAGAAGGAAAGACTCATTTTGATACGTGGTTTGTCAGGGTACTAGTGCGTAGATGCGTGTCGTGTTCAGTTGCCCCTCATAGGTCAGCACCCCCACCAACAGACCTCTTGCAGCTGTTATTGTAAGGTCTACTTCTAGGAAAACTCTAAGCTAATGCAATGCGTATTGCTCCGAATTTTCCATTTGTTTTCAGCTTTCAGTTTCCCACTGCTCAATGGCATTGCCCTGAATGAAAAATTACCAACACTAAGCTCTGAGGGTCTCGGCTCAAATGTTTCTCTTATCTTATTGTTAGCACTGGGAGTGCTGTTTAGACTCCCCGAACGTCCTTCAGGTCCCCGGGGCAGGGATCCTGCTGGCCCTGGTCCCAACCCTCCAAATCTCTTCTCCTCTTCTAGCCGTTTTGCAGTTTTCAACTTTATATAGATTTCCCTGGGAAGTCCTGCTTTGCCCTGAATCCTGGGCTACATGCCGTTTCTCTAGGCTCTGACAGCTCCTTCGAGGCTTATTACGCTATATTATAATTCCCTTTAAACTTTTATGACTTCCATCTTTTACCCTAAATCTTTGGAGATGACAAGTAGTTATCTGTTCATTGTTGTCTCGCTAATAAATATCTCCAAGGTGTTCAATAAATATTATTTAATAATCAGGCTCAAGGAAGTGGGATTTTCTAAAAGAATAATGTGTTTCTAAGACTTGGTAATGAACTGAATTCTTCAAAATACGTTCTAAGATGAATGCATATATTTCTGTGTGTGGTTTATTTTCTTCTTGCTCGTTTGTTTGTTTTGTTTTGTTCTAAGCAGAAAACCTCGGAAGAAGGCATGAAGCTCAACTCCTGGTTTTGCATGTTCCAGGGAGTAGGCAAGGAAGGTGCATAGAAACAGAACTTCCTTTAGCAAGTAGCTGGGGACTAATGGCTATTACATTTGGTTCTTCAGTTGTTGGTAAGAGCAACACAGGCATGATCAATGGTTTCAGACTCCAGTCGCTTTCTGTTGTGGCTTGAATGTGAAATTCCCCCATAGGCTCATGTGTTTCAGAATTTTAAAGCTCCACATTTTCTAGACACTTTTTGCTTAACCGCAGATACAAATGAAACCAGTCACTTCCAGTCTTTCCTCAATGGCTTCATTGCTACCACTGACTGTACTCTCAAAATTTAAGCCCAGACAAATGTTTCCCCCTTGCTAGACTTGAATGAGAAATATTTCCCATAGTCTCATATATTTGAAAACTTGGTCTAAAGCCGATGGCACTGTTTGGGGAAGATTATAGAACTTTAAGATATGGAATCTTACTGTAGGAAGTACATTACTGTGGATGTGTTTTGAGAATTTATAGCCTTGTTCCATTTCAGGGTTGCTCTCTCTGTTCCCTGTGTGTGGATGAAAGATGTGATCAGCCAGCTTCATTCTCCTCCTGCTCCCTGGCATGCCTTCCCACCCTTGTAGACTCTAAACCCCTAGAGTCACAAGCTTTGATAAACTCTTTCGTGTGTAAGTTGCCCTTTATTACAACAACAGAGATGTAACTAGTATATTCCCCTAAATTGCATTTTGTCAGAAATGAGAAAATGCTAGCACCCTTTCCTTCCTTCCCTTTCTCTTGTTTTATCTTCCCCTTCAGCCAACGTCTGTGATGTGTATTAAGCAGATATCAATTAGGGTAGTGGATTCGAGGGGGAAAAATGCCAGTTTCATTCTTTAACCTTTTGTACTCCTAATGACAAAAGGGCTAAATTTCTAGATATTTACCACTCTCTAGAAGCAAGCCATATCACGAATACTCAATAGGGGGAAATGGTTTCGTTTAAGGAAAAATATTTCTGCTTCTCAGAAATTTCTTACCCAACCAGAGAGACAGACACAGTACCGGAGAAGCCATGCCAACTGCTTTACAGTACGTATGCACACACCGTCTCTAATAGGATCTCACGGAGAAACTTTAATCTCAGCCCACCCCTGTGAACCTGTAACCCATTTGATACCTTACTCAGTAGTTGGTATCCAGTCCAGTGACATTCCATGCAGGAAGCTCTTAATGTTAACTATGAATTGGATAAGCATTTCCCCTCATTTTCATTTAAACATCACGTTATCTAATTTCCTTGAATATTTAGTACTACAAGTAAAAGAACAGAAGCACTCTACTGGCCTTTTTGTTTTCATGTTTCCTTTTTTACCCTTTTCAAGCATATTTCCTTTTGCTTTTTAACCCCCGGCCCTTCTCATCTCTTCTCATATGTGTCTAATCACAGCACTGCACTTTGTAGCCTTTTCCTAGAGCTGTGACCAGGTTCTGTATTGAGATGCACATAATGACTGTCAGACCTTTCTCCTGAAAGATTATGGTTAATTCGAAGTCCATCAGTGTGCATCAGTAGCTTAAATTATTCCTTATAATATCAAGTCCATTGTCTTGTCCTGACTCAATTTTATCTGACATCAGATTATTCAACTATCTAATTTCTATTGGGTCCATGAGGAGTCACTTAACTGTTCCCCACACTGACTAGCCTAAATAATTCTCTGTTACCAACACACTTTGCAACCTCATTATTCAGAAACATTTCCACATTGATTGGTGTTAACGTATACATGAAATCTGGTTCCAATAGCATTCCCCGATGCCCCTTCCTATTAACCTCCTTTCCGGCTAACAACATCATTTATTTCTACCTTTCGTTTTCATTGTTATCCATTTTTTTTTAACATCAAAGTTTTACAAGATAAAATTTTACCTCTCACCTCTTGGGTCCTACAGAAAGTTGAAATGGATCCTAAATGTTTTCTGGTTAGGGGCTTGATCAAAAGGCTTTTGAATGTCTAAATATTTAATGCCAGCTACATCTCAACATTTCAGTATTTTGTTAACTCTTTCAAAAAATCCAGAGAGATGTGAGGAACATGATTTATCCAGTCTGAAGCCGCACATACTGCCCACCTGGGTGTTTTATAAGCCTCAGTAATGATTTTATCAGCTATTTTTCCTCATCCTGAAGGTAACATTCATCGGTAAGTAATTCCCCAGGTAACCCAAGCTCATTATTTAAAGATGGGCATTCCTGCTTGTTTGTCTGGACAAACAGGCACCTAATGGAAATTCAGACCAAATAACATAAAACCTATTTTCTCTCTGACATATCCAACAACAATCCGAAAATACCTTAGGGCATGTCAGAGCAAAAAGAAATCTTAGTTCAACCATTAAATGAACACCCTGTACTTTGCCTGTCCTAAAAGGAATATTAAGCTAGATTTAGTTTAGACACAAGAAAGAATAACCTGGCAGGATCTTTAACCCCGAAATGGGTACTGCAGGAAGCCATGAATTCTCTTTTCTTCAGACATTTCTTCAAACGGAATAAGACTTCATTCTTTAGGCACAACTTCCTCAGCAGTCTTTATGAAGAGGGAGAGACATAATAACCCCAGAAGCCACCCTCACTCCGATTTTACGATTGTGCTTTTGAACTCAATATATGTCTTAGGAGGTAGACAAGAAGAGCAAACTTGCAGAATACCTCACAGAGCAAAACTGAGTGAGAACAGCTGTCAGCGAGTACAAGCGAGTTCCAAAAAGGTATTTAAATTAAAACTGAAGTGCCCTCAAGGTGACCCAACTGAATTCGCTGAAAGGGTAAGAGGAATTGACAACACTAATCAACAAAAGTAATCACCTGGAGGTGAGCTGCGTACTCCAGTGCAGGTGACAGGAGGACCCTCCACCAGCCCCGGGGGCCCAGACAGACGGCAATCAGCGCGGAAGAGAAACACCTGAACGGGAGAGTGGACACAGAGCAGGAAGGAGACAGGACAAGTGGCATGAGATGGCTCTTTTCTTTTGATTTCTAGTGATCCGGCTTCCAAGAGAAGAGATGCGGTGTTTATCATAGTGAGCCGAGAGCATTCAAGAGTGGCCTCCTCTGTGCACTGCATTCTTGGGGGGAAGAGAAGGGGGCTAGAAGTCCCAGCAGGAACAAGAGCTGAGAGTGAATGTTCTAGAATGCAAATCAGGCCAGGCTATGATGTGGATTATGACACTAGCATGGCTTTCTCTCGAGCTGGGAAAGAATTAAATGCGAGCGGGGATGATGCTCGGAGAGTTCAGCCGGCCCTAGCCACAGAAGTTGCGGGACTCCTCTTTCAAAAAGCAGGACAACGCCGAACTCTGTCTCCCACATTCTCTGTTTGCCAGCACGGAGTTTTGTTTGCTATTTGAAGTACGTCTGTCCTTCACGTCAGACTGACGCCTCATGAGGACAGGCTATCATAAAGGCGTTATAACCTTTGTACTGGGACCTGGATGGAGTTGAAGAAGAGGCTCACGTGATTCCCTGTACCATGCCCTAGCCACAGATGCCCCCGGGGCTTCCTACAGTCTCCGATCTACCCTGCAACTGGGACAGAGGATGGCAGGAGTTAATGGGTGGCAGCACAGAAAGCAGTGCAGAAGATCTTATGATCTCCTGCACCACCAGGTACAGGAAGGGGAAAAAATATTCAGGAAGGGACACTCTGAAACCTGAATCTTCCTGCTTCCTTAACTCACACATATTCCATTGTTGATTATCACAATGATGAGCTTCCAAACCACAATTAGACAATATCATTCACGCCATGCTGCGGAGAACTAAAACGTAGCCAAGCAATGGCATCATTTGACGGTAGAATCTTTTACATTTGTCTTGGTCATTCACTTGCCTACGAATAGGCCTGTTAAACCGTCATACTAACCTGGACATACTTGAGAGTAGAGGCTGTTAACCAGATGGGGCTGGTTAACACAGCAGGGTGGGACAGTCTGTCCAGACTAAGCAGGATGGTTTAACTGCCCCCAGAAAACTCCAGCCTATGAATACGAATGAGTTGTCCGTGCGCTTTTCGGCTTGATGACATTTAGAATGCTAATATTTCATCACTGCCAACAGTGCTTCAGTAAACAGTGCGGTCGACAACTGTGCACGTGTGGGAATGTCCAGAACAGAACGGTTTTCAGATGGAGAGACACATGAATGTCAAGCCGTCAATTGAATGGTCTGTGACCAGAGTAGAATTTATTGATTGATTGAAGTAAAGTAGACTGAAATGGGATAGAATTGGACAGGACAGGACAGAACTGGTCAGAATAATAGGATTCTCTCAAGTATGATACAGAAGACTGAGAATCTCCCTGGAAAAACGTACCTCAATTATGAACATGTTTCGATTTGCGATTTGAAGCCATTTTTGCATTGTTTGTTTATCTGTGAATGACTGTCAAACTGTTTTGAAAACCACAGTCCTAAAGTTTATGAGTCAAAATAGCCTTGTGAAGCCATAAGATATTTTAACTTTTGCAGATATGGACATTTTTTTCCCCAATAGGGAGTTGCTCCAATTACCTATGTTTGTTTCTGTGAAATCTCTTGATGCTGTGCGTAGTCTCCAGTATCTAGCGTAAGTGGTTATTTTGGAGCAATTTGATGAATAGCATCTTTCATTTCATGTAAATGTGAATTTTTTCTGTGAATAAACAACCCTACCTATGTTTCATGTCCATATAGGTGGTCTCTTTAAAACTGTCTGATGATATTCCTTGCCAATTTTACTCTTGAGTTATATGCAGTTTGTGTTCGAATTTGCAAATCCGGTAAAAATATTTTCAGATATTCATATTACATATTTTAATAAAGAATAAAATTCATCATTTTTATAATTTATTGTTCCTTTAAAACTTGATCTTTTTAGTAAAGTTTGGGGTATTGGGAAATTTGTCTAGTAATCAGGGACATTGCTTGTTTTTGTTCTAGAACAAAACAACTACCCGATGAGGAAATGAACAACCCATTTTTAACAACGGGTTAAAACCTTGCATAGAGTTGGCAAAAGGGGGAACGAATGGCCCAAAATATTTTAAAAGATGATCGACACATTTAGCCATCAAGGAAATGGAATTCAAAACTACTTTGAGGTCCCACCACATCTTAATTAGAATGTCTATCCTCAAAGAACAAAGG
Organism: Cricetomys ansorgei; assembly: GCA_026225945.1. Classification (NCBI taxonomy): domain Eukaryota; kingdom Metazoa; phylum Chordata; class Mammalia; order Rodentia; family Nesomyidae; genus Cricetomys; species Cricetomys ansorgei. Next base: position 2,619,200 of record JAMJFZ010000558.1, read on the forward strand.
ACAGCAAATTCTGGAGAAGGTGTGCAGACGAACCTTTATTCTGTCGGGCGTACAAACTGACTGGCGCAGCCACGGCGGATCTCAGTGTGGAGGCTTCGCATAAAACTAAAAGTGCAACCTCAGTGTGAACCAGCTTTCCCACTGCCGGGCAAACACCCAAAGGACTTTATATCCCACTACAGAGATGCTTGCACGTCCATGTTAATTGCTGCTCTGTTCACAAGAGCCAGAAAACGGTATCAATTTAGGCAACCATCAGTGGATGAGTGGAAAATGAGAATATAGTAGCTATGCAGAGTAGAACTTATTCTATATTTTATTTCTTATTTCTATATGTGTGTGTCACTATCCAGCTTATAGGGATCATTGTCCCAGCTGTGGGGATCCCCTGTTTCTGCATTCTGGTGCAGGAGGTGGATCATCAAACCTCCCACCATTTTGCATCAGATCCGGCCTGGTTTGCCCAGCAGCCACTTTCGCTTCTGAACCATATCCTTACCCCCACAATGGGATTTTACTTACCTGTAAAATAATGAAATTACATGTGTGGAGGAAAATGGACGGAATTAGAAAATATCACATAAGTCAGGTAACTCAAGCTCAGAAAGGACAATGCTTCTTTATGCCTCAAGTCTTAATAAACGTTTCTGTAATTGTAGACTCAATTATAAGAGAGCTGTGTTAAAAAAAATTCACCGTAAAGGCTATGATTTTTTAAAAGACTTTTCTTTACAATTCTGCCAAATGCTATTTAAAAGACCTTTAATTTATACATTTAAACCTATATTGTTTTTAAGATTTATTTTTATTTATTCTTTTATACAATACATCCCAACTGCAGTTTCCCTCCCTCCACTCCTCCCAGTCCCCTGCTTCCCCTCTCCCCCAGATCACTCCTCCTCTGTTTCCTTTCAGAAAAGAGCAGACCTCCTGGGGGTATCAACCAAACATGGCATAAATTGTTACAATAAGACTACGCACGAACCCTCATATCAAGAGGACCCAGGACAGATCCATACAGGCTCCACAATTGCAGTTTTCCTGTCTGTGAGCCCCTATAAGCTGTGTTTAGTTGATTCTGTGGGCCATGTTCTCCTGTTGTCCCCATCCCTCTGGTTCCCACAATCCTTCTTCCTCCTCTTCTGTGGGGTTCTCTGAGTGTCTCCCAATGTTTGGCCGTGGGTCTCTGCATCTGCAACCCACCTGACTCGCAACCTCCTATAAATCCCACAGCACTGATGGAAAAATATACCTTTTCCCTTATCCAGACAGAGTTCTCCATCTTCAAAGTCTGCTACAGCTGAGCTGAGCTTCAATTCCTCTATTCTATCATACTTTCTCCAGGTCCCTGATCCCAACCATTATCCTTGCAGGGAATAGTTCATTAACTTGTAATCATGCTATTAATCTGAGTTCAAATGTCACTTCCTCAGGGAAGTTACTGACCCAAGCCAGGTCCCTTGGTCCTACATTCCTTTTCCCATGAGATTTCTGCTATGATATTTCAGTGATTGTTTAATATCTCTCATTCCCACTAACACACAGGGCATTATGTACTGAGGGGTAGAACACTGAATGAGATTTCTGCATTGGCAAATGGCTGAAAGAGGGTCAATGATAATAAAGACTAGTGTCGGAGAACAAAAGCACATCCTTCCTGTGTTAGAGGCCCTGCCAAAGTCGTTTCAGCCCGGCAGATGAGAATGTGCCAGCTGTCGCATGCGCTGTGACTTTAAAATTCTGCCACAGTTTTTCCTGCAGCCTGTGTGGCTGTGCTAAGGTAATTAACATCTTCACAGCTAAATACCTCTCTCAGCTTTAGCACATGTTTCACATGCATTATCTCATTTACCCCTCATCAGTGATCTAAAAGCTACAGAGTACTTAAGCCTTGTGTATGCTACCAAGAGTAATGACTAATGTAACCCACATCATTGTGGGCCACTACATGGTGCTGAAATTACTATTTTTAAAATTTATAGACACTCTTACGCTTTCTTATTGAAACTATCAATATGAGAATTTTGTTGAAAGAAAAGGGGTGTGGGTAACAACCATTGTTAAAAGCAGAAAACACTAGAAGTCATTCCTTTGTACTGCAGAGTAAAGCATGGTGCATTTTCTTTCTAAAGGAAGTCTGTAGTTCCCTGCTTGATGCATTAACTTTATTGGAGGTTGGAAAAAGATGTCTTGCATGGCTGCATATGGTGGTCCAAATTGTTTTAGCTATTACAGTCTAGTAAAATTATAGGAAGCATGCTGGAAATGAACATACAGCGTTAACATTTTTCTAAGAGGAAATGCTTTTTGAATACCAAACCGAAGGCAAAATATCAGAATTAAACAAAGCCATTTAAATTGAATAACATTACCTTCCAAAAACTTTGCTGCACTTTCTTATTTTACCACAACCCAGTAAACTCTTCCCAGAAAACTCATTTTTAGGAACCACTAGAATAGAAAAAGGAGTTGAACCTTATGTGGATCAGAAAAAGACTAAGGTTAAATGTTAGGCAGTTTTTCTGTTGAAGATCAAGCAGAAAAGAGGAACGATTTTGGGATTTTATAATGGGACTTATGAGCACAGAGCTTTTTGTAAACTATGCAAAGAGTAGTTTAGCTGTTTTTTTTCCCTGTGTCTCCCTACTGGTAAAGAAGGAGTAAAGAGAGGCAGGTATCAGCAAGGATGTTGGTCACTTGTTGGAATATTTACCTAGAATGCAGGAAACCCTGGCTTTCATGCTACCACCCTGGTAGCATGCCATATGCCTGTAATCCCAGACTCTTGAAGTAGAAGCGGGAGGATCAAAGTTCAAGGTCATCCTTAGCTAAATATTCAGTTTGAAGCTAGCCTGAGATTTTTGAGACTCTATCTACCCATCTGCATGTCTGTCTGTCTATCTATCATCTATCTATCTAATGTATCTATCTATCTATCATCTATCTATCTATCTAATGTTTCTATCTATAAATATACATACATACGAGTATGTATATTTATGTATATATGTATGTGTGTATATGTATATGATGTATATGTATATAGATAGAGACAAGGGTGGGGAAGATTCCTAATTCCTTCTCAGGAAACATGATGTACAATGCTGAGTGCCACCTATCACTTTTCAATACTTTCTTCACAACCAGCTATTTTCAGTTTCTTTCTTCACATTTGTTTCAGCTTTCTGACAAGTCAACATGTTCCCTTCAGCGCTACATATTATAATAGATCTCTCTGAAAGTGACAAAAAAAATGCTCATAAAATTTTCCATGCAAATTTATAATGCCACCCTTTAAAATAAATGCTGTTTTGGATGGTTAGCATATTCCCAGAAAGATTCTAAAACACTTATCTTCCTGCCCCAATCTCCTCATTTGGCTCCCAAGTGTTCTCTGTTCTCTGACCTTGCTGTGAGTAAAACAACCCCCTCACCTACCTGCTAATTTTCCTCGAGAAGGGAGAGGACTATTTTGTCTGGTGATGCATGGGTGGCCATTAGGGAGTGTAACACATTCTCCTGGGGCTTAGACCTTCCCCAGTACTTCAGACACTGACTGATGTTCATCTTTCCAGGTCACGAGAGCAGCTTTTACTTCAAAACATTGTATGGGTTCAGTGCATCTGAATAACACAAGTCAAAGAGGAAGAAAATGGAAAACCAAGTTTCCAGTGCAATTTATCCTCAATGCAGTGAATGCAGTGTAGGGTCAAGGGTCAACGAGGCCATAAAGAGGACGACAGTCCACAGGGATGCAAGGCCTACGACACAAAACTACTTGCTGGCTGTTTAGCAAAAATGTATCTTAAAATGGCAATAACGTTTGTTGCGGAAAACTAATTGGAAAGGCATTTTTCATCTTGAAATTGTATTTCCTTCCTTTCTTCTTTCTCTTAGGTTTTGGCCTATGGTTACTTGGTTTTCTACAAACAGTGTTTATCTTTAGAAATAGAAAGGAATGCTCTCTCACTGAGGTAAAACGTCACTGTTTCCTAGTGGCTGTGTTTACATCTTACCTTGTGCTTACCCGTGGAGAGAGTTGCGTTCAATGAATGAAATGGCCCGCAATAATCTCTTTCCGGAGTTAACATCATGGGCACATTTTAACACTTCAACATATTTCTGTCTGTGTCTCTCTCGGGAACACACACATGTACATACATATCATATCCAGACACATAGATTAGCATTGTGTGAGTGCGTGGATACTGTTAACATTAATAATCTGTACTGTCCTTTTCAGCTTGACCTTCTTCCAGGAGACATACGTAATCACTGCCTTTAGTCCCGAGTAACATTCTGCAAAGGCTGTGTCCTAAGTGTTTATTCTCCAAAAGTATATGTCCCTGTGTGGATTATTTTCCTGTCCTTTAGGGAACTTATCTTCTTTACACCAGTGGAGATACAAATTTCAAAAGGAAAAATCACTTGTTTTCCGATATCAATAAATTACACTTAGCACTTAGGAATAGTTTATAGATAAACATATACTAACATTTAAATATTAAAATTGAAACAGAGGGGTATAGAAGCAGTAATTATTCATGAAAATGCTGGGACTCTCTAGTCCCAACCCTGATATTTATTTCAAATTGACAACAGTGTGAGCTGGAACCACGGAACACGTTTACCTAAAATGATATTGGTAGCCGACTTTCCCTGATGCCCGAGGGAGGCATTATTTACAAGATAATATTTCTGATGATCTCTTAACTGAGCATCAGAGAATTGATAATATTTGGTAAGGTGCAAGAAGAGCCTGACTTTTGACTGCTTAATTAATGTTACTCATGCACTGATTTATGTTTTCAGAAAATATTCATCGAATCCCTCTCATTTAAAAAAAATGCGGCGGACAAGGGGGGAGATGACAAAAATCAATAAATGTTTATAATTCAAAGTACTCAGGTTAAACTTCTTGAGTTCTGCTGCAATAAATTATTTGGTGGACATAGGGAAGGATGTCCAATATTTGCACCCAGCCTTTGATGGGGGAAACAAGTAGGGGTGTAAGAGACAAGATTCACTGTTTGTCTGACTTCAGTAAGGACAACTACCTTTCATGGTAGGTGTTAATATTTCCACTTTCTAATTAGGAAAATAGAGCTTAGAACAACTACTACAGGTCACTTCCCACACCATTCTATAATGTCTTACTGGCTGTTGCTCTGCTGAATTCTATCTTTATTAAAACAGGAGGTAACACCACGGCTAGTATACAAAACTAGGTAAGTAGATACAGTTGTTGAGCACTCTGTACAGCCCTATGACTACATTCCACGCAGCTGTTGCTGTACATACCCATGCTATGCAAGTTCTAACAGAAATAATAAAGAGATGCATTTACAAGGTACATGCTGTATTTTGATGATGCCCATTTGTTTTCTTCCCCCAATGCTGCTAATGTCACTGACATCTCCACTGCCAATGGCATTTCTGTGTAACCTGCCTGCTGATATGCTCGTTTAGCAAAGAAAACCTACCAGTAGAGCGGGACAGTCTCCTTCCTATCTCTACCTCCCCACTCTGAGCTCCGTTTTAAAAGCCTGTTTGTTTTGTCCTAATTGTAATTGAATAAGTCTTTGTCATCCATCAGTGTCTGCATTTCCCAATCTGAGGCTGATATCTCATATTCATCTTGGGCAAAGCAATGGCGCCAAATGACACACATAATAACTCTGCTTAAAGCTAAGTTGGTTCATTCAAAGAGGCGCTGGTGCCTGAAGCTGTCACCTGTCTGGCCTTAGTCTCATGAATGCTTCCACACATGCAGGGCTTCTGCCTTCTGGATATCAAACAGACCCAGCAAAGGAAATGAGCAACCTGTGGGGAAATATGAGATGCTCTCGGGCATACATCGGTGGATGGATAGACTGAAGAATTCATACTCAGCATTCAGATACAAGCAAGAAAAGAAGTCTTGTCATCTTAAATGTGTATCAGTCTTGAACTAGAAGCTCGGGAAACTCACAGCAAAATAAGGAGCACATAAAAGGTTAATTCTCATTAACATTATGAACATTGGGAATGTTTTAGAAAAGGTCATAAATAGTACTTGTGGATGGCCTGGCGTATGCTAGACTCTGCACTAGGTAATGTGGGACACGCGTTGTCAGACTGAAGTCTCAAAACTCTATGAGGGAAATACTACCTGGTCCTCTTAATTATTAAGAAGTTCAAAAGTTATCCAAGGTCACATACCACGACTGATCTGTGATTGGACTTCAAACTCTGGCTATAGTGGTAGTAGGCAGGTGGTAGTCCCTGAAAGGCAAATCTCGTGTTCTAGAAAGTTCTCCTTCTATTACCCTGTCCCTGTCACCTTCCTGTAATCTCTTCCACTCCTTTACTTCATCATCTACTTAGCAACTGGACAGGCTAGTGGTTTATAACTGCTCAGACCCAGGTCTTCCTTTGAGTTGAAAGACTAAATTCACATTTCAAGTACGATTCTACCCCAATTTGTGGGTCTCACCTCACAGAAAATGCTATTGGAAAATAATTATTAGAAAAACTGCTATTATTTCTGGAATAGAACATACTATTAGACAATAATTTAAGAAATTATTTGCATCTATGGATTCAAAAAGACAGAAAGCAATTCTGTTTCAGAAAGATATATGGAAAAAGTCAGAGGAAAAAAGTAGGATGGGTTGGTTTCATTTCTGTGCTTGTTCTGAGTGTTAGAGGAAGTTCTGGTTTCTACCGATCCCAATCTCTTCACCTCTTTATTTTCTTAAGGAAGACTGCATTTAACAAATATGCTTCTTAAAATGCTCGCCCCCGTGGAGACGTCTGGCTGTCCCTGCCTGCAGGCCTGCCGAGAAGATGCACTTGTTTGTTTTGTCCACAGAAGTCACAGCCTCTTTCCCTTTCTCGTGAGTCTTAAATTTATGAATCTCTTTTTACATGACTATTTTTTTTTAATGGCCATCATCCTGATTCCAAATTTAAAGACACTCTTCGTTTTAGATCCTGCCTTACAATCATTCCACTCAAGCAAACCTGATACCTTGTAAGTTTTACCCCACAGAAGTGTGGGTCTGACAGTAAGTGTCCTCAAATGCTAAAACACCTAAGTTACCTTCAGGGTTTCTGGGGTCTGTCCCTATCACCACCATCCTCCTGTAGAACAGTACAGTACGGGCCCTCATCTGCAACTGTGTTCTTATCAAGGAGTTTCGGAGGACCCATTATCAGTGACCACGGGGATACTGGGTGTGCAATTTCAGTGTTGGCTCTCACTGAAGTAAGCAGTCACAACAGTTCACATGATTTTATCTCTGTACCACATTTTGTTTCTATATTGTCGGGTGGTGCTTTGGGCAAAACCAAAACAGAGAGATTGAGAAAGCCTGAGAAGTGTTTATACTCTCTTCTTTACACGCCCAAATAATTCAAGAACTAATTTCATCACGGGAAATTATTGTGTGGCTGGAATTTTTCACTATTGGCAACACAGGAAGGAGACATCTCCAGGGTTACATGAGGGAGACAGACAAGAACAAAAGTGGAAAAGCAGAAAGAAGAACTTCTTGTGAGCTGTGTGCTGTGTGGAGTGTTTTCTGTGCCATTTTAATGAGAAGTTTGGATTTCGTCCCCTTATAGATGCTGGACCATATGAGGATACTTGATGTACCCTTTTGAGGTTTTTAGTCTCATTAGTAAAAGTATTGAAGAGCAGACGCAAATGGAAGTTTGAGGACAATGGTAAACCCCAGGGCAGAGAGTCTCAGCAGCTGCCCAGAGGAAAAGGAAGAGATGGAAAGATAGCCAGGCCATTTAAGTTCACCCATCATGGAGGTCAGTCAGCCACATGGACAAACAACCACATGTCAGGCAGGTAACTTTATAGAAAGATTAAAGAAGCCCAGGTACAAGAGGAAGCATGCTTATGGCACAGAAAGAAGACACAGGCTTACTTACAAAGCCACTGTAAGCTGCTGTACTGAAGCAGGGACTTCTGGGAAGGAAAAGTGCATTATCTCACTAAAAGGATAATGATTCCACCATCTCGTTAGCAAGGCTTAAGGCAAGCAAATTTCTTGGGGTGCTCCAAACTTATTGAGAGATATTCCCCCAAGTTGTTTGGCCCTGTGTTACTGGCATGTTAGGTCTTTATCCAGGCCAGAGATTCTCTTTTATTGTCTGAGGAGAGCATCCCCGAGAGGGAAGGCTATAGGTAGACAGTTCACCAGTTCAGAGAGGTTGAAATGCAAAGAAACTCCAGAGAGGACAGTGCTCAGCATGGTGCTTATGGCTTCCATCTGCCACCCACGCCTGGAACTATACATCAGTCCTGATGCCAGTTTTCCACCAGGAGTCTGAATTGGGACTGTGGATCCCTCTCAGCTCAGCAAAGGAGTATACCATTTGCAATTCATTGATATCTGCATGAAAGATAAAACGTCATTGCTCTCTCTGATTTGAGTTAGGATTCATTGAATCTAGAATGTGGAATGAGACTTACTTTGATTTAAGGCACTGCCTTTCCATGAGAACTATTTTATTTTTGTTTCCTACTCCCTTTCCTTTGGCTGTCACGTTTGTGATAAAAGATATTACTCCAAACTCTTTTTCCTTACAGGTTCTAGAGGTTTTACCTCTGAAACTTACCAGTATTGTAATGTGGGGGGGGTTTGTGGCTACCCAGTAATTTTAGATAGGACTGTTTGGTGAGCTTACACATTTCCTTAAGTTCGTACTGAGCCACAGAAAGAAGTGTCTATTTACTTTGCTTCCTCCTCAGTGACTGAGCCCATTTAGAGTACACAGCAGGTGCATAATAAATACTTGTTGACTTAGTTGAATTTCAAGTCTTTTATATAAGTCATTATGATTTAGCTAAAAAACCTTAAGGCCTTTAGAGGGGCTAATTAGAGCCAATAACTCTACTGACCTGTGCTGGTTCTGAAGTACTTAGTGGTAATAACGCTGTTTTTGCAAGATGGATATTTGACTGTGGAGCCTGTCTGGTTTGAGAGGCTCACTGTTTTATGGGCTGTATGTGGTGATCATTTGGATGTAATGATCAAATGGGGGTTGCCCAAATTGATCGTTATAACAGGACTCCACTGTAATTACATTTCCATAAATGATACTCAAATTCACGAGGGAAATCAACAACCCCTTGGTGTGCCTACTTCCAGCACTGATTACAGTTCAGGTCTTGTAGCACTTTCTAAACAAAAGGTAATTAAAATTTTACTACCCATAGTTAAGGCAAAATGAAAAGGCAGCTTTTTTTGTTCTAGATTCTGAAGTGTTGCTCTTTGTAGACAACACAAGAAGATAGCTCCACTTTAGATGAACAGATTTTTTAGATGTATAGAAATTAATGCATATATATTAAGACTGGAGAGCTTAAAGCCACAGCTCTGCTATTCCCATAGATATGTCTTCTTGGGCCCAGCATCTCATCACCGAAGCCTCAATTTCCTCACTTTCAAAATAAGGATAATGTTGTTCATAGTTCATTGAGTTTCTGAGATAATTAAAGGGGCTACTGCTTGCAAAATGCTAACTACATCGCTGTCTGGACATGTTGGTCAAAGCTCAACAAACCTCAATTATTTGTCATTATGTTCCTGGCTTTGCATTTTATATATCCAACAACCATCTTTCTCTGGTGACACCATAAGAAGCACTATTTGTTGAATGTTTTCAGCTGTCTATAGACCGCTATCCTTAGGTATCCCTAATCCTGTTATTTGGAATTCTCTGGCTTAACCTTTATATATCAGGTGTTGGACTTTGTCTGTTTCAGGGCAGTGGTTTGATACCCAGTGAGGGTAATAATACTATCCTACGAACTTCAGAATCTGAGCTCCCTAAGGCATTTAACACCATAAACACACAACAAGGTATGGAGCAACATTCCTGCCCAGCCTACAGAACATTCCCACAAACTGTGTGAGATGGGCTCCAGCTCAGTCTGCATATTATTCTCCCACCAAAAAAAAGAAAAAGAAAAAGAAAAACAAACACTTAAAATAATCTCATTTTAATCTTTTTGAGCTCTTTCCAATACAAGGGATAGTTTTAAAGCATCACAGTTTAGTCTACAAATTACTCTGATCAGCAGAATGTCAGCCAACAAAAATCTCCCTCTCCGCATTGAAACAAACCGAGGAGAAATGTGGTACACACCGTCCCTTGCCACCCAGGCAGCTTGTCCCGCAGAACCATGCTGCAAAAGCAAGCATAAGCAAAGACTCCTGCAAAAATACAAAAATGATGCATTCTTAATTGTTTTTATATTCATGCATTAAGTTTTAAGAGTTATATTCAGTATGCTGACTTTTGTATGTTGTAACTTGAAATTCATTAGCTCAAATAGTTTTTTGGTACAGTCTTTATCTCCAAACTGTCTATAATTCCAAAAATCTCATTCAGGAAGTAGCCAAGAGTCAGAAGAAGTAAAACATAGTGTACAAAAACAAAAGAGAACAAACAACAAACAAAAAAACACCTGGTCTCTCTACAGATTAGCTTAATTAGAAAGGGAGGAAAAGAAACTAGATGCTTTAAAATAATGAACTCATAGAGAATTACACTATTTGGACACATAACTTGATTGATTTTTTTTTTTTTCAAATGAGAATTACTGCACAGGTAGATATTTTGCACAGAAGGGGAGAATATTCCAGTTCTGCTACTACTGCAGTTTTCCGAGTGTATGCAATATGTCTTTTCCTACTGAGTTCTAGTCTGTCAGGTCCTTTTCTAACTCAAGAGATGCCTATTTTTGTCTTCTGATTTTCGCTGTTTTTGCTGCTTCTAGTAGCAATTCTTAAAGTCGACATACTTACTTTATAAAACTAAATTCCCCTCTGAAGATTAGCATAATTTTCTTTCTGATTTCTACTTTCTATGATGAAAAGATACACATTATAATGAAAATAAAAGGCTCAGCTGTCTTTTCAAGACACAGGCTAAGCCAAGTGGTGGAGGTACACGCCTTTAATCCAGCACTCAGGAGGCAGAGGCGGGTGGATCTCTGTGAGTTCAAGGCCAGCCTGGCCTACAGAGTGAGTTTCAGGGCAGCAAGAGAGTTACAATAGAGAAACTCTGTCTCAAAATCAAAAAAAAAAAAAAAAAAAAAAAAAAAAAAAAACCAAGAAAAAAGAAAAAGAAAGAAAGAAAAGAAAAGACACAGGCTAATCATTCAACTATGTGCTTGCTGAGAACTTTCCAAGCTGCAAGCTTTACACTAAGGTTTGAAATTGCAGGAGATTAAGCAGAAAATCATCTTAAAGAAGGGGGAAAGGAAGAGGAATGTAAGTTGATCTGTGCAGGTATTTTTATATAAATAGTGTTTCATGTTCCAAGCTTAAGAAGTATTTTGCCATAAGACAAACATTAAAAAAAAAAACCCAAAAAACCAAAAACAAAACCAAAAAACAAAAAACACTGGGCTTGTTCTTTGGGACCCCGTGTAAATCACAATGCGCTAGTTATCAACTTCTTGACGTACTTTTACAAGTACAATGTGGTTTTTAAACATTACATTCTATACACAGTAAAACATAGGTCCAACTTCTTCCACCTGACCGTATCTGTTTCTTATTATCTTCATCTTTGTGATGCGTTCCAATACATCCTAAGACACACTGAAAACATCCCTAAAAGCTGTAAAACTTATTTGATTGTGATTAATTCATACAAACGGAACATTTTGGCGTTTTCAAAATCATTTGGATTTCATGACATTTTCGAGCTAACTTCATTCAATCTTTTCTCCTTATAATCTTAAACCTAGATTTGGCCCAGTACATTTCAGTCAAATCATATGTGGTTTTCTTGATTGTTTCTTGTGCTTATTTTCATGCTGGGGGTTTTAAATAGATTTAATCTGTATTTACAGTGTGTCCATACACACATATCTCTCTGGTGGTCCCACACACCATTCTGTTTTGCAAAAAGTTTCTGTACAAACAGGCACGGTTAGCTGGACATGTACCAGCACATTCTGCTGGGTCAAACTCAAACACTTTTAACTTTTTAATATGGAAACTATTAAATTATGTTATTGATTGTTGTGCTTCAAGTACTGTATAAGTTACTTTAGATTAACAAAGTATGTAATTTGAATAGTCCCAAGAGTTACGTCCTGATAGTTGTTGCATTAATGAATTAGAAGATAGATTAACTAAAATTTTGATTTTTCAGCAACATGTGGCTAGAAATTGGCCATTAAAATTTTAAATCTATAGCCTGACTCCCAAACAGCCATGTTTTATTCCCTCCTGCAAAATATATTTCTGTATTTCAAAACCAAATAAATAAGCACTAAAGATTGTGTGTGATGTTTCTATATATTAGTAAGTTTAAAAAAATTATATAGTTAACGTTGATTATAAAAGGTGACAAATATGAAGGGACTTCTGACTTATACGTAGCGTACTAACCACACTGAAGGAGACAAGAGTGAAGGCACAGCAGGGTAACTTCCACAAAAACCTGATGCTTCTTATCAGTGATAACTTGTGTGCTCAGAAGAATATAGGAAGGAGCCCCGAGTGAGAAGCTGCTGAAATTTGATGTCATACTTTTGAAGACAACCAAGTAGCTTTGTTAGTGTTTGAACTACCAGAACAAAGTACTGTGTGGCTTAAAACACAGAGACTGCCTCATCACAATTCTGGGTTCTGGAAATCAGAATATGAAGGCTGGTCTTCCAAGGTTATAGGAAGTCTTGCCCCTGTGCCCACCCATGCCAACGGGGAGGGGAGGGGAACTTTGGTGACTCTTCCTTTTACGTACAGTTCCTTTTTTTCATATGCCTATGATTTATCTATTCCTTGTAGGTAGGGAGGCAACCCATGCCAAGGTGTGTGTGTGGCGATCAGAGACAGCTTGCTAGAACTGGTTCCCTCCTTCTATCATGTGGATTCTAGGGATCAAATTCAGGTTGTCAGACTTGAAGGAAAGTATCCGTCCCTGCTGAGGCAGTCAGCAGCCTTCTTTCTCTTCTTTAGAGGACATTGATCCCATCAAAGGGCCCCACCCTCATTTTCCAAAGTTCCCATCTCCAAATAAGTTAAATTATGGCTGTAGATACACTTATAAAATTTAGAGTGTCAGCACAAATCCATAGCAGTAAGAGTTAGTCAAGTGGACAGTGGTGGATAGCAGAGCATCAAATGGAAGAGATAAGAACACATGTAAATAAGTTTTAAAAAATGAGAACAGGGTGTGAACTATTCTGAGACAATGAAAGAAAGATCTGGAATATCTAATGCGTGAATAGCACTATTGGGGGATATATAGAATGAGGTATATAGATGAGAAACAATAAACAAAGAAATAATAGGGTACAATTTAAAAAAATCCAAACATGAAATTTCTAAAAGACCACTGAGTTCCATGGGTAATTAATAAGATATATATTTTAGTTAAAATTCGTAACTTTTATATATCTTCATATCTATCATATCTCCATAGGTATCATTCTTCATAGCTTCATATCTATAGGTGATACATATATATAGGTAGATATCTTCATATCTATCATACCCACAAAATAAAAAAAGGAAATAAAAGTACTAAAAAGGACAAGAAATGTGTCGTCTTCTAATTTCAAAATCTAATGGAAGACAGAATATTAATATGTTGTAACAGAATTTTCAAAATGTTAAGATCAAAATACAATTTACATGTATCTATGAATACAATAAAATACAAGATAAATATGTATATATTTAGAAAAAATTTTTTAAAGATTATTTATTTAAGAAATCACACGAAGACATTTCTAAGGCAAAGAAAACAGTTACCAGAAGGAAAATATGTTGCAGAACAGGGTTGTTACCCATCTCTTAGGGGAGAAAACTGCACTCATTCCAAATCTTCATGTCAGGTTCTGACTAATGAGCCCTGAGAAGGGAAGGCATGAGGGGCTGGTGACTCCTGTCATCCAAGGGCAGCATCATAGCACACTGGGATCATCAACGGTGCCTGCGCTGGCTGTGGGGACCAGCGGCCCCATTCACCGTCTTTAATAGACAGCGTGGGTGAGAAGCAGCCCTTTGAAACTCCCCATGATCACCTCTGCGTAACCTGCCTATTCTGGCAAATTCAAAGATCTCAAGATTCAGATGTTTGATGTTTGTGAGAAAGAGCATTCTCAAACATAATCTATAATTCCGTGTTATATAAGCAAATAAGAATGCTTAATTTTTAGGGTTCATAAATAATCAAAATTGAGGCAGCATTTTGGCAAAAAAAAAAAAAATCGTAGTTCCTCTTTGGCTCCAAGCTAGACGGCAGGTATCAGTCGCTCTTGTAGACAGTGGTGGTCTTGTGGATAGAAAAGCTGTAATGGCTTTGTGAGTTCCTTAAACTATGCAGAAGGCAGACAACCTACAAGAAAGATCTTCAGTTCGTACTTCAGATGTCAGGTCTACAACTTGGAAGCAGCCTGAGACCTGAACATTGCTTTCAATGACCACCTGCATCTTCTTCACGCATGAGAAAAGAGGTTGTATGACATTAGTTTGCTGAGAGCTTTCGTGGCTGTGGTAGTTTGAATGACAATGTCCTGTATGTACTCATGTATTTGAACACCTGGATCCCAATTGGTAACACTGTTAGAGGAGATTAGGAGGCTTGTTGAAGGAAGCATGTCTCTGGGGCTGGGCTTCGCCCGTGTAAAGATGTGAGCCAATCCTAGTTCACTCTCTTTGCATCATGTAGTAAAAAAATTAGAGCTCTCAGCATTCTGCTCCAGCCACGACGTCTGTGGCTTGCTGACAAGCTTCTCTGCCATCACAGGCTGTGATTCCTCAGGAACCACAGGCCCCAGTAAACTCTTCTACCTTGGTCATGGGAGTTTCAGTAAATTTCAAAAATAATACAAAAGGCAAACCAACCCGATGTGAAGAAGAGTATATATATACTCTGATCAGAATATCATGAAACTGGAAGACAATTAAAAGACATGCTTAAAAAATATTTTATAAATAACAGCTCAGTTTTATAAAGACCTCAGATGACAGGATAAATTAAAATTTAATACATAAATCTGAAGAGTATCAAAATACAATGTGTCACTGGAATTTTCAGTTGTGTTGAAAATAATTGCTTTTGTGCACTGTTGGAAAAAGGGATGCATAGGCCTTGGAGTTTTGTATTGTCTGCAGGTGTTGGATTTCTGGCAGGGGGCAGGGATGATTAATTGCTAATGATTTGCAACTGAACAGTTCTGAATCAATAAAACACCTGAGCTGAGATGCTCAGGGTTCCACTGTCAAATACAGCGCTGGTCATGGTGGTGGTTCCCTCTGCAGAGGTCTGGCAGACTTTGCATGTATGAGAATGCCTCCTTTTCCCTCTTGGTGAGCCACAGCAGTGTACCACTCCATGTCACAGCTTGTGAGATACAGCCACGGAAGCAGCTGAGAAATGTTACAGCTTTAAATGTCCGCCTTCAGAAGAAGACTGAGTGAATGTCAAGGAGACGAGGTTCAGCTGAGTGCTTTAGACCTAGAACAACTGTGGTAGCTGGGATCTAGACCCAGGAGGGTCACAAGCTGGAGGTCATCCTGAGCTGCCTAGCAAGGACCTACCAGAAATTAAAAACAAAACAGCAAAAAACAAAAAACAAAAAAACCCCCCGGCAGAAAGACAAGGAGGAAGGGAAGGAAGACATAAAGGGGAGAAAAGAAAGGAGGCAGAGGGAAAGGAAAGGCACTGTGAATCTAAGCATAACAAAGAAACAAAATGAGAACATCAGAAAGTAAGTTCTTAAGTGGGAAAAACACTTTAAAGAGAGAATTCCCAATGGTTACACCGATTTTCATGGTGGTAATGTCCCCCATAGAGCAGGCTGAGTGAACACCACGTGCAAACTGAGGTTCCTGAGACTCACTGATTTCTGTCACTCTCACCCCACCAAGCTGATGCTATGAATATCTCCATGTTGTTAAGAAAAACCAAAATGCAAACGGTAACTTAACCAAATCCCAAACTAATGCAATATGAAGGCAAACCATTGATGAAATAATTCAAGAGAAAATGGTGAATGGCAAAATAAATGAAAACAGTTTAGACAAGAACAACAACATCAAAGCAAATTCAAAGACGATGAGTCTCAGCTGAAAGAGCAGTCGGTCTTCGCTTTCCTGCTACAGCTTCAAGGTCAGGATTTTGAAAGCTGAATAGAAAAACATTTCTCACTGTGTCTGCCATCCTTGGAATTCTACATTGTCTGTGCATATAAAATTACAAAGTTTCCTATAATGAAGAATTTCCATGAATATAAGAAACAAGAGAATCAGTTGAATTTGTTGCTAATACCCAACTATTTGCTTTCAAATACAGGCAACCATTTTAAATACAACCTGAAAAAAAAAACCCTGCCATTTACATGATAAAATGTATTAGTCAAATGAATTAATTGTAATCAACAAAAGAATAAAAT
This sequence comes from Cricetomys ansorgei, assembly GCA_026225945.1. Lineage (NCBI taxonomy): Eukaryota > Metazoa > Chordata > Mammalia > Rodentia > Nesomyidae > Cricetomys > Cricetomys ansorgei. The sequence goes on from JAMJFZ010000558.1 coordinate 2,635,623, forward strand.
ACAATAATTAACAATGACTATAAGTTTTTTTTTAATATACAAAAAGTTATCTTTGTGAAATAGATACATCAAAAAACTAGCGAGAATGAAAACATTAAGATAAAGCTTGTGGATCATGTACATTGAAAATAACATGAAATGCCTTTGGAGTTCTCAGTCCTTTGTATTATTTACAGAAAACAGAACAAGATCATAGATACTGTATTACAATGCAGTTAGTTATCCTATGGACAATGTAATCTTCATGGAGTTCTTTGGTCTCTTAGCTCTGGCAAACATACCCTAAAGTGAAACTTGATGAGTTGCGTCTTTGTAAAGTTCGTGATTTTCAAGGCACTGTAATATGTGCCTTTCGGTGCTCTCCACAGGACTCCACAGAATCAAGTGATGCTGTCCCCGGATGAGGTTTACTGTGTGCTAAGGTGACATGGTATCAGACTTTGGCTGCAGTATGTTATAGAAAAGCACTTTAACACACTAGAGACGGTGACAGTCTCCAGTCTCCTGAAAGTCTCAGAGGAGCAAATGGTTATGCTGTGAAGAAGTCCATATGTCAGGGATCTACTGCAGCCTCTCGGAGGTAAGACAGAAAGGAGATAAATTATGCAAACAATTAGGAAACTAACTAACCAGAGGTAGTCTGTACAGTGATGTTTCAGTACCCTGAAAATATATGTAGTTGTAACCTGTTAATTAAAAAAAAAAAAAACATAGTTAAAATATTGCAAATAAGCCCCGAGGTTCCCCCTCTCTCACTTATAAACATGTTTACATGTCATACATATGTGTATGACAGAATATATATATTCTACAGAGAGAGAGAATTCAATACTAATATTAGCTGATCTGGGCGAACATCATATTAAGTTGACAAAATATAAGATATTCAATTAGTCCTGAAACAATTTCTTATTCTGAAGAAAGCTTTTCTCAAGATGTTCCAGAGAAGAGCTATGTCTCTTGTATAAACCAGCATTACTGTTCCCCTTACAGAAAAGCAGACCACCATTTCCAGAAAGGAAATTGATGCGAACCCCTGTATCCCGCCATATGCACCATGCCTTACAACTCTCTGCAATTCTAACTTTTCTCATTATTCTTAAGAGTCAGAGGAGCCATTGTGTAATTACATGATTTTCAAGAGAAATTGTTGAGAATGTGAGTGCTCTGAAACCGTATCTTGTTTCCTTAGATAAAGCACAACAATATTTTCTATTTCTATAGATGGCTTTAAAAGCTGAGGCAACCAGTACCGATCATCCTTTACTGAAAAGGAATGTAGCACCTTGCAGCCCAGAGTGCACTGTGGTTCTGGTTTGCAACCCTGGGGGGAAGTATGCACTGTCAAGTTCTAAGATTTCACATACATGAGCCTAGTGGTTTCACTTCATCTGTGAAAATTCCTTGGCAGATTCAAAGTACTTTGTCAAAAACTATCTCCTCTGACCCTCTCAGGTACGCAAAATATTGTTATCTATTATATATATATATATATACATATACATACACATACATACACACACACATATATATATGTCATATATAGATATAGATATAGACATATAGATATAGAGGGTATTTTCATAGGTGCAAGCTCTGCAGACCTCTGCAGAGGGAACCATCTCTCATGGCAGGTACCTTATTAAACAGTGGAACCCTGAACCTCTCATCTCAGGGGTATTTATTGATTCCTAAGCTCCTCAGGTGCTCTACTGATAGCACGTGCAGATCATGAGGACTCATTTACATAAAGCCAACACCTGCAGACAATACAAATGCCAAGGCCTGGGCAGCCCTTTCCCAACAGTGCATAAAACAACCATTTTAAACATAACTAAAATAAACTTTGTTTTATATATATATGCATGTGTGATATATATGATAAATATATATATATATAACATATATTTATATATATGATATGGGATGTATGATATATGATATATATATATGATGCTTTTCTGAAACCTACTTTATAAGTAAGTGGCAGAGCTGGCCGGGCATGGTAGTGTTTCTTCTTTTTAATGGTGGTTTGCAAATCTCGTAATGGATGTGACCTCGAGCCTTTAAGTCATCCTGTAGTCTGAAAAAGAGGGGGCTAGCTTTTCTTGTTATGAGCTATGTGACTATGGGAAGATTATTTAAACTTTTCATTTAATTTTCCTTTTGTGAAAGGGGTCTAATAATTGGATATTAAAAACTGTGAAAAATAAATGAGATAATATTTATGGTATCTGGCTCTTGAGGAAAGTTCAGTGTTAGCTCTAATAATTGTCATAAGAAAAATGTATTTTCTTATTTTATGAAGTATTCTCCATCTAATTGTGAGATAGTCCTTATATGATGACAATGTCTGTTGAGCTAGACATGGTTCTAGAGAATAAAAAACATGTTTTGCAAATTATTCTTCACTTATGTGGGAGATATTCAGTATATGATGACAATGTCTGTTGAATGCACATGGTTCTAGAGATAAAAATCTTTTGTTTGTAAAAATGGAATAAATTTTTCCTTAGGTTCATAAACAATGAAAAATTCATCAAGTTTTTCTTCAAATAATATAGGTCTTTTTATGCTCTCAAAAAGTCATATTTTCACAGGCAAACGCCACAAAATATGTCTTTTGTCATACTGAAAGCCCAAGTGGTACAGTTTCTGTGAAGGCCCAGGAATATACATATATTTTCCTTAAATGTTGAAAATAAGGTTTTCCAAAATATTTTATCTTTATATATAGGCAAAGTCTCCATGTAAAATCCCAGCCAAAGGGTACAAAAAAATCCACACTACAAGTTACTTCACTATGTGCTGAATTGATATTTTTCATTGATTTTGGACTGGTTCATCAAAATGACTTGATTTTCTGGGTTCAGGTAGACAGACACAGCTTCATAATCTGTGAGAGAGAAATTTCACTCTATCAGAGAGAGGATACTAGAATGAAGGGCTCAGCTGTCCACCTTGGTGCTTGATCAGTTTAGTTTGGTTTGCATTCTGAACATTAATGTGTTGCATATACCAATGTTAAGAGAATTGGAGCACCTGTTTATCAAGCATTTAAGATTGCATAAACATGAGCATATGAAATGAGTTTTCCAATGTTTTTCATATTACAAAGAAATCAAATCACTTTTCCTTTTCTCCCTTAGTATACCTAAGAAGAGTTTCCAGAATTAGTCTGAAAGATTTGAATTATGTTTCTCTGGACTTCAGAATGAACAATCAACATATGTATCACATATACATGCATATAAGATTTAAAAAAAATCAAAAAACTAAGCAATGGATTTTTGTCCTAAAGTTAGAAAATTAGTTTTTCAGCAAATGAAGGCAAAAGAAATGAATTCAAAATACAGTAATGGAATAGATATTGATCCTTTTCCAAATGCCTCTGCTGGGAAGGAAAAGAAATTACTGACATCTACTTTTATGAAGTAATGACTTTAGACACCACCATGAGTGATTCTTTTGTTTTGTTTTTTTTTTTCTTTCTTGGAACATCATCTGGGTGATACGAACTCCACAGAGCTGAGATCCCAGTGAGAAGCACCACTAACTCACCCCTCATCAATGGAGCTCAGAGGCAGTCATTTCTATCTTAAATGTAAATGCATGAAAAACATATGGGGAAAAAATTAACTCACAGGTGATTGAAGGCTTAGGGATGAGTGCCAAAAAAAGATCATCTTTGCGCATTATATTCTAAGAGTCTTTGGTTTAAAACTTTACAGCTTCTAGGGCATTTTCACCTGCAGACACGCATGGAAGGCGGAGGGCGGAGGGTTAGTACTGGTGGGACACTAAAAACTGGGTATGCAGTTCGCTGAAATATTTTTCTGGACAAAGAAATTGGAACACCTCCATGGAAGACAGTTGTGCAATTCGATACTGCCGGGAGTATCGAATTGAGGGATTGAGGGCTGCAGCGCAGTCTCTTCCCCGAACCAGGACAGGTGGGAAGGGGGACAGGAGGGTTGTATTAGATCTCGGGGGGCTTTCCATTTTCCTGCTTCGTTTCTGCTTAGCAGCAGGTTGATTTAGAAGTCTTTCTCCCACTTTGCCTTTTTTAATATTCGGTTTCCCTTCTGAATTAGTTAAGGTTCTTTGGGTTACATTTAATAACAGAAATCAAATTGAGCCAATACAAGCAAAGAGGAAAGAAATGAGGCGAGCAGGAAGCGCAAAGCCTTGGGGGATCCGGGGCACTCAAACTCTTCATCTCCTATCTTTGTTCCTTGAGCAGATGGGCTTCACTTTCTCTCTCTACAGTCCAACTTTTTCATCTCTCCACATTCAGGAAAGAAAATGATTGACAGCCTCTCAGCCCCAATTACAAATGCCCTAAGAAGGAAGAAATTTGATTGGTCAAGCTTTTGTCTGGAGAGCATCTCCATAGTTCATTTACTCTAACTAGTGAAACCAGGATGTCTGTGAATGTCATTGTCGTTAAATCCAGAGAATGGGAGATGAAACATGATAAACCGTTCTGAGGAGACAGGACCAGAAGGGAGCCGCATTCCAGAAGCTAGCATTCTGTTTGTGTTTTCTAAGTCAGGGGGAGAAAGTGTAATACGGTCTACAATATTCTGCACCCTTTTATGCAGAAACTCAAGCCTCTCTCTACCCACTTAGGGACACACTTTTGTTTGCTTATGCCTTTTCAGATGTACACACAAAATGTGACTTCATAGGGACAGTGTCTGTAAGTGTTTTGTAGCTAAGAAAGCAAGAAGCTTTGCCGGTCTGCTCTTGCGCTTCAAAGTTCACTTAGAGAGGACGGTTCAGTCCCTGTTTATCTGTTACACTGTAGATGGAGAATCAGAAGAATGAGGGAAGAATGACCCTCACCCCATGGATGGTCTAAAGGAAAGAGTTTTTAACCAAAAATATATTTTTTTTCTCTCAGGTGTTGTTCTGTTTACTAGAAGTTTGAAATTGAACAAAGCCAGACATGTATCTTACATTTACTAACACATGCATGTGAGCAACTTCTTTTTTCTTTTCTCTGAAACATTTCTCTTTTTGTAATTCTTTGCTTTTTCAAGATTATAATGTTTATATAATTAATTCATTTTCCCTTTCCCATTCTTCCACCCAGACCTTCCACATACTTTAAACTTCTCTTTGTCCTCTTTAAAATCCGTATTCTCTGGCCTATTTTTTCTTGAATTACTGCTACATATGTGTATGTGTGAATGTGTGTGTGTGTGTGTGTGTGTGCGCGCGCACTGCTAAACACATGTATATAACTTTGTTCAGTCTGTGTACTGGCACTTGTATGTATGCTTTCATGGATGACCATTTGGTACTGGATAATCAATGGGTGTGCTCTTCCCTGGGGAAGGCTATTTCTCCTGCCCTCAGCATCTCACAGTTGCCCGTAGTTCACTGTGCAGTGCTGAGGCCTCACGAACTTTCCCATACCCATGTAAGCATGTCTAATGGCCTTGTCCTGGTTTAGGACATATTTAAGCAACTATGTGCTTGAGACATTTTGGGTGTAGATTCTGACATTCCTAGAAGACATACTGTCATAGCAAACTCCCTGATCCTCTGGCTGTTACCCTGGTCCTCTGGTCCTGTCCTTTGCAATAATCCCTGAGCCTTGGGTGTAGGACATACATTGCAGATGTATCAGCTGGGGCTGCGCTCCACAACTCTGCATTTTGATTGGTTGTGGTTTTCTGTAGTGGTCTCTACCAATGGCAAAGAAGCGTTTCCCTGATGAGGGTGAGGACTACATTCATCTGTGGGTATTAGAACAAACATTTAGAGAGTCATTAGAAATTATGCTGATTGAGTAAAATGGCATTTGTGGGATATTCTCCACCATCTATGACTTCGTCAGCCCTGGATAGTTGGCTCAGTGTTGTGTGGGTCTTAAGTCCAATTTCTGAGTTCTTGGTTATTGCCAAGGCATGTGTGCCACTACTACCCCTTTCGAGTTATTGTGCCATTCTGGTCAACGTTGTGGTTCATAGGTGTCATTTCTGCATAGGACGTTATTTTTTTATCCCCTCATTTGAAAGATTACACAGAGTCTTCTGGTACTGTGAAGGGTGATCCTCAGGGAGGAGGCTTTCATGTCATCTCAGTGGCCTCTGGGCCCAGTATTTGAAGTGCATGGTATCTGCAGCAATAAGAGCTTATCTTCCATTTCCAAGGGTCAAGCAAGGGTAGCATCAATACCTTATAATGTTTTCGAGTCTCTAGGACAACCCTGAACAGCAACTTAAATAAGAGATTCTCATGCCTGGTGTTGGGGTGTTACTAGAAGATCTATGGTCCTTGAGAGGGGCAATGTCAGCCCAGATGGAAAACTTACATTTGACTGTTTATGTATATTTATTCAGCAATATGTGTGCATTATAGTTATTTTATTTATTTATTTTTTTTGGCTGTTTTTTTTTTTTTTTTCCTGAGACAGGGTTTCTCTGTTCTAACTCTGGATATCTTGGAACTCAGTCTGTAGACTGGGCTTAAAGGTGTGTGCCACCACCCAGGGCATTATGGTTATTTTAGGTAGATAGTTATTAGTATGATCTCTTGATTAGTATGACTTTTTCAGACTTTAATTTTACCTTCCCCCCTCTTTTATTTACCTTACTAACCCCTTCTTAGTTAAAGGCCCTTTTTCCGGCTTAGACCACTTCTACCCTGCAATTCCCCTCTCTACTTTACCCTGCCCCCCACCAATGGTCTCCTTTTTCATTTTCCTGGATGTCTACACGCAGATGAAATTAAATCCATATCTATCAGCTCTTAAAAAACTAACTCTAATTGGCACAAAAATCTTAATGTGAAACCAGACATATTGAACCCGCTAGAAGAAAACATAGACACTTCCTACAGGATATAGACATAGGAAAAGACTTTCTGACTAGGACACCATTTTCCCAAGAATTGAAGCCAATTGAGACACCATAAAACAAAAAAACTTCAGCTATTAGACAAAAGTATCTCCACAGAACGGAAGATAATCTTTTCAGCTATAAAACTGATGGAGTGTCAATACCCAGTATACATAAATAACTAAAAAAAAAAACTGACTCAAAAAAAAAAAAATGACCCATTTAAAAAGTGGGCTTGGCATCTGAAGAGAGTTCTCAAAATCAGAAAACTAATGGCTAAAAAAATCCGAAAGAATTTTCATCACTCCTAGAAATTAGGGAAAATGCCAATCAAAACAACTTTGAAATTTCCTCTTCCCCAAGTCAGACCATCAAAGATCAACAAAGCAACCCACAACAAATGCTGAAGGGGTGTGAGGAAAAGGGAACCCCCCCGCATGTACCTGTTTGTGGGGTTGCAAACTGCTCCAGCCACTATGGAAGCTTGTAGATGAATCTTATAAAAGCTGAAAATGGACTAAATTATGACCAGGCTACACCCTTCCTTGGCACTTTCCCAAAGGACTTAGTGTCCTGCTCCATCGACACTGGCTCGGCCATGTTTCTTGCTGCTCTATTCATAATTGCTAGGAAACAGGATGAACGGATAATGAAAGCATGGCACATACGCGCGACAGAATGCTATTCAACTGTAAAAGAAAGATAAACCCACAGACTCTGCAAGTCAAGGGATGGAAATAGAAAAGAACATTGAGTGACGCAAGCCAGACCTAAAAGGACAAACAACGCATGTTCTCTTGTCTGAGGTATTCAGTTCCAAGTCTTCAGATGTGCATACATAACCTGGACAACCCGCAGAAACCAAGAATATTTTAACAGTGAAAGCAACGCTGAAGGGTGTTCTGAGTTAACTTATTATGCTTTAATTCTTAACAACTATATATGAAAAAAGAAAGCTGAATTTCTGTGTTATGCTCAGTTCTGCAGGAAAGTTAAGATCATCATCACTAATAATGCACATGCATCAGATAATTAGAATGTATGCTATGTTAAAATATTCCTATATGATTTAAATTTCATTTCAATAGCTGATTCTTTTTAAAGAGTGGTGCAAAATTCATATTAAGTGTATATTGATACTGGGCAGTGGTGGCACACGTCTGTAATCCCAGCACTCGGGAGGCAGACTGATCTCTACGAGGTCATCTAAGGCCAGTCTGGTCTACAGAGTGAGTTCCAGAACAGCCAGAGTCACAACAGAGAAACCCTGCCACAAAAGGCAAAACAAAACAAAAAGTGTATATTGACGGTCAATGGGCCTGAACTATACCTTCCAAGAATTCCTTCACTAGTCATTTGGCTGTGGCATGTAGCTTACCCTGTTTAGCCTGGATTTGTTTCCTCAATGTTTATGTGTGACTAGTAAAATCTATACAGAATTTAAAAAATATCAGATGTTTCTAATGTTTGTCACTTTTTATAACAACTCTGTGAAGCAAATGGGTCATCAAGATGGGTGAAAACTCCTGGAAGAAAGAGCAGCAGCAGAAAAACTCTCCAGAGCTCAGCACTGCAATGCACAACTGCATAGTTGTTGGCCTGCTTCGTGCGACTTGAATGGATGACTTGTGTCATAGGCATCGCTGGTTTGGGCGACACAGCTGTACGTTGCCTCATACAGGAAGTGCCTGTTGAGTGCGTTTCCCCACCACTTTAGGAAGAGTCCCGTATCCCATATGACCTTCAGTGAGATGAGAGAGCCTTACCATCAAGAATCACGTGGTCATATTTAACAGAATATATAAACTCACTAGCTGCTAACCTGTTAAATCATTTAATTTTCACAGTAACTTTAGGAGCAAAATTGTTGTTATTCCTGCTTTGGAACTAAGGCACTAAGGCAGAAGAATGTTGATTGGTGTGTGAGATCACACAACTAGCAGAAAGTGATGTGAAGATTTGAACCTAGGCAGCCTGAAGCAACATACACACACACACACACACACAGACACACACACACAGACACACACACACACAGACACACACACACACACACACAGACACACACACAGACACACACACAGACACACACACACACATACACACATACACACACACACAGGCACACACACACACACACACATACACACACACACACACACACACACCCCTTATATATTATACTTCTGCTCTCCAAACTGTTTCAGTTACAGAAAACAGCAAGCATCAGCTGATACAGGCCCTATATGCATCCAGGGCTAAACCCTTCCCGTGCATTCTTATCTAATCCTTTCAGGAATCCTAGGAGAGAGAAGCTCCATTTTATGGATACAAACCACATATCAGATAAACTAAAGAGTTTTATACCAAGGTCCAATGACTTAAATAAATGAACCAGCATACCAATCTTTGTCTCTCTAGAACATGGACTAAGAACCAGTAAGCAAGCTAGATTAAGGAAGAAAGGAAGGAGGTAGAGGAAAGAACAGGAAAGTAAATATGGGAAAGCCAAGGACCATAAGAAGTCAACATTTTTATATCACTGATACAATCATTTAGTTTTCTGTGAAAAAAAAAGGTATGTTTTATTCACTGGTATAAATGTCATCATAAATCGCATTGAATGGGGCAGATGTGAGGAGAGGTTCCCTAACAGTGGGAGATCTAAATTAACAAAACCCCTTCCGAAGTTTGGCTTGGGGGGGCCCAAGAATTTAAATTTATGTCTCCTTGCTGGCTTGGAAAAATATGAGAGCCAAACTTCCAGGTTAGCCTTGGAGTCCTTATGCTGCCCACCAAGAAACATACGTTCTGATTGAGTGTTGAGCACAGCAGGAAATATCATTACAAACCTGGAATCCAGATTTCTACCAGAAAATGTGAAGCATCTGGCAGTTTTGAAAGGTAATCTTTCCAGATTTACTTTCACATAAACTATACTTGACTACAGCCCCAGAAGTCATGGGGGAAGATTGTTTTTAATGTAGTGGCTCAGAGAAGAGCACAGGGAAACATAAAGGAAGACAGCATTCATCCCCAGGCCTTGATTAGCACAAACAGGACCCCAGCCCTCCCATAAGAAAGGTGGGTTCACTCAGGTAGTCTGAAGGCTTTCCCCAGTTCCTCATATGGAGCACATTAAGCCCCAGGGAGTTCTGTGGGGCGTCTCTTTCCTGAAGCAATTGGCCATTGATTACCCATTAGTTTGGAGGTTGTTGTCTTTCTCTACAGGATGCTAACTCAAGTTTCAGATTATCTTCCATGACTTTGCTGTGAATGTGGAATCAAGTTCCTTTTTATTAGAAAGACACATTTGCTTTTCTTTTTTTTTCTTCTCGAGTTCCTCTTTAATTACATCTCCAATTTTCAATCTATGTGAATTAAAGAGAAATAGACTGTTATCCTGTCTGCTTCTGTATGTTGGAAATAGATGTGGTTTGAGACACACCTAGATAATGAAGAAAGCATTTTCACAGATCTCACAGCATTCCTCACGTCTCTTAGATGATTGCTCTCAGGGGAAGTCCTATGTAAACAAACAGGAGAGGGTGAAGGCACAGGTTAATCTGGAAGGGGCCTTTTGTAAGAAAACAACCATTGAGAAAAAGAGGAACTTGAGACATTCTCATTGATTGACTGAAACATTCCATGTTTCTCAACAGTCATAACCAGCAGAACACACAGTGTAAAACAATTGAACCGTACATAAAAGCCAAGTCGAGAGTGTACTCTGATCAAGATTGTTAGGCAACACTGCATTCTCCTTTCTTTCCTCCCCAAAAAAGCAGAGCATACATTTATTTGGATCTTAATTACAATGAAAGCAAATTTGTGAAAGAAAAGTTTATTTCCCACTGTTGCTTGTGCATACTTGATAGCTTGACAAAGGATTTCACAGCTATTGTGTATAGTAGATAAGTAACTTGGGTAGAAATCTTGCCCTACATGGCGACCAAACAGCTGTTTATCATTGGCCTAATTATCAATTAAATGAGATGCTAATTTTTGTATTCATAAGGCATGCGTGAGCAAGTACTAGTATATGCAAAACAGGGCTTAGCGAGAAACTTAAGAAATAAAATACAAGGTATTGGTAAATAGATACAAATGGTGTGTAAAAGCTTGGCCTTAGTTTACTGGGAAACTGGGATTTCACTGTGCAGGCCCAGTCTTCCTCGTGTTTAATGTATACACAGCCCGACAGAAGCCTTCTCCCAGCTCGCCAGCATTTATTCAGCTCCTGCAGTGTCTATGGAACATCTGTTACAGCTGCTCAATGGGGGTAGAATCAGACACACTGTGCAGATTTAGGGATGACCGTGTCCAGGATTGTGGCACCAGGCTTCCAATTTCCCAAGCATAAGATAGAATGCCCTGTTTTATTTTATTTTATTTTTTTTGGCAAATTTATATTATCAGAAAAAAAAAATACCACAAAGGATGCAGTAAAGCATGGTGCTTTTCTTCTCCCAGTCAACAGTGCCCCTGTGGGTGAAGTTTTTATAACACCCAGGTTTCTTGTTTTCTTTCTTGACTTGAGAGGAGTGCTGCCAATTAAAACAATGATGACGATGATGATGGTAATGATGAAGATAGTCATAACTTGGAGAATTAAAGGCAATAGCAAAGCGTGTGTCAGTTCTCATACAGTGAGTCTGTATGAGAATATCATTGCTTGCTTCCCAGCCATGGCGCTTTGTGCACAGTGGCGTGTGATCACTCCGTGGGCACACAGTCACCAGACTGGCACCTCCTGGGAACTCTGTCTCAGTCGCATTTTGAATCTTTATCATTGAAAGGTGCAAGTTTTAGCATCTGGTCTGTTCTTTGTAATGGCAGTATTATTAATGATGACTTTACTTGCATTTATTTGATGTGTGGCACATGCTAATCTGACAGAGTTTTTCACAGAGTCTGAGCATTTACATTCTGAGTAAGTCACAGTCATCATTTGGCAGAAGTAACCACTGAAGCTCGGGGTGGAGTGTCATTTATAACAAGGTTTGGACTAGAACTGGGCACGTCTGCTTCCTCTTCTGCCTCTTCTTGCCATAATCCAGACCAACAATCAGCAGCTCACTTCACTTGGCACGCCTCACCAATATGCTGCGATGCACAAAATACGAAGACTCTGACTTCCAACATTACTATAAAATGGGACCTTTAATTTTTCTCTACACCCCAATAATTAGGTATATATCCATACAGAATTCATCACTTACAGCTGGGAATATGTCCTAACAAACATCTCTCATTTTCTCCTATTATTTGTCTTCCATCGTTCAAAAGAACTTAATATTCTCATTCATTTACTTCAACAAGTATGAAGTATTTAACACCGTCTGTAAACCCCTAAGAACAACCCTGTGTCAGGAGGATGTGTTCCCTGCTGTGAAAGATGTGGGTATTCACTGTTGATTCAGATCCTAGGGGAGCAAACAGTGCAGAGGGATTTACATGCTTAAAATCATTATTTTGATAAAATTTAGGAAATTCTAAAAAGATTTGAGTCTGTTGGTTTGGGTTAAAGTTAAGAATGAATTATTGTGGAATATTTTTGTTTTTACATTTTCCCTATGACCCAGAACTATGCGTACCTGTTTTTGAAAATACAAAGTAGACATTTTACTTAGACATTTTGAGATGAAATGGGAACACAAACAGAAGCAGTGTACCCTGGGAGTCTCTTTGTAGGGGGACTGTAACATGGTTGGTGTGTGTGTATATGTGTGTATGTCTGTGTATTTCTCTATGTCTCTGTGTGTGTATGTGTGTATATGCGTATCTGTGTGTCTGCATGTGTGTGTGTGTATGCATACATATATGTGCAAAATGTTCACTTGTGGCAGCCAGAGTTCAACCTTGTCTGTCTTTCTTTAGAGACTATCTTCCTTGTTCTGTTGAGACAGTCTCTTATTGAATGGCCTAGGGCTTGCTAATTCCACTGGGCCTGTTAACCAGGGATTCCTTCTGGTCTGATTAACCATGGGATCCTCCTGTCTCTGCCTCTCAAGTATCCTGATATCGAATGGTATCCACTATGCCTTGCTTAGGGTACCATGTGGGTATCAGAGATCCAACTGAGACCACTTTACCTCCTGAAGCTTCTTCCTACCATCTGGCTTGGAGTTCTCAAACTGTTGTGAACAGAACAATCACTAGCACCATGTTAGAAATACAGCTATGAAGCAATACCGAGGACTGATTTCCATACTCTTCAGTGAGAGTTTTCAAGAGAGGTACATGAGATTTGTCATTTTTTTAAAAAATGCAATATTTTAATGAACACTTTGAGAATTTCACACAATGCATTTGGATCACATTCATCTCCCATTCACACCCCTTATTCCTCCTTTCAGATCTATCCCCACCTCCCCATCCCACGACTTCACATCCTCCCGTTTTAGAAGGATAACCCCCTGAGTCTAATGTGTGCTGCCCCCAAACACGTGGGTGTGGGGTCACTGTGTGGAGCATTGTGGACCTACTATGGGCTGCACTCTTTTATTTTTCCAATCAAAAATATGTTTTTATTTTCTAGTGGCATCCATTTGCCTGCAATTCCATGAAGTCATTCTTTTACCTGGTCTTGGGACTCTTTTCCTTCTCTTCGATTGCCTTGTGAAACCTAGGTATGAGGGCTGCTGTCTCATCTTATTATACCTCGTTTTGTCCTGTTTGGTTGTCTCTTGGAGGCCTGCTCTTTTCTGAAGGGAGACAGAGTGATAAGTGGATTCAGGAGAGAGGGAGAGCTGGGGTGGGGATGGGGGGCTGTGGGGAGTAGAGGGGGGGGAAACTGTGGTCAGAATGCATTATATGAGAGAATAATTTTTTTCAATAAAAATAAAAATAGTTTTTATTTTCATACAATGTATTCTAGTTTTGGTTCCCACCCTTGAAGTCCTTCCAGATCCTCCTCACTTCCCAACCACCCAAATTCACAATCTTTCTTGCTCTCTAAAACTGATTCTCCATTTCCCAGAAGCCATCACCTGTCAATAGCTCTTGAGTTAGGGGTGGGAATTATGAACCTCTCTTCCTTTTCATGGCAGAATGTTGATAGTCTTGATCTTGTTCAGCTGCTGCAAGTTCATGACTGCAGTTTTTTGATCAAATCAAAAGACATTGTTTTGCTCAGGTACCCCAGACTTCTGGCTCTTACAGTCTTTCTGCGCACTCTTCCAGGATGGCCCCTGAGCCTTGTGCATGGGGAGTGCTACAGACCTTTTATTTTTAGCCAATCACTTCATTGATACACATTCTTTTCACTATAATCAGGTATAAATTTCTTAATTAATCACTGTCTACTGCACAGAAAGGCTTTACTGATGAGGCTTTCGAGATATACTAATCCATAAGGAGAGATAAGTAATTTAGAGTACTGTTTGTTACTACGTTCATTTAGCAAAATAAGAGTAGGTTTTCCACAGGGATCTGTGAACTCCCCGACCATAAATTGGTCAGATTTATAGTGCTAGGCATGACTCCTGTGTAGTGGGTCTTAAATCCAAACAGAACACACTTAGTTACCCCATAACATTTGTGCCAGTATTGCATTCATGAGCATATCTTAACACACTGTTTGCTGTTGTTGTTGTTGCTTTTGTTTTTATTTGTTTGTTCATTTTATCTTTTAGAGACAGTTTCTCTGTTGTAACTCTGACTGTTCTGGACCTCACTCTGTAGACCAGGCTGGCCTTGAACTCACAGAGATCCACCTGCCCCTGCCTCGCCAGAGGATTAGAGCCATGTGCCAGCACCACCCGGCTGCCACACTGGTTATCACTGTAGCTCACAGAGTTCCCATTAGGGTTAGACTGTTGATGGTACTTCCCCACAGCGATGTTTTCTAGTCCTGTGAAAGCTACCTAGCAATCTCCCTGGTTATTATCAACTTGAATTTCCATGTCCCTTTAACAAAGTGTGTGATGTATTCAGTAATCTGGTCTTATCATCAAGCTCTGGTGGACCACTGAGAACAATGGAGACAGTCTGATTTGTTTGGGGATTCCCTGGGACACTAGTGACAGATGAGTTAAGAGGAAGTATCTCATAGCCAGAACTGAGATTTTTACTTGGTAATCTGTGGCTTCTGGGAGGTACATTTTCCCTGTGCAGGGTAACCCCAATTATATATAAACACACACATATATGTATATATATATATACACACACACACTCATACATATATATACATATATATGTATATATATATATATATATATGTATGTATATACATATAAAGTTTCCATATGGAATTTTCACACATCCTTGGTGTCATTTAACCCTCCGCCAACCCTTCCTCTGTTCCACTTCCCCACTTCACTCTGTAAAAGCAGTATATGGAACTCTGCATTCTTAGTATATTTCAAATATAAATTTGACATATTGAATTCCTCAGGAAGACCTCCAGACTTCAAGCAGACAAAAATTCCCTCATGAAGATCTGACTCTTCAATGCTAGGAGCATACCAGAACTTGATAAGCTAACTTGGGTGCATTAATCAATGAAAAAGTAGATCTGAAGAACATTAGCCTAAGGTCAGAGACAAATATCAGTGCAAAATGCAATAGCAAACAAAGAAGCATTGCTAGGGAGGACGAAGCTCAAGTCCACCACAATTAGTGTTCAGCTAGGAACAAAGAAAGCTCCCAAAATCGAATCCCAAACAACACTGCAAAGCTTCCACAAGAGCTTTGCCAGAGTAAGCATATATGAAGACCACTCTGCTTGACCAAGCAGAATCGCACACATGCTGTTCAATTTCCTCAGACACATTGGTCACATCTGCAAAAACTTTAAAAAATCAGGATGCCCCTCACATTTGATGCATAGCACCACTTCTGTCCTGGATCGAACTCTCATTTTTCCTTCTCCTAAGCGTTGTTCATATTTGTTCCTGCTGGTAAGCTCACTATCAGGGTGATGTCGTTTCAACTGAAAGTCTCTACCAAGAACTGGGGACCACGCTGGCAAGGTGAATTCAGATGATCTACCTGGCAAGTGTCAGTGTACTCCGATATTTAAAGGGAGTCTCTATCCCTCTCTGCTCTACACGTTCAGTGTCAGGATTGACATGAACAAAGATCCTTTATTATAGGTCTGAATATTGTATGCGACTATATTCTTCTCTAGAGTGGAGGGCTTAGGATGGATTATGCAGGAAGCAGATGTTGGAATCTCATTCTCTGTTTCTTTAGTGCAATGATAGATAACAGAGCATCATAAAATTAAGGGTATTTTGTGTGATGAAAATATAGTTCCCTTCAGCTGGGCCCAGTACTTTGTGTCTATAATACCTAATACTTTCAAAGTGGACAGAGTAGGAGTCCCATGAGTTTTAGACTAGCCTATGTATTTATGTATCTATCTATGTATATGTCTATGTATCTATCTATGTGTCTCTCTATGTGTCTATGTATCTATGTGTCTATGTATCTATCTATGTATATGTCTATGTATCTATGTGTCTCTCTATGTGTCTATGTATCTATGTGTCTCTCTATGTGTCTATGTATCTATGTGTCTATGTATCTATCTATGTATATGTCTATGTATCTGTCTCTCTATGTGTCTATCTGTCATCTATATCTATCTATCTATCTATCTATCTATCTATCTATCTATCATCTATCTATCTATCTAACATCAATCTATATCCTCTCCATTGAGCATAAAGTCAAACAAATCTATGCTTCTTAGTCTACTAGGAGAACAGGCGCAGCTGCATCTGCCACAAGAAACTGTAGTTAACGAGGTTTAGATGCTGGTGACCCTTTTTGATTCTGAAAGGAATCAGAATTGAGATGTTGACATTTAGATTTCATAAGCTACCTTTAGGTTATCTTCTCAGTATTTAAAAACCTGAGGGTTTTTTTTTTTTTTGAGACCATCTTTCTGGCTTCCCAGTACTACATCTGGCAATATTCTGCTCAGGTCCACGTGATCTCTAGCTCTTACAGTCTTTCTTCTCACTCTCCCAGGATAACCCTTGAGTATTGTGTGTATGGGGGGGGGGTAGGACAGATGTTTTATTTGTGCCAGAGTCTGACACATATTCTCTTTGCTATGATCAGTTAATTAACCATTGTCTACTGCACAAAGAAAGCTTCACTGATGAGCTCTGACAGCTATACTAATCTATGAGTACAGGCATGTAATTCAGAGGACTGTTGGTGATTTACTGAGGTCCATGTTCTAGCATGCCCGGCTATGCCCTGCTTCAGTTAGAAAAGCGCTCTAAACAGAAAGTCTTCCTCACATTGTTGGCAAGATATGTCCACCAGTCACTCTGAACTTTTTGGAAATAGAGTGAATTATTTATGCTTCTTTATTAAACATTTAATAAGCATTTATATAAAATTCTTAACAATTGCAAAAATAATCGTAATGGTTCTTTATCAAGGTTAGAAGTCTGCGGGGTACTTGTTTGCTTGTTTGTTTTTGTTTGTTTGTTTTCTTCTGTTCTCCCACTCTTTTTCTAAGAGTCTTGCCATGTAGCCTCAGCTGCTCTCAAACTCACAGTGATCTTGCCCCTGCCTCCAGCTTGTTAGAATTTCAGGTACATAAACCACACTGGCATGGCCCTAGAGAAACTTCTTCGGATAGACTGAATTGTTATGCTTTGTTTTGTTGTTGCTTTTCCTCTTATCAAAATGTTTTTTGAAATCAATATCCCAGTTCTCATTAATTTTTTAAAACATAAAAGAAACTGTCGTGATGGTTGGGTTGTTGATATTCTGGCTAACTGAGAGTCTTATCATTTTCCCTTCCCCTGTGAGACTTCATCTTTCTGTGGAAGACTCTAAACTGAAGATCTCTCTCTCTCTCTCTCTCTCTCTCTCTCTGCCTCTCTCTCTCTCTCTGCCTCTCTCTCTCTCTTCCCCTTCCCTCCTTTTCTCCCTCTACTGAGAGAGAGAGGGGGGGAGAATAATATGTTTGCAGTCACATATGAGTACACGTCCACTGGAGGCTAGAAAAGGTGCCATCAGATACCTTTGAGCTAGAAGTACAGCCACTGGCCATGGGTGCTAGGATCCAATCTTAAGTCATTTGCAAGAGTAGCAAACACTCTTGCCTACTGAGACATCTCTTCCTACAACAGTGATCCTTATGTTCTTGAAGATAGCATATTTTAATATTATTGCTCCTTCACAGCTGATTTTTCTTTAGTATGCTTTTCTCCAAAGTTGAATTTTAAGTTTTTCTTTTTTTTCTTCCTCTTTCTCTTTATTTCCTTGGACAGTGAGGGTCCAATAAACATCTGTAGCCCTGCAAATATCTCCCGAAAGTGCTTTTATGACTTCCTTAGCTCTTCCTACTTTTTCCTCTCCTGCTTTATGTCCAGCGTAACAGTTGGGGAGCTCAGAAAGTGAGAGAACTGGCTTCAATGGTCAAGATATTAATTGTCAAGCCAAAATGATGAATAACACTGTCAGCCCCATGTAGCTATAGTTTCCCATCAACATGGCAATTCTATTAAGTTAGATAAAACCAATCATCAGGTTCCAACATATGGATAATACATTGTTCTTTGTCAAATTATCCTTGTAACCTGAAATTGTATATCTGCCTCGCTTTCTTCTTCCTTTTCCTTTCTTTTCCTCTCTTTGCTGCTTTTTTGCTTCGTGTTATGCTTTCGTTGTCCAGATTCTCTGAGTATCATTTTTTGGTAATAGTGATCATAAATCACCAAGTGTCACCTTTAAGTACACATCACACTCTCTATAAAAGGCGACTGTGTCTAAGCAGATTCACTCGTGGTCTTCACTTCTCAAACACCACACTCACCAGCTCTTGTAATGAAGTCAAACAAGAAACACATGCTTACGCGTGGCCTTTAGTCTTTCTAGTCAAGTGCTTGCAATGATAAGAATCTTGATGAACTGTACAACCATAACTAAGATCTTTTTGAGTTTATACCAAGGTTTCATGCATATATAAAACACTGTGCATGGATTTTTCTTGTCTAATCTTATGCAGTGCATACCGTATTTCCACATTTGTAGATAAAAAGTAAAGAATATAAGAGAAGATAAAGGTATTTCCAAAATCACACACTAACTTAATTTCCATTAGCATCTTGATATACGCCTTGGTCGGGGGAAGCATTTTAACAAAGTAAACTTAGAATTTCATATGGTACATACATAGAAACCTCTCAAGAAACAAAGAGATTGTTCAGGAGAAAAACATCGATTGCTAATACTTGTTTGTAACAAGGTTCTTAGACACAAAAGCCATCTTCTCTTGCAAACCTTGCATTCTACCCCTAGCATCAGGAAGGGCTTCATGGGCTATCTAAGCTAGGCATCACTCCCTGGTGGAGTTTGTCTAAATTATGGTGAGTAATATCTGCAGAAAAGCAAGGGTTGATTATTTCGGGTCTAATTTGTTAGGGAGGTTTTCCGTTCTAGTGGGGTGTTTGTCACTGTCGATCTCTCACTCAACTTTTCTCAAGTTATCAAAACACTCTGTGTAGCACATTGCTTCCCTTTGCTTCCTGTGTAGCCTTTGAAAGTTCTTTAAGCAGTTCCTCATGAGTGCTCTTTTCCTAGTGTTCCTTGGGCTGTTAAGAATATTGCTATTAGTGCTAATATCTGACCTCTTTTCATTACAGACTCAGCAACCATGTATGGCTCTCTTGACATTTTTTTCCAACATCACTTCAATTCTTCTTTTCTGTAACCATCACTGAGTCCTTCAAATCTGTCCTCTTTTTCTCTTTTTGGCATTTATTCAATCACACATGTTGACCAGCGTAAAATAACCTTCTCTTCTTATTTTTTGTGTCTTTCTTTGGCCAACCCAGCGAGGTCCTGGTCATAATAGTCAAATCCAGCATCTAGAGGGCATCTGTCAATTCTCAAACAGAAGAGCTTTGTGATGTCTAGTGGTACCCACAGACTGATAACTGAAATGGTAAAGTATTGTCAAAATGATGTGGCCTTCCACTATGAAATCATGTGTGTGTTTTGTTGGCAAATGGACATTTGGTTACTGCTCTTCTGCAGAGATACCTAGAAGACTTGCCAAGGTTACTATTTATAATTCATTCTCCTTGTGCAGAGGATTGTAGACATTCCCAAAGGATAGAGATGACTTAATCCCTAAACTATTTCAAATCATTTAGTTAATAATGAACACACAGCATAGCCCTATTCCCGAGTTTTCATCTACAATCCATTGTATCTGTTTTGACTATGGGCAATATAAAAATTTTCAATGGAATTACACAAAAAGAGGACTAAACAAATATTAAATATAGGAACTAACATTTTATTTTTCTAGCTGTTGTAAAAATCCTATATAACAAAACTCTTAGTATAATGAGCAAGAAAAAGGGGACAGAACCAATCACACGTAATTTGACTCAAACGGAAACGAAATTGAAATTTAAAAAGCCTCAAATAAAACACAATATTTTATACATAAAACTTCCTTTATACAGATGTTGTATAAATTCTATATGAAAATATAATTTTTTCTGAATGAAACAGGACAATAAACAGTAAGTATCTGCTCCATGTATTCACCCTAACATTTTTTTATATTTATTATTCTACTGTACAATGCATCCCAACTGCTGTTTCCCCTCCCTCCACCCCTCCCCAGTTCCCTCCACTTCTCTTGTCTTCCAGTTCGATTCCCCTTGTGTACCACTTCAGAAAAGAGCAAGACTCCCAGGGATGTCCACTAAACACGGTCCAATAAGACCCAATCTGACTAGGTACAGACCCTCACATCAAGACTGGACCAGGCAACAGAATAGGAAGAAAAGAGTCCCAAGAGCAGACAAAAGAGTCAGAGACACAACCACTTCTACTATTAGGAGTCCCATAAAAGCATCACGCTAACACCCGTAACATATGTGCAGAAGACCAAGCACAGACCCATGCAGGCTCCATGATTGCTGCACTGATCTCTGTGAACCTCTACAAGCCCTGCTTAGTTGGTTCTGTGGGGGCCATGTTCTCCTGGTGACCTTGACCACTCTGGGTTCATAATCGCCCCCCATCATGGGGTTCCCAGAGCTCCAAGGGGAAGAACCAGATGGAGATTTTCACTTCAGGCTCTCCCTCTCTGTCTAATCTTTGGCTGTGGGTCTCTGCATCTTCTCCCATTAGCTGCCAGAGCGAGCCTCTCTGACGATGACTGGGCTAGGCACTGATCTATGAGTATAGCAGAATATCATTAGGAATCATTTTGCTGATTTTATTTTTGTCAGCCCCGTTTGGTTCTACCCTAGGTCTCTAGGATATCCAGTTTTTGGTTCCTGGTCATCCTGGCAGTGATGGTTATGGGCCCCCTCTCATGGAGTGGGCATCAAGTTAGACTAGTCTTTGGTTGGCCCCTCCCACAAGTTCTGTGCCACCACTGCCCCAACACATCTTTCAGGTAGGCTTCCAGTGGGGGACCTGATCATCCCCCAAACTCTGAAGGCACGATTTCCAGTAAAAATAAGAAGTACTTAAAAACACAAATGTATGCCTGCCACCAGTCCATGACTGG
Organism: Cricetomys ansorgei; assembly: GCA_026225945.1. Classification (NCBI taxonomy): domain Eukaryota; kingdom Metazoa; phylum Chordata; class Mammalia; order Rodentia; family Nesomyidae; genus Cricetomys; species Cricetomys ansorgei. The sequence continues at coordinate 2,656,986 of JAMJFZ010000558.1, forward strand.
ATGTCATTTTAACTATCTGTAGAAGCATGGAAATTTTGCTGGGAGCAGCTCTGTCTGTGGCTGCCAGAATGGGCATTGGTGACCTCCACGGAGCAGAGTGACAGATTGAATAGAGGATGCATGGGCAGGAGAAGACGCAGGGAGAAAGAACACAGTGGAAAATTGAAGAAGCCCCCCCCCCTCCATGGGAAGAACTATATAAATTTTTATAAGTTTTTATACTGTCCTTCCAAGGAAACTCATAATAAAGGTCAAGAGCTCGGCAATGACGTTAGAAGTTATTCTATGCGCATTTGAAGAAATATCTGTGAGTGGTTCAAAGTTCCTCAGTTTTATCCATGTTCCTGAAGGAGCCATCCTCCAGTTGCTATGCATCTAGCTCGAGAGTCTGCTCTCAGAAGTGAGTTTACAGGGAGGGTGACAGCAGGGTTCAGAAATACAGCACTTCACACAGGTCCAGATCAGACCGAGGGCAGTCACACACTGATCACAAGACTCACTCATTCAGCAGGACCGGACCTGAAGAGCTGACTAACACAAAAGGAGGAATTGTGAAAAGATACACAGATTAAATCAAACTCAAACTTCAATTAAATGTAAATAAAGTCGATCAATGATGGGAGCCAATGATGAAATAGTTCCTTGTTTGGACGGAGGAGGAGACATCTGTGTCAGGAGACACTTGAAAATACTATGAGCTAGAGCAGCTAATAATGGGAAACTGGGCTTGCTAGGCAAACTTTAGACAGGGTCGGGACAGAACACTGATGGAGGAATAATGGTTGATCTCTTGGTGGCTCACAACAAGAATCAATTAAGTATTTATCATTATGATCATCAGGTGACCAAGAACAAGAGAGTTTGGTCCTTGTTAGAACAGTTGCTCTACAGAGGAAGTTGTTATTTCTGCCCATGTAGACATTTACCAAAATGCCTTGTAAGAAAGGGTTCATTGAAAGACGCTTGGACTGTTTGTGACTCCTACTTAGATACTTTTTCTACGTTTAAAATGAAATAAAATTTGAAAATAATTTTAGTAGAAAAATCTAATTAGAATGCATTAACAGAAATGACTTTTCCTCTCCTCTTTGGATGCCTTCTAGGAAGGAGCCTTTTTTCATCAACATTTACACAATGTTGGGTTCCATATACATATGAGATTTCAGATTCACAAAACCAAATGTCTTTAGAGGTGATTACTAAATCACTTATCAGAAACCGAAGAAGGGAGAGCACTCATTTCTCTAGATGCCTAGACTAGATTGAGGATGGGAGAGATAGCCTTGTCAAATTTTGGGTGTTGAGTTGAGGCTTATTTGGCAGCAACTAGATTCTGAGCCCATTCTTTACTTGGAGGACCATAGCATCTTGGAGCAGACAGAACAGTCAGTCTTGGATCTTAAGGATTTTGCTGAATCTAGTGGCCCTCAGATTGAGGGCAACCACAAGCAGTGAGGGCTAAGAATTTAATGGCGTATTTAGCAGAACATATTGCATATTGTTCTGTTAAATAAGTGCTATGATAGGTTACACCGTGGATAAAGTGAAATGGCAGTTGGGAAATGCTATATAAATGATTTACCTGCTTTCGTGTTAATTTATGTAAGGCTATGAATTCCCAGATGACCCACAAGAATAATATTACATTGTTAAATTGTCATGTGATTGATTTTTAGAGAGTTTGACAAAAGTAAATAAACCCTGAAATGTAACATGGATACTGACTCAACACCATTATTTTAATTTTACTGTATATATATATATATATATATATATATATATATATATATATATATATATATCCTCACTGGTGTCTTTAATGGCTTTAAAACTTCTCTAGGTCTCCCTGGGGCCAAATGCCGGGCTCTGAAATGACCACTGGCCAGATCTAGGCCCTCTGATGTTTGTTCGGCAGCACTCTTTTCAACACTGTCCCAGGTGCATCCCTTTCCTGGGCACCTGAGAATGTAGAGGGATGCTAAGGGAATCTTTATGGCAGCATAAGATTCTTTGTAACAGTTATAAAATTCAGGAGACTTTTACAGCAGCAGCTGCTATACTAGAATTGGAATAAATAATTCTCCAGATAATCACAAAAGATAAAAGAAAAGGGATAAAAAGGAGAAATAGAAACAAATATCTTATTTCCTGGTCAAAATAGCAACAGAGCAGGAGGGAGGGCTAAAAACTAGCATTTATTGTGCTGTGACTATGGTTTCAAGGTTCCCATTAAGCCCAGCAGAAGGAGAATTGCAGGAGTCAGATATGAATGTCACAGCCAAGAAATGCTGTCATCTGCAATACTGCCAGCTCACTGGTCTCCAGGGCCAGAATTGTAGAAGTGGTTTTCTAGTTTGAAAAAAAGTCTAAAGATGTAAAGGCAAAAAAAAAAAGCATATTGAGTTTTACAAAATGTTTGATAGCTGATGATTGTGTAATGGAAAGAAAAGAGGAAGAAAGCTTTTTGGATGGAGTTCTTTCCCTGTAGATTGTACACACTTATTAGGTTCAGGAAAACTTTTTACAAGAGAGGCAAAAAGAAAGTGAGACTGAAGATTGTGAGCATGCTCTGTGGAGCCAGAACCACAAAACAAAAGAAAGTATGTAATGAGGTTACCTCATTATTTCATAAATGTTGGCTGTGTGATGAAGTCTTACTGCAAACGCTCTTAAGGGAAGGCAAATTCCTCAGCTCCCTTGTGAAGGAACAGTGAAAACCCCTGACAAGCAATCTCTTGAAAATAAGTGAGATCATTCACTTCAGGAGTCTCTGATTCTGACATCTGTGATGATTTGAATGGTTTGGAATGAATTCAGGCAGACAATCCACTCACAGCAAACACGTATACAGAACTTCCTAGCACACACTTCCACATAGCTTGCAGTTTTTGCTTGCCTTAAAGAAATTCTTTTCCGTGGGAAGGCTGTCTGCTGAAGCATGGCGTGCTGGTCATTATGGTGTCTTTGTGGTTCACACTGTGCAGGATGCCTGCTCCCAGCTGCAGCCAATGGAGCTTGATCTCTAAAGATTTCTCAATCTACAGATCTAGGGTTTCAAAAGTAATGGTTGACGTTTCCTTTTAAAGTGTTAAACCTTCTCGATTTATGGACAATAATTTGTAGCACTTCCTTTGAATACCTGGTAAAAAGCAGCTCTTAAGTTTTTTTTTTTTTTTTTTTTAGCCCTCTTCAAGGCATCTGAGTATTGCAGGTCCTCCTGAAGGACTCTGGTTGAATAGAATACACAATAGGGAGGCCTTTGTTCCATATGACACTCAGCTAATGAGGAAGCCGATTCACGGCTTGCCTGTAGAGTACCCCGTATTTCTGGGCTTCCAAACCAGTGGCTGATTTTTCACTGTTTGATGTGTTGATGGACATCACACACATTGCACAGTGCCTCCTCATTCCTGCTAACTTCCAGGTCCCACAGCATTGTCTAGCTTCAGCATGTATTATTTTTACTTTATTAGTAGTTGGCTTGCTAGGCAATACCTTCATTCATTTCTGGAAACAAGCTCTACCATGCAACTATAATAATTTGTCAAGTTTGGATTCTTTTAGCCCATTTTCATGTGTCACGGTGCTCAAATTCAACTATTATAATTCTACAGATCATATTCAGACTTGGAAAATGTAGCCAAGATTGTTCTCATTTATTTTGCTTTGACTACGGGATGTCTCCTTCATCGAAAGACTCTGATGGCATAAGCTCTTAGAGAAACGCTTGCTGCTATTGCTTTACCCACATTATTTTCTCAGATTTTCCTGAAAAATCTAGGATCCCTCCTCACAAAGCCTTGGGAATAGATTCTGTAATATATAAATATGTTGTATAATATATATGTGTGTGTGTGTATATGTATGTATATGTATATATGTGTTTAATATATGTGTACACACACACATATTATACACACACAGACACACCTATGCATGTGGATCTTTTTTTGGTGTTAAACGATGTGAAGAAAAGCCTGCTAACAAAAGCTCTGACTGACTTATGGGCTCAGATCTTGCTGTCCCCCATGGGTGGTCTTGATCTCCTCCCTTTAATAAAGTGTGCTCAGCAATAATGACTTGAACAAAAGATGAACAGCTAAGATGTATCCAGCTTTGCTAACTAGAGAAATGTGGTGCCAATCTTTGAAAAAAAAAATGGATGCAAGTCATGAAGCAGCCATGCCTGAAGAATGGCATGAAAATTTCAAGTTTACATATTAGCCTTTAATACACCACTATAAAATAATCAATAAATGTGCAAATGCATATTGGAAGAGTATAGCTATCTAGAAATATAATTTTAGAAGTGACCAGGACACATGTAATTAAAGTCCTGAAAGGTGGACAATTTAATCTTTTGTGTCTTAGTAATAAAAATCTGACAGACAACATGAAGGCATAGCCAATAATGGATAGTCTTCAATGAACTTTGGTGTCGGACTCTGAAGAGGCAAAAGAGAAACTTTTAGAGGAAAGAACTTGGTTACCTATTGAATATTGAAGTATATCATCAGAAACTAAAATGATCTCAATGTTTTGAAGACAGGCACCTGGCATCCATTGGTACCATGCTGTGTTTGTAAGTCCATTTTCACAGTTAAATTCCATTTAAACAGGAGCTGATATGAAGTAAAGTTTGTAACAATAGAATTCTAACTAAGCCCAGGCCAATGGCACCAAGCATTAGTACCCTGTGGATTTCATTACAGCATTCTCTAATATGAGTTATTTAGCATAATGACTTTCTCCAGTCCTTGTCTATAGAGTTGTTCTTTACTTATAATGAAAAAAATCATAAGAATACAAACTGTTCCATGAAGGTTGACTTGAGTCAAAAAAATCATTCTTCGGGGTCCTAGTGGTTTATCCAATGTGAAATGTACTGTGCTCCGCTGGAAACAGAAGGTGGGTTCCGGGGTGTGCATTTAAACAGTGCTAGTGGATTTCTTCTGTGAATTTCTAGTGGATTTCTCCCCAGCCTGGGGAGAAACGGAGAAGTCATTGAGAAGCATGCAGTCAAACTGCTACTCAGGTTCTCTGGATAACAGTGGAAGTGGTACGTTCCCTCTTTGCGTTTCTTTCCATTCCCATGATTCTTCTTCCAATGTGGACATTCTCTGCTCTGCCTCTGCTCTGTCAGGCCTGCCTGCACTTCTCATTTACCTTCCTGCCTCCCTCCTGTCCTTCACATTTTATTTTAATGAAGACTAGTCTCTTGGAGATGATGGAAAGAGGTGATTGTGGCACCCCCACAGATCTGTCTCCCATGAGATGCTTTCAGAGGATCTCAAGATTCATACTAAGAGCTTCAAAGCTCAGCTTCTGTTGAAGATGTAAAGAACTTGACTTACCAAGATATTGGAGGGCTTTGCTTCCTTATTGTATTTGTTTATTTATTTGGTGATTTGTACCAGCTTAATTTAGGTCTGGAAATATGGAGACATGCTGCTCACTTATGTTTTTGGTTCAGGCTGTACATCCAGTATAGAACTAAGTTCTTTCCGTATGATCCCATGGAGGTGTCCTGCAAAACTGTCAAATGGAGTAACAGAAAGCTTAAGGCTTCTTAGGAATCTACTTTTTCCATAAACATCTTTTACAATCTCTATGCTTACTAAAACCTGAAATCTCTACTATGCTGTCTGTGATCTTCAGACTGAAAGAGCATTTAGTAGGAAGAGAAACAGCTATAAGCTTTGCCTTCCTTTGTTCTTGGCCCTGTATGGTCAAATACGATTGCATACTTCTTAAGTTCAGGAATCTTGTCTCTTATTTCTTTGCTTCATAGACAGGGCAGTAGCAACGCTGACATGAGCGTGGTCTGAAACATTGAAGATCTAACTCTCTAAAATATCTCACCATGGATAAGTTGCTTGACCTCCACGAAGCTCATTCTCTTCATCAATTGGATATCTAGTATTCAGGAGAAAGTTGTGAGTGCTGGTTAATTGGTATCAAGGGTAATGGATATGTGAAGCACGTGGGAAAGACCTGGTATAAAATACTGGCTCTCAGGTGCATTGCTTTTTCCTTCTCTGCTTGTGAGACTTAGTTCTCATCTATACGGTGGAAATTGCTTTATGCTACAAGTTGACATGAAGATAAAAAGAGGGGGAGTTGTTGAACCATCAGGAGCTTCAGTTGCCACGTGCAGTTATTACGATCTTGTAAGTTACAGTTCAAGATATCACTGAGCCAATTTAGATCTATCTTAGTTAATGAGTGCTGCGCTATGCTTAACCCCTGCTATGTGAATACACATATTCAAGGTTAAAAGCACAGGGCTCTGAATTCCAGGAGCTCACATTCTAGTGCATTCCATGAAAAATTATATTCTTTTTTAAGGTAACTTACACACTATGCTATCTATTCACTTGTTTGAAACTCAAACCTATATGAATTGTTCTGGAGAAGAAAGAGGAAATTAATTCTAGCTGGAAGATTGTGACATCTCCTTGGTTAATGCTGGTTGAATTTAAGAGGGGAAAATAAAATTAAGGAGAACCTTATCTCCTCATATTTAATCTGCTTGGGAGGACTTTAATTACACAGAAGAAAGATGCATGGCACAGTAGAGCCTTGATTAACTGAAACACGGGGATTGGGATAATGGAATTTTCTTGCTAATTCTCTTTAAAGGGAATGTCTGTGTTTTGTCATAGCTCTTACCTTCAATAACGTTGGCTCAGACAGCCCTTACCGAGTTGATACGGATTTGACCATGATGGGCAGTCTGGTGGACCTCAATGACTCGTAGTATCAAATTCTTAACCCCAGTAGGTTTATTATCTCATCGATTCAAAGAGAAATTAACTTATGAAAATAAAACAACAGTGTAAAGAAACATGTAGCCATCTACTAATAAATGAATGATTTAAAGATTAGGTGTCAGGGGAGTGTTGGCTGCCATTGAACTTAGGCATGTGGTGGAAATTAAACCCACTGTACAGCCGTAATGGGGGAGAATACCAGCAAGTCTAAAGTCACAGTACTAGAAAGAGTTTTATACAAAACATAACACCAGGACCGAGAAGAAAGGAGTAAGACGTTTCGGGGGAGATTAATTTGAGAATCTTCAATCTTAAAATGTAGCTGGTTCTTTTTGCCATCCCTGGATTCATATTGGGGAGGCCCAAGTCAGCTATGTATTTGTTAGTGTTTGGAAGTTATACCATAAGTCTCAGTTATGAATATCATGCTATAAGGACAGAATATGAAAAGGGAGAAGAGGTCTATGACTCTGGATTGTATGATTATAAAATAGAATCATCTGCAAATGCAGACACTTAGCATACACTGGCTCTTCCAGAACCTTGATCTTGGACTTTCTACTCTCTAAGACTGAGAAAACTTGCTTATTCTTTTAGTCAACCAGTCTATAATATTTTTGTTCTGACAATCTAAATTGAATATGATATCCCTATTCTGATGGTGACTAAAGAGGAAAACATTTATCCCTCTGTTTGGAGAACATTAAGAAACTCTCATAGAAGGTCAAACTTTGATGGAAAATGTTTGTATTCTTCAAACTTTGGCCATGCCTCTGGCAAGAATTCTAGAACCATAAGGAATATCAAGTCGTTTCCTAATTTAACTGGGAGATTCTGTATCTAGTATGGATTATTCCCCAAAAGTAATTGAAAGTATTTTAATTATTTGTGGAGGAAAGAAGGATTTTTATGAAGTTATCCTAGGGTTATGAAGACCAATATTTGGATCCCTAGTAGCCAGGAAAAATCATTTGTAACCCCAATACTTGGGGCAATAAAGACAGGATCCTAGGGGATGGCTAACCAGCTAGTCTATCCAGTTGGTGAGTTCCAGGTTCAGTGAGAGACCTTGTCTAAGAGAATAATGCAGGAAGCAATGGAGGAAGATACCTGACTTTAAACTCTGATTTCCATGGGTGCACATATAAGTATTCATCCCAAAGCATAATGTGTCACACACACACACACACACACACACACACACACACACACACACACACACACACATACACACAAAGATTCTCCTATGAGTTAGGATTCAGTGTTTTCTACAAGACCTGAATGGCTACTTTAAAGTTTAGGGGTAAAGACAGCATAGATTAGCTAGTTTAGCTACAGTCATACCAGATTTATGAAGTAGGGCAGATGGAAGATTGAGAGATGTATGATTTATAGATGGACATTATGTATGCCGATCCTTGAGTCTCACATCATTACCCACTAGAAAATTCCCACTACAGGATAGATGCTGGTCAGTGTATTGGACAGAATTATTTAGTCAATAGATGTCAAGCAGCTTGTGTCCTTAGCTATGGTAGTGGTTGCATAATGGATCATGAATGAAGACCATGAAAGCAAGAGGCTTATGCATGAATTAACTCAACTGCTTGCATTTCTGGTCTCTAAGTTTGGTGAGCATCAAAAATCAGCCCCGATTCTTGGAGTCTTGAATGGAATCCTTGGGAACTCTGTGAAGGAAACCAAGCTTCTATTTGATATCAAGTGTATTAGTCAAAACCCATAGAGAAAGAAACCAAGGCCAGGACAAATGTGGTTTGGAATGAAGGGCATCTAGAATATTCAGTTGAGCAGAGAGATGATGGACACCTGTTGTTGCAGCAGCAACAGAGACCTGTGTGCAACTTTTCACAAGAGTGCCTGCTGTGGGAAATGAAGCCAGGAAGTCAGAGAATGTTTGCCGTTACATTAAAGAATGTAAAAATTTTATTTCTGGAGGAATTAAAATCCCTACTGGATCGGAAGGTAATAAAATCATACGTAAAATTTGTATGAATGTTGGCTTTCATTGGACAGGATTAGTAAAGCCGTTAGTACAAACAAGACCACATACCTACATATACATACACACAGAAATAATGTGAAAAGTAAGTGATTAAAACTTGGAGAGTAAACTTTACTTCCCTCAATGATTGCAGTAATCAGACAGTGTTTCCCTGACCGTTTTCTCACAGTGCAATAATACCACAAATTTTAGGGCCCTTTGGTAAAAAAAAACAGTGAAAATAAAATAATATTTGCAGTCTTAAATGGCCTTTGTTTCAGGATCAGTACAAACACACAAAATAACATTATCTTGTGGAGTCTTAGAAACATTCCTGCGGAGTTCTATAACTGACTCAATTTTAGAGAAAGGAAAGCCATGGTTGGATAAGGATAAAGGTTGTATGAGATTGGTAAGTCAGCAAGTCAGAGATTCAAGGCTAGTTCTTTTTGACAAAGATCCACACTTCTGACTAACCTGCCATAATAGCCATCAAAATTTGTTCTCAAAGAGGAAATTAAACAGAAAACAGTATTTTGTTAATTTTCCTCTAATTATCTGTGCTGTGTTCTCATATGGGGAGTTTCTTAGGAACATTCAATGTTTTTTAATTATAAAAGGGTCACAAATGGAATTTTTCTTTCTGGTACTGCTATCTACAGTATTTCAGATGATTGTTGATAATCCAAATCAAGGTTCTTAGATGTTTCAGCTTATATTGGTGACTGCATGCAGAGTAATAAATACAAATTTAACTGTCTATCGTGTTTGAAGAATAATGGAAGATATTTTATTCCTTCTGAAGGAAAAGATCAAAACTAAAGTACTGCAATCCAGAATGATAATTTGCTTTTGAGGAGGGATTTATGCTTGGAAGTGGGAAATGTTTCAATGAACCAGGGTAGAGTTACGTTAGTGACGAGGGAAATGTCACCTCTGTAGTCCACTGCCTATATAATGTAAATCAGGAGCTGAGAAGTATTTTTATTTTAAATTGCTTTTTAGGACTCTTGAACTCCTGTTGATTTATATACTAGATTGATGTCAACATGTTCTTTTTACTTCCATTTTCTGTGAAGGGAATATTAATTTTGATTACTTCCATAATCATGGGAATAGGAGTTTACTGGGGTGTACAGTCCAGTCTTGATTATTTTTCTCTACCAATATGGTTTTTACTTTTGAAGTTCTGTCATTTTCTCCATGTCAGATCTGTGTAGAGGAGGCACGAACTCTGCAAGATATTAGTGGTAAACCATATGCAAGCAATCTTATCTTATTTAAGCGTATCCATAACTGAAGACACCAGAACCATCTTATGAACTTCAGGTTGAACAGATGTCCTAAGATTTGCTCTCTTTCCCTCTGTTCATGCCTCAGTCAAAAGTCATTGCTTTCTTGGTTCTTTTCATATGTAAAATCTAATTATATACATAGCGTTACTTTAGTAAAAATAATAGCCTGCTGTAAGGTCTTTGACTTTGTTTCCAGTATCTTTGCTCCAAAGTTTTGTGTTGGTTCTAGGTGAAAATGATAGTTTATGGATTCATAGTCATATAAAATTTGCCTTTTGAAGATGCCTTGTTTTTCATGATTAATCATGTAAATCTCAATCTGTGTAGTAGTAGTTCCCTAGGCTTCAGAATCCAACCATTAACTCGGGGATTAGGCAATCTTCCTCAATTAGATCAAATCTACGAATGACAGTTTTAACAATACAGTATGATATGGAGCAATCTTCATTATGCCATATGTTAGCTGGTTACGAATGTAGAAGAGTTTTGAAGGTGACACCTTAATATTCAGAACAACAAAAAAGACTAACAAATTACAAATCAGATCGTCTTCTTGGACTCATGAGAAAATAGATTTTGCAAGGCAAATTGCCACCTCTGGGTCTGGAGAGACAAATGCAGAGGGCAGCAGTGGAGATTTGTCAACTGTGAGTGGGAACCAGTAGAGACATATATCTGTGTGAATGTTTCCTTGGCAGTGTTGAACGTTTGTTAGATTCAGAAAATAGATTATCTAGAGAAGGAGGACTCCTGGAGGCCACAGCTTGGGAACAAGCACCAAAATATACTAACCATCCAGAAAAGCGAAAGAGAATTAGCATGTAGTGTATCGTATATTCTTCTCTTTATCCCTGCCTGCCATCAATGAAAGGTGGTATTTCTTTTTAATGTTTACCAATTGTCCATTAGGAACATATCCAGTCCGTCCTTATTAGTATCTGGGTAGGTTACACAGCGGGCTTCTGCCAATGAGGTGCTGGAAACGAGGAAGAAGTAACGGTGAATGTCTGATTAGCCAGAATGTCTTACCCTTCCCCTGCTAGTGTATCAAGCAGCTAGCCTGAACTGAGGACAGCGATCTGAAGTGGATTCCAGCACCTCTTCCAAACTGACTAAATGAACGTAAAAAACTCAATCAACTTTTATTGCAAACCAACAGAATGTTAGAGTTGTGTGTACTACAGACTAACCTGATCTAAAGGTGCCCTAGATACTCTGCAGGGGTAAAGAAGCCACACTACTATGAAATCAATTGTTTGCTTGTTTTGTATAATTGCAGCAATTAGATGACTCAATGCTCTGAATAGTGTATGAAAGTTTCCTAAAGGGTGCCTCTGATAATAGTTAACAATATTCCCATAGGGGCAGCCACCTAGGTCTTCAATAAGGACTTTTGTTTAAAGCATATCTTACCCGTTTAACAATCTGTGTACTTCACCAAGATGGTTATGGCAACGGGTGACGAAAACACGTTCCATGAGGGTCTGTGCAACGGGAATAGTTACAATGAGCTAGTTAAGAAGTATCTCCTTAACCATAAAAGCTAGAATATGTTGTGTATATCTGTGACTAAAGTCTAATTTCATGCACTAAATACTTTCTTGTGGCTCGTCTTTGATATTAAAGCCCAATTTTCTTTACTACTTTCGAGTTCTATTGAAAACTTAACCATGCTGTGTGTTATTTTCTAATAATTTTTGTGCCAGTACGCCGTTCTGTGTGTATGGGGGTGTGTGTGTATGAGCCTGTGAGGGCGGGGTGTGCATGATGGCCAGATGAGAACATTGGGTGCCTTCCTCCATCCCTGTGTACTGTAGTCTTTGAAACAATGCATCTTACTGCACCTGGCACTAGAATGACCACCACCACGTTCCAGGGACCTTCTTCTAGAAGCATAGGCTCAGCTATTTATGAGTGTGCTGGGGATTTGAACTGAGGTCTTCATGCTTGCACAATGCTCTTACCCACTGAGCTATCTCCCCGGACTCTATGCTACTTCTTTTCTTTCTTTCTTTCTTTTTTTTTTTACTCTTTGCAGAAAATTTTCAGCACATCCATTTAGAATTGCAGAAAGCGAACTTTAAATTTAATGGTTAGCAACTATATTGAAGGTTGTTTCCTGTCAAAATGAACTCAAAATTGCCAGATGGCAGTTCTTATCACTGGGACATAGTTTCTGTTTTCATGGAGTGAAGCTCTGTTTAATAATAACAGTGCTGATACTGGTGATGATGATGACGGTGACGGTGATGATGATGTAGTAGCTACTGTTTATTCAGATTACATAAAGTTCCAGGAGCCATACTTTATATTTCTTAAGAATCCTCTCATTCAAGAATCACAAAAGCAATGCAAAATGATAGTTGTTAAAAATTTTGCTTTGATAGGGTCTTAAGCACATTGCAGAGTTTCTGGCCTTTTGCTAAGCTATGCTGCCTTTTGCATTCTTTGAAGCTGTGAGTCATGTCTCTATGTTCTGCCCTCTGCTGCGGCTAAGTATTTCTAAAGAGGATGATTTTTTGAGAGAAAAGTACATTGTTCTTTGATACTTAAGTTGAAACCGATTACATGAAAACATACCCATTTTGTTTCTTGGATAAGACCATCTTCCTGACTCTTGATATTGTATTTATTAAGGTGCTGGGATGATTAATGTTGATTTTTCAATGTGATCAGATATAGAATCAGCTGAGACACAGTTCTGGGTGGCTTATATCTGTAAACGAATATCCAGAAGGTCCCTGATGGGCGGCTACTTTCAGCAGGCAGCCTAGGTGTAAGTAGGCTTGCTGCTACTTGCCTGCCTTTCTGGTGAGTGTGTATATGCCGTTGTTGTTGGTGGTGGTGCTGTTTTTGATGGTCCTGCTGCTGCTGCCCCTGAAGGCCATTGGTTCTCCTGGAATCCTCCAGACCATCAGTACAAGATTGGTCCTCTTGAGCCATCTAGCTTCATGCACTGGTGTAGAGATAAGCCCTATCCTATAACTCAAACTGATCGATTCCGTTCTGTAAATCTGTTCTATCGTTCTGTTCCTCCGGAGAACCCTGACTAATACATATGCTTGATAGAACACATGATGCACTGGACTCTTTAATAGTCTTGGAGAAGCAGTGAGTGAGTAAGGGAAGAAAGGCAAGTTAAGGTTTAGTTGGCCTCCAGGGAGAGGTGACAACCCTACTTGAGTTGTCTGTCTGTTTTGGGGGTTATTTGTCATCTATTGGGATACGTAATTTATACATAGACTGAGATCAATTTTATAGCAATGTTTCTCATATTGAAACATATTAAAGGAAATGCGAGGTTAGTGGCCAGATGTGTGAAGATCAATGTCAAAGCTGTTGAAAGAGGAACTGGAATATACAGAGAATCGAGAGATCCCAACTCTAGAGAAATGGAGCACTAACACCAGCAACGTCCATACAATCTTACCGTATCAACTAAACATGGGGTTATCCGTAGAGAACAAAGCCCAGCGGCCAGGGAACCGCCCAATCACTCCACACTCCATGGACCTTGTCACCAGTTTAAAGTCAGAACACTCATTTCCTGGCATGAATGACATGTGACCACGTGTGCTGGGGTAGACTCAGAGTGTAGAGTAGGCTACAACTGTAGACTAAGGAGCTTCTATAGGAATCCTGTCGCATTGTGTTTGATCATGGGCTACTCATTTAACCACGTTATCACTCAGTGTCCTCAATACTGTGAAATAGTGACAAACTGTTCACACCTAATGAGGATTTCATTACAATGAAATATAAAGTGTTCCCTGGTAGGTGTATCAAGAAAAACAAAAAACACTGTGCTATCGTAGTTCATGAGTAATTGGTACAGATAACTTCTAATCACACTTTCAATACCATAAATCTCTGAAGAAGTTTAATTCATAAAGATGCTACCAGAAACTACAGTTAATAGAGCATAGCTAACGATTCTTTTCTTATCTTCCTAGTCTCACCATCACCATCCCTGCTACTTCTGTCCGTCTGCTAGCCACAGTTATATAGAAAGAGTGCCCCCAATGGCCTTCCTCTTGTCTGCCATCCTTGTCAGATATTGCACGGAAGAACACCTTAGTGCACCTATCCAGATTCAGAAGCTTCGAGCTGTCTACCTTTATGTTTAAGCCCTTTCCAAACGTTACCCATTCCACACTGGTGATATTTCTTGCCTTTCTCCCCTTAATCCACTTAATAGTTGACACCCTGTCATCACAGCTGTCTGTTAACAGTTTCTTATTTGTTTGATTTATTTGTCTCCAAGTTCATTCCCTGTGGTTCATCTTTTCAGCCATCATAGTCTTACCAAGTGGTGGGACCAATCACATCCCTTTCCAAACATCTTCAGTGGCTCTTCACTTCCTACTGAATAAAGCATACACGCAACAATAATGTGGCATTGTTGGTCAGTAGTAAATTGGCATCAATATTTTTCATGTTATATTTTTTCTTGTCATTACTTTTCAATTTTATATTATATCCAGGAAAATTATTCTGTTTACTTCTGGAAATAGTTCTTCATGCTTTTGTACCCTAGGCTTTACCCATGCTGAGCCTTCTGTCTCTCATTGTCAAATATCCATCAAGTCTTACTTGTTTTTAAAAATTTAACTGAAAAAATTTATTTCCCTAAGGATGAATGGCCTTTACTGCTTTCACAGTGAATTATATTCAAATGTGTTATTATGAACTAAAACAGGTCTTCTAAAATTCATATATGAGCTCTGTCTCTACTGTAACTACTACTGGAGATGGGATTCTCAGGAAGTAACCATAGGTAAAGGAGATTGTAAGGGAGGACTCTACGCTGATAGAATGGAGACCATATTATAAAGGAAGATTCTAATTATCCTATAATTTATATCTCTTATAAAGTCATGTCAACAAGCTGGTCTCTTTAAATCAAACCATGTTAAACTTGGTCATAGATTTTATGACCTCTAGAACCTGGAGAAAATGAATTTCTCTTGTTTAAGTCTTCCAACACACTGTGTTGCAGTGGCAGTTCTAGCTAGCAGACTTGTCCACGCACATTGTCTTGTTTTTATCAGATATTGATTTCCCTTTCCTAACATCTACACACTATGGATGAAATTCGCAGGGACTTAAACTTAAAACATAAGCTTAAGACACTTAAAGCATGAAACATCGTAAGCTCCTCAAGGAGACTCGCTCAGTGTGGTAACCTTTCTATTTTTCAACATGTCATAATGCATTACCCAAAATCAGCGCTCGATACATATTCCAGTAATGAATAAATGGATGCACAAACAAGAATCCAAGACGGAGAAAGGGAAACAATGTGAATGTCTTCTGGGGGGAAAACCAAGTAATTATAAGGATGACTGTTTCAAGATGGTTTCGGGCCTTGGCCCCATATTGTTCTATTTACTTGCTTGAGCATGCTCTTTATCAAGCCACTCTAGGAATCATTTCAAATAATTATGTAAACACACACACTGTTCTGTTTCTGTCAGATATTAATCTTTTCCTTTCCTAACATCCACGCACTACGGATGAAAATTCTGATGGAGCTGAAGATGAAAACTTCAACAGTTTCAAAGGAGATTTAGAAGTTTTCAGAAGGGCAAGAAATGTAGTTTCCCTGCAGCTAAGTTTTTGCCAAGTGCCTATCGGTATCTGTGATCTGGGTAGCTGGAGTGTTTTTGTTTAGAAAACACTGAAGGTTTTATGAATGCAGGAATGAGTAGGAAGGAAGTGTGTTGAATTAGCATATGCATGCTCACATCTGCAGAAGAGAGCCCGAGAATGCTAGGAATATTCTATCCTTGTAAGGATGTGTGGAAGGGAAAGGAAGTGAATTGAAAATGGAGATCAGGGTTTGGGGGGGGAATGAATGTGAGGTTTGAGTCTGAAAAAGCTTTTATTCTACAAACTTCTGCCTTTATACACTTTCTTCCACAGAGTTAATCTTACAATTTGAATTCAACAAACAGCAAATAATACTGATTGTAGCGCTGTCATGTCATCATTAGTCATTAAGTGATTTGTTTTTAAGGCGTAGCCTGTCAGAAAGCTGTCGCCATCATTTTTATTACAGACTTCTATATTTAAGGCATGAACTGTATGATTAGTCACTCCAGACGACTACAATTACCATGCATCCAAAGGAGAAAGCGGCCCTGGCTTAGTATATTTGCATAGCTGTGTTAAGACAGTTTAATTAAGTTTAAAAGATCATACACGTAATTTTTTTTCACTCATAGCTGTTTATGCTGTGAGTCCAAAATCGAGGTCCTGGCATTCTTGTGTGATGAAAGGCATCTCTCTTCCCAAAATGAGACGCTGTTGCTATAGTTGTCAGAGAGATAAAATTATGTCTTCATATCTAGAAGGCAGAGGGGTCAGGGAGAGGAATAGACTCTCTGAGGCCTCTTTTACAAGAGTAACAATCCATTCTTTAAGTGAACTACTCACTCCCTGCAAAGACCTTACCAGTTACCACCACAGTGAGTTCAAACTGAAACTTGGGAGGAGTACGCATTCAGTCCATAGCTTGTCCTGTGTAAGCTATGAAAAAATTTCAAACATGGTGCCTTGGAAGAAAGAAAGCTGTCAGCTCAGCTCCCCTCTGAGCTCTGAGAAAAAGGATATTGTTTATTTGTAAAATTGAAATAAATTCTTACTCGAGAGTGCTTTTATAAATTCATTCGCGTGTATGTAGAAGACAAGTATATATTGAACCCTTGCCACAGGAGGGTGGAAGCCAGCAGAGACAAACAAGCTTCCTCCTCTGATGGAACTCCTGTTTAAACAAAGGAAAGGGGTAGAGGGGAAAGGAAGGACTAGGGAAGGGAGGGCATCTAATTACAAAGCAGGAGAACAGGGCAGGTCTTAGGATTTGCTCCTTGATCAATAATAGAAGTTATAGTCTGTGTTAGGCACTCAAGGAAATTCTTTGTCCCTTTCAATTTTTTTAATTGAAGCCTAGCACTGCAATTTAGCAGCACTGCCTTCTGAATAGTCTAATTTTGACTCATAGTATAAACTGCAGACCAATAACCTTTTAGATGGCAATTCCCATTCAATTTCCCTTTCAATAGCAACAATCGCCACAGCCCCCTGCTGTTTCCCAAGAGTGTAGCATGTCAGAAACGTCTTGTTTCTCCTACCCTTGATATAGCCATGAAATCACCATCTGACTGGAACATGCATAGGAAAACAGAATCATTAAATTAGGGCCTAATGAAAGTCAGGCCACGGCAACCCATAACACAAGCAATATCTCCTTTGAAAAAGAGAAATGATCATATGAAAAAGAAATTAAAAGACAAAAAAATAGTGATTTGATCAAACATGTTATTCTAATTTCTCTTTCAACAGTTTGATTTTTTTTTCAGCCATTTCTTTATAGAGATTAGAAAATTGGACTAAAACCGTTGCAAAATCTCAGCAGTAGAATCTACTACAGTAGACTGGAGCCAAGCATGTCTTAGGAGTTTTGGCACAAGGTGTTGCTTTGAGAGTGCGGACCTGTTTCTATGTATGTCAGGCAAACCCGCAGGGCATTCTTATACGGCATGGTCTTTATTAGGGCTTGGCCCTTTATATCAAATCTAGTGCACATACTGGCACGGCTCTCCAAGGATTTATTCAAAGCATCCTAAATGCTACTCTCAGTCAGTGATATAATTATCCATCCAGACCCAAATTGCTTATCCTGGAAATGTTAAAGTTTTGTGTTTTCTACATTCCAAAACGGGACTGGGGAGTTAAAAAAGATGCCTTGGGATCCCTGCTTGTAAAAATGTCATCTACATGATAAACTGGCTTCAGTTCAAAGCACAAGAGACAGTACAGATTCTTAAGACACCTTCCAACCTTCCAGAGCTTTTGCTCCCTGGTGATACCCATCATTTAACTAGGTGAGAAAAACATGAATGCATTCTCACACACGGAGGTTGCAGCATACAGCCAAGGCCACATATATGACAACATTTAAAGTGACAAAGTTTGGGAAGGCTTTCTCTGCTGTGCACAGGGAAGAGTGAAGCACACAAGTAAATATCTTTATTTTATTTTATTTTATTTTATTTTATTTTATTTTTATAAAACATATTTCCAGGAGGTGGTGGTGTCACATGCCTTTAATTCTGGCACTTGGGAGGCAGAGGCAGGTGGATCTCTGTGAGTTTGCAGCTAGCCTGGTCTACAGAGTGAGTTCCAGGACAGCCAGAGTTACTTCAGGGAAACCCTGTCTCAAAAAGCTAATACACACACACACACACACACACACACACACACACACACACACACATTATTTTATATATGTATACATGTGTGTGTGTATATATATTTTTATATATGTTAACATATATATGTATATTTGTTTTATATTTTTTAAAATATATATGTGTTATGCTTATTTGTGCCAGGCACTGTGTGCTATGGGTCTCACTGGTTCACCTGGCTGGAAATATATATTTATATATTATCCATATTTTAAAATTAAAATAAATTAAAAAAATGTTATTTCCAAGAGGAAACATCCATTTGTTGTTGTTCCTAGAATAAAACTATCACTATGATTATTTTTTGGAGCAGACATTCTTTAGGCTATTTTCATGCACAGATTGCTCTAGTTTGTGGTATCTTTCCCAAGCAACAACATCATATTTTTAAGACTCACATTTTCAGGTTCTCTGAATGATTGACCTGACTATGTAAGGAGGAGAAGGACTCGTGGCTGGTCACATGGCTGTGGCATCTTCCTAACAGCTCAGACAACTTAGAAGCACACGAAGCAAGTCTATGGCTTTCCACAAAGTGGGGGTAGGGATCAGAATCATCTGGAGAAATTTCCAGAATTACATATGTTTTCCTCCTGTACCCACATGCCTTTCCAAATATGAGAATCTCCTAGTGGGAACATGGCTATTTTAATTTGAAAAAGGAGCCAGATGTTTTGGATTTACCACCTCACCCCCATCCCTACCTCCACCAAAGAAAGGGTACCAACATAGATTAATGACACATTTTTGATTCTCACCTTTCATTTTGAATTTTCAAATGTGGCCATAAAATTCTTAAATTGTTTTGTGTGATTTTATTTTTCATAAACTTCAAGGACACGAAGGCCTCTGTGGAAATGGTCTCCCGGACCTAGGAGGGAAAGCAACCCACACAGCAGCATGCTCCACAGTAAAGGTCAGTTCATCTCACCCATGGCTGCAACATGGGATAAATGAGGGGTCTGAAAAAAATCTCTACGCCATGAGCCCCACCCTAGAGCAATTAGGTAAGAGTCTACACAGTCTAGGAGTCTGGCATGATTTTTAAATTTCCCCAGGTAATGATTATATATATATATTCATTCATGCATTTAACTCTCAGAGGAAATAGTTCTCCTGAGGACCATAAGAAAAAGAAACTCTAGATCCCTTTGTTTTCCCACCCCTTTGAGTTCTGAAATAAAAGCAAGAACAGAGTTTTCTTGGGAGACATGTAACATACAAGAAGAATATTTTGGCCTTACAGTGTGCAGCTGTGGAAGCTAAACCTACACTGCTCAGTAACAGTTCTGCCCCTCTTGTGATTGGGGCCACTGGTTGTCCTTCCTCTGTGCTGTCTTTCAGGAATATTTGCATAGCCAACATTCTTAGAATATTGCTTTCCCTATAACAAAAGTCCTTTACAACTCACCAATGGCAGTTTCTTGAGACTATCTTTAGCATAATCATCATGCCGTTCCTCCTGAGTCAAGGAGAAAGTGTGACCTCAGCATTCCACCCAAAGAAGCCCTACTCTTGATTTAATGACTTGCATGGTAGACCGAATGTGTATCTATTCTGAGAATCCTACCTTTTCCTAAATATTGACGAAGCCACAGATCAGCATGTTTTGCGGGAATCATACCCAAATGATTGATTCTGTGGTCCAGGAAGCTGTGTAATGCTCTCTGCATTCAACCTCACACCCCAGTGACATCTCTGTGACCTGACAAGCCTCGTCTGCAGTGTTAAAGGAAAGCATGCACTCAAACCTCAAAGTTCAAACTTCTTGTCTTTGGAACACAGACACTCCTCTCGCTGAGACGCACAAATGCTCCCCTCTCTTGCTTACAAACTGTTCAACTCCAGACCCATACAGAGGCCTTGTGATACAGCCTACCGTTTCTGTCTGGGTGTTCATTAGCTCTACCCTAAGTTGAATATGGCTAGGGTAGGAAGATAGCTGGGTAGGTAAATAAGTTGCACAATTATGACAACTAGAGTTTGGAATCCCAAGAACAGTGTAAAAACAGGACAGGTGTGATGCCAGCCTGTAATCCCCGTCCATGGGAGGTGGAGACAGGAGATCCTCAGTCCAAGATGGGTAGCTAGACTAGCCAAAGGGAAAAGTAGGTGAGCTCTGGGTTCAGTGAGAGACCTTGCCTCCATATATAATGTGGAGAGTATCCAGGAAGACAACCAACTTAAACCTTGTACCTCTAATGTATGTGCACACATGTGCAGCCACACACATGAGAATTTGCATATACACAGGCATGCACACCACACAAATATATATGTGAAAGATAAAAAGTGTTGGGTATGGGCTCTCTCTCATGGTATGGGCTCCCTCTCATGGTATGGGTCTTATGTTAAGCCAGTTGGATAGTGAACAAAGAACTAGGGTAGAACCAGACACAACTGACCCCCCCCTCGGTCAAAGAAATGATTTCTAATGGTATTTTTTATACTCATAGATTGGTTCCAGTAGTCATCAGAAAGCCTTCTTCTGGAAAAAGATGGGAGCAAGTGCAGAGACCCACAGCCACATACTACGTAGAAAGAGAGTCTAAATTAGAAGTCTACATTTGGCCCCTCCCTTGGAGATCAGTGAACCCCACAGAAGAGGGGAAGGAAAGGTTATAGGAGCCAGAGGGGACACTGAAGACAAGGACAACACAATCCACTGAATCAGCTAAGCTCAAATGAGCTCACAGAGACTGAAGCGGCAAGCAGGAGGCTTGCGTGGGTCTGCTCCAGGTCCTGTGAGTATATGTCAGGGCTGTTAGCTTGGTGTTTTTGTGGGAATCCTAACAATAGCAGTGGGGGTGTCTCTGGCTCTTTTGCCTGCTCATGGGGTCCTTTTCCTACTGGGTTGCTTTGTCCAGGCTCGACATGAGGATTTGTGCCTTGCCTTACTGTATCTTACTGTGTCCTGTTTAGCTGATATCTCTTGGAGACCTACTCTTTCCTGCAGAGAAACGTAGGGGGAGTGGATCTGAAGGTGAGGAGAGGCGGGGGGATCTGGAAGGGATGCATGGAGGGAAAACTGTGGATGGGGTGCACACTACTAGCTTTGGAACATTTTTTACTTTATATACTTAAGTTCTATAAAGTTGTATCTCTTTTGTGGAAATTTTATCTTCTATTCTTCCACGTATAGAAACTCTGGATCCAAGGAGTGGTCAGGCATAGTACATCATGAAAGTCTGGATTGATTTCATTAACTGATGGGGTAAGCTGGAGGGTAAAGACCATCGCAGTTGCAGCTGATCAGCTTCAACCACAGCTTTGCAAACTCCAGAGCTGATGTGGTTAATTCATTCATCATACAGAACCCAGTCATTAGTATAGTACCAGCTATAGCTACTATTCCTTTAATGAAGTGCAGTTTTTCCAGACTTGCAATCTGTGGCCTAGATGTAATAGAAACCAGTAGATTGGTAAATTAAAGAGATCCACTTTTGGATCTGTGCGGCTCAGATGTACATCACACCAATGGATCAGACTGTATGAGTCAGTCATGTAGATGTCTGGTGTAAGATCTCATTCTCTGAGATTAAGTGGATCCCAACTGATGATCAAGCCTCAAATGTGTATTAGAAGGCTTCTTTCCTGCCAAGTTTGACTTCTTGTGGTGAGAAAGCCCCAAAACCATAGAGCATGGTTTCCAGTCATTCCTGGTAAATACTATTGGGCCTTTTGACAATTTAAATAGCCTTCAGCAAGGTCTCACTTCTGGAAACACTGTGTTAGTGTATTGCCTTCCCAGGCCCATCAGCCAACTGTCATCATGTTCCAAAGGCCCTGGACCCTGATGTATGCTATGATAGGTTTTAGTTTTCTGAACCAGTTATATTTGGGTTCATTCAAAGTATTTAGTGAAATCTCATATCCTGTGATATCTACAAGTATCTGATAAACTAGAACTCCCCCTTCCCAAACTGACTTAGAATGATTTCTGATTTCACTTTCCTCACCTTCTCATTAGTAGGAGAACAGTGTGTTTATAGAATATTACTGCCCCTGAAGGAGAAACCAGTCACTTTCTGGGAAATGATTCAGATAAGTAGAGAGGGAATGATATAGATATCCTTTGAAATCTCATAATTTTTCTCTGATCATTCAAGGGCGAGATTTTGTTCTTGCTCTATGAAGTAGTGTTGTATGTGAAGTAGAGGTTGGCTTTCTCTCCAGGTATACCAAATGTGGTTCCAGTTGATTCAGACAATTTGGGATTGTTTATTAGATTTTCTTATTGGAGTGATATGATATGACATCATAAAGAAGACACCCCTGTTATTGATGAGTCTTCTCTACAAGCCTCCTATAATAACTCACACAGGCCAAAAATGGGGACATAATGGGTCTCATCATTTTATAGAAATGTCCAAAATTGCATACATGGCACTATATAAAAAAGGGTCTACGTTAAAAAAAAAATGACAACGTATAAAAAAAATACACTTAAAATAGTGACTCTTGAAGAGAGAAATGCCATTTTTTGGGTAGAGAATATAAACGATATTCAAAACTTCTAAAAGGAGGGAGAGAGAATAGGAGAGCGAGAGAGAGAAGAGAGAGAATTCTTTCTTGTCTTTTTCTTTTTAAAATGGCCTCTGTCAACTAACTCCTGAAGGAAAAGGTCTTGTGCTAAAAGACCATTAATGAAAAGACTGTTGGGTCTTTTTTCCCCTAACTCCAACTGGATAGCTCTGACTCAAGTGACCGACAGTCTTTTAAGTGTTTGGCTCCTCTTCCTACACCTCTGATTCACAATATGTGTGAGTACCTTTGTTCCCACTTGCTATCAGTATATTACCATCACTGGATCCTTCCTCAGGGTAGACGAGTAACAACCAGCTGATGAGGTAGACACATGGGAGATTGGATTTACTGCTCTCACAGTCCTTCTGGATATATGGATTAACGCCAATAATTCAAATTGAACCAAGAATCCTGAGGAAGTCAGGAAGTTAACATGGAGGCTTAACAATGTCTTAACAGGAGGTTAACAATGTCACCCTGTGCCTCCATATGAGGAACGTTCCTGTGAGCTCAGCTTGATCACAAAGTATATGTCATTCTGAGATCAGCATATGAACCCGTGGAACTTCTGTAATGGAAGTCGGGGAGTAACTTACTTCTTTCACCTAAATAATGATTTATACATCAGGCGTGGGATCTTGAAGTATTTAATGAAACACTATCAGCCAGTGTCATGTGCTATGGATAACTACTATCTCTCCATGGTTATCTGCCTTTGGTTGTTCAGTAGAGCTTCCTGAACTGATATCCATTTTTTAATTTAATTTAATTGCATGTTCATATCATTCAAGTAGAAAATGTGGGAAGCAGATTGTTCCAGACTTAGTTGAAAGAGGTAATCCGTGACTGCCTCAGTACTCAGAGGTGTCCAGTCTGGCCTCTACACATTGGGCAGACTCATCTTGGATGATAGAATTGTTATAGATTTTCACCTGTGAAACAAGATAAAAGTTTTGCAGTGCCTAATGCATCTTTCTGAACCTTGATTAATGCCTCAAGCGGAGAGAGAAAGTTAATTCTGAAATATAAGGATAAAGCCACCTGGACTTTTAAGGAAGACCAACTGGTTAGATCGAGGAATTCAAGTTTAATACCACTGGTCACCCTTACCCAGATGCTCAGAGTCCTGTAGATAGGAACTTTAATTAAATGCTGTATGATAAAAGTTGAATGGATTTGGTCGTAGTTTTTGTCAGGCAGATAAATCAGAGTGGCCAAGAACTTTCACTAGAACCCACAAAACTATAGAAATGAGGAAAGGATAGAATTGGGAGCTGATTCTCTCCTAGTGCCCTGTATTTTTCTATGTCCCGCAAGCACACAGATGACTTCCCTGTCTCCTGAACCATATTTTTAAAGTCATTTGTATTATATTGAAATTCTCCTTCAGATGATCCTAACATTTTGATCACATTTTAACTGTTCATATGATTCCGTTGATAGCTTCTTATCTCACCTATTTGTCTACCTACCTATTACCTATGTACCTATATATCTAAATACTATCTATCTATCTATCTATCTATCTATCTATCTTTATCTATCTGCCTCTTCAAGTTATGCCACTAACTGATGAACAAGTGCTCAAAACATGAATAAATGGTGGGCATTCTATTTCAGATTGCAGACCATACCATGGTAAGTATGTTCTTCTTAGTGCATTGAAGATCTTTTGTGTGTCATATGAATCGAGTTCTTTAGCTGTGACTATATTTAATTAATTTACAAAAGGACAAAGTATAAAGAATCTATTACTTATTGCATCTATAAAGATCTATTAGAATAAGCATGCAGAATTGATAAGATCAAGATAAGAACATAAGATATTTTTCTTATTAGAAAGAAGTTAAGGAAAATTTCCCAAAAATACGGTCTCGGGAGAATCTCTTAGCATTTCTCCATCTCAGTATTATTTCTGACAAAAATGATTTGTTTAAGAATTTGTGGTGTGCTAAGCTCCACCTGTAAACTCTAAAAGGTTCTAAGAGAGTGTTATACACAAACTATATTCATCATATTGGTCAGTTGCATTCCAGCTTTAAAATGTATTCTTAATCATTACAGAGAAATTGTATCATGTGAAATCTAAAGCTTAAATGACTTTGTTCAAAATTTTTTGAAATTGACAAAACATCTTATAAGCACATGAAACTGCTGTCTAAATATATCAAAACAGGGAAATGTTGTGTTATATTTAAAAATTAATTTTACTCTGTGTGTGTATGTGTTTGTGTGTTTGTATGTGTTTGTATATGTGTGTATATATATGTATGTGTTTGTGTGTATGTATGTGTGTATATGTATGTATGTGTTTGTGTGTATGTATGTGTTTGTGTGTTTGTATGTGTGTATGTGTCTGTGTGTATTTGTATGTGTGTATGTGTTTGTGTGTATTTGTATATGTGTATATATGTATATATGTGTTTGTGTGTGTGTGTATATGTATGTATATGTTTGTGTATACGTATGTGCTTGTGTGTGTATGTATGCATGTGCTTGTGTGTTTGTATGTGTGTATGTGTCTGTGTGTGTTTGTATGTATGTATGAGTTTGTGTGTATTTGTATATGTGTGTATACGTATATATGTGTTTGTGTGTGTGTGTGTGTGTGTGTATGTATGTATGTATATGTTTGTGTGTATGTATGTGCTTGTGTGTGTGTATGCATGTGTTTGTGTGTGTGTTTGTGTATGTGTTTGGGTGTATGTATACATGTGTGTGTGTGTGTGTGTGTGTGTGTATGTGTTTGGGTACATGTATGTGTTTGTTTGTGGAGGGGCACGTGTGACACAACCTTGGAGGTCAGGGGACAGCTTGGCAGAGTTCGTTCTCTCCTTTCAGCTTTGCTTGGGTTCCAGGGATTAAATTCAAATTCATGAGGATTTATGGCAAGTATTTTTGTCTTCTGAAACACTCCAAAGATCCTCACATTTAATTTTGAAATTGTATTTATTATTATTGTATATTTGCATATGAGAGAGACAGCAAGAGAGAGAGACAGAGACAGAGAGGCAGAGAGAGAATGGGCATGCACACGAGTTACAGTATCTTTGGGGAGATCAGAAGACAACTTTGAGAAATAGGTTCTCTCTTTCCATCATGATGTACAGGGATTGAACTTGTGTTGTTAGGCTTGTGCTGAACCATCTCTCTGGCCCTGAAAATTAATTGTAAGCACTCTCAGAACACTTAAAGTTAGATTTACACATAGACTCAGCATTTCTAAAGATACAGAAGAGTAAGAAAGTAAATCCTTCTAGTACTTAGATTCTTTTTACCTCTAGTATTGCAAAGAAGGGGATGGGAAGAGGAACAAAATTCAATGGCTAAATCACAAGCAATTTGGTTTGGGGTTTTTTGTTATTTCTCTAAATAACATACTTCCTCCAAGGCATTGGAGATGTTTTAATAACTTTAACTGTGCTTTCTCTATGAAGCGACTAATCAGCAAGCACTTCCAAGTGTAATTTAATGAAATGAGAAAAAGTAGTTAAAGAATTTATTAAGCCTAGTATTCTAAAGTGTTCAAAAAATTCTATGTTGGACCAGCTGGCTCAAATAAGTAAGGATGACACATAAATCTGAGCAGATATCTGTCAATCATAGTTTCAAATTGAAATATGAGGATGGCAGGACCTGAAAGATTCTTAGTCACTGAGTGTCACCTGCAACTCAGAATGAAAGACTGGATGGCAGCAAGGAATTAACTACAGGGATTATTTTTAAAGCGCATGAAACTGTCAAACCTTTCTTTAAGAGCTGAGAGTTGGTATGTCCTTCTAAGATTTCATAACTATACTGCATAGCACATCATCTAATGCTATACTGAGCAACATACAGGAAATCACATACCAGTGGTTGATGAGTATTAGAAGTTTTTCTATACAAGTCAGTCCTCAGATTTCAAACCAAAATGAAGGGTTGAAAATGATGGGTAATATGCAAATGTCTCAATAAGACATTAAACCCCAGGGCACTCTTAACATGTTGATTAGCTATGCTTAACGTAAGATCAAGGCAGAGTAGGAGTTCTTGGATTTGTCAATTAATATAACAAATATTTGTTCTGCTTCTACTGTGTTCCAAACCCTATTCTAAATATTTGATGCATTTAATCTTTCTTCATCTTTAAGAAATATAAAACAAATCAAGGCAGACGTTTTAGGTATGTGTGATAGGACAGGACTTTATCAGGCATCTGAATTTACCTCCATCCCTCTCTTTACCTACGTAAATAAACAATAGCTCATCAATTAGTTGAAGGAATGCAAACCCTCTATCCCGTGCAGGTTGTGACCACAATCCCCTTATGCGAGGGTCCCAAATGCTGAATACCTTCCTATCCTACTCACTATCTTAAATCATTCTCAGGATGCCACAGCAGGGAGGTAAGGCAAGCCCTAGACTGAGCCTTCCGTCCCAGCAATTTCCTACCACCTTCAATAAGCTCCCAAATCAGGGATTCCTACTTGATTGTAGTTTTTCTTTCTTTCTTTCCTTTTTTTATTATGTCCAATTTTACTTAGAACTGTGAATATTCAAGAGTACTCTTGATCTTCAAAAGTGAACCTCACTTAAAAGAGGAATAAACATATACAGACCTGTGTATGTGAACTGTCTTCCCAGGAATTCCACACAAGATGTCTGTTCTTTACCTTTGGAGTGATGTCAACATTCAAAAGCTTTGATGCAATCCTCTCCCTTCAGTACACTGCTCCCTTTTTGTGGGTAAAGCGGTGACTGTACACACTAGAAGGGTTCAAGTCCTTCTGTGTGCCTGCTGCCATGACGGCAGTCTTTACTACCTTGCTAAAAGCGATATGGAGAATTTAAAATATTGCAAAGTTGTCTTGGACTCTATCCAAAAAACTAGGTCAGCTACCTTGGTCCCAGGAATAAGTCATTGCCACTTAATCACACGTGTCAGAGGGTAAAGGTGAGACGCCCACAGGATGGTGCCTATGATTCCGCTGGGAGAAACAGAAATGGAAGCTTCTCTCAGGGATGCTGGCTATATTGCGATCAATTCTCACTTCATTACTTGGTTTCCATTTTTAATAACTGAAAGTCTCCATTCTGTGTGTCTGAGATGAGGGTACTTGGGAACCGTGAGGCAGCGTAATTTAAAACACAAGGCAGGGCTATAAATAAGACAACTCTCTGAACATGTAAATATTTCTTTTCTGAGTGTAATCAGTGAAAGTTTACAAATAGGAAATGCAAACCTCAAGCTGAAATATTTTCTCAGATACAATTCCATAGCAAGTCTTACGTTTGTGTGTACACTTCTCAAATTCCTCCTTGTGACTGCTCTTTTTATCTAATTTGACCAATGTACTTCTCTGTAATCTACATTTTATCTGGTAACCAAGCTTTCATGACATCTACCACCAGTGTATTTTTTACACTAAAATTATTTGCCGTATTTTAAGTTAGAAAGTAATTTCAATATCCATTCCTAACATTGCCATTGGGTTTTTATCCCCCTCTTTACCACAGGACAACATGGCTGAACAACCAAAGGATTATTAAGTAAGTCCTCCTTGAATTTAGAACAGAATTCTAAGACTCCATGGCTATAGCTTTATTTGCAAGCTAACTAAGGTGAGGCTTTTTATGGAAAAAAAGGAATGAGACTTTTAAGTGACTGAGATTTACCCAGCATCTTTTGAAAAACATGACTTCAACATCATTTTTAACAACACATAAAATTGAATAGCTTTCTGATAGAGAACTTGATCAAACAGGTAAAACCATTTCATATTGTGGGCATGTAAAACTAATCATGACACCTTGCAGTAACTTGAAGGACAACCAGATGCAGACCGGCACATAGAAATAGATGTCTTCACCTTTTCATACTAGAAACAGAGCAGATGGCACCGAGCCATCACATCAGGTAAGTCAGTCCAGGATACCCACTAAGGTGGGTATTAAAGCATTTCATGTAGATCTAGACCTTTATTTGGGCTAATGATACTGCCTTTGGCCAATGACTTATGAGCAAAAGAGATGTGTGATTTTCCCTAGTGGAAGTTTATCTGGCACCACATGGTTTGTATCACACTGTAGCAGTACGCTACAATCTTTTACCCTCAATTTAGGGAAGGAGAAAGCAAAGATAGACATCTTCACCACTTTACAAGCGGCCTTAATACAGAGAGAAAGGTAGAAATCTTCACAGTCTATTTTTAGGCTGTCCTAAGCTGGAATCTCTCCACCCTCTGTTCTTTTAGGAATTATCTCACTAGCAAATGGCAACGAGCCACCAACTAATGCCCATCCCAACTCTCAGGGTTTCAGATCTTTTATGCCCTAAGCCAGAAGTTCCCATAAACCCATGCTGCACACGATCCCAAAGACAAGCTACAGGTGTCATCTGTATCGAGCATTCCAAACCCAGCTGGTAAGGAACTATACCACAGCTGGGGTGGGAACACACACCTGATCCAAATGCCATTTTGTGTTTTTAAAGAAACCAAAATAACAAAAACTTCTTGCAAGTGTTCCTGTACACACGCCCTGCACCTTCCCAGCGATGTGGCAGTGTATGTTGAGATGGAACGCCTGTGAAAGGCAGTCTTTCTAATTCCTGGGAGGAGTCTTCCTGCTCACCTTGCTAACAGACTGGGTGGAAAA
The DNA here is from genome assembly GCA_026225945.1 of Cricetomys ansorgei. Lineage (NCBI taxonomy): Eukaryota > Metazoa > Chordata > Mammalia > Rodentia > Nesomyidae > Cricetomys > Cricetomys ansorgei. Next base: position 2,686,474 of record JAMJFZ010000558.1, read on the forward strand.
ATATTTTATGTCAGAATAATGAGGGATTTTTTTGAGGGTGTTACTGCAGCAAAGCTCAGCCTATACTTTTAGATGTGAAAACTCTCCCATCTCTTTGGGAAAAGACTGGCCATGTATCAGTTAACATGTTCTGGGTTATTTTGCAAGCTTTGCCTTTGGCACAAATTTATAGAAACAATTTAGTCCCGAATAAACTTTTGATTTGATGACATGAAGAATCAGAGGAGTATGTATCTTCATTTTACTAATAATTTTTAGAAAAAATATGGTTTTTTTTAAAAATAATAACAGATTAGCCACCTGGCAAGTTCTACACATTCCTGATGAGGGGATTTTTTAGAAAATTATTTCTTGGGTTGGTGAGAGAGCTCAGAGAGGAAAAGAGCGTGATGCACAACACTGATGACTGGAGTTCCGTCACCAGATTCCACAGTGAAAGGAGACAACTGATCTCGGAAACGTGCCCTCTGACCTCTGCATGAGCATGGGACCGCATGTGTACTCCCCTCCCCCCACACACATCATACACACAAACAATAATAATAGGGAAAATAAATTCAAAAGAAGAAAATTATTTTTAAATATTCCTATATCTCCTACGTAGAGAGTTTACTTGAATTTAGACAAGGCTTTTCCTTGGGGATGTGAATTGATTCCTCGTAGGAAAACAGTCAGTTATCAGTTTGTCCTTCATCTGAGGTGAGCAAGACCAAGAAGCAGAGATATGAATCAGGAATGTTATCAGCGCATAAGCAAATGATGCTTTGATTCATAAAAGAAAGGTAGTGGATTCCAACTATTTAGATACAAGGGAGTGGGTTCACTGAGGTCCCAACACACAGTTCAGCCCGCAATCACGGTTCCTGTGTTATGAGAAGGGTAAAGGCACTGGCTGGAGAAGGCCAAAGGAGCTCAGAGCCATTGCTGTTGCTGCTGGCAGTTGGCAAGAAGCAGGAGCTCAGAGCCATTGCTGTTGCTGCTGGCTGTTGGCGGGAAGGCAGGTGTGAGGACTACACCACTCACAGCTAGAAGAGATGACAGTTTATGCTGGGTGATTTAGGTATTTTTCTTAAGACTTCTTATCAGTTGACTCCCTGGGGCTTGTTCTCCTTGGATCTTAGACCCCTCTGGTCTCTACAATCCCTTCTCCCTGATTTCTGCAGGGATTCCTTCCAGCTATACCCAATGATTAGCCTTGGGCCTCTGCATCTGCTCCCATCCACTGCTGGAGGAAGCCTTTTTAATAAAGATTGGGCTAGGCAACAATCTATAAGCATAGAAGAATATTCTTGGGAATCATCTCCAGGCTATATAGTTTCATTCCCTTGTCAGCCCTGTGCTGTCAGGCATGGGCTTCTGTTGTGGAAGTTTATGTTCAGTTGTGTTTAAAATAATTGTCTTTGTGCACTGTTGGAGAAAGAAATGCATAGGCCTTGGCATTTTGTATTGTCTGCAGGTGTTGGATTTCTGCGGGGGGAAGTTGATTGCTTATGACAGGTACCTGAGGAATTTTGAATCAACACAACACCTGAGCTCAGATGCTCAAGATTCCACTGTCTAGTATGGCACTGGCCAGGATAGTTCCTCCGTCTGCTGAGGTCTGGCAGGGTTTGTACCTATGATTATACCTCCTTCTCGTCTTTGGTGAGCAACCCTGTATGTACTACTGCAGGTGACTGTTTTTCTGGCTGGCTGCTGTGGCCTATTATAGAGCAGGGGATGCTTGCCAGAGTTGGTGTCTGGGACTCGGCAGCAATGGGAACGGGTGAGTGTTGGAAGATGACTGAGGTTTGGGTCTTTGGGGTCAGGGCTGGTCTAGTGGCAGAGATCATTGGGTCCACTTAATACCTGTTCTTCTGGCTGGATGTCATGCTGTTTTGGAAGTTGCTCCATATCTTGATGAGTCCTTGAATTAAAAACCTTGTGCCTGGCAATAAAGAAGGCAAAGTAAATCTTTTAGAGACTCTGTTCTTCATCGGTGCTTCTCAGATGCATTCACATTTGAGCTCTCCTATCCAAAATCTTGAGAATCACTACCCAACTTTTCAGATGGGAAAACAATGAACCAGAAATGGTACCAACAACCGAAACCCTTTAGTCTTCTGCTTAGAAAAGTGTAAGAAAGAAATTGACTAAATTTGTTCAGCTGTTCTTGTGGTCCCTCGGATAGCAGGACTCAGTTTCACTACAGCACCATGCTGCTGACTTCTCTTAAGGAAATCATAATTTAAATTAGTCAAGCAACTCATCATGCCTCTATACCTAGGTACCTCCTTCACAGTATCTTGTTAATAACACTGATTTAGGGGGTTAAATAAAAGGAAATGGGGTGAATTAGGATCAATACCACAAGAAGAAATACACAGGATTGAGTGTGGTGACACATCTCAGCAATCTTAGCACTCAGACTGAAGCAGGAGTACCAAGAATTTGAGTCCAGCCTGGAAGTATGCGTGAAGAGAGTTTATTATGTATATAGACAAGGCAAAAGAGTAGCTTCAAGATGAAGTGAGACCAATATCTCTGCACCTTTGAACTCCAGAATTTGTATCTCAGTATACAGAAGTTAAGAATAGCTATATACCCATCAGACTATGTACAAACTGGCAGAAAGTTAGAAGACCTGCACACTAGTTCTGTCTAGTTCTATCATTGATTAATAAGGCACAGGTATTGTTGCTATATAGGGTCTTGCATTTAACATTCATTAGGCTATAATAAGAAAATCATTCTTTCCTAATTCACAGTACAGAGGGCAATAAAACATTTAGAATCGTGGGATTAGGAAGGCAAGCAAAGCAGTCTTCCTTATTGTCAGCCTGCTTATCTTAGAAAACTATTTACGCCACGTCTCAGTTTCAGTAATCATCATATGGTGGGTATACTAATATTTGATTCTATGTAACATTGTAGAGAGGATTGTGACTAGCAGATGAATCTACTTGGCCATGATTAAAGACTTTGCATATAGGTTCACAAAGATAAGTATAATTCTAATGAGTAGTGTATCCTTAGTCATTCCACAAAGGAAAACATGAAAGTGTGATAGGAATCTTTCTATTTCTGACAAACAAGTAAGCTACTTGCAGCCTGTCACACAAAGAGTAACCACTGGGAAATTCTGTGAACTGCTCGGATATGTGGCAAAACTAATCTTACATTCCTTTTGTGAAGAATAGAAAATGGAATCCTGTTTTGTGGGGCATGGTCGCATTTTGAATATGAAGAGTTCAAGGTTGTTTAGGGCAGTGGTTCTCAACGTTCCTAATGCTGCACTCTTTCATAGAGTTCCTCATGTGGCGATGATTCCCACCCATAAAATTATTTTGTTGCTACTTCGGAACTTTAATTTCGCTACTGTAATGAATCATGATGCAAGTATCTGATACGATGACATTCTTAGGCAGCCCCTATGAAAGGACCATTCGGCCCACAGGTTGAGAACCTCTGGTTTAGAGCATGCAGATGGAGTTCTGCTGAAGGCAGAAAAGAAGCGTGGTGTACCATTTCTAGCAAAAAAAAGTACATCTGGTGTGTCAGCTCAGTCCATCCTGGGACAGAGAAAAAAATTAGTAATGGAGCAATAATAAAAGATGAGTGCTCCCCCCAATTCCCTGCCATTAAAACTTTTCAAATACAGTGTCAAGTTTAAGCTCAATTAAGAGTGTCTACAGGGAGGAGAGGATGCCTCATCGCCAAGTCTGGACTATAACTGGTACATGCAATGCATATCTGTCACTGACAGCTTTCCGGGCTATTTTTAATTCATTCTAATTAGTCATGTCTTCCCCTACAAGGATAGGAATCCATCAGGATGCGGGTAACAGTTGTGAAAACTACCTTTTGGGGAACCCATTTACTGTTCTTTTGGAAGACAACCATAAAGTCCTAAAAGTGGTAGCTCATGCATGTCAACCCAGATAATTTAGCTGATGTCAACATTAAGAGGTTGCATGGGCTGTCATACTGGATTGGATGTAGTATATGACATCAAAATCATGTCTCTGTAAGTATCTCCTTCTCTGCATGCAGATTTAATTCTCTCTCACTCCATAGAAGGGTAACACTGGGGTCAATATCATTTCAAAGGAAAGAAAAATGTGTTCCTATTTTTATAGCCTTGTGAAAGCAAGGAAATGTCTGTAGAGGAGAAAAAAATAGAAGAAAACAGCAACACAGTCTTGAAAAAGAATGCAATATGCCCCCGACCCAACTCATTCAAGATGTCATTACTGGGTGGAAATTCTATGCTCTCAGCATTAGGCAGCCTGGCTAAGCAGGGGCAGGCTCTGTGTAGACTGTCTTCTGAATATGATATTGATGGATCACTTTTACAAACAGGCTGGACTGCAATGAAAAGCCTTGTGAATGTGCTAAGCCCGCTTTAACAGGCCACTGGAGACCAGAGTGCCTGAAGGAGAGGATCTAAGCCAAGTCCTATGAACAGCTCATAACATATGAATAATGAAGCACTTCAAGAAAAAAAAAACTTACATGTAAGATGAAGATATTCCCAAAGACATTTCTTGTGCCACTAATATTTTTGAGGACCCTTCTAGTGGAAACCTGATTAGGTGTCTCAGGACATACAATATGTTTTCTCCATGGCAACCTGATCTTTCTTTCTTTCTTTCTTTCTTTCTTTCTTTCTTTCTTTCTTTCTTTCTTTCTTTCTTTCTTCCTTTCTTTCTTTCTTTCTTCTTTCTAATCATGTATAACATATCTATTGTACTACAGCAGGTAGAAGTCTTTCAAGTAAAAGCATGAAGCAAAGCATTTTGTCAACTAAATGTAGAATGTATCTGTTTACACGTGTAAGCTGAACTGTTGGGGCCTTTCAAGTGTGATTCCAGAAGCAGCAACATGAGTTGGGTAAAATTCAGCCTACTCTCAAGTGGTCAGTGGGCAATGAACACCCAGTGCCACACAGGAACAGATCTCGACAGCAAGCATGTGACTCAGACTGAAAGGTCTTTAGTCATGTATTCCTCGCTATAACTTTTCTCCAAATTTTAATATTCAGTTGCAAGGCCTTGAAGTTAAATTTAACACTTGACAACACAGTACAATAAATTGTAGCCTAGTTTACTAATGAATCATGATTTAAATCAAGTTTCAAAAAGAGAGATTTGTCACTGTGCATGCCCAGAACTTTTAAATTCGAGATAAATTCACTGAATTGGGACTTTCAAAACTGACAGATTGATTGTACAGATTAGGATGAAACTGTTTAGAGTAACTTCCAATAAAACAAAATAAAAAGTACAGAGCTGTTATTATTCAATATGCCTCCAGCTAGTGTTGCTGGCAGTATCTTTTCATACAATCATAGGAAATGAGGGAGATGTATAGGTTTTCACTCTTTCAAAAACTGACTTTTCATTTAAGTTTTTTGTTTTGTTTTGTTTTTAAAAGAGACAGAATCTGCCATCGACCTCAGCAAGACTGTTTCGAATATTTGAAAATAAATTCCTTGGTTGCATGTGCTCTGAAGACTGAGTGGGGATGTTCACCCTCTGTAAAGCAGCCTCCTGCATGAGGCTGACAATTTCATCTATTTATAGACTGTTTCCCTCTGCCAAGACACATTTCTAGAAAGCCCTGTGAGGAAGACAGGACACGTCAGCCTCAGAGGCATGAAGAAGCTTGCACTTTCTATCACTCACATGAAACTCCGGGAGCACACTTCCTGGTGTCCACTGAATAAATGGCTGAGTGATCCTCTTCCAAACAGTACGGAAAGCAAGACTCAGTGAAATTCAGTGACATGCTGGAGGTCAACTAGACCTTTGAGGATTTCTGAGAAATTCTTCAGTCTTGAGTCCTGTACCAACCAGTCTACAGTCTCTTCTTACAAACCATCTCCTCTCGTGGACTCACAAATTTAAATATGAAGGACAAAAAAGAAAAAAAGAAAAAACATCCGAAAAATCAAAATAAAGTTACGTAACTTTTGAGATCATAATGCTAAATTTTATTTTAAGAAACAAATAAATTGTTGAAATCATACACCACTGCATTTTGACTTCAGATGTGTTCATTCTTCAGAGGAAGGAGCAGTGTCCCATAATTATAGTCTTAAATGTTCTACGTAAATATACACTGCTTGATGAGAGCAACGGTTTTCCATTTTAACATCGCATACCAACTACCTTTCCAGTTACCAGGTCGGCGCACCGACACTCTCATCTTGCGAATAGGAACATAAGTCAAGGGATTACCCCAGGTACCTCATCTGAATCTCAAATTGCTGACAGAAAAGGATTTTGACCCTGAAGCTTCATCCCTTGTGATTCTTACATTGAATAATGACTCCTTTAAGCCTTGGTGCATTGACTTAACTATAATTCTTCTTTCAAAAAGAATTTGGAGATAAGACCCTTGCCACAGAATGCAGGAATATGCAGAGTGTGAGCTTGTGGTGCTTAACGATGCTGACATGTGTATCACACTTAGACTCTTCAATTATTGGAATAAATGAACAATCACGACAGGTTTGCAAGACAGACGGCATCGTAAGTCCTTCTGTGTAAAGTATCTCTTACAATAAAAGTATTTGAACAATTAGAAGTTAGTTTGGATTCTCGGGCTCCCTTTTTTAAAAAGCAAAGATCCAACAAAGATGGACCCACAAGTAATAGTAACAGTGACTTTAATACTATCATGATTATCCAGTGGAAGACAAGCAATTGAAGATGTGGACATTGTCTGGGAAGAGTAAAATCATTCTTTTGGAGGCCTGAGACTATCATGCTCTCACAGGAGGAGAAGAACCTGGTCTAGTTAGCATCTGAAAGACTCAGCACTGCTTTCTATTTCCTAAGTGCTGAGTAGCTACATGCTAGAAACAAGCCACACTTTTGGGATCTAGATAATAGCCTTATGTCTGTAGAAATTATCTGTGCAAACAGCTATTGATTTGAATATCATAGTTTCCAAATAACTAAAGAAGTCCGGGTAATGAGCTGTGTCTCTCTGTGCCACCCCAGCTTCATCTTGGAGAAGCCACCATGTCAGCAAAACCAGAATTCAGTAAGCAAGGGTATGCATGCTGATGCCCACACAGAAATAAGAAAGACATGGGAGATCTAAGTTCCAGCCAATTGTTCACGCTAATTTAGAAAGATTTTAAGATCCTTTCTATTTAGTCTTTCTCAATTTCGCTTCTCATTCATCCATTCAACTGACATTTTCTCAGGCCAAATGACTTGCAAAGCACTGTAGCAAATTTTAGAGATTCTGACATGAAGCAATAGACTCCTCCAACAAGGAGCTTACATTGCAGCAAGGTGTTCTAAGATCAGAGGGCACAGTGAGCTAAGATGTTTTGCAAGATGAATGCTCTGGAACTAATGAAAGCTGGCCATACTACTTAAACCTTCATTTCGAGGTAATATTCAACATTCTACCATTGCTGTCTGTTCTTGCTAAATACAAGTTCTTCACCGGGGAAAGTTTACAGAGGCTGATGATTCTAAACATTTAGTCACTGAATTTTCAGTATCAAACTGAAATAGAAACAGAATCACTCACAGGACAGCATGAGATAATACTGTCTCAGACCCTTAATCCGTACAGCCTGCTACTCCCAAATTTCCTCTCTCCATTTGTGTACTGCAGCGGGAGTGCCTGTCCCTTATCCATTTACTGTATCACAAGAAAATAAACCAGCAGGGACAGGGTGATGCCACATGTCTCCTGGACTAACTGGTCACTCATTTGTATCTCATATGAGAAAATCCCCTTAAGCCATAAGCAAGAGATTGTTTCTGGAAACAAATCTTCCTGACTAACTCTCATCAAAACACTGGATAAAATTTTGCCTGTTTTATTGTCTTTGTCTTTGTGGTGGATTGTTTTGTTGTCTGGCAAATTGAGCTTTCTACATTCAGTGTTGTCTCTTCTCAGTGAGGTTTCCTTCCAGTTAAATCTCTGCCTAAGAGTTACAGTAGTGTCTTGAGATTTTTTTTCTCTATACTCACTGGGGCAAGTTACCATGAAGACTTTATCAAAACTACTATATTATTTTAGAGAAATCTATAGCTGCTTTTCTTAAAGATTAGGCCTAGGAAATTTATAAATATACACACATATATATGTGTGTGTGTCTGTGTGTATATTTATGTGTGTATACATATATAAGTATGTGCATACATATATGTATGTGTGTATACATATATATGTATATATGCATTTACATATATATATGTGTGTGTATATAGGTGTATACCCATATATATATGTGTATGTATGTGTATACATATATATGTGTGTGTGAATACACATACATATTCATACATATTCAATATCAGTCATCTTAGTTTTAATCATTCTGGTTATTGAAACTTGAAATATCTAAATTTACACATATTATTATCTCAAATTTTATATTAAATTCAATATGATTTTAATATAAATAACTGAGAGTTAGCCTTAGCCATTCTTTACCCAGTACATAGAGTCTTGGCATAATTACTCAATGTAGGGAAGACCAACTGCATGGTGATTCTGATTTTCTACTTTACTTACTTGTCCAGGACTTGGTGGAAGAGTGTAACCTAACTCTGCTTTATATTCTGTCCAGGCCGATTAATGTGTTCCTCCCCTAACATGCTTGAAAACCTTTTTGCATTATATTTTGTTCCATAGTCTCCTTACTAGAGTTAGCAACTCCTTGGCTATTCCTAAATTGTACTCAGACACAAGATTAAGACTTCATCTTTAAATCACTTCTATAGAGGAACCAGCAGTCAGGAGGGTGTTGAATTGTTTTGTTGTCGTTAGTTCAGTCAAGTGAAGAAAAGAAATGCTGATGTTTTAGGCTTGTTGGGAATAGACTCTAGCATGGAGAGCAAGAAGCAGGCGGATGCTGACTGTTCGCCAGCCGCACCTAACAAATGTGTGTGCAACCAGCCCTGAATTAGAAAGGAAAATAAAAACTTCCTGGGTGACAAATGTGGGCATCATGAACAATTAGAGTAGCTTAACAAGCTGGAGGGCACATTCGTATTCCGCCAGCAGAGATCAGTCTTTGGGGCTTTCAGGAGATAAGCGTAAGTCTGAACAGGCCTGAGCAGAGCAGCTGAAATTACACAGCAACTCCACAGTCTTTATACATTTGTCACTGGTGGATGTAAATATTTATGGTTCAGATGACAAACGACTTTCCTTATTTGGTGACTTGAGGCTCTGTGTAAGTCCAGGGTCACCAGGGTGGTGTTGAGTTTCCATTGAGATCTGGGCTGGATTAAGGCCTCGAAGTCATGGCAGCTGAAAATGAAAATGTGTCATAACCCATCCCCCCTCATAATCCTCCTCCTCCCACACATGTCCCCCAAACCTGCTCTCCCACCACCAGAGGAAAGAAATTAAGAAAATCTGTGCCTGGAGTTATAAGGAGAAGAATCTTTCCGATGACTGGAATTCCAGAATATGTGGAGTGCAGAGAGATCCTCAGTGCAGCTCATTCACATCACATAAAATCCAAAGACACAGCCTCCCTCATCTGTTGAACAGCGTGGTGCTGTGGCAGCTCCCAAGCGAGCATGTGTTTGATAATATTTATAGTTCAGTTAAATAAGGAATTAACGAAAAAAAAAAAAGTAGGCTGTCCTGGATGAGCTCAAGCCAGCAAGTTCTCCCAGATGTGGATCCTAGGATCAGGCAGCAGGGGTCACCTGGGCTCTCCTGGGAGTGCGGAACTCGAAAGAAAGTTAATCCAAGCCAGGCCTTTAAGAGATTTGAGGTTTTTGGTTTTTGGTTTTGTTTTGTTTGTTTTTTTTTTTTAAAAAAAAAACAACTGGGTTTTTACACTCTAGCAAACATTATGTGCACCTGGACAAAGGGCAATGCCTGTTCCTCTCTTCCGTTGTGATCTTTGGTTGTGTTCAGAAAATGCTGAGAGAAGCCTATTGGAAAAGAATGACCCTGTAGGGGTAGAATGTTTAACAAAGTATGATCGAAAGACTAAGATTGGCTGTCAGGTTGGCAGGTTCTAAAATCACCTAAGGACAAACTTCTATACATACCTCCATTGCGCTGAGTTGGTGTTCTATAACTGAACTCAAGTCTAGGGTGAAAATAAAGGACAATGTGCTTCCCCTCTGCTTCCTCGCTGCAGCTGTGAGGTTACCACTTGCTTGTGCTGCCGTAACTCCCCACCATGATGGTTGATAATCCCTTAAACTCAAAGCCAAAATAAACCTTTAACTTCTTAAATTGTTTTTCCCAGGTATTTTTTGTTACACGAGAAGTAACCAACACAATGAGGGAGCCCATTGTATAGATCTCATGTCTTGAAGACAGTTAAGTAAAACTTAATACTTAAAAGTAGTGAAAGCTTACATATTGAATGACAGAGCAAAGTATTGTGTATGTAATATTTTAGTGAATTTGCTTCAAAGTTATACATTACCTTGTCTTAGCGTGACTTTGCAATATGTATACATTTAGGAACAGGTGAATCTAGCTAAGTTACTAGATGTGTTATCACATGTAATTACTGTTTTATGATAAGAGAACTTAGAATCCAATCTTTATGTTCATTATGGTGCAATGCACTGTTATTAATTATACTCACCTTGCTGTACAATAAGTCTCTTGAAGTAAATTCTCTCTAATCATGTTACACATCCATTGCACTATCTCTCCCAGTGCCTCTACCTACCCAGTCACCGCACACTCTGATAACCATCTTCCTTTTCTCTCTGTCTGTGAGATGGATCAGTTTCGCCCTAGAGTTTCTATCTGGAACTAGTCCTTACTTGAGGTGATCCAGGCAGCAGCACAGTTCAGTTGCATATTCTGCCAGCTCTTTCTCACTTCTCCTTTCTATAAGTGAACAGTTCCCTCAGAGCTCATCTCAGATCGCCTTTCCAGAGAACATAACACATGACATAAAATCATACTAGGCACATCCACTCAAGCCAAAAGGGAGGAAGCCTTTGGTTGATGGGGGTATTTCATTCAGAAGAGTTACCAGTGTTACACCCACCTACCCAATGGGCAGAGATCTGTGCTCATTCGCTAGTTCACTAGTAGGTTATTAGTGTTTAATCACTTCTTTTTGAATTTTATGAGGAAATTCTCTAATAAAGTATATGGGTTAGATGCAAATTTAGTGTTCTGAAAGGCCATTTCTTACCTATGAAACTCACAGAAAAAAATTGCCATATTCCCTCACACGAAATGATTTCTTTGTAAAACTTTGAAAACCTACTCTAAAATGATCCCAAAACACAGTAGAGTTACCAAATAAAATGATTGACTCAGAAATACTCCCACAGCTTACCGGATTTATATTTGAATTTTAATTTACACTTAATAATCTAAGTGATTTTATAGTGAAATGAAAACATCATCCATCACCTTTCCCATGGCTACAATTAGTGCATCTGCTGAAATTCTGCGGTCTCCCCTAGGGGAAAGAAAGAGAGAAGACTTTTTTGAATACTTGCCTCCAGAGGGTAGGACAGATGATGTAAAGGCAATAGAATGAAGTCATTATTCAAAGATCAAGAACCTTATATTCTTATCCCAGAATTGCTTGATTAAATGTGCAGAATTACAACTCCATACTCACATCAGTAATTGCAAAGACAGGAAAACAACACCATAGCTTGACAAGACTAGCATGGTAATGGAAGAAGACACCTTTCAACTGGTCTTCAGATTCTCAGAGTTCAGCCTTTATCCCGCCCCCCATCTGCTACCCCTACATTCATAATAATTTGCAGTCACAAGGAACAGAGTCTAGTTCAAGTGGCCTATGTTGGCTGAAAATACTCTGGAGCAGAAAAGACACATGTAGTGCAGCAAAGCTCTCCCTATCCAGAGGATGTGTTAAGGCAGCTTAGCACGTTGGGTGTGCCTGTAAGCCCTGTTCTAGGGAGGCATAGGCAAGAGGAACCCTGTAAGCTGCAGGTCAGCCTGGCCTACAAAGAAAGTTCTAGCTCAGCCATTGAAACCCTTTCTCAAAATACAGAGGCATAACAGAGAGTCTGATAAACCCAGCTTAAACACTCTGCGATTGTTTAAAACACGGTATGAAATTCACATCCGTAGCCCTCCGTGTAATTAAAAGAAAAGGTCAATGGCCTTTACCACATCTCAACATTCCAAAAACCCAGAAAAAATAACCGCCATAACACACATCAAGAAATTTTTGAGATTCTTTTTAAAGTGATTATGACAATTACAGACAAGATCTAGCAAGGCTATAGATCTCACCCTCCAGGTGAGCTCCACCACAATTAGCCACCTCTTCTTACCTATCTCTACAATTTCCTTTCTGCTTTTCTTTTGAGAAAATGATGGTATGCCCCCTCTCTGGATTGCATCTATCAAAGCTAATTCAGAATTTCAGTATCCCGGTGCTTTGCTTGGCTAAGTGGAGTCTCAACCCCTTTTATCCCTTGGAATCATATCATCTGGCCAGACAGTTCTCTTTCTGCCTGGAGTCTTCCTGGCTGGCTCATTCTTTATATATTTTTTTTTCATTAACCTTTTACCATTATCAATATTGGCAGAAGAATGTACTTAGAACAGAATTCCATTTAAAAAATGTAAAATATATCTATTTTCTCTTAAAGTTCAAACTTCACATTTCTGGGAAAGAATACAAGCTGTCAGGGAGCATTGAGCTAAATGGCTCTCATGAACTCAAAGATACTGGCTTCCTTCACACAGAGGCAGTGAGTAGAGATAAAAGCATGGGTCACAAGAGAATGAAGGGCTTCCTAAAACACACTTGCAGCTGGAGAGGTTTTTCAATGTATAATAAGTCCTTAGGCATTTAATTCTTGTTGTCAAATAAATCTCCAGCAATGTAAAGATGACACTGGCATCCTGAGAATTAATATCTACAATAAGATTCTTGCCAGAAACCTCTTGCAGTGGCAAAAGTGTGTGTGTGTGTGTGTGTGTGTGTGTGTGTGTGAGAGAGAGAGAGAGAGAGAGAGAGAGAGAGAGAGAGAGAGAGAGAGAGAGATTGAGAGAGAGAGGAGAGGTGGCCTTATTGTTCTAAATTTTGTAGAGATGAAAGAACAGACTTACTTCGCAATCCATTTATTTTAGGGGTTAGGGATTTGTGTCACCAAACATCTCACATTTGTTTTCCAAGTCATCAACTATAAAAGATGAAGAGTAGCTGGAAGGTGGCCCATGCCTTTAATCTCAGCACTTGGGAGGCAGAGACAGGTGGATCTCTGTGAGTATGAGGCCAGCCTGAGCTACAGAGTGAGTTCCAGGACAGCCAGAGTTACATTATAAAAACCCTGTCTTGAAAACACAATAATGATGACGATGGCGATGATGATGGTGGTGGTGGTGGTGGTGACGATGATGATGGTGGTGATGATGGTGGTGGTGGTGGTGATAATGATGATGGTGGTAGAGATGGTGATAGTGGTGATGATGATGATGGTGGTGGTGGTGGTGATGAAGGTGATGATGATGATGATGTTGGTGGTGGAGATGATGATGGTGGTGATGATGATGATGATAATAAATTTATCTTTTACTTATTAGGCAATTGAAGTCTCAGGCCCTGTACTACTCCCCAAAATTTGTGATTGTAGTTTACCAGTACTCTAGTTCAAGAGGGAAAATGCTTTCAGCTAGCATTATTCAAAGAACTGTGTGTCCATTTCATCCTCTATTTAATGTTGCTGGTCACCTAAGGCACATTCACAAGACTCTAACTATTTGATAGGTAGCAGCCTATGACATTTTCCCTTGTTTTCTCATCTGACGGGTACAAGTTAAAACTTATTTCCATAAGATTAAAAAAAAAAAAACAGACACATGCTTACAAGCTGGGACAATTCCAAAAAGGTCACAAGGATTTTACACACACACACACACACACACACACATATACAATGTAAGAATTTTCTGTAAAGAAGCTGCACAATTACTTCAAGGTACCTATAGCCATGGTATAAATCATCTCAGTTACCTCTCCCTTGAACCCCAGATGACTGATAGACTGATAGCAACTTGATACTGCTAGTGTTTGAACAAAGACTCCATATCACTTCTTGGAAGTGACCTATGAAATAAGCCCTGGGGTTTGTTGTCTTCTCATTGCTCTGTCTCCGTCAATCTCGAACAAGCCCTGGTAGGAAAAGCCAATTCAAAAAGTTGCTTCGAAAAGTTGCAAGGTGGACACTGGAGTGATGGCTCACCCATGACGAGCATTTTCTGTTCTTGCAGAGGACCTTTGTTTGACTCCCAGCACCCACGTGGCAGCTCCTAACTCCTGTCCCAGGAGATCTGACACCCTCTTCTGGCTTCCTTAGGCCTTCCACTCATAGGGTAGACTTAGCATTTATACAGGCATGAAGTCATCCAAATAAAATAAAAGCAAATACATCTTTATAAAATCTTTTATAAAACTTGCAAGGTGATTGTACTGTGGGTTGAGAGAATCATCCCCGACCTCACAGACATATGCAACAGACATTGTCTTTATTCCTGTAAATCAGTATGAGCAGTTAGGGGTCCAGTGCAAACTTGAGTGGTCAGTGACTTGAAAGTTTCAAAGTCAAGTTTCCAAAACTGTGGGAGGTGAGAGGGTCATAAGTTCAAGGTTACCCTCTGTTACACAGGAAGCTCCAGGACATCCTGGCTATCAGAAACGCTGCCTCCAAATAGACAGACCACAAAGCTAGGCCATGAACTCTCTTCTCACTCCATTCCACAGTCATCCCATCTATTCACCCACCTATCTCTTCAGGCAAAATAAGGCTACATATGATATCATGGAAGAAAAACATAAATAATATATTAGTGAAAGGAAAAAACATAATAATCATGTTACTCCCTTCGCTCTCTCTCTTTCTGCCTCTCTCTCTCTCTCTGAGTGTGTGTGTGTGTGTGTGTGTGTGTGTTTGAGAAAGCATCTAAAACTGTAGCTGAAGTTGTTTTGGAACTTGTTGTGTAGTTCAGGCTAGCCCCCCAAATGGCAGTCATCTTGCCTCTGCCTACTGAATAACAGTATTACAGGATTACGAGTAGATGTGTTCATGCATGGAATTACTAATGGACAACTGAGTGTGCAGTTGGGCTTAGAGCGTTAGTGCTTACGAGATTTATCTCTCTTGGCTTGTCTGCCTTTTTATTTGGGATGCTAAACTGTCATTACACAGTGCCCAGTCATTAACTGCTGTTGCCATTTGCACCTCTGTCCAGCAGGTGCCTCCGGACAGGTATGAGCAAGGTTAGAACAGGTTCATGTCTTATGTACTAACTCTAAGGGAAGAGCCCTCCGGGGTACTTACAAGGCCAAATGCTTGAGGATATGACATTAGATTATGACTTGAAAGTCAATGCCGGGCTAGCTGAGATGACCAAGACTGGAGAAAAGAAATAGTTTTTCTATTTTCTGAATAAATGGATGCGTGTTTTCTTCAACCCCTAAAATTTATGTGTCTAACTTGACATAAATTCACATCTCAGTTGTTGAAAATGGGTGAGTACTTAGTATATGATAACCAGAGCAAGAATAAATTACCCTCATATCTGTGGACAGCAGAAAAAAAGACTAGAGTCCGTGTACACTTCTCACTTACTTTCATTGGGGGAGGATAGATTAATGTGATCATCTTTGAATGTCAGTGGAAAGGAATCAATGGAGAGGAAAATGATATAAAGGACCTTACAAATGGTGGTACCAAGTACCAGGGAGGCAGGAGGAGATTGAAGGCTCTCACCATCTTCGACTCTTTCAGGCAAGTGCCAGCAGATTTCACCCTGAAATAAGTATCCAGTGGATAGTTCTCTGGGTTTTTTTTTTTTTTTTTGTCAAAAAGTGCTAAAGAGAACAAGAGGAGAAAACCCTCCCCTTCAGACAGTAGAGTAATGACTTTCAAACTATGTAAAGTCAGGTAGATCTTGGGTGATGCCTGGGTGATGAGAGACACTATGACATACAGCCTGAGTACATTCAGTCCGTTGGAAGACAAGGTCATCATGAGAAAGAATTAACAAAGGCAGTGGGCGGGATCTAAAGAGGCCACACTGTTGGGGTGTTCTGAGAGGTCCTTAGCAGTGGGCAACCCCATGGAGGGTATGTGGCATGCATTTGTAGTAAGCCTCCACTTGATATACATCAGATATTTGGCACACTTCTAAACATGTCTGCCATGGGGTTGGCCCCATTTAGATCAACACTAACTTCTTGTGGCTTCTCATAAGGAAGTGCAGGGCTGCTGGCTGGCAGTGTTGGAGGCTGCCGTCTATTCTCCAGGCTCCAATGCTACAGTTCCCATCTTCTCCATTTCTTCTCATCCACTGCACAGCATTCACTACTTCTCTGAAACTCAGGGCGGTCTCATCACCCCTAGCTCTGCTTTTGTGCATACTATCCTCCTGTGTGTCATTCCTTACCAAGTTAAAGAGCTCTTACTGGGCTTACAGCCCTAAACCGCCTTCTGTGAAAAGGCTCTGACATCCTTCTACACAGTCATGCTGTCATAGTATCTTGTATACAACCCCACAGTCGGAACTTGAAGAATTTTAGTTATCTTTGTAGGTCTCTTTCCCACTATAGTAAGAATTACTTAACAGTGTAAATATATAATGATAGCCTTGACACGGGACACGAACAACTGCTCAATAAATGGCTTCTGGGTTGACTTACTAATGACTGGTCTAAATTAGTGAGCAGTAAATTAACCATTAGGAAGTAAAAGGAGGAAACTCACAAGCTGAAACGTGGATGAGGAACTAAAGGTCACAGGGTCTAAAGCTACAGTAGACATTTATTTCTACGTATATCCAGTTGTATCTGTTCTTAATGACTTAAACATGTTTGGGATGTGGACATCCTTTGTCATGGCCTCTACGTGTTGTAAAGAACACGTCAAGTCTTATTGGCTTGAAAAGAGTATCCTTAAGGTAGAGCCATCTGTCGCCAGTCATGTTGAAGGAGATCATGGGAAGGTGGATCCAAGCAAGAGAGAGAGTCTTGTGTCCCCTGACTAAGTAGCATGTGGAGACATCTAGAAGCCAGCAATTCCCTGAAGCTCTTTTGTCACATATGTTGATTCTAAAGCGAGCCCACTGTTTTGTGTTGATGCTCTCTTTGTAAAAGTCCATATATCCCACACAAACCTGCACCATGATGGCCATCTCCACAGATGGATGTGAATATAAACTCTTAGATGAGGGTGAAGACAAGAATTTGATCAGTGGGAATTAGTAGTTACTTATCAGGCTATTAGTACTGAGTAGTTAACTCCTGGGATCGTGACTCTTGGTGCCTTTTGACTTTTCCGCATCTGTTTACCCAATATTGTTGTAATATTTGTGGTTTTTTTCCTACCAATGCTGATAAAGACTTTTGAATTCAGACATTTATTATTCTCTGAAAAATAGCTATGCCTGAGATCTTTATAATCTTTTTGTTTCTTCCCAGTTTCTTAACACCGAAACAAAAATTGTGTGTCTAGCACACAGCCAACAGAGATGTACATACAAAACATTCCCTGTGCATACAAATTCCATAAAATACATCCTCTTCAAAGTTAAAAACATCTTTTGGCCTTCATAGATTTTTGAACAAACTAGAGCAAACTCAGAGCACCCAAACCATCCATTGACTTCCTCGTGATAAAGACTGGGCACAGTAACACTGATAAGTAGTCGCCACCCAATACCCTCCCTGGCTGATCCTCTTCTCCAGGCTCCTGTTTGGGAACTGTTACTATGTTCCAAGCTGCAGACTATCTGCTCTCCCAGCACGGTCCTTTTAACTCTGCTTCCTGCTCATATCCAAGTTTTCCTCAGTGGATCATGGTTTCCCTTCAACCGTTTCCCTGTATCATTGACATCCCTCGTCCCCTACTCTCAGAAGTTTCCTGGCAGTATTCTAGAAGCCTCCTCAGCAACCAAACCAAATGCCACAGGCATGAGATATTACCTATGGCATCCCAGAAAGGAAGAAGAGCTGTAAATGCCTCTGCTCTTCTTTACTGCACATCTGGGAGGGCACACGAAGAACCTTGGAAACAGCAAATCAACCTGAAGTCTCTGTGTTCAAAGGCTCTGGGGTTAGTTACAAAGGCATGCTCCTTGGCTCAGTCTCCATATGTGTGCTCTGAGGAAGTTCATGCATCTCCTCAGGCAAGTCCTGAGCAATTCCCTGCTGTGAGAGCAGCGAACCCTTTCTCCTTTCTCAACAGAGAACATCTTCCTAGATATAATAACCTTTGGCCCTGACTGGGACACAACACGATTGCCTCCGGAGAGGGTCTTTGGAAGTCTCTTTGCTGCTGGGAATGTCTAATAGCCCCATTCAGTTTGATGGACAGCTATTTTGCCAGCATTCTTAATACACTTTGTCTAAAACAGGCATCAGGTTTTCACAGGTTTTTTTTTTTTCTTTATGAAGACAATTGGCGTATCATATGTTCTAAGATTTCAATTTTTTTCCTGTGAGGGGAAAATTAAGAGTAGTATTAAAAGGAACTCTGATATCCTTTCCATCCCGATATGTTATTGTAGTCATTCTCACCCTTCCAAACACTGTCACGTATCCATTATGCTGTCACGGATCCGTGTACAAGTGACAGAGAGTAAGATGGAGACAGTCCATCAATCGAATGTCATACCGTGTAATAAAAGTCTACAGAAACCCTGTAAATGCTACTTACAGAGTCAGACACAGCCTGAGAGTGTCGATTGGTATAAAATGTTCTAAATGGCTATAAATAGGTAAAATGTCCTAAGGAAAATTTGACTCTTTAGTGGTATTGAAAAAAAGAAAATAGCAGAAATTACAGATTATTACCAATGGAAATAAGGCCAGAGGGCACTTGCATGAGGAGATGGGTCCAGGGAGAGAAATGAAAAGGAGATAACTTTGTGTCAAACAATCTTTCTGATTCACTATTTATAATGGTCTGTGTGCTCAAGGCCATTTTGAGTTCAGGGGGAGGAAATTGCTGTCTTCAGTGAAATTGCAAGAATTTAAAAATCTTAT
Organism: Cricetomys ansorgei; assembly: GCA_026225945.1. Taxonomy (NCBI): domain Eukaryota; kingdom Metazoa; phylum Chordata; class Mammalia; order Rodentia; family Nesomyidae; genus Cricetomys; species Cricetomys ansorgei. Next base: position 2,705,459 of record JAMJFZ010000558.1, read on the forward strand.
CTCTGTAGTCAAGTCTTTGCTGAGGGGAGTCCCTGTCCCTGTGCTTTATGGAAAGCTCAATCACAATTAATGTTATTTTATTTACAGATACATTAAAAGCTAAAATTAGTGGGATTACATGGAAGTTTCAGAGCACTTCGCCATGATTCTAGAGCTACTTTATGAACAGGTTCTTCAGCCTTGTAGAACAGACCCATGGTCAGTTGGTTTGTGTTTACTTGTGCACTTTGTTTGCACAAAAACATGTTGGAATTTCTTTAAAAATCACCACATAAGAAAATGTTATTAGGCTTTTGTCGGGAAGATCGAAGGCAGTCATTTAACTGAGGTGCATTGCCTCTTGGAAGGACCAGACAAAGTGTGATGGGGCATTGGAAATGATATGGCCACAATCACCAGCAGTTTCCAAGGAGTAAACTGCAGGCAATACCCTCAAATGAGAGTTCAAGAATATGGCCAGACTTCTCACTCTACGAAGAAGATGATACTTGGTTTAGCATTCACCACTGAATGTAACTTAAACAAATCTTCATTATCTGACTAGCCTAGCAATGTCATAAAATTTCAAAGTACATTTCAAAGTTGGGTGATAAGTTAAAAAAGGTAGATGGGATACCAATCAATGTTGCCTGGGGAAATAGTAATAATCACATATGTATGAATATGTATGTATACACAGTGTTTTATGTGTTTTTTTTATTCCAATGAATTATTTGTGTGTGCTTCTGTTACAGATATTTGCTGATATGATCCTAAGCGCTGATCTCCTTCAAATGTGTAGAGTAAGCTAGACACTCAGGCAGGAGTCTTGAGGCAGAATTTCTTTCCCAGGACATCTAAGCTTTTTGCAGTAAAGGCTCTCAGCTGGGTTGGGTGAGGCCCATTTACATTACTAAGATACCCTTGGATTGAAGTCAGTTGTTGTAAGTATGAAAGATTTACACAATTACTGCAAAACACCTGTTTGATGAAGTGACAATACCCTTTGATTTACTCAAATCAATACCTAAAATTAATCATCAATAATGGGAAAGAGAATTTTAGTTGTGCCTTTAATACTTTCTTTTCCTTATCTGTTGAGGAATCAATAATTTCTTGGATACCAGTTTTAAGAAGGGACTCAAATGGCTTAATATTTAGATGCCATTTACCATAAAATCTGAGTTCACCAAAGGAGACTGAAACTGGAGCTGGTGATGATTGTTTTCAACATTGTGTTAAGATCTACTGTCTCATGAAATAGAAATGCGTGTTTTTACTGTACTATACATAACTATACATTTACTACACTATACATAACCATCTCTCATTGCTTTGCCTCAGTTTACAAATATTTGATTGTTAATTTCCCATTCTGGCGTACTTTGGAAATACTGATATCCAAACTGGCACCCATGTAGGAAGGATGCTTTTCTTGTTTCTTAGATTATTATTCAATGAAATAATGAGATAATATTATTTAACACTCTTCGTAATGTCATAGTTATTATCTTCCAAGTCAATACAATTCAATATTGTGCCTCCCATGTAGGATTAGGTCATGGGATAGGTTCCCACTGTTTTCCTCGGCAGGTCTGCTTTATCTCACTTCTCACAACAGCATTACAGCCTTATCCTTACCCAAATGCTCTTACATATTTTTTATGAATCGATTTAATTTTTTTTAATTTTTACATAAGATTTAAGTGTCCTAAGTAGAAATTAAGTGTCAAAGTTCATAAGCTTTTACAATTGTATTACTATTGACAGATTTTGCAATTGATTTACGTTTAATACTCAATAAAAATGCATTCAGTTTTTTTACATATATACATAATTTAAATATTGTAGTTTTGTCAATAAGATACATGAAAAGCATGAAGTTTATCTCAATTTTCATTGGCATAGAATGAAGTTATTTTTACTTTTGTCTTTGTTGGATATTGTCTATTTTGATACAATGTTTCTAGATATAGCCTCTAATGTCAATTTGGAATCCAAATTGAAACAGTGAAAATGTTTATGTGGTACCCAAATCAGAAAGAAGTTAAGTTGTTTCATTTTCTTTTTCCTTAAAGATCAGTAATCTTTTTTAATTTTTAATTTGTCTTGCTTCTCCTTTGTATTGAAACTAGGTTTTTTGTTCATATAATATATCATGATTACAGTTTTTCCTCACTCTACTCCTCCAAGGATTCCCGTATGTCCCTTCTCATCCAGATCTATCCCTTTCTGTCTCTCATCAAACAACAAACAGGCTTCTAGGGGATAAGAATAGAATAAAATATAGTTAAGATTAAACAAAACCAACACATTGGAATAGGACAAAAAAAAAAAAAAAGGAAAAGAACCCAAGAAAAGATCAAAGAAATAGACATTGATGCAGAGACCCACTTCTCATATACCCAGGAATCCCATAAAAACCCTAGACTGGAAGCCATAATATATATGACTGTATCTATATCTATATCTAAATATATTGACATGACATTATGAGACAAGGAAACTCCAAAGATACCATTAAGTTAATTTTCTGTTGCACAACTACTGCTATGCATGTGACCTACCCTTAACAGTGGTTTGTTTCCCCAGTGAGACTCCCTTAAAGAAAACTAAATTTTCATTTGTGAGTACTTTTCAATTGATGATGGCTTCTGGATTATGGATTGGGGCAGATATTTGCTTTTCCTGTTAGCTCTATGAGCCCATCTCCTACAGGCCCACATAAGTCCTGTGCATGCTGCCTCAGTCAATGAGAGCTCATGTTTGTTGGTCCTGTTGAGTTTAGAAAGGCTTGTTTCCTTGGTGTCCTTTATCCCCTGACTCTTTGACTCTTCCCATCTCCTCTTCCACAGTATTATTTTTGCCCTGATGAAGGATTTGATAGAGACAAGCTGTTTAGGGCTGAGTATTACAAGGTCTCTCACTTTCTGCATATTGCCTGGCTGTGAGTCTCTGTATTTGTTCCCATCTACTGCGGGATGAAGATTTTTGATGATGGCTGAGGAAGACACTGATCTGTGAATACAACAGAATATCATTAGGAATTGTTTTTCCTTTCCTTTATTGTTCCTTTAGTATTACAACAGTATATGGTTTTCTCCATGTAGAGGAATAGCCCTGTGTGAAAGCTAAGGTCTACATTCCAGGAGTCTACATTCAGAGCCCTGTGTGGTCTGGATGGAATGTAAACACACCTTTAATCCCAGTATTCAGAAGGCAATGGTGGTCCACGTCTTTAATCCCTAGAAAAAAACAATGGAAGCAGACATAGGAAGCAGAACTCAGAAGCAGTCAGTGTCACACAGAAAGTGACATCTGAGACTAGTCAGAGTGATTCAGTCAGCAGTAAGTCTCAGAGGCTGATTAGATTGTATGGAGACTAGATTTTAAAGAGGACAAAACTATCTAAGGATCCAGGACTCTGGTCTATAAGCAGTGATTTAACAAGACAAAAGAATAAATTGTCCTCTGCTCTGAATCAACATCTACATCTGGCGAATGAACATCTACATCTAGTTCTGCATCTACATCAACATCCTCTAGATCTCTGAGCTATCTAGTCTCAAGTTCTCCGTTAACCAAGACCGTTATTGGTTCCATGTCATGGAGTGGGCCTTAAATCAAGTCAGATATTGGTTGGTGACTCCCACAAGCTTTGTCCCACATTGCCCTAGCATATCTTGCAGATAGGACACCATCGTCGATCAAAGTTTTGTGGCTGGATTGGTGTTTACCTTTACTCTTTGTTAGCATTCAGAGTACCTTTCTATACCAAGAAAACTGGCTTGTAGGTGTGGAGGCTCTATCTAGGTAGGCATCAGCTCTACTTCGCTGTGTTCAATGAGTTGGATAGGTGGATATTTCTTCAGCAATACAGCCTGGCCATCAGTTTGTGCAGAGCAACCTATATAGCTTTAGCTATTGCCTGGCTTGTTGGGAGGTCCCTGTGGGACATCTTTTAGCCAACAACTCAATTAGATTCAACCTAAATCCAGTATTGGAAGTTTCGTTTAGTGACAAGAGATGGCCATTTGGGGGCTCTTTCTCCCCCATTATTTGGAAACTTCATTTAAATCACCTTCATGGATGTATATATTTTAGGAAGCTTCTATTGTATTAAGTTTTATATTACCCCTCAAATGCCCCTTCATTTTAGCTGTATTTCTCCATATTCCCTCTCATATCCCTCTTCCCTGCCCCTCCCAGCAATAAAACTTTTGAAAACTATTGTATGTTATATTTAATGATGTGTAGTGCTGCTCTGGAGAAAAAAACTTTTCTTTTAACTTTTTACATTTTGTAGGCCCCACGAGATAGATGATCAGGAGGGAAAGGCATATAGTAGCTGCTGATGTTTTAAATATTGTGTGCACTGAAGCTCCACAGGAAAGGAGTGAAAGTTCAAAGAAGTAGATCCAGAAGTGTGCATCGTATTTAACCAAGAAGTTACTCAAGCCTCTGTAGAAGAGACCAGAAAATGGGAAGAGGAGTTTGATCTCCTAGACACGGTGAAGGACTGGAAGTAAAACATCAAGAAGACTAATGGAAGAAGCAAGTTATTTTAATAATAGTGGTTTGTGTAGACTCATAGTGGTGCTCATTTGTTTTATGTCTTCTTCTTGGTTGTGAAGCTTCCCAGAAAAGAGTTTTATGGAAGTTTTCATTTCTCAGGAATTCTCCCTTCTGAAAAGGAAAACTGAGGAAGCTTCTTGTTATACACGTTGATTCTCATTTGAGTGTAGTCAAAAAGAGTCCATATTTTGACTTGCTTCATGATTCTGCCTTTATAGATACTATCATGCAAATTGAAAATCATTAGAGCTTTAGTTTGGCTTGATTTTGTCTGTATATTGATAATTTGTTTAGAATTGAATTTGAATCCCAAGACTTCCCTTATTACCCATCTAATTTCGTATAAATCTCTTCGCTGTCAACTTCAATTTCCCTATCCATAAACACAGGAGATTAAAACTTACTTCAAATTGTGGACCTCTTATACACACTCTCTCTCCCCACAAGGAAGCTTGCTAAATGCAGTAAATTTGACTAGGTATTGAAGATTTGCATTTTTAGAACCACTCTTCATTTGCAAAACATTCATTCAGTTCTGAGCTTTTATTAATGGTCCCATGCTGATGGAGATAGTCAAGACTTCAACAAACAGGAAAGCCTCATCTTGGAAAAGTTAAATAATTAGGCCACACATACAAAACTAGTCTGCCATAGATCTGGTCATTTGATTCTTGGTCTACCTTTTCTATTATTTTATCTTTGGGTCAATATATCTGTCACGTATATGTTCATATTTTTAGTAAAGCTTATCATATGTTATCCTAAACCATGTCTGTTCTACCACAGACATGGTACTTTCACATATACATAAATTACCACTGAACAGGAGTTAATTTATAGATAACCTTAAAATTAAAACCTCAAATGCAAAGATAATTATATGTCACTGAATCAACTTAAAAGCTTTTTAAAAAGAGTCCAGGTAAGAGTGGACAATTGAAACCCTGGAGGGGTAAGAGGACTAGGAAATATATTAAATGATTTCTCTCTGATATTTTGATATCACTCCAATGCAAATACAAAGTTCTTATGAGAATTCCAGTAAGAACAGACCTCTTGATCACGAGTCTTGGAAACAGGACTGTTGCAGACACTAATCTTGTTGTGAGTTCCTTCTCCTTCTCTGTCATTGAATTTGCTCTAAACATGACTTTTCTGATAAATACTATCAAAGGAAGATACTGATCATCAAACAGACAACTAGCTGTCTCCAAGAGCATCTCTGCCTTAACAGAATATAAAGACATAAGTAAGGGCCCCAACCAAAGTGAATCCATAGGAGAGATACACCATCTTTCGTACCTGACCTTTCATATTCAGTGGTAGTTTTTTTCCTTCCAGCCTTTGGCAGGATGTACTCAGAGAAGTGTATATGGTTGTTACCTTAGTTTCTTTTCCTGTTGCTATGATAAAATATTCTGACAGAGACAACTAAAGGTACCAAGGCTTATTTGGTTTACTCCTCGGTAAAACAATCCATTGTGGCAGAAATGTCATAGGACAGGACATTGAGAAAACTGGTATACCATCAGAGAAAGAGAACAATGGATTTGTGCAGCATGTTCGCTAATGCTCTACGTATTCTCCCTACTCTTACACAATTCAGAATCTACCAGGGTCCAGCCCTGGCCAGTCAGGCCTTTGAGGAGGTGCATGTGGAGTCAGAGAAAATTCACTCATGCACACATTTCTCTTGAATTAAGATCTCATCTCTCTTTATTCAGACTTCCTATAGATGACACCAGGTTATTCTCTTTATTCAGGCTTTTTCTAAATGGCATCAGACTTTTCTCTTTGTTCAGATGTTTTCCTTCTCCTTTCTGTCGCTATATAATTCAAGATTTTTCCTCTCTAAACAGTTTAATTTTACATGCATACATAAACCTCTTGTGGAAGAAGGCTAACTTCAACAATCTTATTCTTTTCATTCCCATAATCACACACTGTCACACATTCATACATCTTGTTGATAAAACAAAGCTTCAACACACACACATACCTCACTCATACCTATATCTTGCAAGCTTTAACATACATACACCTTATCCATACATCTTGTGAACTCTCTTGTGGATGAAGCCTTGTGGATGATACCTTGTGGACCACGCCTCATACATTCAACCTTGTGTAGCAAGATACTGAAGACCCCACAGAATTTTTATACCACCAGAGAGATAAAAGTGACTGTAATAGTAGTCAGCATGTCAGAGTCCAACAGCAACAACAGCAGCAGCAGCAGCAGCAACAGAAGGGACTATTCAGGAGACAATCCCCCAGCAAATGGTGGGTTGTGCTCCTCCTGTTCCAATGCTGGCTACAATTCTGTGACATGGCTCCCAACAAGAATCTCCCATCTAGGGAATGGTTCCACCCACATTGGGCACCTTTTCCTACCTTGATGTAGTCAAAACTCTATCACAGACATGTCTAAAAGCCAAGCAAACCTGTATTACTTTGATTATTCTAGGTTATATGAAGCTGACATTTAAAACTTATCATTACAATTGTAGTTCTTATTTACCATATGGTAAACAAGAAGACATTTGAATGCTATCTCACCAGATTCCCTGGCTTGGTGTCCAGGATTGTAAGGTTACATGTCATTAAGACTTGAAAGTAATAGTTTGAGTTAATTTAAAAGTACACCTGTTTGGTCATAAACCTAATGCAAATTAGAAAAAAGGATGAATTTTCCTAAGGTATCTATTACATATGTCAGAAATCTATAAAGTAGTGATTTTATTTAATATGAGATGCTAAGATCATCTGCTGATATTTTTAATGACTTTACAAGTCAAGAGTGTCTACAATGCTGATAATTGCCATGAGGAACATACAGTCCATGTATAACATGGGCATAGAAAATAACTGTTGGGTTCTCCAAATCTTGTAGAATAGAACCTTAAGTTCTTTACTGAAAAGCTGAAAAACAAAGTTGTTATCATTTTCCGATTGGAAATGTTGAGTATAACATCAGAAATCTCTACAGAATTAACCAAGAACTGTCTATGCACCAAATCACTAAAGATGGCATTCTGAAGATGCATAGAGCCGACTGTTGATACTAGTGTGCTAGGACTTCTGTAACACAGTAAGTCCCGCTAGCTGAGTGGCTAAATCCCAGCAAGTCCGGTCTTTCCACTCTGGAGTCTTCATAGTTTAAGATCTACCTATCAACAGAATTGACTTCTTTGATAGACTCTTTGTAACCCCTGACATTTCTTCTTCGGCTATACTGTATCAGTAGGGCCTTTACCCTCATTTACGATTGGGGTTCTCCCAGCATGTAGTTCAGAATCCAAATTTCTCCTCACAAATTGCTTATTTTATATATGCTTATTGCACTTGTGTGTGTGTAGGTCAGAGGAGAACTTATATGATTGTTGTCTCCTTACATATCTGGGTCTGGGAGTGTTGCTTATTACACCTGCTGACAGATGCTGTGACCCGCTCAGTCATCTCACAGGCTGCGCTTCCTCCCCTCATGAGCACAGCAGTGGGATTCACTTTGGACCCACCACATTGATTTCATATTAGCTTGATCATCTACAAAGATCTTATTACTAAAACAAAGTCATAATTCAAGTCACTAGGGTCTAAGATTTTTCTCTGTGAGTCTTTCAAAGCTATTATAACTCACTTCATACAAATTTTTATGACATTTAAAAAAAGTAATAATATTTCTGAATTCTGGGTTTTCATTAAATCATACGTTAGACCACATATGCCTTCAGTGTGACTCTGGTTCTATGATGCTTGTTTTCTTGTAGGCCCATTATCCAGAATATAAAATAGATGGTAGACAGGTAGAGAGAAGATAGATACTTGGTGATATTATATAGATAGATGATAGACATAGACCGATGATAGGTAAATGATAGATACATACATGAGAAAGGTGATAGATACACATATGGAAACAGAAGACAGATGATAGATTCATAGATGATTGATAGCTCACTAGATTGACAGATAGATGATAGATAGATAGATAGATAGATAGATAGATAGATAGATAGATAGATGATAGATAGATAGATAGATGATAGATAGATAGATGATAGATAGATGATAGATAGATGGTAGATAGATGATAGATAGATGATAGATAGATGATAGATAGATAGATAGATAGATAGATGATAGATAGATAGATGGATGATAGAGATGATAGAGCAAATACATCCACAGGTTCAATGCTCTCCTTCAGATAACTGAGTGATTTCCTACTTGCCAGTAGCTCTTCACATTATAAGAATGTGAGCTGCTCACATTTTGAAATCCCTTTCATTCCTACAGCTTACAGAGTAATTGCTTGCCAGTATCCTTTTTTTTTTTTTAATTTACTTTTGGCTGTAAAGAAAAGCCTTATTTCTAATTCTCTTGAATGCAAGTATCATTTGGTATGGAAGGTATCATTTCTATGTGTTGGGCAATCACACTCGAAGCACAAAGGAAATGAAGCATGTCAGCAAGAACTGGTCCACTCAAAACCTGGACTTAAGGAACTCTATTGCTCAGATGACGCGCTCCCTTAAAGACACACGTGGGGCTTTAACTCAGCCTCAGCACAGACTGCTGTGACCTCACCAGGAACAGGAAGGTCAGTGAAATGAGTGGAGCTGTTTTGTAGAAGAGGTTTCTACAGGGTGTCAACAGAAGTGGATCAAGAATCAATCAGGAGGCTGATAAAAGTCTAGTCCTGTCATGACCCTACTCAATCGTACAGATGTTCACTCATCATTACGTGGTGTGCTCTCCTTAGCACCGTGCTAGGTGCTGGAGATACGGTGGCTATGGTATGAACTACGGCAGTCAAATAAACATCTAAGCACTTCATCAGGGAGTAAGACTGGAAGGCTAAACTGAAAGTGCATGGAGGTATGACATGCAGGCTCAGTGTGACGGTGCGGCTTGAAAATGGCAATGAAACCCCACAACTGTCTGGAGTCAAGCTGTAGAGAGTTTGTGGAGCAATGTGTGGCTTTTATTTCCAGGTCCTTGATGGCTGCTTTAAGTCTCAGTGTTGTGCCACTGGTTGTCAGGGGACAAGGGGACAGAGAAATTTGCATTAATATCCCATTGGTAACACAACCGAGACATAGCATTGAATTGGTTTTGTTATAACTCATGGGCAGAAATTAATGGAATAGCCACATGAAGCTGAAAGACATCTTGGACCCGGTCTTTCCTGGGCTGCCTTTTTGGGATTGAAGTGTCAAAGGTGAATTATGTCCATTAATAATGAGCATTGGAGTAGAGAATTTAGTTTCTGCCCTGGAGGAAGGAGAGCATCCGATGATGCTATTTTGTTGTGTGGGGCATATTTTTATGTGGTTAAAAATTCCATCCTCCTTTAAATAAATGGCATCACACCAGAAAAATGACAACAAAATAGTGTGTCATGATTAGAAACCAGAGACATTTGGTAGATTTAGAGCCTACTGAAAAAAAAAAAATCTCTGAAACAGCAAAATAAGGAGAAATTCGGGGACAGGAAAAAAATATGAATTTTGGCATAAGAATATAGTTTCATGACAAAAAAAATGGGAAAGGATTAAATAGGGTATGAAAACAAGGAACAAATTGAAGTAACTTTGCTCTTCATTGCACAACTATTAGCAGAAAAAATATACCTATGGGAGTGGAGGAAATGGATCAGTAAATAATGTGCTTGCTGTGCAAGCTTGGGGAACCTGAGTCTGATACTCAGACCCTGGTGCATAAAATCCAGCCCTGACAGTTCATGTTTGTGACCCTGGGACGAGGAGGCAGAGACGACTGTATCCCTGGACTCACTGGTCAGCCAGTATAGTCAAGTCTGAAGAAACAGGTCCAGTGAGTGACTCTTTCTCAAGAACTAGAGAATGGCTAAGAAAACACCTGATTTCAACCTGAGGCTTCTACAGTGACATGTTTGTGCATATACACTTACATGTATTTGTATACCTGCACACGAATAAAATCATACATATATACACACCCAAAATGAGCCAGGTAAAAACACTAAAGAGATGATCATGTTTAAACAAGTGTATTTGAGTAAAATTGAAAAGTGGGCAGGAAGCCTGCATGGAATGCTGGGCAGAGTAATGTTTGCAGCTACCCCGAGGCTATGCGCAGTTTGAAGTACAGGAGGCAGCCTTAGTGAGGAGTGGATGCTGATACTAAGCTTTAGAAAGTCGTCAAGGAGATTGCTGGGCATCTTGCCTAAGCAATCAGAGAGTGATGACTATTTAGTGAGCTGTGAGAACTTAGAAAATGAATAACTTTAAAAGGCAAGAAACAGAGTAAGAAGAATTGAGTTCGAAAGCATCAGTTCTGAAGGAGTTTGAGACATTTAAGTGGCTGTCTCTGAAGTCTGGGGATATACAGTCATGAGCTCAGGCACACATCTAGATAAAATGTACTCATTTGGTTTGGCCTGGAGTGGGTGAGATTTCTCTTAGATGTCAGTTTTTCCCTTGCACCTTGATGCTGAGATCCTTCAGGAAGGGTCATTCTTGTAATCCACTGCTGTAAGGACCAGGTTATCTGGCTCTGAGCTTCTGAGTTTCAAACACAGGTTGTACAATGTCCTCAGCCCTTCATGGTTGTTTATATACTGAAAATGGAGACTAGGCCTTCTGAAACATAATACAGCTTTTGTTTTGGGTGCTGTCTTTTAATGAAGAGCAAGCTGTTCTATGATCACAACCCATTTTTAACAATGAAAAAAAAAATGTGCTCAAACCATACAAGCAATTCAACAAGACGTTTTGTCCTTACTGATCCCAGTCACCGGAAACAAACCCTGAATCCTGAGAGCAGGGACAGCGAGGCCATGTACCCTCACCATATTCTTAGCTGACATATCTAGATATCATTCAAAGTTTGAGTTCATATGTGACATGTTGCACTGATTAGGACTGAAAAACCTTGCCAAGGTCACATGACACCTTTTGTGAACAACTAAGAATGAATTCTGACCCTTATTGTCCTGGGAAAGAGAAAAAAAAAAAAAGGGAGCGGTTGTTTTTCAGTAGGAAAGAACTGGAGGGAATAGGAGAGATGACTGATGAGCCAGACGCAGAGACAAGGGATCCAAACTGCTTCACAATAAGCTCAATTCTAAATGTGTGTAATAAACTTACGACAGTAATGCTATAGCTCAGTAATGCAGTCTTAAAATGCAGCAAGCCAATTATGCTTTCATTTAAAATTTCATGTCCTTATAATAAGATTTGTTCTTTATTTTAGGGCTTTATTGTAAATAGAGATGAGGGCTTTTTTTTTTTTTTTTTGGTCGTTTTTATTACCTGAGTCCATCTTTGACTATAATAAAAAACCTTTCTTTACGTGGGCATGTCTGTGTGTGCATGAACAATGCGCCCAGATTTGGAAGACTGTACCAACTGTTTATTATTGGACTTTAATTATTTTCCTAAATACAAAACCAATTTTAAGAACACACAAAAAAGGTTTTAAACATGTGTCTCGGAATGTCACCTCACCCACAGCTTCTTCTGTGTGTTATGAATTTCTTTCTTATGTATCCTTATAGCAACTTTCATTATCTGTTTATTTTTCTTAAATGCATTCGATAATCATCAGCCTGGTTTGATTTTTTTCCCCTTCCTTTCTTTTTTCACTTTACAAAATGGATTTCCTCAGCTCTTTTAGAGATAAAGACAATGATGTACTTGAAACAGATCCAAAATTAGGTTATCCGTAATATTTCAGATTAGAGCACTATCTAGAAATCAATGCCATTTGGGATCTCCAATCTTACCATATGGTCTCCTCATATATTCATTATAAAGACATTTGCATCCTTCACTATTTTCTCTGTATGATATATTTCAGGAGAAAAAGTTACAAAAACAAATGCTAATCATCTATCTTCCTTACTGCTATCAAGCTGCCTTATTAATCTTATTAGAAAAATGTTCCCAACCCTATACAATAATTGACGTCTTTTCTTATCAAAGACCCAAGTTCTGAAGGGATGCCATTATCATCTTGTCTGCAAAGAAGAGTCATGCTTGTTTTTTCTTTTTTTCCTGATGCCCAAACCTATGAAGAAGACTTTGACATTTTTTTTTTTTTTGCATGTTCTCAAGGATGTCCTCTTGGTATTGCTGAATGTCATCTTAGGTAATCCAAACCTCTCATTTTAATTATCCATGTCCATTATTCATTTCCCACACTTTCCATGAGGATTGAAAAGAGACTTCTCAATGCTTCTATCTCAGCTATTCCAAAGGACACATTCTTTAATTAAAAAGAATTGTCAAAAAGACATTCCCTAGGTATTCCAGAGGAGGCGAGCTCTGGCAGTTATCTGATGGTTATATACTTAATGTGATTAAATGATATAAAAGAATCATATTTTTTAAATACAGCCAATAGAAAGACATGTACTTAAGACACATCAACACAATTATCAAACAGGAAAGAAATGTAGTGTTTTTTTAAAGAAATAAATTCATATATCCTAATAACAAAATAAAAAGACATAGCAGCTCCCAGCCTGCGTTAGACAAGTTGCTTTGTGAAGTGGACAGCAGCTTATACAGAAACTTGTAACTAGACATAGTACTGAGAATTAATATCAGTAGAATGCTGAGCCACAGTCAGCCATCTGCATCACACCTGCCGCTAAGGCTCAGAGACTACCATAAAAGAAGGACCAGAAAGACTATACTATCTGAGGCCCATGGAGGACCTGGGCAACGCATTGCCTCTAGGGCAGAACCACTGCATTCATGAGCTCAGCCGCGGTGACTGCTCATACAAGACCTGCACAAGATCTAGCCTTCTATCATGATTGAGTGGTCTTCCTCATGAGATCCCACTCCTAAGTCAAGAGCAATTGACAGTTGGTGGTTGAAAAACAGGTGAAGAAAAGACCAAGAAGTGTTCTTAATGAGAAACATAAAACCACTCAGGCAACAGTAGTGAAGACAAATAACTACCAAAGACTAAAATCAAAGATACATTTTTGAAGGTGGCTACATAAGAAGATACATCCCAAAGACGAAAAACAAAATGCCATCTAAATATCCTGTAGAAATACTCAACCTTAAATGAAAGGAGTGAAATTACAAAATTACTGATGGAAAGGTTAAAATTACCAACTCAGAAGTCAATATCCAAGGGATTAAATTTCTCAAAGTAATAAAAAAAAAAAAAAGAAAAGAAGAAATTCTCAGATAAACAAACTTCATAGACATTACTGTCAACAAATTGCTAGATGGAAAATCTCCGAAGATTTTCTGGCAGGAAAAAAAAATGCCAGTCATAAACAAATATGAATCTAGGTAAACGACAAAATAATGGGGATGGTATGAATGATGCTGACTATACAAAGCCTGCTATTTCTTTTTATGAGACAGAGACTCCATATGTAGCTCACATTAGTCAGGGATGGACTATGTAGAGCAAGCTGTCCTCTACTTGTAATCCTCCTGCCTCTGCCTCTTGAATACTTAGATTATATGTGCCTGCCAGGAGGCCCAGCTGAAGGACTTTTATAAAGATTTTACATATACTCCTCTAAAAGATAAAGTCCTTCCCACACCAATGATTAGGAAAATGCTAACTTGTAAATGGAAACTAGTCGGCTGTACAACAAATGAAGAAGAAGAAAATACACAGAATCAGAAATTAATTAAAAGATTTACAAATCTATCAAAAATATTTTAAAGAAAATGGTATAAATAGTTATCTTAAATGTATATTGAAAACATGAGACCAACAGCTAACTTTTGAAAAAAGGGGTATTAATAATAAACCAAAATATCAATAAATGTAAATAAAAAATAACTGATATGAAAAAATAGAGCAGAAAATGAAGAATAAATAATAAATAAAATAGACAGAAATCAGAAATAGTAGCTTTTCCAACATATAAATAATTGTATTAAGTATGAATTCTCGAAACAAGCTCATATTAAGGCAAAGATTGTCAAATTGGATTCGAAGTTAAGATTTACGTGTAAGTTTCTGCTATATGGGATTTGACTTACAAGTAGGATCTTTGTTCAAAGAAGGGTAGGAGAGAGAATGTTCCACGTGAGCCTTAATCAAACTAGAGAGGATAAACTCCTGTGAAATATTATTGCACACTGATAGACTAATTTATCAGAGAGATGTAACAGTGATGAGTGTGTACTGAAATAAACATACAACTTAGAAGAATATACGGAACAAGAACTAATGGAACTGTTGTTATTGAAGAACCTGATGAAATTCATATGTGTTCCTGAATATTTTACTCCTTTCTTTGAAGATCTATTAGGATATACAGGCAGAAACCAATTGATCTCACTGAGACGAAAAAATCACCCAACACACACATTTTTTGTGTGTTCAAATGAAACACTAGGGTTATCTATATCACAACCCACAACACAAACATCAGCGCATCTTAAGAACTTACAATTGCACGCATACTAACACATCGGTTATCCCAAAGTCATCTACTGATTCAAAAACATTAAAGAAAATTAGAGTATATTGTGGAATTGACACTTTTATTAAAATATATTAAATAGAGCAACTAAAATCAACCAGAATCAGGGCCACCAAGATAGTTTGCTGCATAAGTCACTGCCTCCCAGGCCGTCTAACCCTTTCCCTCCCTGTGACTCACAAAAGGTAGGAGTTTTCGTCTGACTCTTTGATGTCCACATACACACCATGTCTCCTGGTCCCAAACACAGACATAGACAGAGACACATAAACATGCCTCCCCCAGAGCAATGAATAAATGAATAACAAATATGATAAAAATTAAAGCAAGTAAACCAAGATTGAACATGAAAGAAGTACTAAAGGCAAGTAAACCAAGATTGAACATGAAAGAAGTACTAAAGGCACACTCCAAATTTGTTTGTGATGGTTTCTAGTGAAACATGCACAGGTTTCATTATCTCCTTGTCAAACTCTGCAGTTATAAAACCCTGTCATTGCATTAAGAATAGTGATATAAACTGTTGCTCAGTGTGTTTTGTAATATTAGAACTTATTGCCCGTAATTCCTATTGATTTTTGGTGACTACTGGTATGTGTTATTGCTCTTTTCTAGAAGTTTTATTATGCATCTTTATATTGATTTGTGTTTACAAAGCTTGTCTTTCATTGATTCTTGCTGAGTGTGTGTGTGGCGGGGGGGGGTGCCCTTGAGTGTGAATTTTGCTATATATTGTCTTTGAAGTTAATCTTATGAAAGGAAAGAAGCTGGTTCACTTTCAGCCATGTGCTGTGTTTTCATTTTTTAGTCTCCGATGCCATAAGTTTTGCCACTTCCTGCTAACGCATCTCTTACTCTCTGGTTCTTATCTTGGTTTTCTCAGTCCATGGCTATTCCAGAAAATTGTTATCAACAGCTGTACTCACAGGAGATTCTGGCTCTTGCATGAAAAAATGGCAGACTGAAAGAAATCAAGAAGGCAAAGACTGTGCACCTCCAAAGTCATACAAAATTTTCCTCTAAAGTAAATTTTCCACATCGCTTTCCTTTTGTTTTGATGAAGAACCATTGTTTGGTATTCACGGTTCTTTATTTGTGATCTTGTCTAGAGAAGAGCAGATGGGCTAAAGGTTGGCTTGATGGTCAGTGGGCATCCCTTGCTTCTCGAGCTTCCAGGGCTTCCTCTTTGAGGCCATTTGCGTGTTTCATGTTCCTTCTCATGGTGGATTTCCACATGACAACAGTTGTTCTGCTTTGCGGAACTAACGATCAGTACTTTGAAGTCAACACACATGCATGTCCTAGGCTCCCTGGAAATTGTCTTTGCAAATGTTTTCATTGTTGCTTTTATACAATTTCCAGGTGGAGAAAAGGTATAATACCATTTTTATTGTCATAGTTACAGGATAATAAAATAATATATATTTCTGTGTTGAAGTTCAGAACTCTGGATAAGAGGGGAGAGCTGTTCCATTGCTATCAGAACTGCGGATACCAAGTGACTGCTTTGCACTGAAACAGAAACAAAACATTCTAAAGAACAAAATTCCTTACAGAAATGTTTTAAAAAGGCTTTGGAACTGCACATTCTTTGCCTTTTTGCTATCTCCAACTCTTCTCTCTTTTGTTTTTTTATTTCATTTTTAAAGTTTGTTCTTCTCTCATACAACTTATACTATACATCCTGACCCCCCTCCTCCTCTCCCTCTACTTCCTCAGCTCCCCCAATCTCCCTGATGCCCCAGATCTACCCCCTACCACCACCTACAGACATCCCTCCTGCTCCTTCCCAGAAAAGAACTGCCCCCCTACCCCCCACCCCCCGCAGGGTCACCTCTCAAACAAGGCCAGATGTCAATCCCTACATCAGGGGAGTCAGGCAACCTGGCAGTAACAAAACGGTCTAAAGGGCAGGTAAAATGGTCAGAGATTCCCTACTCCAGCCTGTGTAAGTTTTTTCAAGAACACCAAAACATCAGAAGATGTATTTAGGGGATCTTTCTGGTTCCCTGTCTGTGGCTTCAGTGTTTATGGGACCCTATGAGTGATGGTCAGTTGACATTGTGGGCCTTATTCTCCTGGTGTCCTGGACCCTTCTGCGCTCCACCATCCTTCTTCTCCCTCATTCTATGGCGTTCTCCCATCCCTGCATGATATTTATCCGCGCGCCTCTCCATATGCTGCTATCTGCTGCAGGAGGTGGTCTTCTCTGCGGAGGACTAGGCTAGGTAGCTTTCTCTGAACAGAGCATGACATCTTTAGAAATCTTCTCTGGGTTCATGTCAACATTCAGGTGTATCAGATTCAAAGAAATATTTTCTCTACTGCAAATATCTCTGATTCTCGATATCTTCATTTTAGTCCTTAGAATATGTATTGGTCCTTTGCCTTGTCCTAGGTTAGAATGCGTAACGAGATTGTAAGAGTAAACTGCTAACCTCCCTCTCAACTGTCTGGTTCCCTGAGAGGGTTTGGTCCAACACTTAAGGGTGATTATCAGAATCAATTTTCAGGGACTTGCCTCTCCTTTTGAAATAAACAACGGCTTAGGGTTAGGCAGTCCTGTGAAGTGTTCAGGCACCACTCCAGGCTATTATTTTGAATAATCTGCTCTGGCATGGGAACATTCACTCACGGGTTGAATGTTTTCAAATACGCTGTGCTACATGAGTGCCTACAGTACCTCAGGGTAAACGCAGGGCCCCGTGTAAGGATGAGTGACGGAGCCTTTGTGTTTTCTTCAGTGTTCAGGCAGGTGTGCTGGCATTTACACATGTCTATGTGAGGTAGCATTCAGAGGCAGATAAAAGTCTTTGATGATTGTACATTTCCAATGTACAAAGAACTCATCCCTTCACTGAGATGGCTGGCTTCTAATTGTTCTGCTGTTGCCCCCTCCCCCATTATCTTGTTTGATGGGGGAGGTGATTTTCACAAAGCTACATTTGCTTTTCATTCAATTTTGCAAATATGCAACCAAATCATGCATGATACCACAGCATGCTTTCAGGTTTAAAGGGGAAAAATATACATTGATGTCACAAGAAGAAAACCAGCATGATAGGCCTTGGGGAGAACCCAATGTCAATGCATTCTGGGACGGAGTCATTTTCATAACTAGATTTTATTATTAAATTGAAGAAAATAATAAAGTTTGCCACTGGAAGCTATGGCTGAATATGCGTGTCAGGAGTCGGAGGTGTGGAGAAGGTTGGTTCAAGAAGAAATCATGGATGTGAAGGAAAAAGACAAAGTCGCACTCAAAGGAAACGTAGAATGAAAGAGAGAAGCTTTTTGTCTTAAACTGAAGATGGCATGCCCAGCAAAACAAGCCTTATTAATGGAAGTGTAAAGTCAGTTCATATTCACTTCAAGCTTGTTAGACAAATGCACTTGAAAAGGGATGCTTGCAATTATTTAAGAAACTGGAAATGCAAGCATTGTCTAATTCAGAAGGAACTGATAAAATTATAGCAATAACCAACACCATCCAGGGTGGAGGTGGCGTTTCTGAGTCAAGGAAGGCATCTTTGATGTGTGTCGAGGGTCTCACGGGGTGCCTTTGAGACACTGGCTGCTGCCTACCTGTGATTCCTCCTTTAACCGTTCCTGCCCTTTGAAATGTTCCCCTTCTAATTATCTTTAATTCTTTCTAGCCCAGGGCTTCCTTCACTCAAGGTATGTTGTCTGCCCAGTAGATTATCATTCCTCTCGTCTACACTAACCCACGGTCCCTGTGAGGATGAATGAGTTATACACATAATGGGCTTAGAGAAGTCTTTGCAACAGGAAAAGAATTCAGTAAAACTTTGGTGAAAAAAAAATTATGTTTAATTTACTTTTAAGTCTGAATCTTATTTATCTAAATAGCTCCAAATTTCTAAGAGCTAGGAGGAGGAGAGAACAATCCTAGAGCATGCAAGCTTAATTAGGAAGGATCATTTTTTTGAAAGGAACTTACAAAAAGACACAATATGTGAGGGAATCACAGCTGTTACAGCGTGGCATAGATTCCATATAACAGGTTTAAAGACAGTTACCAGGCTAGGATCGGCATCCACCTTACAAATTTAAATTAGTCTTAAGCTAGCTCAGGAAGACTGAGTGTGAATAATTCAATAAGTGCATTTTCAAACGATGAAAATAAAACACCTTTTTTGTAATAATGAATGTTAATATTATCAATTTCCTGAAAAATTGTTCTTATGTGACTTTCTGCGTTTCTCCTAATAGAAAACTGTTACTATTCTTTATGATCTAATTTATTGGCTAACATAACACCTTTTTTCTGTCTAATCAAAGTTTAGGGAGATCTACACTAATGAGATTAAAACTGAGAAAGTCTTTGACCCTTCACTCAGATGTTTCAGGTCCTGAGATTATATATTAATATGTACTAGAAGAAGACATTAATATGTGAAAATTGGCTAACATTGTGATGTGAAATATTAAAATGCAAATTAAAATGATTTTTCTTAATTTTTACAGCATAGAAATAAAAACAGATGCTCACACAGATTCTCTCAGCAGTCAGGTAGAAAATAAGCTAAGCTTGATCATGGTATAGTAGCCCTACGTAATCATGAACTCTACATCTTCAGATTCAATTAGACAGCATAGAATGAAAATGTTAGACACTAATAAATGTCTGACCATGGTTAGACTTTTATGTTGTCATTATAATACATGTTGGTTTGTTGGGTCCTTGTACAGCTCCAGGGACTTTACAGTGGGGACAGTGAGGGAGTAAAGAAATGACAGCCAGACAGACTCACAGAAACGTTGAGGTACAGTGGACTGAGGTTTTCTCTGATGGAAAAACAACAGCACGCTAGAAGCTTATCATGTTTACTACATACAGTTGAACAGAGAGGCAGGGTTATTACCTTTACAGCTGCACAAGCAGACATGGTGAGCACATACTGATAAACAAGGAGGAAGGGATTATGACATATAGCTGGAACAAGGAGATAGGTTAGCAACTCTTGGTAAAAGCAGTCTTTGAAGAAGAATGGTCTTCAGATGTTAGATATCAGGTGAGTGTCTATGTGTGTGTGTAGGGGGGCAGGTAATAGTGGATATTTTTTGCATACCCTATATATTTCCACACATGGACCAGAGGAAGGCTTTGCTAGCCCTCTGACCCTCACCCTGGTGGGTTAAGTGAGGCTTCGGCATTCCCTCATAGGTCTGAGGGTATGGTCTTTGACATGGTTGAGCCTATGTCTACAGCACACATTCACTAGGGATGATACACACTCAAGAGATTCCTCTGCTACTCACTTAAGATAATACCTATTTCATTTGCATAGCGTGATGACCTAGTATATCAATGAGCTACATAGCCTTTGCATTGTGTTAGGTCTTATGCGTAATTTAAGATGATCTAAGTGTATGTGAAGACGTACACAGGATGCATACATACACACAGTTCATGTGAGACGTCAGCATACATGAGTTCTGATATGTTAACAGGTTCTGGCACAGCACCGGTCTCTCTCTTTCTCTTTTGATTAGTTGTTTGATTTGTGTGAATGCTTCACTTAACTGTAGAACATGGACTGAGGGGCAGGGTTGCATTTTACATGTTTTAAAGGTGAAAAATTAATGGCCATTGCCCTGTTAGTTTTTTTAGGGTCTTCAAGACTTCACCAAACAATTTAAATTATCATAATAATGGTCCATATCCTAACCAAAATGTGTGTGTATGTGTGTGTGTGAGGGGGGTCTACCAGCATGGAGGGAGATCAGAGAAAGGAGGTCATTGCATATCTTCCTCTATAACTCTGTACTTTATTCCTTTGAGGAAGTATCTATCACTATACCTAGAGGTAGGAGGATTCCCAGAAATTCCCAACAAACTTCCAGTATGTATCATCCCAAAGTTCTGGAGTTAAAGATACCCAAATGACCATACCTAGATTTTTGCATAGGTTCTGGGCATTTGAACTCAGGTCCTTATTCTTCAGCAACAAATTGTCATATACAGTTAGACACTTCTCTTACCTCTTTACCCAAGTGGAGAGGAGTGGAGAGGAAGAGAGGGAGATAGAGAAACAGAGACAGAGACAAAGAGACAGGCAGACAAAGGGAGATTGGGAACACAGAAGAAATCCAGTGATATTTCTGCCTAGTAAGACTAGAGAATTATAAGATACAGAATTTGCACAAACCCTTTGGCAAGATTTTACCAAGTGAGGTGCAAAAGTAAAACTCAGCCACAAAAGGCAACAGATGAAAAGCACATAAACATAGAGTCAATAAAGGAGGAGAAATGTGTGTGATCCAACAAAGTTGTTAAGAATGTTAACAGCACAATGTGAATAAATCTAAAGCTCTATGGTAGAAATAAGTTTGAGAGCAGACTTTGTGGGCATTGAATGACTTCAAATGCATGGCCAGAAAGCTCTGTGGTTGCATTGTGCCTCTGAGTCCTGCGTAATCACATCTCTGTGGAAGTTTAACTTCTACTCAGTAAAGATGGCAGAGGTGGCAGGGTGTTCCATAAGGTTCTAGAGTCGGTATTGCAAAGAGTGTCCCCCACTGTGACTCTGTAGAAGCAAGTAGACATGATGGGAAGGCTCATTAGCAAGGACTAAGGCAGCACAAGCCAAAAGTGAGCTACTGACAACCACATGATATGGAAGATTCGCTAGTCAAGCTTCAGATCCTGAGCCAGTAGACCTTGAACTCACTCTACTGTTTCTGAGACCCTGAATAAAGAGTGCACACTTCACTATCCCTGGACTTCTGATCTCTGGGAACTACAATATGTCCTGCTTTGAGACAATACATTTTGTATTATATTATTATAAAGCTACAAATAATTAGTACAGTGAGGAATTTGGAATTTACAAAAACCATGGGACGTCAACTATCAGAAATGTTCAAGTATAAATCAGCTTATCATCTATATTAGATAAGACACATGATAAGGGAATTGGGTTTGCAGGGGGTGAGGCATGAAACACAGTACTGAGCCTGGTACAGCAGTCTTGAGTGAGGCAGGAATATAACAGGCCAGTGTCAGATCTAAGAACTAAAGAAGAAACATTTTAAGGGATTGTGTCCAGTCTATTTATTTATTTATTATTCATTGATTCGGTTTTACACATCTATAAAATAAAAATTCAAAGCACACACACATATTCATATATTTACATATGTGTGTACTGTATGATGGCGTATCCCTTGCCCTTCACATTAGTCTCCTTAAACAATTTTGCTTGTGCTTTTATGTCGTATATACACACATGATTATATGTATATAAAATCTAGAAATCACAAAGGAAAGAAAGCATGTGATTTGTCTTTCTGAGATTGGCTTAGCTCACTTAATATGATTTTACCCAATGGCATTCCTCTTCCTGTAAATGTCATGACTTCATTTTTCTTTATGGTTGAACAAAATTCCATTGTGTATGTATGTGTGCTATATAATCATAATGCCTTTGAAGGACTCAAAATGTTTTTTGTGTGGATGCAAAGAAGAGACTCCAACTTTTAGAAGCTGAGAAACCTATGTAAAGATTAGGATCTTAAAAGCAAAACACTAGAGATGTTTCAAAAGAAAGGGCTTATTCAGAGTTTCAGTTTTTTAGAGCAGGTAGCCCTGTAAGCAGGGATTCAGCCTGCTGTTGGTCATACTATAGACTTTCTAGAGAGTAGAGCTCTCTGTTTAGCACAGACAGCCTGACCTAGTGCTGGTGTGTTTTCAAATTATCTCTTGCATTAGAACTGGAGAAACATGAAGATTCTCAGTTCAGGTGGGATTCTTCAAACTGCACATTTTACATTCACATGGGAATGTTTCATCTCCAATATGAAAGTCCATTTGAAAACAACATAGGTATCTGAAATTTAAATTGTGTTTCTTAAAGAAGTGTTTTGTGTTTATTTTGCTCATGATAAGATTGTCTTAATTTGGGCTAGACACATGACTTAGTGGCTAAAAGCACTTGGTACTTTTCAGAGGACCTGGCTTCAATTCACAACACTCATATAGTGACTAAGAACTATCTGTTCTTAGGGCAACCAATGTACTCTTCTGGCTTCCATGGGTCCCAGGCAGGTATGCATGAGGCATACAGACATATGTGCATACAAAATATCAGTACAGGTAAAATAGTTTTTAAAGAAGCCTTTCATTCATTGAGAAAATACTTATTGAAGTCTGTTTTATGCCAAGCATTTTGAATGAATGCTTGGAATGTATCAATAAAAGATAATTAGTCAATTTCCCAAAATACTTTTCACACTTCCTATGTATTAAACAAGGATTGGTTTCCATAACTAAAACAGGCAAAAATCCTGGACTTCATGGAGATAAAAGAACAAAAGAATACACACACACACACACACACACACACACACACACACACACACACACACATTTATATATAATGTGTATATATATAAATATATATACACATACTGGTAGATAGAATATATATATACATGTATACATATATATATATATATATATATATATATATATATATATATATATATATATGATATAGATATTGATATATCTGCAGGAAAATAGAGAGATAAAATAGAGAATCATGGAGGTATCATTTAAGTCACAGTGATCTTTAGTTGTCTTGTGTGGAGCTGATTCTGTGGTCACAGAATCAAAAGTGAGAAATTGGCTATAGAAGATCCACTGGGAAGAAATTCACAGGGGTTCCAACAGCTGGAGCAGGAGTGAAGTGGGGATAAAGAGTTGAGATGTGTTAGAAACTCAAAGGTCACGGGGTGGCCAAGGGGGAGGTGGGAAGTTAGACTGAAGAAATTATATATTTCAAAATACATGTTTAGAGATTTAAAACATAGATTTCACACAGGAAGACCATGAGGATTCCTAACTTGAAATGATCTCCATGGTTAGTTTGTGGATGATGGAGTGACATGGATAAGAGCAGAAGTGGGCCCTGCAGTATCAGACATGGGCTCTTTCGTATGGCACGGGGTTCTGCCCTTTCCATGGTCTCATCGGATCCTGTAGGGAGGATAAGCTATAGGTGGGAGATTTTGTAGATGGGATTGTTTCCCAGTATCACCACTGGAAGTCTTGCCTGGTTACAGGAGATGGCCTATTTAGGTTCCAAACCCCCCCATTGCTAGAGGTCCTTGCTAGGGTATCCTTCATAGATTCCAGTGAGTTTCCACTGCCTTGGGTCTGCTGATTCTCCCTGAGTGTCCTCCAATTCTGGTCATCTCTTCATATATTTTCTCCCTCCATTCTTCTGCTGCAACCTGGTCCCTCCTCTTCTCATTTCTCTCCTTCCCAATCCTTCCTTCATCTTCTGTTCTATTTTCCCTTGACTAGCGAGATCCCTGTGTCCCCACTGGGGCCCTCCTTGTTGTGTAGTCTCTCTGAGTCTGTGGGTTACAGCACCTTTGACCTTTGCTTAACAGTTAATGTCCACTTATAAGTGAGTACACACCATGTTTGTCTTTCTGGGTCTGGGATACCTCATTCAGGATGATTTTTTTTCCCAGTTTCATCCATTTACCTGCAAAATTCATGAAGTTTTTTTTTTCTTAATAGCTAAGTAATACTCTATTGTGCAAATGTACCACAATTTCTTTATTCATTCTTTAGTTGAGGGCCACCTAGGTTGTTTCCTGTTTCTGGCTATTAAGAAGAAAGCTGCCGAACATAGATGAGCCAGTGTCCTTGTAGTACGATGGAACATCCTTTTGGGTATACACCCCTCCTGGGTATATACCCAGTGGATCTTGAGGTATGTTGATTCGCAATTTCCTGAGGTATCACCATATTGATTCCTATAGTGGTTGTACACATTTGCACTCACACCAGCAATGAAGGAGTGTTCCCCTTGCTCCATATTCTTGCCAACATGAGCTGTCTTTTGTACTATTGATCTTAGCCATTATAACACGTATAAGATGGAATCTCAGAGTAGTTTTGATTTGTGTTTCCCAGTTGGCTAAGGATGATGAACATTTCTTTAACTGTTTCTCAGCCATTTGAGATTCCTCTTTTGAGAATTCTTTGTTTATATCTGTACTTGGATTATTTGCTTTGGTGATGTCTAGCTATGATCTAGAGACTGAATAACCAGATAATATCTAATGATATCCTGCTCTTCTTATAGATTGGTGCCTAGCCCAATCTTCATTAGAGAGGCTTCCTCTGGCAGCTAATGAGAGCAAATGCAGAGGCCCAGGGCCAAATGTCAGGCAGAGCTCAGAGAATTCAGTAGAAGAAGGGAAGGAGGGATTGTAGGGACCAGAGGGTCAAGGGCACCAGAAGAACCCCCATGGAATCAATTGACCAGAATTCTTAGGGGCTTACAGAGCCTGAAGAAGCAGACATGGAAACTGTAGAGTCACCCAAATAAGTGTTTCGTTTGTCTGGCTTGGTGTTCTTACAGAACTACAGAGAGGTGTCTCTGACCCTTTTGCCTTCCCTTGGAAACTTTTTCCTCCTGCTGGGTGGTCTAGTCTACCCTTGATGTAGAGAATAGTGCCTGGCCCTGTTCCATCTTATGGTATCCTGTTTGAGCAGTAACTCTGGAAGGACTACTCTCTTCTGAGGAGAGGTGGTGGTGGGTGAGAGGAGGTAGGGTAAAGAAGAGATGAGGGAGCTAGGAGGTGTGGAAGGAGGGGAGAGGGAGAAGAGGGGCGTTGGAATGTAGTATAGAAGAGAATAAATAAATAAATGAATAAATAAATAAATAAATAAGTGTGGGAGTCAAAAACCAGCTTGGAGTTTAGGCCTTGTTTTCTTTGTGAGATTTTTTTTTTCCATTAGAACAATAGGAGTGAGAGCCACACAGAGTGGACAAGAGAGACAAGGCTTTAGTGGGACTCCAGCCTGTAGAAGAGTCAGCATGGATCAGCCAGGCGATGAGATGTCTCAGCACAGCAGGAGACCAAGTTCCCCTTAAGGTTTGCTGTAGTCTAAAGGATGAACTTCCCACTCATCATGGGCATGTGTTCAGACAGACTTTCCTTTCTGAGCCACAGACATTCTGACCATGAGTTTGGCAGTTGAAAGAGAGATCTCTTAGTTGGACACCTGTTCAGTTCTTCCTTCATCTATCACAAGTATCCTGTCCTTGCGAATTGGTCTGGACCTTATGCTCGGTTGAAGGACTTGCAAGGCTTAAGAGCATAGGGTAGGGAAGGAGAAACGGATAGAATTTCCTGGGGGCAACAAGCCATGTCAGTCTTGTATTAAACCCTGGAAAAACATTCTTTTCACAATGATTAACATGCGCCGACATAGTGCAAGGCAGAACCTGACCCAAACATCAATCAAAAGAGACAGGAACAATACAAAGATAGCATTTTACCCCATTATAGGCATATTTCAGGCACCTGCAGACATAAGGTTTGAATGAGTGTTTTCAGGAGACACCGAACATAACTACAGAGAAGTTCAGAGTCACCTAGGCAACTGCTATCATAATCTACCTGCCCGGAGTGTCATTTCACAGCAAAGCTAGAGGGACACTAATCGCCGTCCAGCTGGGTGACCTGAAAAATTAGCGATTTTTAAGACAACTAGAGCAAGAGCTTTGCCTACTCTGACGGAGTGCCTGAGACGTGAGGTGATGGCAGGGGACATTTAAGGGGACATGGTGGTTTTCTTGGTAACATTATCTCCTCTCTGTTTGTTCCTTAATCCTCAGGAATTTGGGACCTATTAGAAGTCATTTTTTGTGGCCAGCTGGTACCACACAACGTTTAGCTGATTAGTCACAAGGGAAGCCTGGTGTGTACACCTGTAGCTTTGTGACCGAGTCTGTTTTATGACAGAACTGGTGAGAGATGGAGGCTGAAAAAACCAGCACCTGCTTTATGATCAACACTCCTTAAAGTCCCCGAGGTCATTTGCCTTCCTCTCCCCTCACTGCGGTCCCTGCCTTTCTTCCTTGGAGTTAAGTAAGAAGAAACAGTAAATGACTGGGCTAGGATTGAAGACAAAAGGAACCCCCCAGAGTTCAACTTTGTGTTCATTTATTAAAACTGGTTCTAATCTTTAACCTGAGCAACAAGGGGCTTACACTGCATTTAGGGAGAAGAGAAACACCAGGGGAAAATGTGTCATGGAGGGGAGGAAAGAATCCAGAAAAATCTTCATTTAACCTTGGATTTCAGGCTTAGAAGGAAGAGCAACTGTCCTGGGTCTGTGAACCTCAAATTCAGAGAGCAAACTGACAACAAAAGACTGTGTTTGGAACTTGAACATGGAGGTAGCTTCTTAGGATTGAGGTGATGAAATCACTAGGGAGTGAGTGTGCCTAAGAAGTGGTCTCTAGACTCAGCTCTGACACTTTCACCTCCAGGAGTCGGGGAAGGAATGAAGAGCGATATCAGTGCAACCATGGACTTGATCTTATTGGGGAACAGGACCTTTAACAAATTATCAAGTTCAAATGAGGTGATTAAGATAAAGCAGCTGGTGACCCAGGAGAAGAAGAGCTGAAGATTCTCATGAGGAGAAAGGTCATGTGAAAACAGAGACCCAGGATGCAATGATTCCACACGACAAGGGAATAGAGATCCGATTAATGCTGCCAGAGACCCAAGAGAAAACCACGGTCTCAAACCACCTGAGAACAGGAAAAGAGGGATATTGTCCTGTGTAGAGGTTTTTAGGTGGTTCTTTGATGGTTAATGTAAGCTTCGTGTGACATGGGATGAGCCTGTTTGCTCATGTAAGACCCTGGGGTATTTGAGCCATCTCAGCCTAGTAGAGTTCCAATTAGTTACTTTAGCATAACTAATACCAATGGATGATGAAACTTAGGAATAAAGAAACAAAAGAGTGAAAAGGACCAACATATGATTAAAGGACATAAAACATCCGTGGTGCTTCACACTAGCGGTCTGACATTGCTATGTATTTACTGACTAGGCAAGCCCTCCATATAGACATGTTCATGGAGGTTCCCAAGAAAGAAGTGGTTGAAAAACATCTTGATCATCAATGAGTGAACTCAATTTTCAGCATCCCTTCACTCCCTGGAGTTAAAAGTCTACATATCTTAGCATTTCAATTATAGGACTTCTTCTACTAGAATCCATGAAAGTTGTCACAGTCAACTGAATGGCAGAAACTCAAGAGTCATTCAGAGGAACATAGGACACGTGTAACAGATATTCGTGCTCTACACTTAGGCCATTCTGCTTGTGCTAGAAGTTCTCTGGCAGGTCCTGGAAACACAGACTAAGAACATATTTATTATTCCAGAGAGGGTGACAGGCAGAGGACAGAAGGCTCTGGACTTGAGGCTGAGCAGACATTTGACGGAGACGAAGGTGACTGACACACACAGAGCACAGTGTGGCAGAAGACAGGAACTCCCCAATATTCAGCAGGGCCCCATGTATTTAGCTGAGCACTGCTCAGCAGTGGAGCGGAAACTGAGAAAAGGACCCTTAGATGATACGTGGGCGATGCCTTTATAGTTCATGGACAGCCATTAATGTTCTGTCTCCGTCAGCCATTATGGAAAACTCCATGAGGCTCCAAAGGGTTTTCTTTGCAGGGAACAGCTATCCCTAAACTAAAAGTTCCTGTCTTCTCATGTAACAACTCTTAAAAGCAAGACCCATCTATGTGAATAGTATCCATGAAGGAAGTTCAATCTTATTTATGGAAATCAAATTTGACCAGCCAGCACCCAAGAAGGAACAATTCACAAATACCTGCCATACTTTCCACAAATTACAAGAGAAACAAAAAGCACAAATAATCAATCCACATTAAAAGATGGGTGTCAGGGTTACAGGGTGTCACAGGAAGTTTTATGGGTGACAGATCAAGTTTGGGACACGTATATACAGACAGAAACTGAGCAAACTCTATTAATGAGTTGCACTTAAGTTATGGCCAAGGATCCTGAAATAAAACTGTTATGAAAAAATGGTAAGAGCAACTCTTGTTTTTTTTTTGTTTTTTTAATAAAAGGTATGGAAGAATAAAGCAGTTGGTATGGGAAGGGAGAGAAGTTAAAACTCTTCATGTGTATTCTGTTTTAAATGGAAAGTCTGATTTAAGCTCAGGATGGGTAGAAGTGAGTTGTTAAGTCAGACGTAGAAGATGAAGCTGAGTCGGACACCATGGGAGATGCGCGGGTATCTGAGCTGTGCTCGCTGGAGCAGTTTGTTGCTGTGATCTACATCAAGTACTCACAAGCAGTGACCATTGATGTCTTCATTCGTAAAAAGGAATATTAGCAATATCTGAGCTACGTTGTTTCTGAAACGTTAAAAATCATAAACATGTCATTGAGACAAGCCTCAAGGCCTGTTGCAGGAGATACCATTATGACCGTCATGCCTCTGCGCTGCTGGACAGGGCACGCAATGAGAAGGTAACAACTGCAGGGACCTACCATGCGTATCTGCATGTAAACACAGACTAACCATTTATCAGTTATGGAATATTTTTATTTGGTTTCCAATCTGTTTTCCTTTGCCAGATGCATACAAATCAACTGTCTTCGTGAGAAATGTACTTTCTATATTTACTGCTGGAGGAAAAGTGAGAGAACGAAAGAGTGGTTTCAATCCTCTGAACGAATACACAGAACAATGTATTGGTCCCATCTAAGTTTCTGTCTCCAGCCTCCGCCTGGCTCTTTCACCTCTGCCTCCAAATGCTATCTCTCTGTGACTCAGTCTCCTAAACCAAAACATGCCAATGTCTCACGTCCTGAGCTATGGCAGGCCCTCATTTCTCCTGGGACACACTCCTTTTTCTCCATTCCTATGAAAGCTTCCATGCTGTCCCCGCGCTTAGCCAAAAATAACTCATTTTTACCCGACTCATCTAATGTTTGGATTTTTTCTTCATGCTTCCTATTTTATGAAATAGTTTCCAAAGCCAAGCCACCCTGTGCCATTGCTACCCGATGATTGTTCTATTGCAAACCCGTGCTCACACAGGTGACACAAACCCTGTAGCTCTTTCCTCCTCATAGGGCGTTCTAGTAGGGCACATTTGTAAGTATGGACAAGACATCAGGAGTCTGGCCCTCCCATGCTCCCATTCCACCTTCCATTTCAGCCTCTGAAGTCTCGTCCTTTCCAGAGACCCTTAACCTGAGGAAACAGCAGCTTCCACAGTGACTAGATTCTAATGCCGTTGAGCAGTCCAGTCAGAGCAGTTTCCCACTGCCTTCCACAGCCAACAAACAGAACAGTGAGGCTGACTCCCACAGGGTCTCTCCGGGGTCACTCTGCTGGGTATGGCTGGCTGTAGCTTTCTCTCTCGTATGAGGCGCTCAGGGCTCACCTTGCTTCCGGAATAAAGACTGCCGAGGTGCCTTGTGACAGCTCTGTCCTTTTCTTGACAGTATATGCAGAGCTGTTTCCACAGCCCAAATCCCTCATATAATCATGCAGTTCCAACCTAAGCCTTGATAAAAAACTCTGCCAGTCATTCTTCTCTGAGATGTCCCCTTGCCCCTGTTGTGTGCCCTTTGCTGCAAGCTAACAACCTATCCTTCTTCCTTCTTTCCTGTGTCCAGTTCCATCCCTGATGGCTTTAGGGAGGTGAACTTTAACACATGCCAGCTACTCCTCCTATAAATTCCTTATGGCCATGAGAACTGAGGTTGTCAGGAGACTGGTGTTGACCAGGATGCCAGGGTAGCATTTCTCAGTAGGAACCCCACTTGCTCTCACCCTGAGCAGTTCCGCTGTGCCGCCCTCCTGATGTCACTCTCCCTCCTCCAGTGATGTGTCTTTATTTATTTATTTTTCTATCCTTGCAAGTCAGAGAGAGGAGACCCACATCCCAAGGCCCGTTCTCCTGGGCAGGGATCAGCTGCAGTACATTTGAGAAGTCGCTCAACCCACTTTCTACTACTCAGCTTTCTCTTTGACAGTCAGCAAGGGAGTAGAGGAGAGTCTGAAGCCTCAGAGAAGTCAAGGTGCTCTCGATGTTTTCTCTGGAGGCAACCTCGTGCCTGGCCAGAGGGAATCTTTGAGCTGAGCGGTGACATGAGACCCTCCCTTCACTTGTAGTGACTTCCCTGAGGTTCTTTTTGTCTTTCCGTCAAGCCTGGCCTCTGTGGGCTGTGAGACATAGCGGTTAAACCTGTGCACGTTGGTGGTAAAGCAAAGAAGTGGATGTGACCGGACATAGAAGAAAGTCCTAAATATTTCAGAACGTCTAAGAAACGTCAAGAATCTTCTGCTAGGATCCTCACTGTCCATAGTCCTTCACAGGGCGTGTAATCTGTTAGTTCTGTCTGTAGAATCTAAAACACAGCCCTGAAAATAGAGTATTGAATTCTGTAGAATTTCTCTTTACTGCTTCCTCCCATGAGGCTGCAATGTCATTACCACCCTGCTAACAGTGATCCTACCCTCTATGGGCTCAAGTAGTCTACAGCACTCAGCAAAAATAGGCTTTGGGGATGGACAAGGTAGCTATGTACAAGGAATCATATCACTTAGAAAATGCAGCATATTTTCTAATGCATTTACTAATTATATAGACAATTAATAGATTATTTCTATAGTATCGAATAGAGGCTCAGTCTTGTTAGCTTGATATTCTAATTCTAACATGAAGAATTATCAAACTGTTACATGGAGGCCTTGGCTGAGGTTTGACATTAGTCATGCAATGCCTTTGAAGATGAGTTATTCACTTGCCTAGAGGAATCAGTTTTGCACAAATGGAGTTGAATTCTGTTGGCAAATATTCACATATCCTTCGTGATTGTTCTGGGATGTTGGCAATGATAATTCCTTTCACTATACATCTGAATTTATAAGCAAGAGCAATAGTTTAAATATTATATTTCTTTCAGAATGCAAATGGTAATGTTCAATAAAGTAATAGTTATTTGTGCTGGATCGCAAATCAGTAAATTACAAGCCTTATAAAGGACTTTACCAAGAAAATATTCTATTTTACAATGCCATAATTCATGCAGTATTTCTATACAGGTGCTATTAGTCCATTAAGTACATTAAAATCCACAACGATTACGTGGTAAGAACTCTCGTCTTCTACTTCTAAAGATGAGCAAACAGAAAACCAGGGAGATGGTTCAGTCAGTAAAGTGTCTGTCAAACGATCATGAAGTCTTGAATTCAAATTTCTATAACCTAGGTAAAAGCCAAGAATCCAAGCATGGTCACACACTTCAGGAACCCTAGAGATAGCAGGGAGGTGAGGGACAGCAGGAAGGCATATGCTCCCGGCTTACTGGCCAGCCAGTCCAGCCAATCCAGCCTGTAGATGACGTCTGACTTCAAACATAAGGGAGAGAGAATCTGAGGAGATGACCCACAAACTAAAGTAGCTGCTGGGCAAACAAGAAGTACAGAGGAGCTCCGGTCCTCATAACCCTCATACGTTCTAGGTGGGCAGTATGACCTGCCTCTAATTCAAAACTCAGACATCATAGGCATCGGCTTTGATTGAGGGACCCTGTCTCAATGCATGAGGCAGAGGAATGATCAAGGAAGAGTTCGATATGACATTAATCTTGGTTCTCCACACACATGTACAGGAAACTGCCCATAGGTATTCTGTTATCTGTCTGTCTGTCTGTCTCTCTCTCTCTTACACACACACACACACACACACACACACACCATAGCTGAACATCAGTTAAAGGCACCCAGAAATAACTTGTGGTTTCCCACCATACAGGGATGTGCACACACACACACACACACACATGCACATGCTTCATATATGCACACATGCATACATTCACAGAAAGAAAAATGAACAAACGAAAGTGTATGAAGATCAACTGACTTTTTCAAGGCCAAGCGGGCTGATGCGTTTGGTACCTGTCTGAATCATCTCACAATCCCGTCTCTACCCCTCCTAGGCTATCTCTAGGGTTTCCATGAAATAAAAGTGACCCCCAACATTAAAAACATAACAGATTTTAGCATGTTCTCTAATAAAAACAAAAGAGGAAGAAGAATTAGTTCTGCTGATGGTTTGAAATGTTTTTTTTTTTTAGATTTCAACTTATCTTAATTCAGTAACAACTTTCATTAAGCCAAGTATAGCTTCCTTACCTACTGGAACTTTATCCTTATAACAAGAGCATCTACCAAGGGTGGAAAGCTGGCTCAGGTGACACAGTGACACACCTTGCAATCAAGATGTACTGAGTTCAGGTCCACAACACCCATGTAAAAGCCAGGTGCCCCGATAAACACCTGTAACCTCAGAGCTGTCCTCTGGAAGTCTTGTAATACAAAGAAGCTATTCTCTTATATGTCTGTGATCATATTACCCACAAAGCATCTTATCAGTACATTAATAAAATTAATGGAGAGCTATCATGAACTTCCCCTATAGATAATTTAGCATATCATTAATTGGAAGACCTGGATGCTAACAAGAATTCAAACTTTCTTAAAAATCTAAATGAAAAAAAAAAAATCGGATTCTCACCGAACATGCAAATCATTTCTTCAAAGGGTGTATATCCTTGATTTTTTTTCCCATGAAATTAAAAATTTCCTAACTTTTGGGAGGAATTCAGTGGTCATCCATTCTGTGCAACATTAGTGTGTTAGGACATCAAAGGAGAAATAGAAAAATATCAGACTGTATATCCAACAGGAAAACGACTATGCACAACCATTCACAGTTCAAACATTTCCAAACATAATATTTAATATTTAAAGAAAAATTCTAGTCAAGGTACTGACTCATGCATTATTTACTGTGAGGAAATACGAAAACCAGACTATGAGAATATTAAAATGGAGAAAGCTTTCTGTTCACAAAAACATGGTTTTTTAAAATTTTTTTATAATATCTTAGTGGGTAATATAGGGCTGAAATAAACAAAATGTCCCAAAGTAAGTTTTTATTAGCAGCTGAACCCATGGAGTTTCATGTATGTCTGTGATATAGTACTGATGAAATATCATCCTGGCATTTAAACTGAGATCAAATTCTAGATTGAGAAAAGCAGGCTTTCATTAGAAAGTGGCAAATTACAGCAATTTGTCAGGTAATTTGAAGCCACACCACAACGTTTTCATCTCTGAAGAAACTACCAAACAGCAAATTAATTCTGTACTTCAGGATGCACCATTGATGAAACTATAAATGAACCCAAGCTTCAGAGTAAGTTTTAGAAGGAATTGCGTTTCAATTTTATTCGTAGTGATTATCGGGACAATTTCCACTGTTGAAACACCTTTGCACTGTTACTTTGAAAGGCAATGTTTATTTCTTATTTTTTCATTGAATCTTCATGAATTCGAGGATTTGTGTTTCAGTCGTGAAGTCAGAGTTCTCAGCAGGATGTGTGAATTAGCTGCTCAAAAGGTATTTTTTAAATCCTACGAAGAGATTTTGAGTCATAGCTGAATGTGTGCTCCGTGCTTCTTAAGGTCGCACCCTGCCTGATTGGTGTGTAATCTGTCCAGTAGATGTCCATTGTCTTAGGAGCTTTGAGGACAGCATGACGTCATCAGATAGCACAGAACGTCCTCTGTGGAATCTGGCAGCTTTCCTCAAGTAAAGCATTTGTATGGCTGTAGTAGAAGCTGTTTAGTGAACAGAGCAAGGTTTCTACAAAGAGCATAAGACACTGAACCCCTGTCCTCTCTCTCTCTCTCTCTCTCTCTCTCTCTCTGTCTCCATTCTCTCTCATACACACACACACACACATACACACACACACACACACACACACACACACACACACTGTCCAAAGGTGGTTTCCTCATAACCTGAGGATGCTCTCCTCAAAGCCTGAGAGTGCATTCTGGGGAAGACAATAATAGCCTCTCTCTCCCTAGACCTCTTTGACTGCTGTGGTTGTCTAGAAGAATCTTAAAACTGTGGGAAGTCCATGCTGGATTTGTAGCATCCCTCTTTAAAAAGAACTAGTAGCAACACTGAGTCCTACTTATTGAAATGAAGCAATTAGAAGGAACCGGAAGCATCAGTGCCCTGTGCAGGGATTCTCTGAATCCCAGCCTGCCCTGCTATCTCACCTGATTCCTATCCTGCTGCTCCATCCATCCTACTGGACCACGGACTTAGTACCAACCAGTGCTACAAGAAAATATATTAAAATTATCATTATTTATTTTATGGAACATAAAACTATTTGGTAAATATTCCAGAGAAAGCCTTGTCCAAATCTATCATAAAAGCAAATAGCTTTATGTGGACAGATATTAGGAGAAAAATTAGAATAAAATATGTAATGCATAATATGGTAAAAAAAAAAAGAAAACAATGTTTACTAATTCCAGTTGACTATGCAGCCTTAGAATGGAAGAAAAACTATACAAATAATTGAAACAATGATTTATACAAATTAATATCTAATATATATCTAATATATAGATATACATTTATATAGATTTATATATAATATATATCATTATATACTATATATCATTATATATCTATCTATATATTATACATAGATATTATATATTATGCATATATGTAGATATATATATAGATATTATATATTTATACTATATAATGTAGTATAATGTAATATAATATAAAATATATATATTATATAATATAGCCTAGTCTGTAACATCTCTTGTGCTGTGTTGAAGTACTAGCCTTTAAAGTTCATCCTTTTGCTTCCTACTTCTTCATTCACACCTAAACTGTCCTGAAATTTAACCTGAGATAATATTTTGTTCTTTTCTTGCCCAGCTGTAAAGGCTATATGAGGTCCCCGCATCATCATCATCGTCACCATCATCATCATCATCATCATATCACCACCATCACTGTCATCGTCACCATCTTCTGAAGATCCCTACCTAGCTTACTGATTCTCAGTCGAGCCTCGTTATCGTTAACTTCTTCCTTCCCTGTGTTACGAAACATCTTGATGATCCACAGCCTCATGAAGCAGAAAGATTCAAGTTGCCCTTGAATTCTTGGCTGAGGAATGTTACCTTTTTACCAGAGTCTTTGTGAATCTGCAGTACGTGAGGCTCATAGCTTTATTTGAATTGATTTGTGAGCCTTGCGGGGGCAAAAAAAACAGGAGACATGCTACATCTGAGAAATAGGAACACGTTATTTTTATTTTCACTTGTATTTGAATGCTTCACAAATTCTCCAGATGGTCTCTGTTGGTCCTTCTCTTCCTTCTCCTTCTTCTTCCTTCACCCCTTCCCCCCTTTTTTTCTTGCTTCTCCCTTCCCTTCATGTCTATGATTTCTCTAAAATGATGCTGGCAAAAGGAAAGAAAATACCAAAAACATTAGTTAAGAATGACCCTGAAACTCCAATGTAAGAACTATACGAGCAAATATTCCTCTACCAAACACTCTATAGGATTTTAGAATCAATGGCAATTAGATAAAACAGTCTCTAGGCAGCCTGTTTTTCATCTCATGAAGAGTTAGGGTCGTTTTCATATCTGCAGCGATGCCATTGTAAAACTTTACAATGAATAGTTTTATTTATGGCCAAAATTTAGTTAATAGCTAATATGTTAAATATAATCATAATAATTTATTTTATAGGAGTATGTTCCGTGTAACAGATATATTTCCATAACTCCATGACCCTTTTTGAAATTTCAACCATCTTTAAAATTATCATAGCTTTTTTACCCTTTCAGTTTCTTTGTAAAGTAATGACCAAACAGCTCATAGAATAGCTGTTAATATTTTCACTTTCTTGAAAGATCCTTCTCTTCCCTTGAGAAACAATATGCATTTTCATTCTTACAAATTTACACATATATGGTTTATTTCTTTCTGTCACTCATTTACCTATGATAATGTATAGCTTTCTTCTCTTTGCAATTCAGGAATATCTCTACTTTTTTCCTCTTTAATTTTATGTAGAATTTAATGCTTTTAATTTCTTTTCCTTTGATTTTGTATTCTATTATGTAATTTCAAGGACCTTTCTTTGAGTGTTCACTTTAGATATTCTGATAAACGGAAAATTCCAGGCATCACCTCCACAAGAAATGGGGAGCCTGGGGGTACAGGTGATAAGTAAGCCATGCTACTGAAGGAATATCATATTTCTGGTCCAGGTTCTTCTCCATCCGTAACACTGGTCTCCTTTTCCTCTGTGACTCATTGTGAATTCATCTGTTACACTCTGTCATCTATTAATCTCTCAGTTCTCCCTCTGTTCCAGAGCTGTACATTGATCCAAGCCCCTATTCCCAGTCTGGGGTTTCTCAGCCTGTACTCAATCAACTGTCCCATCTTTGCCTGCCTCGACTTTTGCTTCTTGACCTTCTTCAGGTTTGTTTAGTTTTTGTCTTATTCTCAGAAAATGGAGACCATATATCCCATCAAGTAATAGAGACTACATCTACAAATGCTGACTTAATTCTCATACTTGATAATCATTAAGATCTTTGCATTAAACCATAGTGATTGAGGACAGGTACCCACTGCCTCTCAGTGTTCTAAATATGTGTTCAGATTAGGTTGGAGACTTGGTCTGCTCTGGGCTGTATGTGGGCAGACTGAGAAGATATTACTTCCAAAATGCTACTGTGATCTACATCAGTAAAATTTGCATTGGTCTCTAGTAACAATAGATCAGACTGATATTAATGGTTTCCATTGGGCTTAATCTCTCCATTCATATTAGCAGGAAAGATCTTTAAAATTCTGAATACTACAAAAGTAAAAGTGCTTAGTAACCAGGAGACATGGTTACCTATTGTTCAGCAGTAGTACATAAAACTGCAGGATGCCAGATGGATGATCAAGGTTTCTTAAAGTAGGAATTAAGGTACCTTGCCTTGAAGTAGGAATGCTAGGAGTTCCAAACTTTTAAAAGTTACTGTGATGTTAAAAACAGATCAGCTGAAAACCCAAGATGCATGTGTGCATGTGCAGGTACATGTGCATATGCTTCTATACACATGCACATATGAAATTCATGTACTTATAAATGTGTATAAAACTTTCACGCTCACAGGGAAATAAGGCAGTTACATACAGCAGGGCTCTTTGAACAAGTCTGCAGGAACCTCTCAGTTTCTGAGAATCTCTGAGCACTCTTAGTGTGAGACTCCTCCTTTGGTTCTTTACTTTCCTCGGGGTATGAAAGGACACATATTAACATAGAAATATATTATCTCATACTTAGATAGGCATGAGCTTTCATCTCCACCCTGTCTCTTACCAGGTCTGGTGCCTAGGAAGATATTGGGTCTCCTATGAATGACAATCTGCTCTGCTATTTTGAAGATGCCAACTATAGATTCATTTTCCTAGCATCAGTTTTATGTTTAATCAAGTTCTGTTTTTCACTTCCAACTTCTTAAAATCTAATTACAGGATTGTCTTGAGCTTATTGATGTTTCGTCATGTTTTCTGAGACCATCTACAGTTGTCACAAAAATGTCAATAGCTTATTCCTGTAGGAGAAAGAAATCCTTCAGGTTATGTTGATTCTTAGAATGATGCCTTGTTCTTACCTCTGTTTGTAAGTATCTTATTTTTAAAAATTGTTTTTCTCAGGATAAAGTAACAGTAGCCATCGGGGCCTATCTCAAAGCTCAGGTAGAAGACATGCTTCTTTGTTAGCATTCTTTTCCAAGCACATATTGGTCCTTTCCATTTTTTTCTTATTTATCTAATAAGTACTATTAAAAATGCATCTATTTCAAGACTTATAAAATTTATTTTAAAGATTCATTTGATACAAAATATCTTCTTAAAGTATCCTAAATTGAATCTCTTTTGTGTGCATCTGTATAATATTTGGACATAACATCCATATGAATTACATGAGTTTATTATGATAAAAATATTTTATTGAACATAAACCCTTTCTCATATAATTTTCACTATTATCCTTAGAAGATAATTAAGCACAAAAATGTGTTAAACTTTAAAGAAACTTGCCTTAAAGATATCTCAGTGTGTGAACTAACTCTCACCAAAGCATAAAAAAAAACCTATGTTCAAAATTTCAGAACCCAAATTAAGCCAGACACTGTACAACATATCTATAATCCCAGTACTCCTATGAGGAGATGGTACCCAGAGACAAGAGGACAGACAAGGTGGTCTGACAGACACACGTGTGAAACAAGGTCGAAGGAAAAGACTGTCCTCTGTTTCTGCATATGCAATGTGGCATGCATATGTCCCCAGTCAGTGACATGAATGTTCAGAGAGAGAGAGAGAGAGAGAGAAAGAGATTAGAAATAAACTAAACATTTCTTAGGCAAGTATCTTCTTTATATCCATCCTTCCTTTTTAATTCAGTCCTTAATACTTAAGGAGTAGTTCCTGAACATCTTCCACTTACTTTCGCCAGATTCAGAGTGAAAAAAAAAAGACAAGGGAATTTTAGGAAACATCAATTCAATTCTGAACACACAGACTTAACTCTATTACTCCTTAGAATTTTCTTTAGTCTTTGGACTTTTCAAAAGACCGATTAAAAGCACACATGGATCTCTAGCTCTTAAATACATCAGCTACTTTGTTAGACATAGGAGATATTAGTGTTGAAAAAAACAAAGAAGTCCCTGTCATCATGAGCTGAGGACATGCTGGATGTGACAGGTGATATGATATTGCTTATACAATTTTAGAAATTAATATTGACTTCTATTAACATATTCACCCAAATTGTGTGTGTGTGTGTGTGTGTGTGCACGCACATGTGTGCACACCTGAGTGGACCCCCCACCTCTACTTGTCTAGGTAGCAACAGAAATCTTACAGTAATTGCTTAACTTCAATTTCCAACTAAGGTCACCTCACTGCCTTAAAGTCAAGAGAAAGAACTGCTTCACCAGACTTTCTCCCACTGAACCTCTCATCTCTTTAATGCCCAGTCCATGGGATGTATAAAGCACTTATTACCAGAACAATGTCAAACGCTATCAAGGTTGTAAATACAAGACAGCAAGAATCAATCTCTGGGCATTGAGCTGTCATCTTTTGAATTCTAAGTTAGACATTCTTGGGAGCAAACAGTGATGGAATATGAATGGACTCTACTTTACAGAGTCCTCCAGGGTCAGTCTCTAAAAGGAAGTTTCTTCTTTACTAATATGGAAAGAAAAGGTGGACAAGAGCCTGTTTCTACAACTCCACACTGTAGCCTGGCCAAGGAACATGTATTCAGTTCTTCACTGTGGGCCATGTCGTCTGTCCTGTACTACTTCATGAAAAGAAAACAAACTCTCATGTTTAATTCTCTAGATTGTAGTGTTTTTTATTACTTTCATCTTGATTGCTATACCAATTATTATACAGATATGCACCTCACCACCTCAGCTGGAAACTCAATAATCATAATTCATTCATACATCAGATTTCCTTTTTTGTTACTTTGTTTGCTTGTTTTGGTTTTTTGGGTTTTTGAGACAGGGTTTCTCTGTTGGAACTCTGGCTGTCCTGGAACTCACTCTGTAGACCAGGCTGGCCTTGAGCTCACAGAGATCTGCCTGTCTCTGCCTCCCAAGCGCTGGGATTAAAAGCATATACCACTATTGCCCAGCATTTATCAGATTTCTTTTAGTCCTTCAAATTCTAGCTAGACTGCCTTGAATTTCATTTACCTTAGGAAAACTCTTCCTTTATTTCAGAGACCAATTCATAATTCATGGAAATGTTGCTTTTACATCTCACAGCATATTTTATCCATACATTATCATTCTTTTAATGTATGTCTAGTTTTATAAATAGAATGCATATACCCCTTACCACTTTGTTATCATCCATGTGAGCTTTATGCATTCCTTCATATAGCAAAGATAACCATAAATAGTGGTTGAATTGAACTGACAAGAGGGATGTTACATGATTCAACTGAAATGAGCATCACAGAGTATCTGTTCATTCTTACAAGCCAAGATAACAACCCAGAAATATTGCTAGATAATAATTTCATATACTGCCTTCTCCATGACCAAATCAGTATTTGAATTTTTTACCTTAAGCAGGACATGATTTTCATTTTCCAATGGAACAAGCTTAAGCATAGTGCATAAAAATGATAAGGAAGTCTGGACATCAAAGGATGTTTACAAAATATCTGTCAAGTGAGCTAAGTATATAAGAATAAGAACCATACAAATTAATCTTCCTTGAAACATCAGACTTAAAAACAAAGAGAAGGCATGTTTAAGATTCTTGGAGTCTGCAATTTTGAGGACAGATTTCTGTAAAACAAAATCACTGAACTTTAATAACAGGGTAAAGTTGAAATACAATGGAAGACTATGCAAATATTTTTACATTAAACCAGTTGTTCTCAAATGTAAGTCACTTGCTAAATGACAGGATGGCAAGGAGAGACTCATTAGACACAGTTATAACTTCTAATTTTACCATGAAATTTTAATCAAACCTTTATTTATTGGTACAATATGGAAAGTGTGCTTATATATAATACCTCTATAGAGGAAAATTTAGGTAAAGAGTGATAGTAAAATTAAGAATTTTTAAACAGGTCAGATGTGACTTGTAGAGGTACATTTAATCCTTTAATCTGTCAGCATGGCTGCTCTAGGGTAGAAAGAATGTTGGTACACACCTTCAATCCCAGTATTCAGAAGGCAGTGTGGTTCACATCTTTAATCCCAGAGCTGTTAGACAGAGAGCAGAGCTCAGAGTCAGTGTTAGAGAAGAAGTGACCTATGAGATGAGTCAGAGTAAAGGGCAGGCAAAGTGACAAATCAGAGGAAGAGTTGGCAGAGTGAGTCAGAGTGAGGACACACCCAACTCTCCTGATACAAAAGCAGGCTCTCAGCCCAGAGAGAAAGATGATGAGAGGCTGAGAGAGGCCCAGACACAGTGACAATGAAGTGGTCTGACTGAAGATAAGGTAGAAAAGCAGAGAGGCTGACTGAGGCAGTATGGAGCAGTGAGAGCTCAGAGAGGGTCAAGACACAGAGACAAAGAGAAGAATTTGAGACAAAGACACAGAGGCAGCTCAGCAGAAGTCAGTATCAGATGGGAGTCAGTTTGAAGTTGAGCTGAGTAGTTCAGTCAGAGAAGTTGCAGGAGTTAGCCAGAGTCTGACAAAGTCAGAGAAGTTTAGTCAGAAATAGTCAGTGGGCTCAGAAGGTCAGTTTGAACCAGTCAGCCTGGAGCAAGAACAGCAAATGAATTGGATTAAACAGAAGAATCAGTTGAATTCAGTACAGCTCTGAATTCAGAATGAGCAAGTCAGGGTGGATCAGTCAGCAGTAAGTCTCGGAGGCTGATTAGACTGTACGGAGGTTGATGCTGAAGCCTTCCAGTTCTGGGCTTAAGACCTGCTTGTGCAGAGGCTGAAATGCTGCAGGGTTCCAGGACTAGAACCAGGGATTGAATTAACCAGAGAATAAACTGTCCTTTGCCTTATGTAAACATCTACATAGCTCATCTGATTTGAACAAGACCTGTGCTTCCACAGAGGCATGTCTAGATGTGAGGGTTTTGCCTAACCCTTTCAGACATGCTCTTTTCTATCCCTATGTACCCTTGCTTCCCTCAAAATGATTTTTAATCCTGTAGACTATGATGAAGAGTGAGGGCTCTGCTATCTTCAGAAAGGGAAATAATATTTATCTTCTGTAATAAATTTTGTTGTAACCAAATCATGTATACCAAATTGCTATGATTGATTGGCCTGATGGGATATTAACAGCAGTAGCCACAAATGCATTCCATAGTATGTCAGGTAACCAATGAATAATTTTAAATGCATAATCTTAATTTTAATGACAATGTAAAGTATTCATTTTTTCCTTAACTAAGCATATGAAGAGAAGAAAATTCCAAATAACTAAGCAAAGATCTAGGTCGTCAAGCTGTAGAGGAAGATTTTGAATCTGTATCTAATCCTAATTTGTCTTATCCTGCTTCCTGTTGTTTCAGTCCATGTGATCCTGTGAGATTCATTAAGGAAGCAATAACAACAGAATTGTTGTGTAATAATCTGTGATGAAACGATGACTGAGTTGTTTGGGCATTTCTTTCTGTCAGCTGCTGTCAGTCTTCCACAGCAGGAAACCGAGAAGTATCCAGAAGTGTCTTTATTGCTCTTCATCACTGAGAATCAAATGGACTAGATGTGCATTAAATACATGTCTGTTTTTATTCTCCACTGTTATCTACTAATGGTATGTTGAATTGATGATATATTCATCAAGTTTACAAAAATAGTGAATCAGATATACTACACAACAAAAGGCCTCTCTTTATTCTCTTTTCAATATCTCCAATCCCCTCACTCTCGCTTCAAGTTTTCTCAGTTAATCATTTGGACATCATCCAAGCAGAGGAGGGCTCAATCTTCCCATTTATTTTATATTTTTTTGTGCTTTGCCTCCATTAATTTCAAGACTTAGAGCATTTATAAAAGTTTTGACAGTTTTATACTGTTACATTGTTTTTATTACTCTTCACTTACCTAATCAAATGTTTCTTCTTGAACTAGGAATAGATGAGAAGGAGAAAATATGCTTTCCTTCATTTTCTATCCCATAGGAAGTCAGAGATCAGGGACCAAGTGACTAGGTGACCAGATCTGCTCAATGACAGGAGCTTAAGAAGAGATGCATGCCATTCCCAGTCAAAGACAGTGAAAGCTCTACAGGGAGTGCTTGATTCTCTCCATCTATTCAGTGAGTAAGGGCTAAATGTTCCCGATGCTGCAGCCACAGCCTACGTACTGGCCTTGGTCTATATAAGAGGCACACTTTGTAGCAAAACTCTCTCACTCTACAGCAAATAAGCTCTTATTATTGTGATAGGCACTATGATTTGGGGGGCTTATTTTCACACCAAATAGTATTATAAATTTCAAATTGGAAGAAGTCCTCTGTGACTTATGGAAATTTTAAATGTGCGTGCAATTTTTTTTCTAGAAAAACTAATTAGCTTAGACTCTTAAAGAGAGTCTTAAGCCCCAAAGAAGTTTAACACTCTCAACCTGGTCTACACTCTTATGTCTTTAGCAATAAGAATGAGTATCAAAGAGATTGTA
The DNA here is from genome assembly GCA_026225945.1 of Cricetomys ansorgei. Taxonomy (NCBI): domain Eukaryota; kingdom Metazoa; phylum Chordata; class Mammalia; order Rodentia; family Nesomyidae; genus Cricetomys; species Cricetomys ansorgei. Next base: position 2,749,420 of record JAMJFZ010000558.1, read on the forward strand.
AATATTGGAGTTTTGCTAAGCTGAGATCCATCCTGTATGTCCTTCTCCCTTTCTCAAAAGGCCCAGCCTGAAAGTCCAATTGTACCACACACACACACACACACATACACACACACACACACATACACACACACATATAGACATACAAACACACAGACACACACACACACACACACATACATATAGACATACAAACACACAGACAGACACAGACAGACACACACACACACACACACACACACACATACACACACACATATAGACATACATAGACCCACAGGCACACACACGCACACACACATAGACATACACATTCACAGGCTCACACACACACAGACACATATAGACCCACAGACACACGCACACATGCACACACAGATGAATGAAGGTAGTTACTGTTTCCCATTATATAAACATACATGGCACTTTAGTAGTTAGGGTTATCCTTGCAGCTAATTCCCCTTCTACTTGTTGGCATATTCTATGTCCATCACCTTATTGATTCCATCTTCTCAATTGCTCCACAAAAGCATTGAAAATAGTCTTGTTGTATTTCCCCAACCTTTTATCTCTTAGAAGAAACCTCTCCTTGTCTATTCATCCCTCCAACACCCCTGTCAGTCTTGCTGTCACAACCCCTCTCAGTCGGGCCATTCAGCACTGTGCTCACCACCCCATCTGTATCCTGATGTCTCTCCTGAACAGTCCTCACAGCCTCCTTGTTGCTTCTCCTGCTTCTCTTTGTGACACCAGGAAGATTTATTGTGTAAAAAGCGGGATGAATGATCCTTAACAAAGGTAAATCACAACCTCTTGGTTCCTTATCACATTTAGGAAAAGAATTATTTTATGTTCAGTCACCAAGGCTTTCTCCAATGCATCACTGGCATTGCCTGCTGGAAAATGACTTCTAGAGACATTTGCATGACTGAGCATAACTTAAGACTGGGGTATCTATACATAGATCATCTCTTGGAGACGCCTTCTCTGACATCATAGTCTGAAACATTCCTTCTTTCAGCCATTCTCAAAACTTTGACATCAGTCTTATTTTATCTGTGGAAGAGATATGCTCAGGTAAGTTTGGATGCCTCACTCTGTGGCTAGCACTAATCTTTACGGACACTATGACTTCCCTATACCTGTACGCCCAGGATAGTTAAAATTATAATCGGGACTAGTGCCAAAAATAATACAAGTGTATGATGATAAATGATCTGCCAAGCTGCTCTCTCAAGCACACATATACATTCACACTTTCACCATTTCACGAGTGAAAACATTTGTGACTCTCTTCGCAACATGCACGTGCCAGCATTCCTGATCATTCACTTTAGGACATTATTAAGTAAATGACAGGTTAGTTAAATACACACACTATGATCTTGTGACAGTTGATCTGATAACCGTGACAGCCAGAAAGGGACTTTGAGGCAGGTAGCATACATGGCGTGAATATGGCAGATAATGGGACAGTTTCCATCTCTGGCTGAGCAGAGCAGGAGGGCATGTGGCTACATAATGCCTGCTACTCAAAGTAACGCACAATTTAAAACTTAGAAAGTGTTTCTTTCTGGAATTCTCCCCTTAATATCTGTAAACCATGGCTGACCACTGGTGACCAAAATCAGTAGAAATTAACTGTAATCTATCATTTTCTTGGTAGATGAAACCAAAATTCTAAGCATTCATTAATTCTTTTATAGTTTCTCTTTTTCCAACTATAACTCTTACTTACACTGTGAAGTTAAAGATTTTGTTTCTTCATTCCAAAGCCTAATCATGATGCCTCTAATATGTGTCAGTGCCTATTTGTGCTTACCATTTGCCAAATTGGTCCATAACTGTTAATTTTTAAAACAATAGCCACGCTGTCCCAAAGCTCAGAAACCCTTCCTTTTTTTATTGGTCAGCCAAGCATCACCCATCATTCAGGGGTCAAAACTCCTCGTCTTGATCTTCTATCTATATCTGATCTCTTCTCTTATACTCAAGGCATTTGCAGCTAGTCAACAGACATCTATGTTCTTGACAGGTGGGGCAGTGCCCATCTCACACAGGGCCGTCTCTCTGTCCCAGAAGTCAGAAGTCTCACTAAGAGCTACTTATTTTAAGCCTATCAAGATGTGACCTTGGAAAAGTAGTTTGGCTTTGTTGAATCTCAGTTTTTAAATCTTTATTGTGACAAAGATAAGGGTAGTTCTAAATATCATAATAGTCCTGCTGAAATCACTCATACTTTCGTTATTTATTTATATGTATTTTGGTGATAGTGAGTCTTACAGTGCTGGAAAATGAACCTGGGGACTCACACCGGCTAGGCTAACTTATCACTGGGCTACATCCCCAGCCCTTTTCAAGTTTATTGAGATATGTCTCAGCACATAGGCCAGAGGAACTTTAACTTCTGATTTGCCTTGCTGTATGTCTAATGAAATACAATCAATGGGTATTCACGTTTCCACACACTGTCAAACAATCCTAATACAAGGCAAAAGTTAGTATTATTTTTGTTGTTACAGTTTGTGGAAAGCTAATAGTTCAATTTTCTCTATGTTTCTTATTGGCCCTACTAATCATGTAAATAAGAAAACATAGGTACAAACCATTCAAGTTTTTGCATTTGCTTCCAAAACATTAAAAGGGCATCAGGGGGGCTCTGGTAAAATTAAAATTCTGTTGCTTATTCCATATATATTTACTATGAATGAGATAAGTTCCCATACTACCAGCGAAAATGTGATGTCTTTTAGCAAGGGTGTAATTTCATAAAGGCGACATTTTCAACTCATCCGTCAATATCCACTGGTGCTAGGATGTAACTTCATGCTATTGGTCGTAGAGGGCTTGCATACATGGAAATTAGCTGAGTTCATTATTGGGAATTTTTCTGGCTGGACTAATTCTGCAGTAGCCCTGTTTCATCTCTTCTCTATTTGCTGTAGCAGCAGATGCTTCACGTTTAAACAATAGGCTGCAGAAGCTCCTCTTCAGAAGCATATTGAACAACTGAGTGATGAAAACTTGCTAATGCAGTTGGAACCACACACTGTGCAAGAGCAGCAAATTGTTTCCTTGGTGGTTTTGACAACACTGCCTCTGAACATAATTGAATGTCATTCGTTTCTGTGTTTGCAAATGAGGTCCCAGTGACATTACACCTGGGAATGTGCACACTCGGTTGTCTGTTTATGACAGAGGAGCCAGGCATATGGCCTGTGGACACAGTTTGGCCCCAGAGCTGTCGAGAAACCATCGTACCAGTGTTCGGTGGGTTGGTCCCGTCAGTGTGAATCAGTTTTGTCAGAAGCAGAGCCCCTTGTCAATAAAGCAGGAAGCCTAGTTTCCCCTCTGCCAGCCCACCAAGCTGCTCTGCCCTGAGATGGCAAGAGCCCTTTTCATGCAAGAGAATGTCACATGCTATGTAAATAAATCAGTGAAGAGGCTTCAAGGAGTAGTGGAGGGTTGCTGCGAAGCCTGAACAAAGGGAAATTCAGAAGCGATTTCTAAGCAGGAAAACGTTGTTGCATGGAGATGACAGGCACGGTTTCTTAACCCCTACCCTTTTATAAAGGGGGAGTATGACTTTGGAGAGATCTCCTTGACCCAGTAGCCTTAATTTCTTTCTCTTTGAAGGAGAAGGCTTAAACGTTTCACTTTAAGAAATATTTGCATGGTCTTTGTCAGACTTCATATGAAAAAATGTATTCTTTTAAATCAAACAAACAGTGTCTTATTCGCTCTCGGTGATGATTAAGAACGTTTGTAGCTACCAAATCAAAGTTGTTATTCAGCACAATCACTCACACAGTAGGTCAGTATCATTTCAGCAACAGACCTGTCGTTTGATTGACTATGTGGCCTTGAAAAGTGGAAAAAACCTTGGAATGTGCAGTCACCCTCTACACGTTCAGGGCTTTGTGTGGATGTAAATCTGTGTATCCATATTCTCGCTAACAATATGTATTCAATAAATACTGCTACACAAAAGCAATGTTAGGTATCAAAGGAGCAAAACCTATTGTTTATCCATTGCCAAAGTGATAGAAAAACTGGCACAGGAGAGTAAAATTCAGCAAAAAGAAAATACGATATTTGATCTACAAATCAAATATGGGATCCAGAGAAGGCCTGTCAATCCCCTTACCATAGGAAAAAAATAATGGAAATAAACCTTGTTTATGAGATGAACGTCCACATCCATTGCTCACCCCAAAATTGCTCTAAGGAGTCAGGGGACATTCAGTGAAAAGGCCCCAGACTTAATTTTATTGGGTAAATAGCTAATTGTCTATTTCATTCTTAAAATTCTACAGCAAATATTTTCTTATTAAAGACACAAAAAAGTTTCAAAGGCACTTGATGTTTCAATACCCACAACTGTCTACAATTTTTTTTCTCACACATTTGACAAATTAATCTACTTTGCAGTATACAAAATCATAATTTAATTTAGTTTAGAATCCTCTAAGTGCAGATTAGGGAATAAACAGCCATGGAAAAGCCAACTTTCTCACCAATGTTTGTTTGTGGCACAGTGCCAGCTTCTGAGCAGGGCGTGTGACCTTCCACCCTGAGATGACATTGTCACTTTTGAAAGTGCTGGGCTGCCTACACTGCCACCCTGGAATGTGTCATGGGCTGTTTGGGGAGAATACATTTCCACAAGACCTTCAAGGATGGGGTCTGGCAGATCTGTGGCTGCCCGCATGAGAAATTTCCAATTAAAAAGTTCATTATCAGGCATGGAGGTTTCGATCACACTAAAAGTGAACTTGATGTACAGGTCTCATTCACTACGGCCTCGAGATACAGTTTGCCTTCAGCTGCTAGCCTCACAAACACAGTGGAGGGTTCCCAGAATCCCTTAGGAGACAGTCACTGGGGCTCCGTGATGGGACAGTCACTGCTGACAGCAGAGACCGGAATCTAATCTGTGACTCATACGAAGTGTGGAGAAGTTGCTGTGAATACTTTGAGAATTAACTTTACTCCTGACTTCATTGCACTTTCCTATATTATTTTTCATTTGTCCTAAGTGTCTCATTTTTAAATATTTAAAATGATGTGAATGAGTATTTTAAGAATTCAAAAAATTTAACCTTCTCATTCCTGCTTCTTTACCTCAACAAATCTTCTCTTGTGTTTGTTTTCAATACGAATAATGATTTTGATTTCTTTCTAGTTCTAACTCTTATATCTTGTTTTACAAGATATTTAACTAAACATATAGTTACATATATAGTTATGTATGTATTGTAGTTGTAGATGCAGGGCAAAAGGCAGTTTATTCTTTAACTAATTTAATATTCTGTGCTTGGAGGGTTTTAGCCTCCATACAAGCCAATCTTCAAGATACAAGCTCAGCCCTAGAAGGCTTCAGCCTCAGCCTCCAAGACTGATTCACTCTGGTTAGCTCCTTCTGAACTCAGAGCTGTACTGAACTCAACTGTCTCTTCTGGTTGGCTGATTCAACTCACTTGCTGTTCTGGCTCAAACTCTTCCCCAAGCTGCTGTTTCAAATTGACCTTCTGAGCCTGCTGACTGTTTCCGACTGTTTCTCCTGACTCTAGCTGACTCCCACAACTTCACTGACTTAACTGCTCTGCTCAACTTCAAACTGACTCAATCTTCCAGTCTGATACTGACTTCTTCTGCCAAATTGCCTCTGTGTCTCTGCCTCAGACTGCCTCAGACTGCCTCAGACTGCCTCTTTGTCTCTCCAAACTCTATGTCTGTGAACTGAGAACCTCCTTTTATATCCTGAGTTGGGTATGTCCTTACTGTGATTCGATTTCAGACCTCACTCTGCCATCTTTTCACTCTGATTGAATCTCAAAGTTAGGATTAAAAACATGTACTCATTCTGTAACCATGAACTGAGAGCAGTGACCTGCTTCTGTGCTTACTGCTTCCTTTTAGAACCCTAGTGTTGGGATTAAAGGTATGTGCTACATTGCCTTAATCACAGAAATCCCTTTCACCTAGCATTAGCACAAACAGAGGATAAAATTAATCTGAGGAACATTCTTTCCGCATTCCATCCAGACCACAAAGGACACTGAATGTGATCCTTAATACAGACCCTTGGATTTAATCTCTTCCTAGTATCACAAAAGTCTTTCAATGTGATTCTTTGCTAGACCAGCCATGCTGCCAGATCAAATGAGTAAATATTCCTCTACATATATAGTCATATATATATATATATATGTGTGTGTGTGTGTGTGTGTGTGTGTGTATATATGACTCCTTTATTAACATTCCTTCTCATAAGTGTATGCATACAAATGACTGCTCTGTTTTTACATATTAAAACAAATTATACAGTCTACACTTAACTTTACTCTTTATTTTGTACTCTTTGGATCTGATTAAATAAGGAAATCTTTTTCCTCATTTTACTACAACCTAGAATGATTTCAGTGCCCTAATGATTCTGTGTTCTTCCTCTTATTTTTTCCATTGCAAATTCAGAGAAAGTACAATAAAATTCATTTACAAAACATTGTATCTACTGGAAATCGCTGTTATTCTATATCTACATATTTTACTAGTACAATGAAAAATTATGAAGTACCTAATCTTGACTCTGAGAAACCATAATAGCTTAAAGTGCTTTCTGAATCACCAAAGATTAAATTACACACAGCATAATCTTATTGTTCAATACATTTGATTGCATTCTAATTATATAAAAATAACGCACATCCATAAATGCTATGAATATTGAAATATATATCCTATATTATAGGGCAATTAGATTTAAGTGGTTTAAATTTATTTATCAAGATATATATTTTAAAATAATAAAAAAAAACTGAACTCAAAGTTCCTCTCGCTTTCTGGGGTGTAGACAATACTATAACAGCTCAAGTGCAGAGACAGAAGAGCAGCCTAAGGGTGGCATCAGCATGTGATAATCATGGCTCAGAACACTGGGTCTCCACAAATCAATGCCCAGGGCTTCCTGTTTGGCTCTAAAAACTACCTAGTCATCTATATAACAACTCTTTTATTCTTACGCTAGACTAGAACAAATTAAATTTATTATTCTTTTATGTTTCCTTGTCTGTTATATCTCAGAACTCATACAATATTCTCAGAATGCATGACTGGGGTTTTTAAATTAGAGTTTAAAAGCCTTCTTCCAACCTGAGGAAATTAATTTTATGAATGACTTAAGTGTCTGCATTCTAAAAAGACACCTGCTTTTTCGCAGTAAATATATGACTTTAGGATAATTTAAAGAGCCTTTGGAAGTTTAAAAAAATCAATAAAATCTACCAATAAAAACAGACAAGATGCTCTGGGGATTCAAAATAGGTTAAGGTATCAAAATATAAATGCCATTTGAAAGAGATTCATACACTAAATTTAGGACTTTAGCATTTTGATGCTGATAAATATTGCTGCGGGGTTCCTCAATCGGATGGGAACACCTGTTTGCGAGGCTCAAATATCTGAATTAAACAGTAGTTTTGATATTTCACTTATTAGATTAAAATCAGAAACCTTTAGACACACAGTAATTTATGTAGGCTTCTTTGTGTGGGGGAATTTTAAAGAGTAAATCGATTCAGTTTGATTCTTGAAAGCTTCTAAATTGAAAACTTTAAGAATCTGTGTCCTGGCCACAAGGTGCAGTTTTATTCCATCACAGATGGAGAAGTCAGAAAAGTAGACGATGATATCACACTGTTAAGACATAATGAGAATGTTTAACCATTCTTTTAAATAAACTCTTTTATGAAAATATTCATGGATGATAAAAATATTCTAGTCGTGTGGTTTGACCTTTACAGTCACATAAGAGAGAACTGTCTAATTCATTATTCATCCAGGTATTGCCTATTATAAAATAATAGTGGCTCCGAGCTTTCTATATAACCATTAGCGAGATCTGCATGCAGCCTGGTCCCTACAATGTAAATGAGAGCTTACGAAAATCAGTGAGTAACCTAGATGATATACAGAACAAGAAGACAGTTCAATTGAACTGTTCAGAAAATAAAGGCACTATAAGAATATTTTGTGGGAGTTGGGGAGATGGTTTAGGCAGTAAATGCCTGCTCTGTAAACATGGGACCTGAGTTCAGATCCCAGGCAGCCCAGTAATGCCAAACATAGTGGAGGACATCTGGAAATGGGGAGGACCAGTGAGCACAGTTTGTCAGTGCTCTAGGAGCTGCCGGCTGACCCCACTCAAGGCATGCCCAGCCCCTCGTGTGTTTAAGGAACCAGAGATGCTACATTGGTGCGGGTCCAGCAAGGAGAACTATGAGATTCCAGAGTTGTTGAAAAAACACAAAGAGGGTGACAGGTCTGGAGGAACCTGGGACCGTGAGACGAAACATGGAGGAATGGACTGTGTTTTGACCTGTAACCTGGAAGAGGCTAGCTGGGAGCAGACTCCGGTGGGCCAGCAGCCCCATTGCTGCCCACAAGATGCGGGGGGTGGGTGGGTTGGTGAGACTCCCTCTTGGACCGTAGGTTCGGCCCATGGGTTCTGCCTGTGGGTCCTGCTGGTGGCTTGAAAGAATGAGCCAGGAAGAGAAATGGAGAAGTGGGGCGGAGACCACAAGAGAGAATTGCAGGAGCAGGCCTGCTGGGCACTACAGCTACCTGACAGGCCAGGGCCCCCACTCATCCCTCTGGTGCTTCCCAAGACATGGCGGAAGCAGGCAATGGGGGAGTCTGGGATGCAGGATCAGCGCCATGGACACTCCAGACGGCAGCGGGTAAGTAAGCGAAATCCGCCAGGGCTCTTCCTGCTGCCTGTTGCCCTCACTCGTGTCAACTCGCTCATCACATACCTCGTCGACCAGGAGAGCTACTCCAGTGCCTGGTCAGGCAGGAGGAAATGTGTGAATTAAAGGTGGCTGGAAAGACGCAGGTCAGTAGCACACATGGAAGTCCAGCGGGCCGTGAGTGGAGAGGGTGGAGCGAGCCCGCGGGCTCGGCCTGTGCAGAGGACCCTGAGCTGGAGACACAGCCTTGAACAGGGTGGAGGACAAGGGAGCTAGGTGGCCCTGAGAGAGAAGGATGCTTGAGATGCCACGAGGCTGAGGCCACGAACTGGCCGCCCTATAGTGAGCCGCCAGGCTGGAGCCGCCACTCTGAGAGTGGAGCACGGACACTGTGAAGAGACGAAGACTTGAGGGCTGGGCAGACGGGAATGGCAGCAAGTGCTACTAGGAGACATGGGGCCGGAGGCAGGAACAGGCATGGGTGCACACCCAGGGCGGACAGAGGATAGATCCTTAGACTGCCGCTGCACCATCCTGGCCTCTCCACTGCCTGCCAAGCCAGTTCTACCACCCCCCACCGCCAGGGCTACCATTCTTTTGCTCTCCCTGATGGGTCGGGGAGAGCATGTACTGCGGTACTGCCATGGCCTGTGGGCGCAAAGGTCAGGTGATGAGGGCAGGGTGGGATGCAGCAGTTTGGAGCTGGACCAGGTTCTGCCCCCAAACTAGCTGCCAAACCACAGGATCTCCCTGCTCCTGAATATGACACGGGAGCCCAGCTGAACAGTGATTCATTTTCTGGAATGAGTATCCACACAAGAGACCTGTTCTCTGGTTACCAACAGACTCTCCTGGTCTCTTCACTGTCTGCCAAGACAAATCTGCTGCTCCCATGTTATTATCCTCTCTGATAGGGTTGGGGTGGAGCATGGACTGTGGTGCTACCCTGCACAAAGGCCGAGGCAGCAGGGCAGATGGTAACGTGTGATAAAGGGAATGTGCAACCCTCTGGAGCTCTATCAAGTCCTGCCTGCTCACTCTGCCAAAGTTTGGCATCGCCCGGATGCTAAGGAACAGCAAGATGCCCCTGCTGAAGAATATTCCATACTAGGGGTTGAATCTCCTCCTTTTGAGAGGGACCTTAGAAACCTCAACATGCTCCTGTAGTCCAGGGCAATTGGAGATCTGTCTGCATAGCTGACACTGTCAGAGTTCATGGGGTGCTTGAGCCTGGCTTCATGGGCCACTTGTTCTGGTGGGCTGTTCAGTCCCTGTGTGGAGTTCCGGTGTCTGCCTGGAGTATGGAGGCCCGCCTGAAGTATGGATACCCTGGCTTCTGTGGGATGCCCTGGTGCCCACGGGAGGTTCTGGGACAAACATGGAAGAGGAGATTTAAAGGTGAAAACATGGACTACTTTTTAAAGATGTGCGAGAAAGCCTGAGCACGCGAAAGGATTTTGATGAGCACCCTTCCTCGGGAAGTTGAAAGGGTGTATTGTTTATACAACAATGCAATTTTCTTCTTTCGAAATTGGCTTTGGTAAGCTTTGTTGCTTGGCTAATTGCTTCCTGAAATAGGGTGTGTGATTACTGTTCTTGGTTGTCAACTTGACTTCATTTCCAGTTAATCTGGAATTAACTAAAAATACAGGTGGCTGTATACACCTGTGAAGGGGTTTTCTTAATTAAATACTGAAATGGGAAGACCCAATCGTGATCCGGATCTTTTGAGGTGGGAAAATCCAACTCTGATCTGAGCCACACCTTCTGGTGGCAGCCTATATAAAGGACATGGAAGAGAGAAGGCTTGCTCTTTGCCTGCTTTCTCTCACTCTTGTTGGCAAGTTCATTCCCTCACTAGCATTGAAGCCTACTTCTTTTGGGGTTCTAGTGGTTACTGAAGACCAGCAGGGACCTCCAGCCTCATGGACTGAGCAACTGCTGGATTCTTGGACATTTTGTCTGTATACAGCCATTGTTGAACTAGCTAGATCACAGCCTGTAAGCCACTCTACTAATAAACTATATATATATATATATGTATATATATATATACACACACACACACACACACACACACACATACATTCTATAAAATCTCTTCTAGAGAACCCTGACTAATACAGGCTCTCAGTATGTAGTTCCTCGAAGCTATGCCAGTCTTTCTGCCAAGCTTCCCAAATGCTGGGATCACAGGCATGAGCCACCACTCCTAGCTGATGATGGAATTTTCTTTATGTCATTAATCTGTGGCCTAGCAGCCAAATGGCTAGAGTGCTAGATGGAGGGATGAGCAGATAATGGAAAAGGAGGTAAAGGATACACTGAGAACGCCTACTGTAATAGACCAGGGAGGAAAAGCTTGGGGCCAGGCATTTGCATTGAAATCATGTGTGCGAGGAGTAGAGGAGCTTCAAGCCTGGGTTGTTCTGATGGGAAAGAAGGAGAGGATCTGAGGATAACAGGCTTCAGGGCTGATGCACTTCTAGGCAAGAGTTCTGGTCTTGGGAGTGACGTAGAGCAAAGCAACTGGGGGGTAGGAGGTGACAGACAAGGGTTTTCTCTGTTAGCATCTGTTGGACTTTTGTGCCACAGACTACACATGAACGTAAAAAGCTATAGTATCAGGGGCCATCCCAGAAGAAGAGATAGAAAGATTGTAGAGCCGGAAATCAGGAAGGAAAGAGCAGAACAATTCTTCCCGACATGACAGGACTATTGCTTTCGTGAATCCACAGCAGTTTGTGGTTACCTGCACAAGGCTAAGCGAGTCAACAATCCAGCATGGAGTGGGAAGGGGTTCATAGGCCCCCAACCCTAGTTGAGGAGCTATGAGCAACTGAAGGCTTCTGGCGGGGGTGTGTGTGTCAGTTTCCTTCAAGGGTGTGGATCCTGATAGGTCATCTATGCTGTGGCAGATGGCCCCACACCCAGAAGCACACATACAGGCACCCACACATACAGGCAGCACAAACTGGATTAGATAGATTATTAATTTTAACAAGAAAACACATGGATTTGGGAAGTATGGGTAGATCTGGGAGGAATTAAAGGAGAGATTCTGAAGATGCAGATCATCAAAATACACTGTATAAATTCTCTTATAATTAATAAACATATTTTTAAAATAAATAAATGAAAACAAAAAAAGAAAAAGAAATTGGAGCAAACTGTGAAAAATACTCAAAGCCATCCTTTGTCTACGTCGATATCATATATGCATTCTTCATACACATAAACACACATACTAAACACACATAGCAGCACACACACACTGGGCAACATTAGTATTCTGTAATACTGGGATGATAGATTTAAAACTACTTTCTTCAATCCTTGTTTTAGTATTATTCATTGTATTATTATTATTACTATTATTATTATTATTTCATCATCATTATTTGGAAGTGTAAGATATGAAGAATTACCCTCATTTATATTAAAGTTTAAAAATGTTTTAGATTAAAACATGTTATACTCCTATAAATAATGTAAAAAACATCTCCAAACTCAGGTCTTAGAGAAAAAATTTCAAGCTAAACTTCTGGTTGCAAGTCCTTCTGAGATAGCCACATGAAATATTTACTAGGTAGCAGAGAGAGAAACTCTGTCTAAGTCAAAAGATTTTATTTGCAATTTGAACTTTCCAAATATGATAAAGCCATACACACATTTATTTTCCCAAAATTGAGGCTTCAAATCTAAGCATTACTCTGCTCCGCTCTATGTGCTGTGTAGCAGGGCATAGCACTGATCAGCAAGCTAGACTCGTCTGAATTGAAAAGACGTTGGAATTGGCCAGACAAAAAAGACGCAAGTGACTTGGATATTTTTGAGTGGATTCTGAAACTGGGCTTTACAATAATGTGTGTACACTCAAAGTACATTTGCAAAGCATGAGTCAAATAGTCAATTTTCAAATAGTCTCCACTGCTTTCTAAGCTCAGTTCTTTCTCTGACTAAAAGAAAAGTGACATGCCAGTTCTCTTACTGAAAGAACCAAGGCCTCTCCCGAGACCCAGAGCAAGGGTTGAAACCTACCAAGCTTTGCTTCAGTATGTGCCACATGCACGGCCCTTTCCCACAAGAGCTTTAATTTTGGATCTTTTGTGCATGCGCATGCTCTTACTTTATGGGGAAGGAAATGCCAGTATCAAAACACAGTCCTACTGTGTGTGCATCTCAGAATACTATACAGCCATGGAGTGCGTCAACACAAGCAAGTATAAAATGCTTCAGGGAATGGCAGCAGGCAGTGCCTCCTAGGCTGGAAATATCTCCCACTTCTGCCTGGCGCGAAGGTTCTGCACCGTGTATGAAAGCCAGCGCTGTGGGTGACGGTTGAAAAGACAGGTAAAGTCTTAGGGTCACTTGTATACAAGTGATGCGATATCACAGTAAAATTCTCTGGAAAAATTAATGAAAGACAATTAGCCAGGAGTCAGAAGAGTCAGGAGTCTATTCTGTGCGCTGAATTCTACATGGAATTTATATAAAGCACACAGCCTCAAATGAGATCAGTAAACATAAGAAATTTTCAAATATTTCTCAAGGCAGTTTTCATTCTTTATCTGAAAATACAATGTGCTGCATAGCTTTTATAGGCAGATATTTTCTTATCATTATGTCCACGAAGGGGAAAAGAAGGAAAATAATTATGTGTCATGTAACAAACTGGTTTCATGGATGTGGTGGATTTGAAATATTTATTTATTTATTTATTTAATTGTATGTGTTTGTGTGTCCACGAGAGTGTGTGCTATGTTTGCACAGGTGCCTGCAGAGGCTGTAGAAGGTGTCAGAGTCATCCTGAGCTCAGTTCCTCCAGAAGACCATCGAGCACTCCTAACCGCTGAGCCGTCTCTCCAGCCCTTAGGAAGTATTTAAATTTTAGTTAAATTAGCAAAAATTATAATGCATATGCAAATTAGAAACCATAAAATGTGCAGTACAAATATTTGCACATTTGTAAGAACCTAAAGACTCACACTCTCTTTGTGAAGAAAGAAAATGTTGAGATATACGAACTCAGGTACAGTTTGGGTGGAATCAGAAAAGTTAACACAGGACAAACACCTCTCTCTTGTTCAGCTTGTTAACTGCCCCAGTGTCTTCAAGGCAAATTTGCTGCATTGCTTTCAGGCTGCCAGCTTTCCCCAGCCAGACCTCAACGTTGCGCCGGTGGAATAAAAGGATGAATCCCTTTTCTTAGTATCACATGCACATCATCACAGAAAAATCCGTGAAAGGGCTAACTGCTGAAACCTGTCTTTTTCATATTCCGAACTCTGCGATAAGAGCCATTAAAAATTCCATTTTGTTTCAGTCCACAAAGTAAACAAAATTTGAAAAAATGCTACAGATAGTGAGATAGAAACTTAAAAATATTTTCCTACTAAGTGCCTTATGCCTTCTCATTAAAAAAAAAATACCTCATTAATGAACACTTTTAACTTATTGCATATTTTGAACATGAACAGTTCATGAACAGGGTGTAAATATCACTGACCAGCTATAAACGGAGATAGACAAAACAATGCCATGTCTTCTGATTGTATCCTTTAAGTATCTCAGCCAAAAAGTACACTGCAAAGATACGCTTTATAAATAGTCTCTACATTTATATATTTCTTGTGGGATTCAAAATATTTAAATCACCTTTTAAACAGTATTTCAGAAAATGAATTTGGAAGCAGCATCAGGAATTTCATCCAGAAATACAAAAACAGATGAAAACTGTTAAATGGAGAATGTATTGGAAAAGATTGGTAGATGGTCAGCTGGGACCATTTCAAGAGTGAATCGTATGGGGAGTAGTTAGGAGAATCAGCTCATATCATTCCATGAGAATTCCTTGGGAAAGACTCTGGGTGCATTTAAAAAAAAATAGTGGAAAAGAAGGTGAAACAGACTTATGCTAACATCTGAAGGATAAGACGTAATTAGAAAAGTCAAAGTGGAAAGGTCAAGGGGAGGATTAAAAAAAAATTACATCTTAGGGAAACAATGGTTTGGAAATTATTTTTAAAACATTACTATTCAGAGATATTGAACTTTCAACCTGGAGGTTGGATGATGTGGATTACAGAGACATTAGCCTGTAAATCAAACCCTGGGAAACCTGAGGAATGTCACATGAATTGGAAGTCACACAAGTTTTGTGCAGTCACTCGGGCAGATTTGTATTTTCAAAATGTCAGTCTTGCTGTAGTCTGTAAAACTGTCCAGAGGAAAACAAAACTGAAAATATGGAACTTCAAAAGATTTCACAGTGGTCTCAAAGACTCCAATCCAAGATGCAGGTGAGCGGTTAGCGGAGGAAAGAACAGGGAATTGTGACAGGCATTTAGGAAGTTGATCAGCAGGGATGTGATGAACTCCATGCAGTAAGAGAGAGTGAGATTCAAGAGTGCTATTTCTCTGTCTGGCCAGAATGCCACCCTCTGGAACCCAGAAAGAGGGTAGATAATTTCAGCCACGTAACTGGCAATTTACGATTTCCTATGAGGTACACACCTAACCGGTGGCAGTTGAAATACCAGACAGGACTGGGATAAAGACAAATGCGCCGAGAGCTCTGATAAAAAGAGAGGCAATGACTTGTGACTTGAGGGAACTCTGTAAGACACATGCAAATGTGGGAAGTAACTGTGCAAGGTCTGGTTTGGAGGAGACTGTACTCAGAATGAGACGTTCAAGCTTATGAATTCAGAAGCATGGATCCTCTTAATGACAAGTCCCCAAGTGACCAGCAAGCGTTTTGCTGGAGTGGAGATGAGGTGAGAGCCCATGTGGAAGAAGCATTAGCTGCTCAACTCACCGCCATGGTTCCCTATGAATTTCTACACCTAAGGAGTGTGCCCGCACCCACGGGAACTCATCCCAACAGCCTGTAACAGCAAAGCAGTTACGTCGAACACAGTTGACTGTGGGAGCACTGGAGTTCTTAAAGAGAGGAGACAGCCCACTACAGATAAATCAACAAATAGATTTAAGCCTCTAATAAAGGACTGTTGAAACCCGAGACATGAACTTCATTTATAATAAATTCAATTAGCATATTTATTCAGCACTTTTAGTACACAATGCTGACATTGATCAAACCAAAACGTTTCTATAGATGAGGACTAATAAGACTGCACCCAACGCGTAAGGCCTTGGAGAAGAGGTAAAACCTGATCCAGCTTTAGAAGACGGAGTAAAATATGAACAAGGGAAACTGTATTATCTACTAATAAAATATTTAATAGACTTGGATTCAAAACCTGACTCTCAGTCTTTCTGACTGTGAGCCCTTTTTCAACTCAATTAGGCTTTCTAGCCATAAAAGTTCTCATTTGCGTTATAGGAATATTAATAGTCTTTCTTACAAAATGTAAGCAATTTAAAAGCTTTTGTCTTACCATAATTGGTTGAAGTTAAAGCACTAAAAATATTAATCATCAAAATGACAAAGATTATAGAATGTAGAAATTACAAGCAGAGAAGGGATTTCAATCTTAAAAAAAATAGAAATTTAAACATAATAGGAAAGGTAATTACGACATGTCAGATCTTAGCGAATGTTGTCATTGGAACAGATTAAATGGGAGAATCCATTAGTTTAAGCAGTGCTTGCCTTTGTCTGTTTTTATTTATCTTCTTCCATGTATCAGAACAGGGAATTTTACTCTCCCTCCCGCTTGAATTTGGACGCAGCCTGTGATAAGTTCTGGCCAATAAAACGTGAGTGGAAGGGGCTCCTGAGAAAAGCACTTAATTTCATGGGCTTACATCTCCAGTTCCCTGCTCGTCCTGCCATGAGAAAGCTCTGAAACTGTGGCTGAGTTAGAGTCAAATGCTGTTAAAGCATTCAATTACCCTGGTTATTTCGTCCACAGATCCCTGAGCTAGCGTCACCAAACACAAAAATAACCATAAGGGGCGGCATTCGTTGCTCCGACACACTTTAGACTGGAGTACCCGGTGGAGTTTCCCATCACAGACGTGAAAACAATAAGAGGAAAGTTCATCATCTCTCTAGTTCTGGATTATTATATATGGCACATATTAATGTATAAAGAAGAAATTAGTAACACTGAGAGAGTATATAATAAATTATTACATTCTTTTGTCCTTCTTAATAAATATTAATGAAAATGTGCATTTAATTATTCATAGTAGTGTATCGTATGTATGTGTTTGTAAGGGTTTTTTTATAAACATACGTGGGTTCTTGTTTATAAATACACATGCTGACACACGCATGGCACAGTGGCTCGTGGAAGTCCAAGAACAACCTCAGGTGTCTCTCCTTGGATCTCCCTTTGTTTGAGAAGGATCTGTTGTTTGCTGCTGTATACTCCAGGTTAACCTGGGAACAAGTTTCTGAGGATTCTCCTTTGTCAGCCCTCCATTTTTCTATAGGAACACTGGAATTACAGTCCTTGTTCAGCTTTACGTCACTTCTGGGGATTTGAACTCAGGTCCTCATGCTATTTTGATAAGCATTTTATTCACTGAGATAGCTCTCTAGCCCTTAAAATAATTTTCTAAGCTTTTAGTGTTGTGCTAACCTCTCTTTTCCTTGTCTCACCAATAAGGGCTCATGACTTCTGGGAAACCATGGAGCGTAAACATAAGCTTATAGTAAGGATCTACAAAGAATATATTGATAATTTTCAGTAGAAAATGTTCTGCGTCGACTCAAAGGATGGTGAAATACACAATTGTGAGTGGAAAAGAAATGTCTGTACAGAGTTCACTGTTCTCGATTTTAGTGAGTAGTCTGATGGAGCTTCTCTATGATAGACAAAAGCACAGTTACTGGAGGAAGTGGGAAATTACGACTGAATAAAGAACAGTAACACTCCGGAAAACAAGAAGTTTACAGAAGTGCAGCCCCCCAAGCTATGACCTAGGCTTCGAGGATATGAACTGCAGGAAATGAAGATTATCACGCTGACACTGCGTGGCAGATGACACCCAAAATTCTGTAGTGGAATGAGTCTTCCTGCAGGAATGCTAGCATGGTTTTCTGATCCTACACTCTGAAGATTTAGCCAGAGAGGCTGCTCTCCATTTTGTGGCAGCATTTGAGTCTCAGGTCAGCCCCTGGCATGGAGAATCACTGAAATGAAAATGAGCAAGCAAAGATACTTCTAAATTCTCAGTGCTCCTTAGAGACTAGAGGCTTCCAGAGAAGTGAAGGTTTAGGAAGGCTGAGCTGAAAACTTAGGGGAGTCTGTCCATTCACCACCTATGACACGAGGGATCTCTTCGAACTGCTTACTAGCTCAGCTAATCTTCACTGCTTAAAACACTCCCAAAACCTCCTCTTTCTTTTAAATTGCAAGCTTTCAAACACTTCAAAATAATGAAACAAAATGACCTATAAGACTATAAACAACGTGAAGTCTGATCCACTGGTTCTCTCCCTCCACCCACCTCAACAGAGCCAACTGGGACCATCGCTAGATCTTCCTTGCTTCCTCCCGGTAGACAGTTTCACGCATCCAAATACCACCATTAAGTTCTCCTCCCCTCTTTTTGTGGTTCCACTATAAGACATGTAGATGAAAATTATTTAAACCATACAAGGCTTTGTTTTAGTTATTTAAAATAACCACCACGTCATCAGTGTCCTTAAGTTTGATCGTTCTGTTTCCACTCTGGAAGATGTCTCACATCTAAGCTTCTGGAATATTCTGCTAGGGCAGTGGGTTGAGAACTGCTGCACTACATTCTCCCAACCACACTGTCAGCTGCTCTGGCTGGACTGTTGTTACGCCATGTAAATGGTTCTCACCTCCTTGCCATGTTTCCCACATAGCAGTAACTGGAGAGATCTCTGAGTTATATGACTCAACAGGCTAATACCCACAGAACTTCTCTTCCCATAAGTAATGAAACCAACAGCCCTCACCAGTGTGCACTCCACTGTCCTCTGGTGCCACATCAAGACTGACAAATTCAAGCACTCTTTCTGGAGTGATCCTACTAGAACCTGACAAACTTCAACCACATTTTAAAAAGTTTTTGCTCAATATCAGCTCCTCAGAAAGGCTTTTCTTATGATCCTGTCTGAAAAAGTAGACAGAACATGACAGTTTACCTAGGGAGACTGCTTTAGTTCCTACAGCTTTTACTATTCATGGAAACAATTCTCAACTTTTCACATTGTTGCCCATCTCCTGAATTAAAATGTAGCCTTAGAGAATAAAGACTTTCAAATCTAGTCCCTGATTCATCATCTGTGCTGAGAGAACCAGGTAGTCCAAAATACGTTCTCTGTGCATAGTCCTTGAATAATAAAGGCAAGAAATCAAGAGTCACTAACGCCATAAAGAATTTTCTGTTTACTGCCTGCCCTTAACACATATGACTTAAGCAGGCATGAGCATTCACATCTGTATACCAAAATAGCACAAAAGTAAGTGGTCTCAAAGGCTCATGAGTCTACCTCAGAAAAGAAATTAGAAAATATTTTTCAAAGTCAACAAACAACTAATTGTTGTAATTGTTTTACAGTGTAGGAGCCTTTTCTGATTATTATTATTCTTAGTATTTTTCTTATTATTTTTAGGACATGAGTTAGCAAGGATAACTATATTTCTGCACATGTTATACTCATTGTCACCTCCAAAGTCATTGGCTCTCAGCTGGTCATACTATTAAAAAGTAATTGGGACTTACAGATATTAACCTCAATAATGGGTTGATCCATTTTTTACTTCCTAGCTAAATGTGTTAGGGTACTGGTTGAAGGAGGTGAGTTACTTGGAGTCTGTTCCTGAATAATATATCATATTCTTTCTTCCCCCCTTCTCTCTTTTTCTTCTGAACACAACGAGGCAAACAGCTGTGTTCTGGTACACAATGCCAATATCATGCCCTTGCCACAAGCCCAATAGCAAGGCAACCAGTTAACTATGGATTGAAACCTCTGAAATCATGAGCCCACATTAAGTTTTTTCTCCTGTAAATTGATGTTCTCAGATGTTTGAAACATTACTGTAAAATCTATGTAATACTGTTAACATTTACTAAGTACTTAACAAGGGCCAGGCAGTATCTGCTACCCTTGTATATGTGTTATATAAGACTTTATGTATATTATAGAAAGTCATGACTACCCCATTGTTCTAATAATGATAAACATCACACAACCTAATGGCATAATGAAGCTGCGAGTCCTAGATAACAGAGTTCCAGAAATGTACTTTAACTTCAGGATATTATATTATCCTTTGATGAAATCATCACAGTGGACTGCTACAATTTAACAAGCCATTAATAGTCATCATTACCACCATTACACTGGGAGCTCCAACAGACAAGAATCATACTGCATGCAGAACAGCACAAGTGCAACGGTGAATAAGAAGAGACAGAATGGAGCATTATCTATTTTTGCAGCAAGCGATGATCTCACCCAATCTAAGTCAAACAGAGATGCATTTCATCACTGTCACACTCTTGGATACAAATCTGTGAAAACAATGAATAAACCCTTCAGGTAACTTGCATACTATAGGAGTTTCATTCTCACGAAAATCTTCAGAACACATATGAAACATGTGGCCCTGAAAATATTTAGAAACATCCCAGCAGGTAGAAGAAATCCAAGAAGGAGCTTTTCAAATTTCAATAGAACACATGACTAGACCAGTTGAGAAGTTAAATTCAGAAGCACTGGTTCTATATTGATGGTAGTGGTGGTAGTAGTGGTGGTGGTGGAGGTGGTGGTGGTGGTGGAGGTGGTGGTGGTGGTGGTGGTGGTGGTGGTGGTGGTGGTGGTGGAGGTGTGTGTGTGTGTGGAGGGGTTGTGTATGCATTTGTATGATTCGTGAGGCTGTAGATGAGAAAAACTTGATTTATTAAGGAGCTCTAGACCTGTGTCACCATTTCCCTTTGAGACTTGGACCCTCTTTCCCTGATGTGTGGACATCATGCAGTGGAGACAGAGGCAGCAATGTCTTCATCTGGATTCATGAATATGTGAACGTGCGAAAACATGCCCTAGTCCTCTGAGCACCTGAGGGGTAATATGCTCATTGTTTCTCAGGACATGTAATAATGAGAGACACCTTTGGATTACTTAGGACTACAGAAAAACCACTGACTGAAATGAACCTGCTGAGGGAAAAACAAGGTGAGTTCTGCACCATTCTTTAGCTTGAGACACACAGGAGTCAGGAATTCAAATGCTAAGCACGGGCAGTTTTACCTAATACATGTTTCATTGTAAGTCATTGGTGTACAACCACAGAATAATTACATAACATTAGAAAATTAACTTTAAAATTGTCATGTTTTAAAAATAATACCATTTCTTTCCATGATCCAAGATAGTTTTTTCAATCTAGTTAGTGAGCATGTTGTTCTTTAGATATATATATGTGTATATACATATGCATGTATATAATATGAATATATATATATATATATACACACATGCATATATGTATGTAACAACAGCTAATTAACAATCAGACCATAAATGTGAAAGAGAATAAGGAGAGGTATATGAGAGGATTTGGAAGGACAAAATGGAAGGGGGGAATTATGTAATTATATTATGATATCAAAAATAAAATAAATTTAGAAATACTTTAAGAGATATCCTGTCTTGAAACATCAAAAACTAAATAAATAAATAAATAAATAAATAAATAAATAAATAAATAAACTTTAAGTAAAATAGGACAATGGGTTTGGTTTAAATTATGCGGTTAATACCATAACTGGAGATGAGGTGCCAGAGTTCACTGTACATCTCAACCAGAAGAACCTTCTAAGTATTATATATGTATATGTGTATGTACGTGTGTGTGTGTGTGCTAATTTGCATATATAAAATAATGAGAAAGCTTGGAAAAGATTTAAAAATTTATAAGACAGTAAGTTCAAACTATGAATGAAGATCTATCACTTTTGTTGGTTTCTTTCCTAAGTATTTCAAAGAAAGTATTTTTTTAAAGATAATTTCTAAAGAACAAATGAAATCAAGATATTCATGCTGCATACTTAATTTGTTTGCTTTTGATACAATTAATATAAAATTTTGTTCAAACCTCCCTAAAAGAGTTACTGTACTAAATAAGGCAATGTTAAAACTTGAAAAGATTCAGTTACAGTCTATGTGTTGTTGACTGAAGAACCACTGAGGCAGGAATCTGCAGATCTTTTTTAGTGAGTCTGAGAAACTATTTTTTTTTCCAAAAAACTTTAATAATTCACCAAGTACTTAAATTTTACAACCATGATTTCATATATGTAATTAATCTAAAAAAAGATTTTTTTGTGTCTAAAATAATCTTTTACATATATCTAATGAGCTGAATTATTCTTTTTACAAGAGTTCCCGTGAGTATCTTTTTGAGATAAATTTATTTCATTATAGTTTTAAAATAACTAGCTACGAATCTATTTTCATTTCTTCACTTTATTTACTTATTAAATAATATTATCTTCATAGTTTTTTGGCTCCTGATTTCAATGACTCTTACTCTTTCTAGTTTAGTATGATAAATGATATTTTAGTTTACTACATCCCTATTAGCTGGCTTCCCTTGGGTTGTCATAAGCGAAACTCGAGACGTTGAGGGCGATGGCTGAATTGGTAAGCTGCCTGCTAAAAAAACATGGATCTGGGCACCCATGCAAAAGCTGGGCATGGCTGTGCAGATCTGTAACTCCAGTTCTAGGAGATGCAGACAGATTGATCCAAGGTGCTCTCTAGTCAGGAAGCTTTGCCAATTGATGAGCTATGGGTTCAGAGCCAAAGTCTGTCTCAAAAGATATAGTGAGGAATGATAGGAGAACACTCATGGTGTCGACTTATGATCTTTATGTGAAAAGGCACCCCAAGGTACACGCACCAACATGCTCATATGCACATAGACACAGCACACATGCACACACACCCAAAGTGTTGCTCAGACTATCGTCTGGGCATACGGAGGAGATTCCTGCTTGTTTATAAAACATACTTTCTTACTCTACAGAACTGAGGTTCAGTCCTACAGGGCTTTCACCTGGTAGTTTCTCTCGGATTTTATGGACCCCAAATTCCTCTCCATGTTACCTTTGTACCTTCACGTCTGTCACAATGTTTTCAACCTTCCTGATGATTCCTATGTGTAACCTCTAGACCCAGCATTAAAGAGATCACACGATTGGGTCAGGGATTTCATCTTAACTTGCTTAAGGTCAACAAGCATTGGGTCTTAACTACACTTACGGATCCTCCTCAAGACCATCCAAACTGATTTGAGTTTAAAAAAAAATATGCTGCAGTGTACCTACTATGGTGGCTCATCAAGAGAGACAAAGGCATTCTCATGTATGCAAACCCTGCCAGACCTCAGCAAAGGGAACCACAGTCACGGCCAGTACCATACAGGACAGTGTAACATCAAGTATCTAAGCTCAGCTGTTTTATTGATATTTATTGATTTATTGAATAGAACTCCTCAGGTGTTCTATTGATAGCACAGGCAGATCATGCACCATCAAACACCCACCACATAAATCCAACACCTTCAGACAATACAAAATACCAGCACCTAGGTAGCCCTCACCCAACAGTGCATAAGATAATTATTTCATATATAACTAAAAATAAACTTCTACAATAATTCCCTCTTTCTGTATAAGCCAATGGAAAAATATTGCTTTATCTTTACAATACAATTTAACACTACACAAGTAAAACTGTTTAAAAAAGGAACAGTCATGAGGCTTGCTAATGCACATGACCAAATGAGACCAAACATCTATCAAATTTTTGCAATGTCTTTGGACAGCAGAAAAACATTATCATTGTCCAATTACCTGGAATTCACTCATGATCTTCTGGGCTTCTCCAAAGGGCTTGGATCACTTCTCTGGCTCTGCCCTCTGCAGCACACACAGCTTGTCCTCCAGACTCTGGTTGGCTCCACTCCACTGATGCTGCTGTTCTTGGTCGTCCATGGTACTGGTATCTTCAGAGTGCTGGGGACCCTTGCTCCAACTGGGCTGCACTTTCACCAATAGCCTCTCCTGGTCTCTCTTCATGGTGCCAAGCCTCAGCTTCTCTGTATGACTCCTTCAATCTGGGCCTTCAACTGCTACTGAGGCTGCATTTTTACCAATGGCCTCTCAGTGACACGTTTCAGTCGCTCTTCATGACCCCTTCATGCCTTCTGTTGCCCGTGCCCATCCAGAGGACCTTTGGGGGTGGGGAATAGCTGGCACAGAACCAACAACACATGCATTAGGGGCTCAGTAAGTGGCAAAAGCAGACTTCTTTATTCCAGGAGGAGGGACCTTTTTTAAACCCTTGCCCAGCTTCCCATTGGCTCTTGAACTGCAGGCTGCTGTTGTGGCTCTTTCACATTGGTTTATGTCTCTATACATCATCTGTCTCTGGATCCATCCCCAGGATTTCAAGTTAGCGCAAACAGGAAGTCTTAACTGCACATGTGTCACCGGTGGGTTTATCTCCCAGTAGGAGCCCAGCTGCACATGCGCGCCCTTTGTGTACACCGTTTGGCAAACCGCACATACAAGCTGTTTAGCAGCAGGCTTTGTTTCTGCCACAGCCTGCAAAACCAGCACCACCAGTGTGACTTTTTCAGTACCAAGTTCTCCTATCAGCATGTGACACAGACTTGGCCAGTTCTGGAAGACCACCTCTGTGTGCTGACCCTGAGGAAGCACTTTTCAGATTTTAAGATAGAGTCTGGTTTGTTGGAAAAACAACTGGTCACCTTGTCTGCAGGAGGGGTTCTCTCACAGGGTGGAGTGCTCATCACCATAGCAGACATGTCTTGTCAGGACCGCCTCACCTCACCAGTTTCTGGACAAGTTGGCAGAAATCAAAACAAAACAAAACTGACTCTGTGAGGTTTGGAGTTTCTTTCTCATTCTTCCTTGTTTCTACATTGGATGTGGCTGGCATGATGTCAGTGCCACACATTGGTACGCCACTTGCTGCAATACATCTACTGTGGTGGCTCATCGAGGATGACAAGGTGCATACCCTGGCAGATCTCAACAGAGGGAACCACCATGTTGGCCAGTGCCATACTGGACATCAGAACACGGAGCTCTGAGCTCAGGTGTTTTTATTGATACAGAACTCTCTAGGTGCTAGGTGATCTAGCACATGTAGATCATGTGCAACCAAACATCCTCCACATAAATTCGAAACCTGCAGGCAATACAAAACAACAAGCTCTAAGTAGCCCCTCACCCAACAGTGCAGAATACAATTTTTTTATATATAACTAAAAATAAACTTTTACAACAAGATGTGTAATTCCTGAGACAAATCTCTAGGGTTGCATAAGCCTTTGCACCCCGCATCTATGTGGATAGAATATTTATTTCAATTACCTTCAGTTTCCTTATTTTGCAGATGTGAGTTTTCAGAATATATTTTTTTTATGTCTTCTCAGCTTTTTGGTATATTCTGACTGGAGATTTTGTATCCTCTTTGGCTTATGAGTTCTTTACTTATTATCTTCCGTTCTTCTGAGACTTAATTTATTCTGTAAGTAACACTTTTGTCATTAAAGTTAGTTTTCATTTCACAGAACCTGAGACGATTGGCATGGTTTCTTCTTTCTCTTTTGAGAATTTTTTTAGACCCAGGATATAATCAATATTTATTAATGCCTTATGAATATTTGAATAATTTAAAAATGTATATATTTTCTGCCTACGAGCTACAGTGCTAATTATATTATTCATTTTCTCAATTTCCTCATTTGATTTCTGACTGTTTTGATCATGATGAGAAAATTTCAAACATAATAATGTTTTCCCATTTGTCCTAATTTTGAAAGGTTTTGCTGAATAAAGTTTAAGTTTTGTTCCTTCTCTTATAAATGTTTTTGAGGGTGCTTCTATAATGTCTGACAATACAGTAAAGGGGTCTCTGTGGTAAATGTGATAGTGATGTTGGTGATCATTGATATAATACTAATATTTCCAGAGGTATGAGATCTGCAGAGAGTCAGAATCAACACATTATGCAGAAAGACAGGAAGTGACTTACTATGGCAGACATGAAAGTAAGAAGAAAAATCCCCTTGAAAAGATCTCCACGCTGCCATGGCTCAGTCCTGGTTGAAGGTCTCAGATACAGGGAGTCTGAGTACATAACTTCCAGTGCAAGATAAAAAAAGCTAGAACTAGTATGTAACTGTGTAGTCCCTAAACTGACAAGCTTGGAGATTAAAGGTCTAAAACAAAGAGGAAGTCTGCCTTCTAGCTTTCTGAAAGACACATTTGCCTTTTCTCTAGCTTTGTTCTCTGGGCCTCAGCTAACTGGACAGTGATCATCCACAGGAAGGGAGAGTCTCCACATCAGGAGACAGTCTCCTTTGTTAAACCATCACAGACTCACCCAGATCTTGTCAGATCTTGAAATAGCCTTTAATCCAAGCAAGTTGGCATCTAAAATCAATCATTGAGCCTATAAACTTCTATTTTCACTTTCTTTCAGAACATACATTTTATCAGTTTTATTCATAGTGCCTAACTTCAGAACCTTGAATGTTTTATGACTCTTGATTTGCAATTTAAATGCAGTCTTTTGGCACTAGTTTTCACCCTTTGTCTTTGGGTGGACTCAGTTCCATTCTCAACTTATTTTATCAAATTATTGTGCAATCCCCACTCAACAGCTGGGTATTCAGGGTTATATTGCCCAATTTTTCTCAAATCATCAGACATTTTATTTTTACATTTATAAAATAAATAATTCAAATTTATAGTTTACTCTTAAGTATCACAAAAAGTAAAAAACTGTCAATGAAGATTTAAGCAATCAACAAACAATTCTCTACTGATTCAAGAATACTGTATTGATCCCATCCTTGAACGTCCATCAGGGTTCTATAGATGAACAGAACTGATGGAATGAATGCTATTGCAAAGGACATTTACTAGATTCTAGAAATAGTCCAATACTACCTTCTGCACACTGGAGAGACTGAGAAGATGGTGGCTGCTCCGTACACAAACACTGGGGGCTTAGCAGTCTGAACCTAGTACCTGAAAACATGCATACACTAGCGTGCATGTGAACAGGCAAAAGCAGCACTGTTTTTCCTTCGGACCTCTTTATATTCAGGCTACTTCTAGAAGGTGGCGACCAATCTTGGTCTTTCCAACTCTCTTAACCATTCCAGGAAATATCATCCCAGACCCTGCTGGAGGCATGACTCATAACTAATCCCATACCCACTCATGTTGACAACTAAGATTAAACATCCCCACTGTTTAAAATACTGGACACATTTAAGTGAATTTCACACTGTTAAACCTATTTTACAGCAGCGACAGTGTTCGTTTTAATAAAACAAAACCTATCCTCTCATTTTCCTGCTTACTAGTCTCACTTAATTATGAGTCACTTTAACTTTGAAATGAAAGCCCAGGTGCCTTGCTTCCCTTTCTCTACCTGACACCAGGTTCACAGCCTTTCTTTATTGCTGGCAGAGCATCCATTGGTACCTACCACAGCACAGACCTTCCCACCACCAAATGATAAGACCAGGAAGTTTATTGACCATGAAGCTCAAGAAGAGCAGGGGCCCTGTCTCTTCTGCTTTGAGCACTCTGAAACCAGAGTGAGTCTTACTAAACCAGTATGTGTTATTTATTGAGCATATTAGGCCACTCTTACAAGTGTCAGCTCATAATTTTGGCTGAAGTCCCAAGGAATTTCAGTTTACATTTACAAAGTACATAATGCAGTTTTCTAATTTAAAGTATAAAAAAACCTTAAGTGAATCATGATGTATACAATATATACTGTTGAATAATATGAGCCAATATTGATTCTTCAGATTGTAACAGATGTATCACAGAAATGCAAGTGTTACTAATCTTAGGACATCAGAGGACAGATACACAAGAAGTCTAATTCATGTTCAATTTTTCTATAAAACTATGTCTATTCAAAATGAGAAGTCTCAGCAAAAGAAAAAAGTCACTTTCTTTTAATATAATTCTAACAAGGATCAAAACACTGCAAGTGAACACAATACTGTATAACTGTTCTGTATGCCAATAATATTTATTAATTAATTTGATCAGCATCTGGGGCACATAATACACCTACAACCCAGCTGAGTATTAGACTACAGAGGCAAAGGAGGCATCATGCTAGAGAGACTTGGTGTTAGTTGCCATAACATGATGAGCATTTTGAAGACAGGGAGAGGAGGCCATGGGAGCAACAGGGCAAGCACATCTGTCGTAGACCTGAGCATGTGATTAGAGAGAATCGACAGTGGACTGATGCCTATGGAAGCCAAAGTCATGAGGAAGAGGTTATGATGACCGGAGAATGGGAAACGGAAGGAAAAGAGATACAGGGGGATTGCAAATTTACTTTTAATTCAGAGCTTGAACTACAGGCCAGAGGCAATAAGGTGTCACTCAAGAGACTTTAGCATGGACAGGACATAACCAGAGTCCGTTTCGAGAATGATTACCATGGACACTGCCAAGAGGAACACAGGTTAAAACTGGACAAAACCAGTGCCATCAATGTAGGAAACAACACGTAAAGCTCTTCCTAGCTAAGCTAAAAATGGTGCTTTGCTGAAAAAGTTTTCAATTTTATTTTTATGTCAGAAGGCTAATTCCCTTTAATTTTTCTTTGTGTTTCATACTTTTCTTTGGCAGAAAAGCATGTGTAAGTTGACTGTTGATGGGTGCTTATATCACCGTTGTGACTAACAGGAGTCAATAAGGGGACATCACAGTAAGAAAAGTACATTGTGGGCAATCCTAGCCCTTCTTGGTGCATTTCTTGCCAAGGAATCATTTTATGTTGAGAGAAGTGCTTGGCCTTTTAACTTTAAATGTCCCTCCACTCTGTTGTATTTAAATAAACTTTAAGTTCAATGAACTTGTGTAAGCATTAGCACTCACCTGGGCCAGAATTTTCCATTTCTCAGTGAGGATGTCTAGGTAATAGATGGCTTGTATGCTTATGTGAAGTTCTTCAGTATATATTTCTGAGCATATTTGTGGCATGAGAAGCCATTCATTTTACCAATATTTACTAAAGACTTCACCTGGTTAATAATTTCTATCTGGTTAAACCCTCTGCTGGAGATATTGCTCAGTGGTTAAGAAAATTTTTACTCTTTCAGGACCTCATGCCTCATAAATAATATCTAGTGACCATGTATGATCTTGATGAGTACCTACTTGGGGAATACACTACCCATCCAGACCTTTTCAGTTAGTCACTTGTGTGACCATGACAGATAACGGAAACAACTTAAAGGAGAAAATGCTTATTAGGGCTCACAGACTCAGTTTGTCATGGTGGGGAAGGAAGCAAAGAAAAGAATTTTGGCATTCTCATTTTTATTTTAACCTCTCTTTACCACAAAACCCTGATATGTAGATTTATAACACTAGATTGACAGAGAGACAGAGATAGACTATAGATGGATAGAAAGATGATAGGTAATAATGGATAGGCAAATGACAGGTGGATGATAGGTAATAAATAGAAAAACAATAAATGATGACAGATATGCAGACAGATCAGTGATATATAGATGATAGGTAAATGGACACATAGGTAAGAGATAGAGAGATAGAGAGATAGATAGATAGATAGATAGATAGATAGATAGATAGATAGATAGATAGATAGATGATAGATAGATAATGACAAACCAAACAGACAGGAAGAGAAATGAACACTTAGCTGAAATACAATTTACATTGAATTTTCTTATGATGCAGGCTGCTGAAAAATCCAGTGCAAGCTGGGGACTGCGTAAAGATTGTGGTATGAATCTGGACGGAAGGCAGTGAGCAGAAGACCTAAGTCCTTATCCAAGTTCAAGAACTAATTTCAACAGAAACACCCTCACAGACTCAAAAGTAATGAGTAACCAAATAGCTTTGCAGCCAAATCAAATTGTCAAATGAATTTAATCAGTTCCCACTATTCAGAATTTCACTACCGTAAGTATTTGCGCCCGGTCTATTTCTCGTTTTTAAACAGTGTCAGTGGTCATTTCTTATGATGGATCGCCAGAAGTACTCCTACTACATCAAAGTGCATAGTTTACATTTTCACAATTTATCAAAAAGTCTGAGATAATTATCACGTCATATTTAACCACAAATTTGTCATAATGTCAGATATTTTTATGTCTTCTTTGTATTCAGTTGGTTATGTCTTATTTAAGCTTCAATCTTAACACAAATAAGTAGAATATTTTCAATATACCTATAGTAAATATTTTTAGGTTTCTTTTCTTTGCATATCAGGCCACATCCATTGTCTGGTTATCTACTGAAGTTAGTGGACTTTTAAAACCGGTTTGTAAGATTGTTATTGAGTAATATCGATACCATCGGTAACAATAATACTTCGTCTCAGCACATTTAAACTTTCATTTATTTACTTTTTGCATGTGTGTGGACCTGTAGTGTATGCACGCATGTTCACATGTGTAGGGGCACATATGAGTGTAAGCATGTGTATCTGTGCATGTGTATGGAAGCCCACAGTTGTCTCTTTAAGTTTTTCAGACTGGGTCTTCTCATGGATTCCAGAGCTTGCCAATTCAGGCGAGACTAGCTGGGCACTTTGCCCCAGCGATTCCCTTTCTCTCTCCTGAGTGTTTGGATTACAGGCAGCCAGCATGCCTTCCTGGTTTCTGTGTTGGTTCTGGACATCTGAACATGGTCCTCACACTTGTGAAAAAAGATTTTATCCACTGATCTATCTACTCAGCCCCTAATAAGAGCTTTGAAACTGTGTTGAGATTCTACCCTTTGTTGAACAAGTGGATCTGTTTTATGTATTACAAGTTCATTTTTCTTGTAATATATGCAAGTTTCTTGAATCTCATTATTTTAATTGAATTAATAAGTCATTATTTTTGTTTCTAGTGAAATTCATCTATGGACTTTGGCATTTCTTATCTTATTTGGGTATAACATATGAGGTTAGTATATAAATTCATTATTTTCCAATTAGTAAACTGATTACCAAGAGAGCTTAATTAAATAATATTTCCCTTGCTCAATGGTTTGTGATGTCTCCATAACATATTTCTCATGAGAAAGACTAATTCCCATATGCATGTTCTATAATATTTATTTATCACTATCTAATTGTCTTAGCTCTAGCTCATTTAAATATTGAAGTTTTCTAACTTATTTAATGCCTGATATGTTCTTCTCTTCCCTTTAATTTTTGTCAGAAATAGCTCTTCTCGTTTTTTTATTAAAATTATAAAATTAAAGCAGAATTACATCACTTACCCTATCCTTATTCTCCCTCCAAAACCTCCCATATCCTGTCCTTCAAATTCTCTCATTCCCCTCTCATTCCTCTCAAATTGGTGGGTTCTTTTTTACTATTATTGTTACACACACATGTAGGTGTGTGCGGACATGTGCACACACATGCACAGAAATGTGTAACTCTATAAATACAATCTCCTGACTCTATTTAGTGTGTGTGGTGTGTGTGTGTGTGTATGATTTTGGGACTGACCACTTTTGTTTCATTTATTTGTTTATTTTTAATTTATCTATTTATTTACTCATTCATTCATGAGTCAAGCTCTCCCTGTATCACCCTGGATATCTTAGACCCCACTATGCAGACCAAGCTGACCACATATATATATGTGTGTGTGTGTGTATGTGAGTGTGTGTGTATGTGTGTGTGCTCATGCATGCATATATGTTCCTAAATATAACCTATTCAGTCCGTACCATGTTTCTTGTATGTATGATTTCAGGGCTGACCACGTGTTACTAGATCACCAGTTGGTACGCTCTTCCCTGGGGAACTATTTCTCCTGCTCTCAGTGTTCTGTTGTTGCCTATAGTTCTTTGTGGAGGGTTGAGATTTACTCTGGCCACTCTGGCATGTCTGCAGGTGTTGTCCATGTTCAGCTCATGTTTGGGCGGCCATGTTGTTGGGATTTTCGGAAGAGAGAGGGTGAAGAGATTATGAGAGCAGCGGATCAGGAAGTTTTCTGTGAAGTTGTGTTTCCTAGTGATGTCGAAAGTTGCATCCATAGGGCCTGTAGTTCTTTGTCTGTGGGTGGAACCTGATGAGATTTCCCTTTTCTGAGTTATCATATCTATTGGTGTTATCATTACTCAGGTCTTGGTTGGGCAGTCATATTGTGGATGTTTCACGGGTGAAGAATATCTGTCATACAAATTCAAATTTCCCCCAAAGTGTTTCTATTTGGAATGAAATTATGTTAATATTCTATTCTCTTATTATTATAGGAAACTTAAAAATACTTGCTGATTTGGATCGATGGATATGAACTGATCTTAGCTCGGTGGATATGAACATGCGGTGTGTAGCCGTGAAGGCCTGAGTTCAGATCCATAGCACGCATGGAAACATTGGATGTGGCTGCACATGCACCTGTCCCCTCAGCAGTATATGACGTGGGGACAGGACTGTTACTGGGGCTTATTGGCTGCCAACTCAGTTCCACTTTCAGTGAGAGATTTTGTCTCGAAGAATAATGTAAAGAATGAGAGAGCAGTATATCACCACCTTCCTCTCACCTCAACATGTGTACTGTGCGAGCATCTACGCGCGGTCCTACACTACACACACACACAGACATACAAATATACACAATAATAATATTAAAAATATCTTCATATGTGTATTCCTCTTGCCTAAAGTATGGTATACATTCCCAATTATAAAATTCTGCTCTAATTCTCTATTTGATAGTTTTCCTCAAATGCACAATTTCCACTGTGTTTACTTATGGTTGCACGCAGAACACTTGTTCGATTGAATTTCACTATGTTCTACCTGACAATCCCCAGCAAGTATGGACATCTGCTGATTTAAAGAATTCTGTACCCACAGCATTGGATCAAGAAAGAAACCTTCCTTCTCAATTTCCAGTGAAGTAGACCGAGGTTGGAGGGAAAAGTAGTTCATTTAATGACTCTCACAGCTGTGGGGGAGTAACAAAGGAAGACAGAAATGTGGCCATGGCGTCTCGGACCCGTCTGTAAGTTTTCTTTTCTCTCTTTGCTGTCACCTCAGCACTACCTGCCATGTGACTGTGGCAATTTAAATTTGCCCCCTGAAGGGGGGTGGACCTTTGCCTGTGGGCAGCGCAGAGGGGACGGGCCAAACTCTGCCACTTCTCTAGGATGAAAGCTGGCTCGCTAGCGCCCTCTAGACCAATAACCGCATGTGGCTGTGACTATTCCATGGGGCACCACAAAATTCCAGTACACTGAGGAAGGATAAACTTCGTTATTGGCTTCACTCAAACACACTATCTGTTCAAACCTAAAGGGATAATTACTTTTCCTGAAGGCGTAGACTATTTCTATCACATTTGACGTTGTTAATGGTACTACCACACAGCCAGCTGATTGTGCTCTGAAGAAACCATTTTATTGTATGTCGTCACACCTCCTTGCCATTGCTGTAGTGTATAAACTCTGTACTTTTCCTACTATTTCCATGATTTGGGACTTCATCATCTCTCTCTATCCTGAACTAGTTCACATGTCTTCCTCTCCAGTCTTGTGCCACCACAATCTGCCATTTATACTTTTAAATGCAAATAACTGGATCTTTTCCTTTTTTAAACACTTCAATGGCTTGCCACAACCCTCAGCATGAATTTTTTATATGGACCTGGATAACAGGAAGACACTGAATGAAAGCAAGTGGCGAAAATTAGTTATTGAAAGTCAAATTGGGAAGTCTGAAGGAAGTAACAGGGTTCATACCCAAATTAAATCTACACTCTAGGAGAGATAAAAGAAAAAAAAATCTTTTAGAATCTAGAATCACTGTCTAGTGGGGAGGATTATTAGTGGCTGAGAGTAGGAAGTCAGCAGGAGGACAATGAGGGGACATATTTGAGGGACCGTCTAGGGAGTTATAGGTGATTGGAAGTGAGTCTTGCAGTGAGTCTGTAGTGGAAGACACTTGGCATCTGACTTTGCATTTTCCTTCATAGTACCTGTTCCTCTCTGCCTCTAGAGTGGCCTTCCATCAATAGCAGGCACCCCGGTCTTCAGTCAGGAAGATGGCATCTTGCCTGAGACTGTGTAAATCTCTCACACAAACCCCTTGGAATGGTAGCTCTTCAGCCTTCCAGTACATCTATAAGACCAGGAAGGAGCCTCTGTGACAGTAAAGTTCTCAACACTCACTAGAGAATTGACTGTGACTAAAGCAGCTTTCCAACACACGCATGGACACGACTCTCCTGTCTTAGCTGTTCCTTCACATGCAGCTAATCCACTGGAATGATCGCAGGACACAGAAGACAAGGGTAAGCTCAACGAGTGCACCGTGGTGCTTCCTCTAGGGAGAACCATCTACCCCTGTGACATAATATGTTCTAGTGTACATATGAATGCTTTAACTCTACATCATTTTAGAAATATGTCTGTCTTATCTCCATCACGTATATGTATGTGCAAAGTTACACCAAAACATTCTGGTATTCTTCCTTCCCCATCAGCTCTCACCTAATCCCATCCAACCTGGCTTTTAATTTCGGGAGGGTTTTTGCATGTCTCTTTGCTGCTCACTGCTAGTGCATTGAGCAAACATTGGAGGGAGGAAAGGAGGTATGGGAACAAGTCTATTCTTTCAATCCTTAGCAATCAGCTCAAGGCAGATTCAGAGGACATAAATTATCCTGTGAAATAGTCACTGCTGTCTTACTTTTTCCTCTGGTAATTCCTTATTTCTGTCAGTTTTATCCCCTAACTAAATTTTTACATTTTATTTCTAACTCTTGGTTTCAATTATAAGCAGCTCACCAAACATGATGTTATTACAGCTAGAAATATGGAGTAAACTGGTTAATGTGACAGGTGCCAAAGTTATAGAATTATACATGGTGAACCAATTCCCACTTTCAGTCCAATATGATAAGGCTTAGACAGACAGGTGTGTATGTCTGTCTAAACGCACACATGCACATGTATGCAAGTGCGCATGTGCGTACACACACACACACACACACACACACACACACTCACAGCTACGCATACTTAAAGTCTATGCTATATGTTGTGGGACTATTTCAGATTCATTACAATTCATTTTTCCTGCATTATTGGGAATGGAAACCAGTATCTCATGCTGCTGAGCCACACACTCCGCCACTAGCACTGAACTCCATCCCCAGCACAGAGTTGTACTAAAACACGTAAGATCACAGGTTTTGACTTCATATAAACTAAGTGTGTCTTCCAATCAGAACAATACTTCTTTCTTTTCTTCTCTAAACATACGAAGCCATGTCCTCGCCCCCAATTTCTGAATGCTTCAAACTATCTTCAACTGAAAGTACTGCCTTGGTGGAACCCTAACATCTTCGGGTAATTTCACACTGGAATTTCTGATGGGCTACACTCTAGGCTGTTAAGGAGTAATTTTTAGCTTTCTCCTCATGTTTTCATTGTCATGGGTCAGCTGATTATGAAGGAGAAAAAGTTCTAAAGTAGACTATTTCAAATAGTTAC
This sequence comes from Cricetomys ansorgei, assembly GCA_026225945.1. Lineage (NCBI taxonomy): Eukaryota > Metazoa > Chordata > Mammalia > Rodentia > Nesomyidae > Cricetomys > Cricetomys ansorgei. Next base: position 2,784,690 of record JAMJFZ010000558.1, read on the forward strand.
TTCATACGTGTATCAAATTGAAATAACTTTATTCACAAAAGACTAAAAGTTACTTTCTCTATGATTTTCTAGTAGATTTCAATAATTTTTATTATACACAACCACAAATTTGAGGGTCTTAGGTTAATCATTGTGACACTGTTTGTGCAAGGCTTTTAACTTTTAAACTCAAGGAATCCCCTAGTTAAATCCAACTAAAATTTATCGACTTCAAAAGTATAATACACATCAAGTTTTAGTCATTCGAGTGTATATATTTCCCAGATATATAATTTAAACTATAGTGTAGGAGAATATTTAAAGAATGACTAATTTTCCAGTTACTATAGCAATTGTTGAAAATATTTATGTGTCTGTATCCTTAAAGTACATGGATGGTTGGCATTATCTGACTGTCTGCCTAGGACTGAACCCTAGAAGTCCAAAGCAATGCTACCAAAGCAATGCTAAGATTCAGTAAAGTAAAACATATTTTACTTATTCTTTATGTTCTTAATATTCTATATAATATCAGAGTCAGGGATGGAAGCTACAGAGATTGACATCATCAAATATGTAGGTGATGTATATATATTCTGCATATAACATTAGCAGTAAAACTGATGAAATAAAGGGGTCAGAAAAAAGCTCTTTCCATGGAGATGACTTCCAGAGCTTGTAACAGAAAAAAACAAAAAACAAAAACTTTGTTTTCTTCATTTTGTTATTGCCATGTTTAAGGTAGGTCATGTGATAACTTCAGGGAAAAGATGAGAAGATCCAAGAGAAAAGAGATGGGACTTTGAGTGGCAGGGTGAAATAGTTACAAGAATCTCTAAGAAGATACAGCCCAAAGGCTGCAGAGTAACTTAGTGATACTAAATTCTGGATGAAAGTGAAGTGATTTAGGAGAGTTTATGAGACATGTGTACAGAAACAGTGCCTTCAGAAATATTTAGTTAGTGTAATTATGTAAAACAGTGAGAATTGTTGAGAAAGTACAATATTGCCTCTTCTCAACAAAGCTAACTTATATTTAATAACATTAGAAAGTTATGAAGCTGATCACTTATCTTCCTGCTGAAACACATAGCACATGGGCGATTTTGTGGCATGAATCACCCTGCATTCCACAGGCAAAATGCAGCGGGATCAAGGAAGAAGGATGGATTGACTCACCTTTCCTGACATATTTAGGTAATATCTGTGTGAAAGCTTGAAAGAAATGCAAATTTCCCTGGGAAGGCACGTGGAGGACATGGTGGTAAAAGGAAATTTTAGCCTGAAACTGGCAATATGCAAAATTCCATGAACCCAGAAGAGCGCTGTGCACTGGACGCTGGAGAGCGGGCTGGAGAGAGAGCTCATTTGGTAGGGCGCTTGCTGCTCAAGCACCGGGCTCTGAGTTCAAGCCCCAGCATCCACTTACAAAGCTGGCAAATATTTGTAACCTCAGTGTCGGAGAAGCAGACACAAGACAAGCATTAAAGCCCTCTGGCCGGTCAGCTTAGCCTTATCGGGAAGTCCCAAGTCCCAGAGAGATACTAGGTCTCAGGAAACAAGGGGGGAAGCTCTTGGAGAACAACATCTGTGTTGATCTTTCAAACATATGCACAGCAAGCGGTCCATCATACGCGAATGCGCATGCGTATGTGTATCCCTAACGCAAGCATGTACATACCCATGAATACGTGAACATTCACACACACTTGACCACACACATACCATAGATGCATAACCAGAGAGGCATATTACAGTAGCATTTAGTTTTCCCTTATCATTTCTAATATTATTTCTTAATTTTTTAAAAATATTTTTCTTCTCAGGTACAATACATCCCACCTCCTTCTCCCCTCCTTCCACTCCTCGCAGCTCCCCCATCGCTCTTCTCCCTCAGATCTAACCCCCTCCACCCACCAATGCCCCCCCCATCACCCCTGCTGCTCTTCGGGAAAGAACAGAACTCCCACGGTTCCTGCTCAAACAGAGCATTACAAGATGGAACAAGCCGGGCACTACTCCCTACATCCAGGGTGGACTAGGCAACCCATCAGGAAGGAAAGAGTCCCAAGGGCAGGTACAAGGAAAGGAGGCTGCTCCCACTCCATCCTGGATGAGTTCTGCAGAACACCAGGCCAGACAATAATAAGATATATGTAGGGGACCCTGCAGGTTCCGTGTCTGCAGCTTCAGTCTCTGTGAGCCAGTAAGAGCGCTGGTCAGTTGACACTGAGGGGCTTGTTCTCCTGGTCTCCTCAGCTCCTTTGGTTCTCAGCTGCTAGAGGACACCTCTGTGACGAAGATTTGGCTAGGCACCTATCTATGAGCAGAGCAGGACATATCGTTAGAAATCATCTCCGTGTTATCCAGTCTCTAGTTCCTGGCCTCCTCTGTAGTATCAGGATTGAACCCCCTCCTTTGGCACAGGATTCTGCCCTTTCATTGTCCCAGCAGATCCTGCAGGGAAAATAGGCCGTAGGTCAATGGTTTGTGACTGGGAAGGTGTCCCAGTCCCACCCCTGGAAGCCTTGCCTGGCCACATGAGACTGCCTGTTCAGGTTCCCTATCCATGATGACTAGAGGTCTTTGCTAGGGTCTCCTTCATAGATTCCAGCAAGTTTCCACTGCACTAGGTCTCCAGATCACTCCCTAGTTGGGGTGGGGGAGCATGGGAATGTGAGCACAGGGGACCAGGATGGGGAGAAGGATGGAGGGAGAGAATATATGGAGAGACAACAAGAATTGGGGTTAAATAATACTTCTGAAACACATCTATGCCAAGTTCCTACATAAACACTATAAGAAAGTAAATTTAAGTAGTATAATGTGACCCACAAAATCGCAATGCTTGCATCATATTTTATTAGTAATTTGTACATACTGCGGTTATTAGCACATGGCTAAAACACAACTTAATTCAAAAATGTCCATTTTTCTTGAACGGAAGCCAGTATGACTGTTGCTATGTCTATGGTCCATTAATGTCCACTTGCCTTCTGATTCTCCCAATCCATATTATGGAGCTAATTTTCCAACTATTTAGGAAATTCAAATGGAATTACTAAATATTTCATACACAGCTTTTTGGTAATAAATTATCCAACATATTTCAACCCAGTCAGACTTCTCTACAGCTCTATACATATTAAAGATTGTGAATTGGCTCGGGACAAAGAAAATTCAAAAGTATTTCAAGCCAAACTCTGGGAGAAAGACAAAGGATGAAAAGAAAACAGATGAAGTCACACCACAGCCAGCGGAGGAGGGAAAGGTCACAAGTAACAGTAAGAAAGCAGCGTGAAACAAAGCGGCCTCATTAATACACTGCAAAGTACCAGAATGTGCCCAAGACAACACTTGCTTTCCAAACCAAACACAACTAGCATTTACCACTATGGGTTTTAAGTAGCAGCTGCCTAATTGCGAGAAAACAGATCCTCGAGCAGTTGTTGCTATCTTCAAATGCAAATAAGTTCCATCACAAATTTATCCCTGGCATTCCAGCTCCTAGAGCTTCTGGTTGAGTTGCACACAATGGTCGTGAGATGTAGCCATCACACTAATTGAACTTGATAAAGTAATTAGTCGCACAAAACAGGTATATAGATAGCAGTCGCTTAGATGAGCGTCAAGTCACAACTTTAAAAAAAAGCTAAATTGCTTTATTGCTGAGCTTTCATTTCCCAATTTAAGAATCAGATTCATCTAGTCTCAACAATAATTCATTTTAAGATGATAATATCTTGTCACCAAAAATATTTATCCTATAAATATTTACTCAATATTTTATAGTAAGTGTTTACAATGAAAAACAAACAAGATGAAACTTCTTAAAGTAATTTTATGACTGAAACAAAATAATATAGGTGTTTATGATGAAAAGCAAACAAATGGAACTCTCTAAAATATTTTATTACTGATATAAAATAATTTATAAAAGGTTTTATTGGGAAATTACAAATATACAACTTCATATTTTTTTATCCTGTTAAAATATATATGAAGACACAATGTTCAACACCTTTAAATATTAGTTTAAAAATACCCACAGTTTCTTTCTTTTTTGACAGTGTAACTATTGCCAGTTATCAGTTTTTTTTCAGGTTTTATAATTCTCAAATCATGCCACAAATATTCACGGAGTCCAGTCTAGTTTTTGTTCTATAAGCAACAAAGATATTTCAAGTCTGAAGTTAAGAAAACCACCAACATTCATTGAACATTTCTTCTTCTTATGTAACCAAACTGAACAAGAACGAAGAGCCACAAAGTTGGGGACATAGTTTCTCCTCTCCTTTTGGGAGCTTTCATCTCACAGGGAGAAGGCATGGCATGTATTTTGATAAACATATAATCTAGGGTCTCCAAGGAACAGTTCAATAAAGGTTTCCAAAAGCAGATTTCTTAGTTGGGTTACCCCAAATCAAACCCTAAGAGTAAGACATGTATTTGTTAGAACAAGGATAGAATGCTTTAAATTGCAAGATGAACCCACAAAACACAAGTAGGAAAGGGAAGAGGATAAAGATGGGGTAGAGTCAGTTAAGGTGTATAAGCAGGCTGATTTCTACCTGGTTGATTGGAAGCTCATCCAACTAGCAGAACCTGAGATGCGGTAGAGATGTGTTTCAGACTCATCTCACCCGAGTAGAGAGGGAATCGGGCTACTGACAAATGCATCAATGATCTTGAGGCTCTGGTTGAGATCTGCTTAAAAGTGTTAATTCTCCAAGTCTTCCAGTTTACTAACAAGTAGAAATGCATCAATATGTACTGCCATTTGGAAACATAGCCAGAAGACATGGTTAGAGCGGGAATAAAGTGCAGCTACGGATAGTAACCTCCATACCGGTCTCCTTTGCAATGTATTCTCCCACAGGACGCAGTTTACCTTCTTCTGATATTTTTCAGTACATTTGCGTCTGTTATTTGTCTGTTCAGCAGAGTTTACATCCCCTTGACCTCAGATTGTGATGATAATCTCTGGAGCTACTTTACAAGTTTTCTTAGTTTATGTTCCCTTGTTCATACTTACACAGAAAATTGCATCTGTAGTTAAGTCTGAATTCTTCTATTTTTGCTTCCAAATTTCTGGTAGAATGTGGCTGGGGGGAAGCCACAATCTTTAAGGGAATTCAGAACATTCAATAACCATCTTCTTATCACTCCCTTCTCCAACCTCAACCTTGGCTATTTTATATTAGTTCGACAGTAGAACTTCAGCTCTGTTCTTGCCTTTATTTTCCATAGAAAATAGATGTGATGACAAATAAAATGTTTTCTTATCACTACACAAGTTACCAAATGACTTTTATGCACGTTGACAAAATTCATTTTTCTTTTGCATCAAAGGCAATGCTTTCTCGTCGCTATGGCCCTGACCTACCAGGAATACACAGGCTCACATCCCTTGATTCCTCAAGGCTTCCAGTTTATTCTCGAGAAAATTCATATCCTTATCTCCACGGGATTGGTTTCCTTATCATCTGAATGCATTTATAGAATTACTGTAGAATATTAAATTTCGGCAATTAAATAACAAATTAAATAGTATTTCTAAGACCCGTTTACTTCATCTATCATAAAGAATGATAATGACATCTACCTCCTTGGATTATTGCAAACACTGGATGAAATGAAGCTTGCAAATGCCTTAAAGTATTTGACACTGATTTAATAAATTAGTATTCATAGTAAATTCTGTAGCAAAAATAATAAAGCTAGCATATTCTCTTTTTTCAAGCGTTTCTATTTTTTAGAAGTGTGGTCTTAACGACCCAGGCCATCTTTGAGATTAATCTGAGTGTTTGGAATCAGAAGCATAGGGCATTAGCCCTGGTATCCAATATTTCCTGATACTTATGTTTTGAAACAGATACGCTTTATCTTTAAAGCTCAGTGTGAGAAAATATATTTTCCCAAGGTGGCTTCAATAACTGTGAGTCTGCATTGTCTTCTACAACTTTATTGATCCATAAAAAAAAAGTTGAGTCTATGATCTTCTCTCTGAAGCTCGGTAGGTCTGACTCTCAGCTCTCATGGAGTATGACAGAGGCCTGTGATTTCCGAGGCTTGCTGATAACCCAGATGCCACAGCCACTGGCTTTGTTCCTTAATTTTCTGTCTTAAAATGATCAGCCTTGGAACTGGGTCAAGAAAGTTAATGCCGTCAGGATAGGCCAAGCTCGGAGTAACTGAGGCTCACAACATTCAGTCATGGCAGAGTGCTCCAGCTCTTGGGGTAACAAGTCATCAGTTATGTGGAAATAGAACCACCAGACCTTGGAAGAGTCAGCCCATCAGGAACACTTACTGGCTTTTATACAATGAGTCGAGCCCAGTGTTTTAAAGATTTTTATAGTTCAGCAGTACTGCCAGATTGGACTGCAAGTACAGAGATATCGCTATACAGCTGGACAGAAAGTTAGAAAAACTCCTTGATTATAAACACAAGCTTCGCAGCATGGTGGAAGACGGATGGAAGACAGATGATGAAATAGTCAGGAATTCAGAGAGCTGGGATGCTCCCTTTGGCCATTATTCTTACTTTCTCCCAAGAATCTGAGTTGATTCTTGCTTCAGGTGAAATCTCTCAGCATCCTGTACTTAGCTTAATCTGTCATGTGTGTGTGAATATGTCTCCTCTCAGATTTCAAGGTGATCTGAGTGAGGATGTCTCACGTTCAGATCCCTTAAAACCGTGGGGGAAGCACCGTGCGGAGTCGGATCCTCAAGTACGTGGGAAGTTTCCCTATCAGCGTAATGCACGAGAGTAAACAGATGTCAAAGGAAATATTTACAAGATGCAATTAAGCATAACATGTTTACTCCGGGGTTTATAAATAAACTAGTTTGTCTGTGTGTAATTTAGAATTTAATGGAACCTTAAGTTGAAGGCCTGAAGTTATGGATTTGATTATTTTGGCCATGGTAGCTATTGTACTTTTTTTTTCCTTCTGATACTCCATCAGTCATTATGATAAGCTCTTCCGATTTGATTTATAAAACATGTGTTTTCAATTAGAGGACCACACAACTCAACTTCTGTATCGTATCTGTGCATTATATATGTTGGATCAAATTCAACTAAGACATTAATTCTTCTTTCCTCTCTCCAACCTGTGAAAACTGACTTAAATATGATTATAAAAATAAGAACTCTGCTAATAGGATACACACACACACACACACACACACACACACACACACACACACACACATTATTCTCAGAAAAGAAAACTTTTACTGATACCTACAGTACATATTTGCTTAATCATAAAAGGAGATGCAGTGTGAAAAATATTTTACCAACTATTTAATAACTTAATGTATCATTCACTTTAAACAGTTTTTTTTTGATGAACACCAACATTCCTGATATCTTAAAGAAAATATTTGGCTGTGCTTCCATCCCACATATCTACAGGAAACCTGTCCCTCCCCTCGCCACGCCACAGATCAGTCTCTTAGATTAAATGGGGTAGCGACTGCATGGGACCTGTGCACATCCTTCCGTGTACTTTAAATCATGTTTTGATACTTATAATACCAGATACAACAGAAGGGTCATGGAAATAGTTATGTTTGTTTGGAGAATTGTGACAAGAAGCCCTAGTCTGTGCATTTTAGCAGAGGTAGATATTTCCCCAAGTCCCCTGATGCACAAGCCATGTTCACAGAAGCCAGGAGGTTTACATGCTACAGGGAAAATTAAGCTATCTTTCAGTACATGGTTCTGTTTCAGATTCTTCATCTCCTGTTTTATTACGTGATAATGATAATGTTCTAAATGTCAGTTCTTAGTTCTGACACATAAACGGGAAGGTCAAGGGGAGATTTATTCCACTGCAATTTTCATGACTCATTCACTATTGAATGTTGTCACTATGTGAAATCACTCACAGAATGTCCATATAGAATATCTAAATATTTATTTAAATGACGTCACAGTTCCTGGATGGTTCTCTAAAAAGGTCCACATTAGAAAAGTTCTTTAGGTTTCATAAATTAAAGGGCGATTACAATGATTCATGTTGAACTAGATATTTACCATAAGAGATTAAACTATTTTTCCGTCTTTATTGTTTCAGTTCTTTCTAAATTCAGTCTTTTTCAGCTCCTGGAAAAAAAAAAAAAAGACATTAAGAAAACCCCACGTACTAATCCGTCATTACATCCCGTGTTCACCGAGCTGAGACTCATTACACAAACTAACCTTTCAATTCAGGCGGCAGTAAAATAGAAAGGCAAAGTGATATCAATTCTCAAGCAAAATTGAAGATAAGATTCAAGGCCATATTTATGAACTTTCCTGAAGAGATGTCAGAGGGAATTGCGAGTAAAGTCTACCTGTTGCTAGATAAAACCATAGCCGTGAACTACAGTTCTCTCATGTTACATGGCCAAGAACCAACTAAACTGTTCTCAGACATAGGGTTGCTTGCTGTGTCTAACTTAAACTGTTTTTTTGTAAGTTCCAGAAAGTATGGGATTCACTTAATTGGCACCCTGATAAATGACTCTTTGATCTAATTGGTATAATTACTGAGAGGTAGGCCCGGTATAATATATTTAAATGACTCAAACCAATTGGATCATGGACTATCTTTTACAATTAGAGAATGTTATTTATAAGCTTATTCTAAGCACTCTGACTACCGATCAATAACAACCAAATGTTTTCTAACAGACCTCATCCCACATGCGTGGTTAATAAAGAAAATAGTGTAAGTCTTTTCTATGGTTTTTATCCATGTGGAAGAAGACAAAACACTAGGCCAACCAAGGTGAACTCTTTTCAACTATACTTAACTGGACTGGCCTGAATAAATGTTGTTATTTAACTAACACTGGCGATAAGACATGAATAAAGGATTATTCTCATCTCTGGCCACAATAGATGAAGCCTTTACCCTAACCTGCCCAATAACATGAATGTATTATCCTTTCGGATGCAAAGCATCATGAAGAAAAAGTCAAGCATTATCACGAAGCCAGTGTTTTTTCTTGCCTTCAGTGAGAGATGGATGTTTTACTCATGAGAGTTATGAGGTGGAAAAATAGCTATTCCGTTTTGTTTTTCACTTTTGACATGATATTAATTTCCGTGGAGACTTGAGAGATTCATAACAAAGAAAACGAAGCAAAACCTTCACAGAGTTTTTCTTCCAAAGGGCATCGTTATTTGCAAAGTTTCTCACAGAACTGGTTATCCTTTGTCCAGCCTTTTGTTATGTTGGTAATTTTATAGAAATTTAGAGTTCTCCCTAATGTAGGTGATAAAGGGATGAAAGATCTGAGGACAGAGGTGAATGTAGAAGCTGTGAAGTTTGCAGGGGTTCTGGGTACTGACTTTCCAGGTGGATTTGCTTGACTGCTGTGGGGCTCAGTCCCTCCCAATCACTGACATTTGAATAGTTTTGATTCTTTTCCATAGAAAATATAATTATGTAACAGTTTGCTTATATGTCTGGCATTAATTCCAATGATTGTTTTATTTTTGAAATCACATTATTATTTTTAAAGATTTATCTATTTTGAGTGTTCTATCAGCATGTACCCTTGCATACCAGAAGACGGCATCAGATCCCATTATAGATGGTTGTGAGCCACCGTGTTGTTGCTGGGAATTGGACTCTGGAAAAGCAGTCAGTGCTCTTAACCACTGAGCCATCTCTCCAGCCCCTTGAAATCTCATTGTCATTTGTGTTTTAGATTTGCAATATGATATTGTAAGTAAAAGTATTACTGCAATGAGACAAATCAGCACACTCTTCAACACTTGGTATAGAAAGAGCAGCTTTAATATACTTATTCAACAAATGTCCTAAATGCAGTGTAGCATTTTTAACTACAAGTTTTATGGTGCATATTGGTCCCATTGACTTTCATTCCTTACACATGCTGTGTATGAACTGATCTACAGCTGCCCGCATCCCCAAGCCTGACCCTCTGAACCTCCTTTTCATATGTATATATGTTTTTCATTTTTAGTTGACATAATAATCACATGTTGGGAGGTTAACTGTTAATTTCCAATACATGTATACCATATTTATCATTTCTTTGTGTTGGTAACACTCAAAATCCTCTATCCTAGCTATTCTGAAATACACAGTTAATTTCTGTAGACTATAATTACTCTAGTGGGACAGAGGACATTGGAAGTTGGGCTCAGTGGCCCCTTTATACAGTGTTAGCCAGGCTCTTCTCTTTCTTTCTTCTTCATCTTTTACTTTGCATGTATTAAAAAATGTTTTCTAGATTCTCTATAAGTGAGGTCTTTAGAATATTGTGCAATATTTTTAGCTTATTTAATTCTCTCTCCATAATAAAATTTCATTTACAGACACACACACATACACACATGCATATATGTATTCATCATAACCGTGATGATGTGGGTGTGTATTGTGTAGGGTTACTTTATCCATCAATGGATACCTATGTTGTTTTCACATCATTAGTCTCTAAATAGTGTTCCAAAGAAGACACTTGTTCAGTATTTTTACAACTCTTTACAATATTACCATTTGTTTCATTCTTCATAGATCTGAATCATATAAATTTCCACCAACAGAGCTGAGGAGTACTCTTTGCTGTATACCATGACAGCATTTGTCTCTTGTCTTTTTGCTGAGAGCTATCCTAATGGGCTTGAGATGATCATTTTTAATGATTTTCATCTCTCTTTCCTAATGTTAAGTGATGTGAAGAATGTTCATATGACCAACTGGCTACTTTACATTTGCAGAAATGACTTTTCAAGTCTTCTTTTTCTTCAACTCAGCTTCTGGGTTTTACCTGAAATTTTGAGGAAAAATAAAACCAAATATATGGCATGAGTCCTCTCCCTCAATTTCAGTAATAGAATATCATCTGGGACCCCAATGTATGTACAACTAATATTACAATATACATATAAAGTAGGACAGGGCACAAATATAAATTTGTGTTAGTGACCTTAATTAAATTTTAAGTCTGGCATGTGCATGTACCTATGAGCTCATGTTAGAGGCCCTGTCTTTGTTTTGAACTTGTCTTTTTAGTTTGCTCAGATTTGAATTTTAGAGAAACACCTAATAATTAATATGTTGGTATAAATATTTCCTAGTATCATTTGTTGATCAATTGAAATTTACTTGTTCGTAGACAACAAAATGAGAAATGATTGTTCTCTGAGGAGCTGATTTTACTAGATGGAATATTATATATATTGTGCATATATATATATATATATATATATATATATATATACATACATACAAACATATATATATGTATATGTGTGTGTGTGTTTGTGTGTGTGTATCAAGCTTGCATCACTAAATTCAGCTTTTGACTTTATTTAGTGACTCAGGAAATCCTGGGGCCTTTACAGCAGCAGAAGTCTCAAGTGCTCATGCCCAGTACAATCTGAATGAATACCTTGTAGAACCCACTCAGCTCACTGGACGATTCATCTTTGCTTATTCCACTGGGTTTCCAGTAGAAGTTCTTCGTTTATATCTAGTCTGGATCTGTTTCCTTGCTGCCAATTGCTGAGTTTTGTTTACATTACATATATAGATTCTGTTAAAGACTTGACTTACAAATAGTATCTCCCACCCCATGGCCTACCTTTGCCTTTTTTTTAATGATGGAGTTTATAGAACACCTCACTTTAAATTTTCATACAATTCTACATTCCAATTGTTGTGTTTTGTGGATCCTGTGTGGGGTGTTGTTTTAAAACTTATGAGCAGAACATTAGCATGTAGATTTTACTCTGTTTATCTTCTTCTAAGTTTTACCTCTTTGTGTTTTATAATTGATGCCTGGTTTGGCAACGTGCAATATCTATGGTTAAACAGAGGAACGCTATTTAGTGGGAATTTTGGTCTGTACATTTCACAGACTGCAACACAATTAATCATATCTCTAGAGTACATTAAACCTGTTTCAAAATGTGACCCTATGAAGTATCCTATAGAAAAAACATAGCTGATCCTTTGTCAAATTGATCAAAATTAACACATATATTAAAAATATTCTTAAATATTTTCCACACAACCAGAAAACAATTGCATAGTTGTTTCTTATATTACATTTAAAAATATGCCAACTCTTTTTTATTTTATAAAAAAAAACTTTTCTAAAACAGTCTTCATTAAGTCTTAGACACTGTTGATCTGAGCTAAATCTCTAATTCTGGGCACCCAGGGCCTGTCTTATTTCCCCAGCTTTTATTGTTTCCATGAAGAGATGAATTAAAATTCTTATTTGCTATGCATTTGCTGTTACATCCCTCTTCCTGCTCATCTGTGCTTATAAGACTTTATCCTGCTTGCATAAGTATTGTGGGCCTTCAGTTTTGAGCAGCTGTGAGAAATGCTGGTTAACTCTTTGCAAACATTGCCCATTGGTCCCCGACATATCCCAGAGAGTACCAGCAGTCTTCCAGAATATTGAAGTGGCAATGAGAGCTTCGTGTCCAGGATCTGGTTACCACTTCAATACTGAACATTAGTATTAAGCTTTCTGCCTATACTAACAAATTAGTCACATTTTTTTTAATGAGTTTGTGTCCATGGTGGGAAAAATGATGTTCATAACTATGGATTCCATTGAGACAATTCAAACAACTCCATTACTAAGTCTGCCACTAGCCACAGTTATCTTTGAGAACAAATCAAACTTTGTACTCTTAAGTGTCTCCTTCTAATATTAAAACATCAACAAAATTTCTCAGTTACTTATTATCTGGATTTGATGATTAATAATTAGTGGCCATGTATAAACAAGAGAGGATCTGAAACAGAAAGTAGAATTTGTTGTACTAGTTACAAAGTAAAACCAATGACAAATAATAGTTGATTTTTATAAGACTAGTGGGATGTTTGGTTTATCTATGTATTTTACAGGACATAGGATACAATATAGAAATGCATTACTATGAACATCTAAATATTTTTTTCTTCATATTCACTAGGCCTAGAAATCACAGTTTCTCCTTTTCTGAATTTTTATTTTTATTGGATATGCATATAAAGAAAATTTCTCACAAGAAAATAGGGAATTTTGACCGTATCCACACCCCTGACTCACTCTTTAGTCCACACCCCGCAAGGGTCTCATCCCTCCCCAGCCTCTTCCATCTTTCATGCCGTATTTGTGCTTTTATATAGCTATGTATTTATAGAGAGAGATTTATTCACAGAAAGAGAATCCCAGGACTCACAAATAAGACAATCCACATGATATTTACCCTTCTATGGTTGGCTTATTTTGCTTAATGCATAGTCTCCAGGTGCTTTCATTTTCCAGAAAATGATACAATTTCATTCTTCATTATGGATGAAAAAAGTCTAACACAGACACACACAGACACACACACACACACACACACACACCACACATCCCATAAATGCACACGCAGAGACACACACACATAAACACAGATACACACAGACACACACACACACACACACACACACACCCAACACATACACACACACACACATGCATGCACACACACACATACACATGCTTGCACACATACACTAACACACACACACTAGCACACACACACATATCACACACATGCATACATGCATATATATGATAAATTGTTCTTGAACAAACCCGTACAGTATTAGGAAGACTGCTGATTTTTCTCTGTGTTAATGTAGACTGGTGAGTCACAAGAAGAAAATGGAATTCATGCTTCTCATTGCAATTCCATACATAGGACATAGCTACACAGCTACATAGCTACATAGCTACATAGCTACATAGCTACATAGCTTCATAGCCAAACCACTGTCTGAAAAGGGAAAAGATATCAAACAATGCAGTTCAAAGAAATACCATACTATTCATTAACTTGGTTTACTGAACATTGGAAAAGCAACCCAAATTGGTGAAGGGAAAGTCAGAAGGACTCAAAGCTAAATAAATAATTATTGCATAATTCACGAAGTGTTAACTATGTTATGTATAACATTCTTGATCCTCTACATAAATGGTCTTACTTACCAAGAACCTACCACACAGGGATGATTGTACTTCTATTTATACTAGAAGAAATACCAGTGAAGGGACTTTTCAGTTGTTCAAGGTTACATAGTTGAATATGGAATCGGGATTTGAACACAGGCTTGTGACTCCAGAGCCTCTGACTCTAGAACCCAGGCAGCAGGCTATCAGAGGGCTGTAAATTTAGGCTGTATTGTGAAAAGTGTGTAAATCATAGTGAACACAAAGGATTTCATGCAAGCTAAATGGAAAATCACCAGAAGGCAGGAAAATGACTTACAGTGATAAACCTTATGCTTTGTAAAATGACAAAATCAGGGGCAGCCTGGGAGCTGTTTCAGAAGTCCAGGCCATAACTTACGATCACAAAGAGATGAAAAGACAAGATTGGAAGTATGGATTTCCAATCTCAGTGTTTTCAATTCTAAAGTTGAGCTAAGAATTGTGTCTAGTGGATTGCACATCCAACCGGTCTATTTAAAATGAACCAATCTGCTCACCATCCAGAAACACTTAAATTCAGCAACACGGGCATGCATTTGATCAGTTTTGTGTGCACATAAGCATGAGACACTATGTCCACATGAAAACTATATTATATATTACTAATTGTATAAACTAATCATATATTACATGAAAATACTATGTGCAATTCAGTCCAGGTTACTTTGATGTTGAGCTGTAGAGCAGCATGTAACGAATCCTCCCTAGGTTGAAAACTCAAGAACTGTGACTTTATTCATAGGCAATCCATGTGGTCCTTTCCTATCAAATATGTCCTGCTACAGACTGCATCTTCCGTCAGCAATCTCACTGCTTGAATCCGGAACCAGGTAAATTTTTCTGATTAACTTGAGAGCATTTCCTTAAACTACAAGTTACATCGAATCTATATTCGCAGCTTTTAACAGCTAAAATATAAACCATGAATGAAGCAATAAACGAGAACAAGAGCACCACTGAAGTCTGATCAGACTTTCTCTTATGCTCTGATGAGATGGCAGCAAATAAAATGTTCTCTTGTGTGTAGATAGGGTCCTGAGGTGCTCCTTTGTACAACACTGAATATCCAGGAAAAGGATCTTCTACATCACACTGACAATTATGTGAGAACAGAAATAAAAATGATCTATTTAATCAATTAAAACTTTATTTAATTAATTTGCTTTAGTTAAATAACTGTTTAATTCATATATCCAATTAATATTTAATTTAATTAATATTTTATCTAATTAAAATATAATGATTTTAAAATATGTAACATAATTTTGTATCACTAGCCTTTAAGGAAGGTTATTCCTTTATACAAATACATGAAAAGTACTGTGTAGGAAATATCAGTGTTGTTCTCTGTGTTACTTATGTGTTTTATAGAGGCATCTTGATTGATAAATTCATTGTTGTACAAACTTGGGTTTCCTTAGTAATGTCATTTAAAGTCTAACTACAGAATATTCTTTAGAATCTAGCCAAAACCCTCCCTATGGACAACCCCAGCAAAGAGGTGGGGTGAGAGTACAGTGTAAAATGTACTGAGCATTTAACTTGTCAGGTAGTATATACCCTCTTCAGCCATTTCTGAAGCTTGATACACATAACAACGCATTTCTTCAATGTCACTACGGTGAAAAACATTTTGCAAAATTAGCTAGTATCTGAAACTAAGCAAACGAAGAAAACTGAAAAATTGACCATAAGTGCTTGCAACTAAATTGAGTAAAATTATCCAAGCTATGATTGATTACAGATTCACTAGCCATCACTGACAACATCTTTAATGCTGTACTTATAACATTAATTGATATATTTGGTTTTATTTATTATATTTTAATTAAATTTTAAAATGAAAACATAGGATTCTTAAATGAGGATATTTAATGTTGTGTCAATAAATATGACACTCTGAAAATAGTGGATGAGACCTGGAGAGATGGTCCAGTGCTGCAGAGTGTATTCTAGCAGAGGTCCAGAGTCTTGTTCTGGAGCTCCTGTTGGGAAGCTCACTACTGCATGTGACTTCAGAGCACCTACACTCCTGTGCACATCACACACACACGCACACACACACACATACACATACACACACACACACACACACATTCACACATACATACACACATGCACACATACATACACACAAAAACCATACACATACACACACACACATACGCACACACATACACACAAACCACACACACACACATACACACATACATACATACACATAAACCACACACACATACACACATGCATGCATACACATACACACAAACCACACACACGAGCACGCACACACACATACACACAGATACACACACACACACACATACATACACACAAACCACACACATATGCACACATACACACATATACACAGATACACACATGTGCACACACATACACAAATATGTATAAAACAATCAAAAAAATCTAGTATATAGTTTTCTAGGAAACTGTTATTACCAAAGTTTTAAAAACATCAAAATATTAGTATAAAATAACATCTTCCTGTGAGAAATTCTGAAATTCTGAAACAAAGAAAACCTGAAGTTGTGGGTAAAGAAACAGTTAATCTTACAGCATTTCAGAACTTACCTCTGCCAGCACTGGGAAGTCCTTTGAAGTTAAAGCAAAGATCCAAGGACTAACAGCAGGGCTGGTAAACAGCCAGAAAGAACCAAATAGTGATATGGACATCAAGCAAAAGACAGTTAAAGAAAATTTCAGTCAGATTGTGAAGGTCAGTTCATAATCCAAAACAAAATAAGGTTCAAATGAGTAATGGAAACATCTTCGTATTTTGAAAATAAGCAAACTATGCTGTGAAAAGTGTGTAACTGGGGTAGAAGGAAGACCCCTGACCACATCGAACAACCACTGCCAAGTCTTACCTTGGTTTGAGAGCTGATCCCAAATCCTTACGCTTAAATTTCCATTATCTGCTTTCTTAGATACAGAAATATGTTTTTAACAGATAAAATCATGTGTTGAGTGTTATTTTAAATGATGTACTTTTTGTATTATGTTTGTTAATTTAATTATTTCCCCAAAATTCAAGAATAAATGGTTAAATGGTATGAATGAAGACTTAAGGTGCTTATGTTACATTGAAATTCAGTATCTCAGTCAAACAATAGATTTGAAACCTGAGATAAATGAAAGAGAAACAAATTTACAAACCTAAAACCCCCTACATACTCATTCTGTGTGTAGAACATAAAGGAAAGAGTAAACGTAACAAGGACGACACGCCCGAGTCTAGAGAGTGATGTAAGACGGAGAGAGCAATAAAGAGCAGGAATGCAGACACCAGCGTCCCTAAGTCTCCATTTCACTTTAGTCGAGTTCAGATTAAAGTAAGCCTTGTGATTAAGATTGGGCAACAATAGGAAACTCAAGAAAAAATGGAGGGGATACTGGAAGAAGAGAGACAAGGGTCCCATAAATGAGCCTTCCAAGCGAGGAGGCTACGGGACTGAATGTTCCACAAGAAGATCAAACGACTCCAGTCAAGTCTTGAGCAATGATGGCTGAAGTGCTGTAGGAAGCACCCTTTGCCCTCCACTCCAACACACATGCTCCCTCTTGACTTGCGTCTCAAGTCACTGTTGGTTCAAGTGGGAAACTAAGAACCACTGTTTACCAAGGAGAGTTCATGAAAACAGATCTCTGGGGAATCTGGTGATTGGGGTCCTACGGAGAGACTGACATTCCTACACATTAAGGATGTGACATGATTGTTATTAAATCACTGACAGTGTTTATACCTGTTATGCTGTATAGGAGAGTATAAGTTGCTTGTCCTTTTTTCCTGGGGACAAAATACCTGACAAAAGCTACATGAAGAAGGAAAGGTCTACTTTGACTCACAATTTCAGGAGACAGCCCATCGTGGAAGAGAGTTCATGGCAGAAGGCTGTGAAGTCTTCTCATAGTGCACGCACAGTTAGGAGCAGCAGGATATGCGTGCTGATGTTCAGCTCTCCTTGTCACTTCATGCAGTCTGAGACCCCAACCAGTAGAATCGTGCCATCCAGGGTTCAGGTGGATCTTCCCACTTCAATTGACCTCATGTAGATAATCCCTAACAGAAATGCCCAGAGGCTCACCTAATCTAGACAAAACTTCACAAAACCCAGAGAAAGGTTTGTAACCCAGATGATCAATGATGTCAAGTTGACAATATTAACCATCACAAGGAGACTTATCACAAATATCCTATTGTTATCCTTGGTTTAATACAATAGAAATTGAGTTTCAAATGAACTATTCTTCCCTTAAAGCAATTTGTTAAGAATATTAAGAATGACCATTTGATATTCTCTTTATATCATTTAATTATGCTTTTATTACAGAAATTTGGATTATACTCAAGGGAGAGGAAGTTCTTAAGTATAGAACGCATAGGGGAGTGTTTCTATTGAGAACAAATCATGTGAGGGATAAAATTCCTCCCATCCCAGCCTTCTCAAAAGCACATGTATTGTAGAATTATATTTTTAGCTATGTATAAAATAGTTGTTTTATGCACTGATGGGTGAGGGGTTCCCCGGGTCTTGGCATTTTGTATTATTTGCCAGTGTTAGATTGACACGGGAGGATGTTTGATTGCTAATGATCTGCATGTGCTATCAGTAGAACACCTGAGGAGTTCTGTATCCATAAAAACAGCTGAGCTAGGCTGCTCAGGGTTCCACTGTCCATTATGGTTCTGGCCAGGATGGTGGTTCCCTCTGCCGAGGTATGGAAGAGGTTGCACCTACGAAAAATGCCTCCTTTTTGTCTTCCTTGGTAAGCCTACACAGTAGGCATTCTACTACAAATGGCATACCAAAATGGGGCACAAACATCACACCAGATCATCAAACATGGAGACAAAGAAGAAAGAAGAAAGAAACAGAAACTCCAGACCCAGCAGAGTCCATTTTTTTTTGTTTTGTTTTCTGCACACCTGTCTAGCTATTGTTGAGGTGAAAAGACACATCTGCCATGGTGATGAGAACTCCACGCTGTGAGGGTACCCTTCCTGAAGACAATCTTCCCAGTTATTTTTCCTGCAAACCAAACTCTATCTTAAAATCTGGAAAGTGCTTCCTCAGGGTCAGCACACAGAAGCTGTCTTCCAGATCTGGCTAAGGTTTTATCTCTTGCTGGTGTCCAAACTTGGCACTGCAAGAGTCACCCAGGTGGTACTGGCTTTGAAGGCATGGAGAGGTCATAGAGAGCAATTGAAGCTTGGCATTGTGAGAGGCCACTAGTGAAGTTGCAGCTTCAGTGGCAGTTAAAGGCCCAAACTGAAGGGGTCATGAAAAGAAGAATTATATATTGAGGCTTTGCACCATGAAGAGAGCCCAGGAGAGGCCATTGGTGAATGTGCAGCCCAGTTGCAGCAAGGGATCCCAGAGTTCTGAAGATGCCAGTACCACGGGGACAAACACCAAGGACAGCAGTAGTAGTGGAATGGAACCAGCCAGATCTTGGAAGACAAGGTGTTTATGCAGCAGAGTTCAAAGGCAGAGAAGTGATCCAATCCCTTTAGAGGAGTCCAGCAGACTGTGAGTGAATTCCAGACAATTGGACATTGATAATGTTTTTCTGCTGTCTGAAGACATTGTGAAAAGCTTGATAGAAGTTTGGTTTCATTTTGTCTTGTCTTTGTGATTGTTCCTCTTCAAAATAATTTTGCTTGGTGTAGTGTTAAATTGTGTTGTAGAGATAAAGCAATTTTTTGGACTGGCTTATACAGGAAAGGGAATTGTTGTAGAAGCTTATTTTTAGTTATGTATAAAATACTAGTTTTATGCACTGATGGGTGAGTGGGTCCCTGGATCTTGGTATTTACTATTGTTTGCCAGTGTTAGATTTATGTTTGGGAATGTTTATTTGCTAATGATCTGCATGTGCTATCAGTAGAAAACCTGAGGAGTTCTGTATCAATAAAAACAGCTGAGCTGGAATATTCAGTATTCCACTGTCCAGTATGGTGCTAGCCAGGATAGTGGTTCCCTCTGCTGAGGTCTGGCAAAATTTGTACATATGAAAGCACCTCTTTGAGCTGTTTGCTGAGCTGTCACAGCAGCGTACCACAACACACATATGATGTGCATTGCTTGTCTGGTGAGTATTACAAGAAGACTGAAAACACACACACACACACCAGAACACTGAAGCTTCCATGTGCAGAAGTGCACATGCAGAAGTGCAGAAGTACTGAAGCTGGGTGGCTTCTATGTATATACAAGGAAACATATGGATAAGTGAGGTAGTGTGGGGAGTCAGTCAGCGGACATAAGGAGAATGACGACACATGCTTTCTATTCTGCAGGCCATGCCATAGCTCTCACTGAGCAGTGAAGACCCAGCCAGCACACTCTAGAGCCAGGAGAGTTCTGCTTAACGGGATTTGCAGACTCTGCAGATCTGGATGAAATGGGTTCTGTGATATCTAATAATAGCCTCTGTAATTGCAGCAATGTCTATTCTTAAGATGCTTAGAGTATTTGGATGAATTGAGAAGTTGCTGAGTCAATTATCTGTGTACGTTCCCTAAATTTTCAAATGACAATTTTATACATATATCCTTTGAGTGACTGTGGGGAGCCAGATCTGATGCTTATCTCATCAATTGCTCTCTTCCCCTTCTTCAAAAATTTTACAGCTAAATAGAGAGCCTGGGGAGACAGTCACTCTCAGAATGGATTTCATTATGTATTTGCTATTAATGATGGTGATTGTGTGTGAGATATTAAATTATGACCCTGTGGAATTCTGGAGCTTCAGATCATCCACAGTGATATTTTACTTTAATTCTGTATGGTTGTGTTTCTTCCACGATTTGGCAGAGGGTTGTAACTGAACTGCAGCCCATAGAACTAGCTTCACCAGCTACTAGTGAAGTAGTAGTAGCTTCCTTTGTTTCTTTTCGTTTGTTTGTTTTGTTTTGTTTTGCTTCCTTTGTCTCTTTACCAAGAATATGTATTGACTTTGTCTAAATGCAAATCTCTGACCCCAGTTTTCTTCTAGTTTTTATACATCTCAGAAAGAAAATGAAATATTTTATATTCATTATATTCTCTCTTTTAAATGTATTTATTTATTCAGTGTGTTAGTGTTTTTGCCTATGTATATGACTGTGCACCATATGTGTGCAGTGCCTACAGAAACCAAAAGAGGGCATTGGATTACCTGGAACTAGAGTTAAAGACAATTGTGACCCATTCTGTGGTTTTTAGGAACAGAGCCCTGGTCCTCTAGAGGAGCAGACTGCTCATAAAACAGTCGTCTCCTCAGCTCCCTCTTCATATTGCCTTATTGCTTGAACTACCTAAGTTGTATTCCACTGAAGAGATTCAGTGAGTTCAGGACACCAGCTTCCTATGACCTTTGATATCTTTCCCTCTGCTTAAACTCTCTATTCCTCCTTCAGTTCTGTTACTCTTATTTTATACACAAAGCTAAAACTGGACAGGATTTAAAGGCCTAGAATATTGTGTACATAGGAGGACATAAGAGCCAAGTATGACAGAAGTATTAAGATAGTGACCGCATGTTAAAGAAAAATGAAACAAATCTATATGAGAATTAAGTTTCAAAGTAACAAAGATGCTATTTACAAATAAGAAGATACTATCATAACTGGACCAGTGAACCAGATAACGTGTGTGTGTGTGTGTGTGTGTGTGTGTGTCCATCCAAATTATTTACTTTTAGTCACTTTCTTTAAAACACCTGTGTCATGGTTAGCTTTTTGACTTCTTTAAACAACCTAGAGTCACCTTGAAAGAAGAAGACTCAATGAAGCGATTTTCCGTATCAGATTGGCCTTTCGCCATATCTGTAAGAAGTTAATAGTTGATTGACGTGGGAGGAACCAGTCCACAGTGGGCAGGGCCACCCCTAGCAAGCATCATGGTTTGTATATGAAAGCGATCAGAGAGGGGGCAAGCCAATAAACAACACTATTCCCTGGTTGATGCTTCAGACTCCTGAAAGATTAACCAACTGTTTCTGCTACAAGTCATTTTTTAAATTTATTTTTTTATCTTTCTTATCTCATATAACTTACAGAATACATCCTGACTCCTCCTCTCCCCTTCCTCCCCGCCCCATCTCCCCCAGATCTACCCCACATCACCTCCCACAAACATCCCCCTTCTCCTCAGAAAAGAACCAGGGTTACAGAACAATCAAAGCATGGCATAGTGGGATGGAATGAGGCTAGGCACCAATCCCTACATCAAGGGTGGACCAGGCATCCCAGCAGGAGAAAAAGGTCTCAAAAACAGGTAAAATGGTCAGAGACACCCCCACTCTAGCCTGTAGGAGTTTTTCAGGGACATCAATCCAGACAGCCATGAGATGTGTTTAGGAGACTCTAACAGGTTCCGTGACTGTGGCTTCAGTCTCTGTGGGCCTCTAAGAGAGCTAGTCAGTTGACACTGTGGGGCTTGTTGTCCTGGTGTCCTCAGCCCCTCTGGTTTCCACCATTCCTCTCTCCTTCTTCCATTGGGTTCCTTGATCTCTGCACGATGTTTGGCCCTGGGCCTCTCCATATGTTTCTCTCAACCACTGGAGGGGTCTCTTTGGGGGTAGGTACAGATCTATGAGCAGAGCATGACATCATTAGACACTGCCTCCGGGTTATCTAGTCTCTAGTTCCTGTCCCGTCCTGCAGTTTCAGGTAGGGGTTCCCTCCTTTAGCATGGAATTCTGTCTTTCCGTTGTCAACAAAGATCTTGCAGGCAGATAGGCCATAAATCGAAGGTTTCATGGCTGGAATGGTGTCCCAGTCTCACCACTGGAAGCCTTGCAAGTTATTTTTGATGGGATTGTTCTATAACAGCAAGAGAAAGCATGTTAGAGTAAATGCATATGATTGACACATTGTAATTAGCATGTATTTTGGAGAAAGGACATTATAAATACTGTATTTTAATGTTTTTCATATCCATGATGTAAATATCTGAAAAATCTTTTTTAGCAGTATATCCTTTCCCAGATCATTTCTTAGAAATTATAAATTTTATATATATATATATATATATATATATATATATATATATATTTACATACTTATATATTTCCTGCCTCACAGAAATATCTAAGGAAGGACCCTATGAAAAGCACATAGACACACACACACAGAGACAGGCTCACATACAAGTTGATATATATATATTTTTCCCCCACTAAGAGAAAGCCTAGTCTGGTGAATTCATGGCTCCTATCACTCTTGATTCCCCACAGCATCATTGCTTGGGATCAGCCTACATCCTGCAGAGACACTGAAGACTTCACATCCTTCACGCTGGACCTCCTCAGGGTACTCTCATTTTCCACAGCTGTGTCCATGCCATTCACTTCTAGGTTCCTGGCAAACCCCGCCTTGATGGTTGACAGATGTGGGAGATACTGGCTCTGGGCGGCAGGGGTGCCGGGGAGGCCTTATCCCAATTTCTGCCAGAACCCTCTGATGCTTCAATAATCATATTCTTCATTTCCCACCATGATCAATTAGTGTGGATTTTTAAATCCACCAGAAAGCACTGCAGTCCTGCAAGCATCATAACACAGGATTATAACTGGAGATGTAGAGCCAGAAATCTGAAGATATACAACAGCTGGGCCCACAGCGATGGGTCCACAATGAAGCTAGAAGACAGGTTAGCATCCCGACATCAGGGACATAAGATGTCTGACTCATTTTGATAAGAGAAGATCATGTCTCTGTCTCTCTTTTGCCTTCATTAGAAAAGCATGCTCTTATAAATTTTTTAAATGACCAAGCCACTCTGGAGTGGTATGTTTCTGAGTATTCTAATTATTTGATTTGTTTTCTTTTCTACTCGGTGCACAGTCAGTGGTAAACTAAAGTGGCTCGAGCTGCCAGTGGGCCATCGCAAAAAGCACAGATGACAGCGGCCAATTGCTTTGTGATGAAGGGAAACATTAATAAACGCGTCTCTCACGTTTACCCTTTTAAATTGGCCCTAGAGGAGTTGTTCAAACCACCCCGTTGGCAGCGTTAGCTGATACATTGCCTATGAAGTGCTCTCTGTCCATAGGTGGTAATGAGGTCTACCTTTTTCTGACCTGGTTTGGTGTATCATTGGATTTTCTCTTGAACTCTTTGTCCTTTTGTGATCTTGTAAAAAAAAAAAAATCCTCAAGTCTTTGTCTATAAAGAAATTTTGCCGCGTGTTTAAAGAAAATGTCCCATTTTCTTTCCACAATGTTCTTAAGACACTACATCTTCCTTTCTACCTATAATTTTGGAGACTTCAGAGAAAGGTTGATAGGGTTTGTGTTATCAGAGCTTCAGTTTAGAAGAAAAGTAATAAAAGATGAGCACAAACACAATACTTTTAAATGTGAATTTTCTGAACTGCCCCCCATTAAACTACCCTCATGAGATATCTAACGAACGCGCAAAATAACTTGCGGGGTCTCCTCAGAGGTCCTGTGGAGTCACAGGATCAGAGAAGATACATGAAACACAGCTGCGAGGTGGCTCAGTGGGAAGGAGCGACACAAAGGGAACAGCCCCTCGGATTGGCCTGTCCTTCTCCTCGGTGCTCTCCTCGCTGCACCTGTGCTCAGCCCTGCAGGGCAGAGTGTCCATGTCAGTACAAGAGGAAGACATTCACTCCAACTCTAATGTCCTCTCTGCTATACTTTCAGTGTTCAATCTTAAATTTCTGTCTGAGAGGACAAGGGAAATTACATCGTGTTATGAGCTATCGAAGGACAGAGACATCTATTAAGTTTTTTATCATTGATTGTTCACAAGCAAATGAACACAACCCCAAAATATAGATTTTTTTTATTCCAGTTTTGTAGAAAAATAAACCGTAATATAAGAGGTTAGTCTGTACTCACTCAACTAATAGATACATATGAGAATCCAAACGTTCCTCGGCTCTAAAACCATCTTCTGTCTCTTCTATTTATAATTTTATTTTCTTAGGAGAAAACTAAGAAAAAAATGTAGTTTTCTTT
Source organism: Cricetomys ansorgei (assembly GCA_026225945.1). NCBI lineage: Eukaryota > Metazoa > Chordata > Mammalia > Rodentia > Nesomyidae > Cricetomys > Cricetomys ansorgei. The sequence continues at coordinate 2,809,683 of JAMJFZ010000558.1, forward strand.
AGAAATGAATAACGACCTCATAGAGTCTACTTTAAATTTCTCTGTGCTATGTCGTAGGAAATGAAGGTATATAAACAAATGGGGACTAATTCCAAATCACACAGGCTTAGACAATAAACCTTATTTTATTCAAGATGCATATATATATATATATATATATATATATATATAAAAAAATTTTACTTAGAATGACATATATACGAATACATGGCATATATATATTCATATATATGAATACATGAGTATATACATATATGTATGTGTGTGTGTGTGTATATATATATATAAAGTATATATAATTAATATAAACATATATAATTATAAATATAAAACATATATAATTAATTTACTTAGCATGACTTAGAGGAACTTTAACCACCAATACCATAACTATGATTCAAATATCTCCTTCAGTCCTTCGATTTTTTTTTTTTTTTACTTTAATGTCAGCTCTCACGTCACATGCTTTATGCTATTATGTAATATATTTAGTATAGAATTTAATGAATATAAAATCGTGCAACATGCAACTTCCTTAGCTCATCATGATGCTCTTTCAGTCATCCCTCTGATTGACATTGCTTTGTATCATCTTTTTAAACTGTTGGGCAGAATTCCTTCATATGGATTAAAACATACTCTATATATTCGTTCTGCAGAAGGCATCTTTTCCTGTCCATTTTGAAAACCCCATGTTTTTTTTTTTTTATTTAAAGTAGACTTTCAAAAAGATATCACTGGGTCTTAGTCTTTTATCCAGTAAAAAAAAAATTACCTATTATTTGGAGCATTTGGGACATTTATATTTAAATTATTAATACTGTTTGTACTGTCCAACACATAAGGTGATTTATAAAGAGCTAGAGATAACTTTTTCTGTGGCTTTAATTTTCCTTGCCTCTGTGTCTTCTTCTAATTCAAAATTTATGATTTTCTTTATCTCTACTAAGTGCCTTATAATGACAAGTGGGTATGTATGTGTGAGTGTGTATGCATGTATGTTTAAAGTATCCATCTTTAATTAGTTACCTATCTTTAACTGTTATTATACTAGCTCATATACATAAACTTTACAATGCTCGCTCATTCTCTGTCCTGACCTGTGCTGTTGTTTCTGTCGTCTCCAGTTAGAATCCTACGGCAAGCCCAAGGCTCATTCATCCTCCCAGGTTGTACTGGTAATTCCATGTGATTCTGCCTGTTTTCTAAGTGTAGAAAATCTTTTCACAGTATTTTCCTGTAGCTTTTAATATGCATAAGTCATTTATTTTCCTGGAATTTACATGGAATTATTGAAAATCATAGGTGGAGCTATGACAGAAAGAGAGAGACAGAGACAGACAGAGAAAGGAAGACAGGAAGGAAGCAAAGAGGGAGGGAAGAGGGGAGAAGGGGGAGGGAGGCAGAAACCTCTGAAGCATTATCTAGGGTCCTCACCGATCTCCCTTAAATTGCAGACAGCCGTGCCCTCCTCCACATGGGTCTGTTTACGTATCGCTCTTAGTTTTGTTCTTTACCTTCCTGCTGCTGTTTCGCTGAGAAGGATGGATGACATTTTGTCACTCCATTGCTGAAAGTCCCCCAATGAATTTTCACTAAAATTCTAAATTCTCAACCTCTGCATATAGCGAGTAGCATTGTTTTATTATATTAATTAGCCTCTTTTATTACCCCGTTTCATCTCTTTTTATTTATCAAGAAGTCTTCTGAATGTCAGCCATTCTTTACTGTCTGAACTCAGCACACACCGTCTTACCCTTCTGCATTTAAAACTGTGATTTGGTTCTCTGGAATGTCGTCTGTCCAATTCCTCCTCCCTGCCCCCCTCCCCCCCACTCTCTTCTTCTCTCACATGCTTCTTTATCTGCCTTTTTTTTCTTTTGTTGAGGTAGTGTGCAGACATCATCTTCTTCGTTTTAGTGTGGAGTATGTTTATTTCCTTGATTCTCTCATAGCATCTAGTACAGACCAAGCTCTATGACTAAATATCATGCTATGGTGTAATCATTCCTTCATTTCTTTGTGTCTTTCACTAGATTGTGAATTATCGGAGTCCAAATACTATGTTGTCCATTATTGAATCGCTAGCGTGTAGTAGACCACCTGGCATGCAGTAACTATTCAATCTATTTTTTATTGAATAAAATAATTAAACCCATTACTCACACATCATCAAACTGGCACTCTTGATTTCTTTGGTAGCCCAGATTAGACCCACAAGCTCTCTCAAAATACCTTTCTCCCAACCAACCATGAACAACATCTAGTGATGGGATTCTTGCTTAAGGAGCAAGAGACAAGTCACACTTCTTTACCTTTTAAATGTGACATTCATTATAGCAGCAATTCTCAACCTGTGAGTCAGATCCCTTTGGGGTCGATTGACCCTTACACAGGGGTTGCCAAGACCATCTCTTTATCAGACATTTACATTATGATTCGTAACAGTAGCAAAACCACAGTTATGAAATAGCAACGAAAATAGTATTACAGTTGGGGGTCAACACAACTTATGGAACTTTACTAATGGGTTGCAACATTAGGAAAATTGACATCCACTGTATTATAGTATTTATGTCCAAAAGCCAAAAGTATAAAAATGTATATTCATTAATAGGTATGAAGACTCTGATATTTATAGATTTTTTTAAATATCTCATCTAGAAGACTGTGTTGGGTTTTTTTGGGGTTTTTTTCTTGCCACTTCCAAATTATAGTTGTTCTTATTTTTGAATGAAGTTCAAGGTATTCAGGTTAGTCTTTGCACATTTTGAGAACTGAGCCTTACTTATGTTATTGATCATCCTGCTGCCTCTGCACCCTCACTTTAGCACGTGCTCACAGAGAAAGATGGCAGATCACTTAGGCATAATACTCTTCATGATCTGAGCATGAACTTCACCTTATGTCTAACGATATTCCTATTAATGCTAAACTTCTTTGACTCTTTTTTACCATCAGAATGTTTGCATCCTTTAACAAAAATCGCTCTTATTAGATAATGTGAATTAGTATTCTTCATATTTCAATAAGTGAAAATTAAAAAATAATAATCTAATCCAATTAACAATAAAGATTAAATTATATAGATTATATGATTGACATGAAGTTTATTGTCCTAGACTTTTTAAGATAAACCTTAACCTTTCTAGAAGACTATGTTCCTCACATTAATATATTAATTAAAATGGATACAATCATCATATATAAAATTTAAAGCGTTTAAGAAGATATAGAGGGATGTCATCATGTTTATGCTGTAGAATAGAAAATTAAGTGGCATTAAAATATCAACTTAAAGGATAAATGAAGAAGCACAATGAAATAGAAGAAAGACAAGATGCCTGCTCGGTGTGAGTTCAACTTCCTACATATGAATTCTGCATGCACCTTCAAAGAAGACAAAATGGGATTCAGAACTATCAGGACTCTAAGTGGAAAGATGACGGGAAGGATCACGTGGTGAGCTTTATGTAACTACTGACTGCCTATCATTTCAACCTTGGATGAGTTTTGCTCTTTACCAATACAACATGACCCACAACAAAGATTGTTTTCCAAAATCACCATCATTAGAGAGATCGCATCATCCAGATGCTTCTAAGGGTCATATGTAGTAGCCACACACTTCATGAGGTAGGAAATTCCCTCTTAGCTTCAAAATAGAGCTATTACCTTCACCCTTGGCATGAAGTTCACAAGGAAAGCTGCACTTTGCTTCTCTGGGTCTCACGAAGAGCACATATCAAAGCTTCATGACCTAATTAATGTGTAGCTCATCCCCCTCCCCACTGTCTTTCCCTTGGTTTTATTATTCCTGACAATATTGTAAGAGCGGTGTGAAATGGCCAATTCACACATGTGCCCCGTTTTACACACTGCCTGAACCTGCTGGAACATGATTTTCCTAAGAATGATGGCAGCAATAAGGATCTTCTGGCAAAGGCTTGCAAAATCTGCACCCATTTTAGTCACTCAGTAATGGCCCATAAAATTCTTTGAGAACTGCAGGAGAAAAACAATGTACAAACTCATGCATAAATTAAAACTACAAGTGCCAGCTCACTAGAACGCCACTTCTCACACTAGGACGACCGTGGAGCAATTAAAAACTAAACAAACCCATAACACATGGGTGCAGCCAACGGCCACCAGAGAAAGTGTTCTCTGTTGGAGATGCAACCATTACCCAGCATTTTTCCTTGAGCGGTAGCCTTCTTTGGTCTGTGAAAATGTGCACAGCAATTTATATAATCCTTCTGATGTGTTTTCTTTCAAAGGCAGTGTCAACCTGAATGGACGAGAAGTTTCTTTTTGCGTTAAGGATCTTTTCTCTGCACAGAATATGTAGCACTGACAAAAACCCAGTCCCAGCTGCCGTGTTTCTATCAAAATCTCAAATTTGAGCTCTAACATTTTCATGACTTAACGACTCAGAAGTGTTCTTTTTTTATTTATTATTTCAAGGAACGTACCCCATGACCTTTTGGTGTTTATCTTAAGTCTCCTGAGATAACAGAGCAACCAACACCTAACACCTAACCCCATCGCCTTTGGCTCTCTCTCATATTAGCTGGTAGCACCCTATTCTTTTATTTGTTTGTATTGTGTTTGCTTTTTGAGGCCGAATCTCAAGAAGTCTGAGCTAGAGTTGACCTCCTGATTCTCCTACCTCAAACTCTCAAGGCCTGGAATCACAGGTGTGTGTCAGCATTGCCTGCAGTATCCCATGCTTTACTCTCAGTGTCTCGGATTTTTAAATACAACAAGAGTCAATTCATCTGACTAATAAAACACGCCTACAGTTCCAGCATTATAGAGATGGAAGTAAGACATTTATCAAGAGATCAAGGCCAGTGTGAGCTAGGAGGACACACTAGACAAGGCTACAAAGTAAGTCCTTAGATTAAATAAATAAATAGTAAATAAATAAATAAATAAATAAGAAGAGAGAAAGAAAGGAAGGAAGGAAAGAAGGAAGGAAGGAAAGAAGGAAGGAAAGAATGAAGGAAGGAAGGAAAGAAGGAAGGAAGGAAGGAAGGAAGGAAGGAAGGAAGGAAGGAAGGAAGGAAGGAAGAAGAGTTATAAATATTTTTCTTATTGGTTAGGATGGGGGGGATACAGGAAACAAACTACAAACTATGTGGTCAAAATTAACATTCTTGCCAAAGAAGTATACTCATTGGCCAGACAGAGAATGCTGAAATAGAGAAGACAAATCTGTCTTCTGAGAGCTGATCGTGCCTAGGGAGACTCCCTACTTAGGGTGTATGAGACACCCAGCCCTTACCAACATTTCTGAGGTTTTGTAGTTTTCTTCTTTAATTTTTCTTTTAATCTTTCCTATTGACTTTGTACATGCTATTTTAACTTTCAGCCTACCTCCTTTCCTGGTTGTGGGTACACACACACACACACACACAGCATCACTAAGCAAGAAAGAGTAAAAGACAACTTCACACTTTTGAGTAAGTTATGTTCATAAAACACCAAGTGATTTGCTATCCATGCTGAAGACATAGAAAGTTGCCAGAGAATCACACAGCCTCCAGTGTGGAGCCAGTGCCCACATGATCGTGGATTGATCCAAGGAGAATGACAGAAAGGGAAAAGTCATTACAATCCATATATAACAACACACAGGAGAATCACAAGAAGCCAACAGAACCGGTTTGGTTCCTAATTCTCAAGCTACTCTCTTATAAAGACTTATTTTCACTGTGGTGAAATGAGGTGACTGGACACTTTTTCACCTCTGTGACCCATGCTCTGAAATGACTAGAACTGGAGATGTAGCTCGGTTGGTAGAGGGCTAGTCTGGCACCCATAACGTCCCAAATCTGATCACCAGCATTGAAAAGACCAGGCTTTCTGAAACACCTGTAGTCCTAGCACTCAAAAGGGACAGGCAGGAGAAGCATAAAGATCAGGCTTCAAGATCATCTGTGGCTATATAATAAGTTTGTGTGCAGCCTGGATACAGTACACCATATCTCAAAAATGGTAAGTAAATTTATCAGTTATATACTGTGTCTGAATTTAAGCAATTTGAAGACATGTATCATATGATGGAATTCCTTCTGCTCTCTAAATTCTCATGCATAGGAGAAAATTTTAAGATCCTCATGTTGGTGTGCAAATTAGAATTTTAGAGGTCCTATCTGGAGAACAGGCCTACTTTGGTCCCAACTTCTGGATTGGGCTTGCCACCTGGGGTCTATGGTAACACATTAGTATAGTTGTCTTAAGGAAAATTGATCTAATTTTATCAAAGAAGACACAGGACCTATGCTATGCAATCAATGATCAGCCATGACAGTTATAGTAGATATTCAGTTGGGGCTATAACAATCAATATCATCCAAGAATGACTGAATCTATTCAGAAAGAAAAAAACCTTAGCAATGAAAGGAAGTAGTCCAGTCTGGAGCAGGGATTAATGTGAGTTGAGAATTGAGGCCGAAAGAAAGAATATTTTATTTCGAACCTCAAATTCCAATGTTCAAAGTACATTGGTTTGTTTGAAGTTTTTTCCTCCATTAAAATAATAATTTTTTGGCACTCTGTCCCTAAATAATCAAAACATTGACAGTCATATTATCTCACTAATTTATAGAAATATTTTTTGTGAGATAAAACACGCAAAGAACTTTTTAAACATAAAATACGTAAACATATGGCTGGTATCATTTTTATACATCTTTCTACGATAAAGTTTAAGAAGTTCCTGTTCGTAAAAATAAAATGTGGTGTTGTCACAATATCCAAATAAACTCTATAACCGAAAGCGGCTCGGTAACACTAAATTGTATGCCCTTCTAGCGTGGGCGCTGTAGGGAAGCTTGCTTGTTTATCTCACCCGGAAGCCTGCTTAAGGAATTAGGAATATGGCTCAGTAGTTACTGTCCTTGTTGTACACGCAGCGGGTCTGAAGACCTCAGTCCGGGTCTTTAGAACCTACGTAAGTACTGAGCAGGAATAGCAACTCAGGATTCAGTATTGTGAAGGCAGAGGCACGGGTCCCCATTCCGGCTTGCCAGCTAGGTAGCCAATGTGAATGAGCTCTGTGTATAACTGGGCTACCTTGCCTCAATGAGTAGTGTTGACAGTGATGCCAGAAGACTCTAATATCACTTGGGCCTCCACGGGTAAGAACATCTACACGTACAACTGCACGAACACTTGGGTGCCCTCTGCACAAGCCGGCTGAGTGGCTATGGATTTGTGTATGTTCTACCCATTGCGAAATAGGCAGCGGGAGAATATCCCTTTCACCTCATATTTCTTGCTTCTTTTGTGCAATTCTCATAATTCTTTTAACTTGTGGCAAAAAAAAAATGTTCTAAATGTCAATAACTAATATTCAGGCAACTTAATAAGAATGAAAAATAGAGATTTTTGTGGACAAAGCTAAATCTACAAGAATTTAATTGGGGTTTGATATCTTTAATCCACACAGTCTGGGCTAACCCACTTCAGTAAAAAGTCCAGAACCCAGTTTGCAAGATGATTATATGGTTAATGCAGGATTAAATTTTCTTTCAATTATAAGCCTGAGTTTAGAAAATGGTCTAAAGAGAATGAAAGGGGGGGGGGATTCCTACACTTGGTCTAAAGTACTTTTAAATATGCTTCCTAATTGCTGGGGGCTATTTTGCTCTTCATCTAATCATTGTCTGAATCAGTGAAGCTCAACTCATCTGATAAAATAGGTGAGCTCTGTGGTAATGAAGTCAGATAATGTCTTATCTGAATGTCAGGCTAGGCATCAAATGGGCAGTGTGTTTAACCATTAGCAAGGATTTCTCACACTGAAATATTTGCATCCGTGTTACAGGACATAAGCTCATTCATTGAAATAAGAGACGGTTTAGTAATGGGAAGGCATTTGCTAAGATGTGCCTTTAACTATTTAATAAAATCACTTGTTATTTAAATAAAGGTAATTAAAAGTATAATGCACTGGCGCTATTATGGCTCATTCAAAAGAACAAAAAAAAAATCAGAAAACAAACAGGATTGTGTTTGTTTGTTTGTTTGTTTGTGTGTTTCAGGAAAAAGACAGTACCTCCAAGATGTAGACTTCACAGTGAGATTCCCATCCACGCTTTCAAATTGCTGGAGATTAACTCATTTAAATAAACAGTCATTTTATGGCCACTTTCACCAGAGAAACCTGCATTTCCTTGGGATTCTTGAATTAGGGAGTTCCACACCAAGGTGCTGTAAATTAGCTGTACGAAATTCAGAACTCCTGCTATCCAGAGGCGTTTTCCTGCAGCGAGACCCACATGGGCTGACATGCTAAAACATATTTCCTAAACCATTATTTGTTTGATTCTCATGAGCAACACGAAGTGGAAGGCCAAGCCCAGCTATTTCAGGAGTTCTTCCCCACAGAGGACTTCTTCCACACTTCAGGATTTTTGTTGTTGTTTTGTTTTGCCTAAGAGTCTTATTTTCACCAGGCAGTGGTGGCATAGGACTTTAACGCACTTGGGAGGCAGAGCAGGCCCGTCTTTGAGTCTGAGGCCAGCCTGGTCTGCAGAGTGAGTTCCAGGACAGCCAGAGTTACAACAGAGAAACAAACCCTGTCTCCAAACAAACAAGCAAAACAAAAAGTCTGATTTTCTTTTTTAAAATTTTCTTTATTTTTTTATTTTCCTTTCTCATACACTACATACCAAAGCCCCTTCTCTCCCTGCTTCAGCCCCTCCCAGTTACCCTCATTTCACTCCTATACACAATCATTTTATGGCACAAACACAAAATCTATACAACTTCTCAGAACAAGCTTAAGAGTCAGTTAACAACAACAGCAACAACAGAAAGATATTTTTAACGAAATATTCAGTTGCATTGGTTCTTTCATTTTTTTAAAGATATCTACTGAGCTAAATTATATTCACAATCTGAAAACATCCATATTTTTCCCCACACAAATATAATAAATCTTTCCTTGGGTTCTAAATCTGATACATTTCTGGATACGCTCAGGGAAGATCACCACATAGTTTCTTCTCTCAAAGAAATTTGTACAACATACCTTTTCATGGAAGTGATGAACTTTATTAAGAGGACAAAACTTTGCCCTGAAATACCAACAAAACAAAGCAGTGACACACAAGCAAAACAAGAAACAAAAATCCCACAAAGGTTTGTGAAACTGAAAGTCATTGGGGAAGAAGATGTGTGGTTCATTCCCTAGCTTTCTGAGAGGTGCCAGCTTTCCCATCATTCCTTGCAAGTCTACATCTGAACACAAGCTTAACAGTGTTACCACTGGACCAAGAGAGAAGAATCTGCCAGTCTGGCTGTGTGACACATCGGGTTGTTAGAGGAATCTGACAATTCATTAATTTTGGGGGCTATGTTTGTGTGTTTTTCTACAGAAAACAAAATCAAACCAATAAACTCTCTGTAATGCAACGTCATTCCCTTACACCTGTAGAAATGGCCTTTCCTTGGGTCAAGTTAAGAGTCTTATCTGTTTATTTTCTAAATAACTCAGTTTCATTTTGGGTTTAAAAAAAACAACCAAAACCATGTTCCATCGTATGAACTACTTTTAGCTGCAGAATCGAACTGCTCAGGGCCTGACAAGTCAGAAAGAATTAGTGGATGATCGACTCTTCCTGTCTTGGAACTGAGCCTGAAAAGGGAAACTTAAATAGGAAAATTGCCATTGACTTCGTAATTCCTCATGAGACACTTGTCCCATGAAAGGCTAAGGAGGAAATGCGTCAAGTTCACATTTGTCAGGAAGTCTCCACTGTCTCGTTTCTCCCCAAAGGCGGGAACTGTCAGCGTTTGCCACCTCAAGCTAGCCCATGTTCTGAGATTATTGTTCACATTCCCAGAGGGAATTTTTCAAAAGGCCTTTTGCATTCTGTAAAGGGAACTCTTTCAGCTGCCTCTTTACAAGCTCCAAGAGCCCAGGACAGAGATAATGACTGCTAACAGGGCTATCGTGTACCCAAACTGAAGGGCAGAAACATAGGAGAATATGTTTTGTCATAAACAATCACAGAATAAGGTCCTGTTCACGGGTGATTGAACAAAATGAATAACAGATTTGGGAGACTTGTAGTTAGATGCTTGTTGCTCACGTAAATTCGTGTTCTGCATTTTAGAATTCATTGAATGCAAAGCTTCTGCTATGGGAATAAGCCCCATTAATCAGGTCATTCCTCCAGGTATATTCGGAAGTAGCTACTTTTGGTGATTAAACTTCACATATTATATCAGGTAACAGAGCATGCTGTTAACAGCATGTCATCTCTAAAGGCAAGAGAAAGCACGCATTTGAGATAAGGCAGGTTAATGCATGTCAACTCTAACTCTGCTCAGAAATTCAGGCAGGAATAAGCTACAGAATGCCTTCAGTAAAGGAAAGCATTTACTGAGGGCCTACTGTGTGCTGTTATCTACATCATATGCTAATAAGAAACATATCATTTCAAATATCAGTCTATTTTACAAGCAATAAAATTGCAAAACACTCAGGATGATAAATCAGTAACCTACTATATAACTTAGAAATATGTCAAGGTATAGGAGTGTTGTGAGTGTTTAAATAACTAGACTCCTCATTAATTGAGAAGCTCAATGAGGGATATGAAGCCTATACAAACCTCTACAAGGAGTTTGAACAAGGCTATCTAGCAAGTCTTCTTTAGAAAGAGAAGACAAGAAAATATAACTAGAGACTCTTTAAAGTTGACTCAACAAAACCGTGACACTTAGACACTACTTCACCTTCTGATTTTATTCTGGGCCAAAATAGATTTAAGAATTTCTGAAAACCCTTTGGATGATAAATCTAAATAAGAGTTTTAAGGAGCCATAAAGTATCAATTTTTAAAGTAATGAGCATCCTGACATTTCTCATCACTTTTCTCTTCAAGGCATAAGTGAAACCCAAACACAGCCCCGCAAACCATCCCAGCTGTGAAAGTTTTGAGCAGACAGGACCTCAAAGATTTTCTTGGGTGGTGACTTCTAAAACACATTTATTTTTCTAAAAGAAAGACAATCTGTGGTGAATCTAATACAACTTTGCGTTTAGTGACTATTCCATTCTGTCCCCATTTTCCCACACACAAACAATGGCATAAAAATCGTTTCAAGAGAAAAGGCTTCCTCTTTAAGAACGTAGTTCCAGGACTTTTTATGAGATTTCTCTAGCAGGCCAATTTGAAATTTGGAGGAAAATAACTCAATGTAAATGTACTAAAAGGTGCTCTCCAGGGAAGGACAACGTCTTAACTCCCGCCTGCACGGCACTTACGTTGCTGGAGAGGAGGGAGATCTGTGGTTTCAACAGAATTCAAACATTATTGTATCAGATCTGAAAACATTTATTCATTAAGACTAAAATAAAGGAAAATGTTTTGAAAAATAACAGCCAGTAATTCAAGTCTGCCTGGGCTAGATTTAAACTTGAGCGCAGGCCATTTTCTTATATGTTATCATGAGTATTTACCATGACAACATCTGCATAGAATTACCTACTCACTTCTGAGTATTTAATGTGCATACTCTTGAGAAACATGTGCCCTGTGGTCTGTTACATATATTTTTAAGACCACATTAAAAGAGTCAGAAGTGGAAAAGATGTTTCCAAAATCTTAACCAGGGACGTTTTTCATTTGGAGTTCTGAAAATGTACAGCATTTGCTGTAGTACGCAAAGACCATCTTACAAAATGGCTGTGGAAATGTAAGGAGAACACAAAGTCCTTAAGTTTAGTGAATCAAGACCAAGTTATATTCTGGTAAACAATAAAATGAAAGTCCCACGATAATACATAGTAGAACTGATGAGGAAACGTGTGTTTATCATTTGACAGAACCATGGCTTTTTTAAAATCAAGCAACAGGAAGAGAAGCCATCCTGTAATGTCTTCCCATAGTTTTGAAACTTTAAACAGAAACAAACAAACAACAGCAACAAAAACAACATACAGTAGATGACAGAGAAGCACGCTCCAAGGATATAAAACAGACAGGAGAATTGGGAATGGCATACTCAGTCTGAAGAATATTTGTTTGTTTGCTTTTGACTTGGAGTCTCACTACTCAGTCCTGGCTGACCTACAACTCACTATGCAAATCGTGATGATCGTAGATACACAGAGATACACCTGCCTCTGCATCCCAAGTCCTGGGATTGAAGACCTGTCCACCACGACCAGCATTTACTTATGTCTTTATGTATTTATGTACTTATTTACGTATTTTAAATATTTACATAGAGGCACTAAGAAGACAGAAGTAACAGCCTCTCTTTTGGCTTTGAGGCATCCTGATTAAAATGCATTCTTTGCAGAGATTGTCTTTCTTTTCAAAAGGGCAATTAGCTTTTAATCTTTTCTCATTGGAAATGTTTGTCATAGAGAGATTTTAGGAAAGTGACTAAATTTCATTGATCAAGTTTTGTTCTTGTCACGGATGAGACTTTGCATGGAAATAACTAGAACCATTTTTCAGCCAATAATTTAGAGTCGGAGTCCAGGCTTTATAATGTAAGGCTTGACATGCTGCTTCAGAGGAAGACACATTGCCTTTCATTATACTGTCCTTCGATATTTCTTTGACACACTACAGGCTATTGTTCGTAGTGTGTGTGTGTGTGTGTGTGTGTGTGTGTGTGTGTGTGTGTGTGTGTTTCGCTGTGGTCTTTATTAAAGACCTCAAGACTCAACAACTTCAGCAAGAACTGAAAGCATTTTTTCACTCTGTAAGCAATCACTTCCTTATTGGATTTACTGAAAGAATCTGCCTTTCTTCTTGTTTTGTGGAGAAATTTTACCAGGGATGCCCTGGCTCTTAGCTGCTCCAAAACACCAACAGAGTTCTGTTTCCATGTGTAAACTGCGATCAATTTGCACAAAACATTGAAATAAAAACAACAAAAATGTGTAATAATGCTTTAGATGTGAATTTTAGCAAAGGTTTATTTGTTACAGGGGGAGGTTGAACGAGGTGAGGAGAGAAAGACTGAATCCCAGAGAGGAGCAGGACCCTGCAGAGGGACAAAAGCTGTGCAGCAGGCAGGAGAGAGAGAGAGAGAGAGAGAGAGAGAGAGAGAGAGAGAGAGAGAGGGAGAGAGAGGGAGGGAGAGGGAGAGGGAGAGAGAGAACAGGACAGTGGAAAAGAGAAGAAAGAGAGAGAGGTAGGAGATGAAACAGAGAGGTAGGGATAGAAAGAGAGAGAGAACAGGACAGTGGGAAAGAGAAGAAAGAGAGAGAGGTGGGAGATGAAACAGAGAGAGAGGTGGGGATAGAAAGAGAGATGGTAGGTAGGCGCGGATTCAGAGAGCAGGACAAGAGGGACCAAGAGGAGAACAGTGGCCCCTGGGATTGCATGGGATCAGCAAGTGTTAGTCTCATGCCATGACCCAAGGTGTCTGGGGGAAGGGACAGGGCAGAGGCTGCTTCAGAGGCAGGTCCACAACAAAATGGTCTTAAGCAAGATGCAAAATTTGGTGAAGAGATTCCCATGAGTAATTCTATGAAGAATGCTTTTATGATTTCATGGTTATGTTCAAAATAGGGAACTTTGGTTAGGTAGCAGGGAGTAAGCAAACTAAAGAAACTCAGAATCAAGAGCAATCTTGCCAGGAGAAGATAACCCCTGACTTCTGTCTCTAGCTAGAGTGATATTGACAAATATTGCTTCATATAATTTAAACAATTTAAACAAAAAAAATTAGCAACTTGTCTTGGTTTGTGAGATATTATTTTTCAAGGTTACTTTTGTGCATTCTTATGCTCTCCCTTTGAAGTTGCATGATAATTCTCCAGAAGAACCCCCATGAAGGAGAAAATCTACCCACACATGTTGACGAAGTCCACCTAACAATAACCAGAATTTGATCCTTCTTCCCTGAGTTCTTATTTATATTCTTAATATCTTTGTTTTAATTATATTCATTTTCTTAACCATTTTTAGTTAATATCAATATCACTGAGGATAATATTTGACACTCAGACATATTCAAAAACACTTAAAACCATATTACTATATATTTGTTTAGTAAACAAATAAGAGACTATTTTATGTTTATGGCTATACGAAATTCCTTCCTTCTTGAAAAAATTAAGCAATTATTTTTAAAGTGAGGTTTTGCTTTAGTGGGCCATTTTCATGCAAATAATTCACATGGAGCCATTTGTACATTCAGGTTATTTACAATTGGAGCATCTCACATCCACAACACAGTAGGGAAAGTGCAAAGAATTGTTTAAAGGAGCCTGGCAGCCCTCTGTCCCCAAATGATTCCCATCTGAAGGAGGGAAATCCAGCATTGCTCCTTCAGGACAACCTATCTTTAGCTTCAACCAGGAACCCTTTCCTTTTCCCGGTTCTGTGGCCTGCCACTATTGTCCCCTGCACCCTCCCGCCCCAACTCTGCTCCATCTTCCTGCTTTATTTCCACTTTCATTTCAGATCTACCAGTCTCCAGAGGCAACTTCAAAGCCATGCTTTCCCACATAGGGAGACTTTGAAATTGTTTCCCCTTAAGTTGTCCTTCTTGCTCTCCAGGAGGACAACAAAGCTTCCCGAATGGTAAGAGATAACACTTAGTTCTGCTGCTGAGAAGATAAAGGCGTGGGCAGGATATGTTAAGATATTTACTATTTGTAATAATAAGGAAATGCTTACTGAAGGCTTTATCATGTGTTAACCTCTTGCGTGCTTTATTCCACTTAGAATACAGAGAAGAGCAGGGGCAGGGATGTTATAACTCACATATTTGAGACAGGGGGACTGAGAGACACAGACTTAAGGAAAAGGGAAGTAGGATGTCTAGCTAAGGAGCGGGCAGTGCGTATCTGCTGCACACACTGCAGGGCTAAGTCTGAATCCGTGGTTAGAGATGTGTCCGCTTAAATTCTCCTGACTCTCATATCCCCCTACCCAGGGGTGCCTTTCAGAGGTGAGACACGATGTACACTTAAAGGACGCTCATGGCACCATAATAGATGATATCTTCAAGTCTGCCTTTGGGAAATAATTTTTTAAATTACGCGATTTTTTAAAATTTTTTTATTTTTTTACTAATCCTGAATGAAAGGACGGGTGTGTAGATTGACAGAGTGACAGAACAAGAATGAGCGAGATAGGGTGGTGGGGCACTTAATCAGGAAGAAAACATGAAAATTCTCAGTACACGTTGGGAAGCTGTCAAAGTCGCATTGTCTTCAGGACCTTGCCAGGGCTCCCCTTGGTTCTCTGGCCCTAATCATCTGTTGAAATAATTCAAACAAGGTACAGAAGAGTGCATTAGATAGATTGCTACAGAAGAGAGGAGAGAGAGCTTCCAGGGAGAGGGTGGACAATGACCGAAACAGTGATCTACATTTTAGGCAAGCTTTGTAGTATTTCTGATGTATTTATTTATTTTGCATCTGTATGTGTATGATAGGTGTGCAGGTGTGTGTGTTCACATGAAAGTGCCTACACATATAAAGACCTAAGGTTGACACTGGGTGTCTCTCTCCCTCATTCTTTTCCATATTTGTGGAAACAGGTTCTTTCACTGAACCCACAACTCATGCTTTCAGCTAGCTAGTCTAGATAGCCAGCTTGCTCTAGGCATTCCATTTTGCCATCCTTATGCTGGGATTACCCGTGGGCTGCCACGTTCTCTAGCTTTTTACCTGTATTCTGAAGGTTAGAATTGCTATGCCCACACTTCAGCCATAAGAACTTTACCTAAGGAGTCATCTCTTTAGTCTGTCTATCTATCTATCTACCTATTATCTATTATTTATCTACCTATTCTTTCTAAATCTTTACAATACAGCTTTTCTAACAGACTTTTTTCTGTTCAGGTGTTCAGCAGCCCTGTTTAAGATAACTCTTATGGGATTGGAATACCAGGTGAGTATTAATCTTATATGGCCTGGAGAGTTATGTATCAGTGACATGCGATCTGACCCTGTCTAATTGACTTTTAGCAATTAACAGGTAACCTGAAGTTTCAGTGCTAGGATTTACCAGCTGCATGTTCTGAGGGAAGGTCCATCTTCAAACCTTTAAGCCTGCTAGCAACTACATATCTACCTACTATTACCACACACTGTGTTTCAAAACAAATTTATATTAAAACCTAAATATCCATGACATGAAGTGCTATAATTGTCATATAATTAATGGTGGAAACACTCTATGCAAACTGCATAGAAAGACTGCAAACTGAAAGAAAATCTTCCACAAACAAATACCTATTTCACAAAAATAAGATACTAATAACAACCCAAGTATATAAATACGCAGACAGCAAACCGTTAACATACTCTAAGCACACACATAAGAAAACAGATTAGAATTCTTAATATTTAAAGCACACCTAGGAAACAAGCAAGGGAGAAAACAAACACCCCAAATGCTCCTTGATGGTGGATTGTAACCTGTTAGCCAAATAAACCCTTTTCTCTCCCAAGTTTACATTTGGTCAGCCAGGACTGTAGAATAGGGGTATCTGAGCAATATCAGTATGCAGCATTCCTCCATGGGTCTGCTTCAGTTCCTGCCTTAGCTTTTCTGGATGAGGACTTTGACATGGAAAGTGTATGTGTAATAATCCTTTTCTCCCTAAATTGCTTTGGTTATGGCACTTGTCATATCCGGGAAAGCTAAGGTACACAGTCACATTTACCCTGCTCTTCCTTCTCCCTCTTGTAGGCTCTCAGCACTCTGAGGAGGGGAGTACTGGCTTAATTTGCATGTGCTGAGTCTTTTGCATCTGTGGTTTGAACCCTTCACTGAAGTTCAAAACAATTTTAGCCATTATTTTCCTACATATTTCTATGCACCATTTAGCTCTTTCCCTCCTAGGACTTCAGTTCCAAGTGTACAAATACCTTTAGTTAAATTCACAGATCATTCAGGGTTTCAATGTCTTAATTGTTTTTTATACTTTTGTTTCTGTGCCATAGTTGAGTATCTGTTGATATGCCTTCAAGTTTATTAATCTTCTCTGTGTAGCAAATGCCTGCTTTCAATGCCCTTGAAACATTGCTTTACTTCACATATTGTACTTAGATTTCTTTGTCAAGTTTGTCAAGTTTCCATCTCTCTGAAGATCTCTCTGAAGAGTATCCCATCTCCTCAACTATTGTATGTGTGCTTCTTATTTAATGTATTCTACCAGTTGTTTTAAAGTTTCTGTCTGCTAATTGAAACATCTGTAATTGATTTTGTAATTTTCGTTACAATGTCTTTCTATGCAATAGACCATAAATTTTAGAACACAAGCTTCATGACTAGCTGGTTCTGTCCTTTTCCAAGAGACAAAATGCCTAATATGCGTATGCCATGAGGAAGTGAATAAAAGACCAGACCACCTAAGCACTACAAGGTTTACAGGCACAACACCATAAAACAATGCCCATAAATCTACTTACGGCTCAAATCTGAACTAAGCCCAATATATAAAGCCGGCTCCAGTGACACATATATTTTCCACAACTTGAGTTACAGGTATGGAAGTCATTTTACTTACACTATTTTTAATTTTTTCATAATTGACACCAACATGGAAATGGCTTTTGTCTGGTCATGCCGTACATGGAAAGGAGTGGGACAAAATGGGTTTCTTGAGATGTTAGATTTTTGTAATCTCAATCCTTGAGGGCAGTGGCCATGCTTAGGAATTTCTTAAAAGTATAAATTTTATGAGACTTGTTCTTAGTACACCATTAATATTAAGACCATATAACAACACTTAGATTCCCCTCCAACTCTATCCCCTGCCCATCTTTCTCTCTCCTGATAGGTAAGGTAATACAAAACAATATAAATCTCCATGAGAAATCTGTAAATGTACCAATCCTAGAAGCTACAAATTTCTTTTAAATCCATTAAGAATATAACCTCATTGGCAGGCTGCAGAGTCCCACACCAAATGGCAATAGGTAGCCAAGACCCTGATTTAGTCTAATAATCTACTAGTGTGTTAGAAAGAAAAGAGGTGTTTAAAAAAATGTGCACCAAATCCAGTCAGTCAAAAAAACTCTTGTATCCGATGTATTTCTCAAAGAATAATACAATTCATAAATGTTAGAGCCAGAGGTATTGACCTAGGATATTCAAATAATAAAAGTAAGTATATTCTGGCTGTATAGAATTATGACGGAAATAGAATAATGCCATTAAATTTTATCATTTTATACTACAGACTTTCTACAACTCTTGTGAAATAAGAGGCTGAATTATTTTTGCTTCATTAGAGGCGGGTGTGGTTAATGCTCATAGAATACCAATGGTGTTGTCTGTAGTTCTGCATAATTAAAATAATTCTTACACTAATAAAATAGCATGGGAAGAGCCTGCACAATACAAGGCATAAATATGTTGACATATTTAACCTTACTTCAGGCAAGCTTAATTACAAAGGGCTGGGGGTCTGCTCTAGCTCTGAAAATATTTTTCTGTCACTTAGAACTATCAAACCATACACACATTTATGATATTAATGAGAAAAGGCAAACAGCATCATAATGGCTCAGCAGTGAATACTAAGGACTGTGGCTCTTCAAGTAGAATCATACACTAACAGAGAAAGAGTTTGTACCCCCAGACTGACTCTCCCTCTCACACGGCTTACTCAAAAGGGGACACTGAATTACACTTTGGATATCTGCTAAAGTGTCACACCTAACAGCACACACTGAGGGAATGTATTTCTAATGCTTATCCTTCGTGTCAGAGGCAGCAATTGTGATGGTGTGAAATCTATGGCGTTTACAAACCAGAAAACTCTCATGGCTTCCTCCTCTCCGTGTCCTTTATCAGCAAGCTACTGGACAAGTCATTTAAATCTCTGGACTTTTAACTCATAAATCCCAAAGTAATACTTCATAAGTCACATGTTTAGCATGAGGACTAAGAATTAGTTATTTAGCACCGGTTTTTTGCCTGCCAGGCATTATGAATTTGACTGGTTCTACTTTCTCCTTCTACCTGGCAAAACAGCGAGGATGGAGTGAGTTGGTATCTATGAATACAATTTATATGAAAATAAAACTGTAGCTATTTTGATCATTTGTTTGTTCAAAAGTATGAGCTTTTATTAGTTTTAAATTTTTAATTTAAGTCTTGGTTTTTAAAATGTCGGTAACCCAATACCAGATGGTCGTCCCTGGAAACATACATACAGGTGGCATTACATGAACTGAGAAGGGTATATTTATGATTAGTAGTATATGTATATACATGTATGTATGTAGCAACAGTTAATGCAGAGACCATGAATTTAAATGAAAGCAAGAACAATTATAAGGGGGCCAGGGTTAGAAAGAAGAAAGAAAGGGAAGAAATAGTGTACTTATAATCTCCAAAATTAAAGAAAGGCTTAAAAAGATACTGAAGGCAGCAATTTTAACTTGGAAGAATTTATAGTGAAGGAACTTAAGAGATGAAATATACACATGTGCAGGGAGAAACGGAGACCTAAGGAAGACCCTGCGCAGACTCGAACTGAGATTTTTAAAGTTCCTCATTCTGAGATTTGACAAAAGTCTAGACTTCCAAGAGGAATGTAAGGATGACACATGAGTGATAAGAAACTCATAGATGTTTGTATTATTGTCTTCTAAGGAAGTTAAATGCTTTAAACCAGAATAGTCGTTTTAATTTTTCTGATGTCGTGATAAGGCTTCAAGACCACAAGCAATCTGGAGAGGAAAGCGTTTATTCCCCCCTCACAGTTTCACGGAACAGCCCATCACCGAGGGAACCTCAGGCAGGAACATGGAGGCAGGAGCTGAAGCAGAAGCCACAGAACAACACTGCTTACTGGCTTGCTCCTCCTGGCTCTATGGCTTGCTTTCTTAAAGGACCCAGAGCTGTCACTAGAGCTGTCACCACCTACAGGGAGCTAGACCATCCCACATCAATCATCAATCAAGAAAATGCACAACAGGCTGACCGCAGGCGGAGCTCATGGTGGCATTTTCTCAGTTGAGGTTACCTTTTTCATAATGACTCTATCTTATGCCAAGTTGACATAAACCACCCAACACAAGAGTAATATTGGGTAGTATAGTAAAATCATAGTAAACTTTATTACAGCATCTACAGAGTAGACAAGAGAAAGGGAAAGAGGTAATGTTATAAGGAACAAAGTTGGAGCAAGAGGTGGCATGATACTGTATCATAGAAGATTATTATGTACAAGAATTTCAATGCCATAGCTACTAACAAAATCATGAAAGAAATACCTGCAACATAAGACAAACTACAACAGTAAAAGCGATACTAAAAGCACTCGATTAACTTGAACAGAGGAAGAAGGAAAGACAAAGATGAAAGCACAACAGAACAAAAAGAGGGATGTGGTAAATAAACCATCATAACAAAAATTAGAGAACATGCATGAAATAAAACATTCCCATCCAATCCAGAATGCAGAAAAATACACCACAGAAGGAACTGTTAACTGGATATTCTGCTAGATTTTACATCCTAATATGTGAGGCTGTCAGCCAGGAAGTTAGCTAACAGGCAGGATTAGTTCAAAGACTTAAGAGCACTAAAATTAATGTGTTATGGAGAGGAATGGAGATATAAAATAGAACTATTATGAGGATTAATTATAAGGAATTATTTATAAGATAGATTTGTGAAAAGAATATTCTGGAAAGCAAATGACAAATCTTAAGAATGTCATGGTAAAGAAGCAACTATGACTGAGAGAAAATCGTCCCTGGTGCAAAGGGACATGCAGGTGGCCCGAGTTTGGGTGATAATTTTAAATTTATGTGGAGAGCTAAGGCTTCTGCTAAATTTTAAGAAGAAAAGTAATAGGATCTGATTTGAGTGATTTTCTCTCTTGTTTGGAAATGAATTGTGGAGCGTGACACTCGGAGTCCAAGTAGACCGTTGTGGTGATTCAAGTAAGAGACGACGGTGGCTTAGAGCGAATGACATGTAACAACGAGATCTGGTGGGAGGGGAGGAGATAGGTCAGAGGAAAACATCTAGAGGTGGCTGATGGACTGGAAATGGGTCCATGAGTAGGTAAAATGTCAAGGATAATTCTCAAATATTTGCCTCATGACCCAGCAAGTTGGTAGTAGGTGTTCAAATAAAAGGCAAAGTTTGCACTATCTGATACTCAGTGTTTGCACTATCTGATACTCAGTGTTTGCACTATCTGATACTCAGTGTTTGCACTATCTGATACTTAGTGTTTGCACTATGTGATACTGTAGTGTTTGCACTATCTGATACTGTAGTGCTTATTAGTCTTGCTGAAAAATAAGGATATAAAGGTGAAAATGACTTGAAAAATACATTTTGACTGACATTTGGGAACTATGACCACAATACTGCTTATATATTTATTTTTTTTAAATAACAGAATTAAGGGAAAACAGGAAAGAGAAACATTCAATAACCACTGTGGGGATCATTTGACTTTTGCAGATATTTTTATGTCTGAGTTACTGGGGTCCCAACAGAAAACACCCCGTGCTTTCAGTTAATAAACGTAAACCACTCGCCTGTAAGAACTTTTGTGCCAAACTCTCCATGTGTGCAAACGTAGTCCATGATACCCAGACAGAACGTTTGCCTTTCCATAAGCAACTGCTGACTTCTTTAGTGCTTTAATTATCAGAAGACAGAAAACAGACTCAGAGGGTTAAACCGGTACCCAGAACTACACAAAGGTGCAGCCCGTTGTACAAAGGGGCTACTAAATGGCTTTTTAATGGAATGGCTTCATCCTGGTGATTCATTTGAGAAAATAGCTTGCCATGAAACATGTGGCAATTTGGAGCTCAGTAATGACTACTCTAAATATTTTCTAAATCGAGATTTACGTGACTCTTTTCCCCTGAAGCTGCCACCTGTTAATTAGTACCTGTCTACGTGTTCTATCAGAAGCAGCTGTACACCAATGCTAAGTGCAGTAAAAGCACAATGCATTGCGCTTCTGAAGGGTAGAGTCCTTCTCACCTGTTTTGGAAGACTGAAGGTTGCTCTCATTAGCTACCTCTTACCTTGTAAGCGGCCTGTTTCCTTTTCTTAGGGAAAGGCCACCAAATATTTTATGCAGGAAAATGATGACAGTGGCGATGACAGTGAAATTTGACAGAAATGGTGGTACTCGGCATAGTAAGGTGGTAGCTCCGATGAGACCTTGGTGATCAGAGCTTATTCTTATTGGATGGCACTAGTTTTCAAGCACAAAGTTACACTGTGAAGTGTATTATTACAGTTCTACAAGACACACATTTTTCCTACAAGAGATAATGGGAAATAAAGACAAAACTCAATCAATTTTTGGTCAGTAAGACTATTCTTACGCAAAAGCATTTATTATTCACACAGCGCCATCTTACACACCAGTTTCTTGAGGGGTTTTCTATCACCACTAAATCAGCCACGTTTAAAAAGAGGAATGTTTGCAAGTTAATAAAGGTGTTTCCTAAGTAAACCACGTTTGAAAATAGCTAAGGACACAGAATCAATAACCATAAAATCCAAGAGAAATAGAATTGTGGTAGGGTCTCCAACGATAGGCTCTGAGACCTCACAATATCCAGATTCTGAATGTGCCAACATAGGAGGCGAGACATGTCATAGTGTTCACCAATAGATCTGAACAGACTAAGTAAACAGATACACTTCCTGGCCCTGTGCTGAGATGCACCCTTTACCCAGCATTCCCTGTTGCCTCAGTCAGCAAATGACTTGGGAATCTGCCTATCAGTGTGTACCTTCTCTGCTTCACTTCTCTATTTGTAATGTGTTCTGAGATGATCTGCCAAATAAACTCACTTCTCAGAACCTAGCCCTGAGGTTTTCCTCCTGCAGAATCCAGAACTAATCATGAGTGTCTTCTCTCTCATATGCTTCCATGGTTTTCTTCTGATTAAAAAATTTAAGTCACCTATGGAGAGCATAAAATATGGAGATTATTAAAGTAGAAGGAAAGCAAGATTGCATCCATTTCAATAATCTGTCCTTACGTTTAATGAAATCAAGTTTCTTCCATATCCTCTGTAGTTTGATCTTTGTCCCTGTCTATCAGATCTTATAAGCTTTAGTTTCTAATGAGAGGTTATTTATTTTATTTATTTTAGTACTACCAGCACA
Organism: Cricetomys ansorgei; assembly: GCA_026225945.1. Taxonomy (NCBI): domain Eukaryota; kingdom Metazoa; phylum Chordata; class Mammalia; order Rodentia; family Nesomyidae; genus Cricetomys; species Cricetomys ansorgei. The sequence goes on from JAMJFZ010000558.1 coordinate 2,832,800, forward strand.
ATGTCTGGAAATTTCTTACTATCTAGTTCAAAGTTCTTTCTACACAGTAAACCAGAGCCTGGGGAATCTCATGATGGACTCTCAGGTTTCTCATGGTTTCAGTACCTCTCCTGACTTTTGCCTAGAAATTTCAGAGCACAGGGCTACTTTCAAGCAAGCATGGCTGAGCTGTTCCTTTACTGGACACTTTTGACAGAGAAAAGAATGTTTTCCCTAGACTATCAGTTCTTGAAGAGGCTGAATATACACACTGCTGTCTTTAGATGAAGTCTAAATGTTTCAAGTTTACTCTTACCTGTGTCTCTTTACTCTGCAAAAACTTAATTCATATCATTATTTGCTTTGTAGGACAGCAAATTAGTTGTTGATTACTTGTTTCAAGCTACTGGACAATGGTTTGTTTTCATGAAGCTCCTTTTGTGCATCTGTATAGTTGAAGAGTTTTCTAAATGCAAGTTTCCCAGAGGGTGTTGCTGGAGAAAATGCAGACGCAATGTTTGCTTTTTGAAAGTTTTTAAAACATTTCCCAACACAGAGAACTTTTATTCTCAAGAATTCCTATATTTTCCCCCTTCATCTCTGAATCAGAGATCATAATTACTAGAACACTTAATGTACTGTATGAATTTCTTATGTGCTTTCCTTTCTGAGTTTTCATATGCATGACTTAACTACAGGAAGATATAAACATTTCTTTGGATTTACAAGAAATAAAACATTCAGACCCCAAGAAAAGAAATCCTCATGGCATCTGGGCATGTTCAAGAAGCAAATGTAAGCCAGACCATCCACCAACACATGAAAAGAGATGGCCATTCCTCTCATTTTAGAGCTGAAAATTACTTTTCCAATTCATGTGTCCAACATCTGCAACCTAGCTGCCATCACATTAGCCAGATATACAGCACTCTGAACTGAAAGTTTCAACTGGACAGAACTTGCTCTCCAGTAGCTGTGAAACGGAAACATAGGTGCGGGGTTAAACCAAACACCCTTGTATGGAAGAAATCTACTCTCAAGAGAAGATTGGAGAGCCTGGTGATGTTGGGAAGGCCCTGTTCTTTATCAAGCAAGTCTGACATCACACCAGGAATATTTTGTTCTTCATGAAAAGAACTACTACATAGCCTTTGACACACTCTGGCTGGAGGAGGGAGTTGAACAGGGGAGAAAATATGTGAATTTAACTCCCAGCTTTCCCATTTACCAGCTGTGGAATTGCTTAACACTTCAGGAACCATTTAAACACTTGACCCCTGGTTTCCCCAGCTATACGGTGGAGGATGATCGTGACTGCATTTTACCTACTCCGAGGAGACTTTGTAGGAAATAAACTCACTGTATGAGAAAGCATGTTGAATTTTATGAAACTGTATGCAGTTGTTATAATGGCTTATTTTGACTGAAGAATGAACATACACCTGTGGAGAATCACTGAATCCTTATGGCTTTGGTAGGCGTACTGATACTATTTTCATTTTACATTTAAGTATCTTCAAGAAAATTTTGAGTAAAACATGGAAGAAGTAGAATTTGAATCCATGTAATTAAATAGAGAAAGTTAAGCTTTAATGCCTAGGAGAGTAGTGGTTCATTGACTAATTCCTGCCAATAGCAAGGTAGATCCAGAATCTGATCGCAACTATTTGAAGACTTTACAGGTTTTGATATTGCCTCAACATTCAAAGAAATCATCATTTTATAGCAGTTTGTGTTTGTTATAAGTTATAAAATATTAGTCTACAATCAATTGAAAAGTACACTGCTTTAAATCATTAAATTACATGTTTGTAATAGCTTTTGTTGGATATTGTGATTATTTATAAGTCAACCTTGATGAAAGAACGAGCAATGACCATTTACAAATTGCTCTGTTTGATTTACAATAAAGAATATGCTTTTGAATGCCATGAAAATAAATAAAATCCTCAAAACTAAAATTGGCTACAATCCCTCAGTCCTACTCGTTAAATTTCCTCATCTTCTTTTGCTTTTTATTTCTTTTCCAGAATTTAGACAGGCTACTAAACACAGTATTAGTTTATCTACCAAACACATACTCAATAATGTATAAACAGTATGAAAACATCATATTGGAATTTGATCTTTAAGAGAAGAGTGTACACCAAATATAAAAACTCAGGGAATAAACATTTATCCCTTAAAAGTTCTTAGTTAATCAATCATGGGACTAATGAAAAGCATCTTACTGCATGTTTGATACTGCACAAAGGTACAGGATTCCATTGAAACTATCTTTTGTCTATTTTTAGGTCTGACATGTTAAGGACAAATGGTTATTTTTACATTTTTGTTTAAATCTTTATGTTAACTTAGCTCACTTCACTTCCTTAAACATTGGCAATTCATTCTTTCTTCCTTTGAAACTTTTACAGTATTCCAATCCAAATTCCATCTCAAAGGAAGGGCTCCTGATAAGAAAGATAGTCCAATAAATAATTTTAAATATCTTCACTGAATTATATGGGAAACCCATTATGGAAGTCTTAGGGAGTCTTTGTATTAAAATCAGTTTTAAACAGAAATGGGACTCACAAACACGTATTTGATAAGAAATAAAAATTCATATTAGTTAGAAAAACAAAGAAGGATATGAATGAGCTTCTTGGAATAAAAGTAAATACTTAACCTTAAGAAGTAAGTTATCTTTGTAAATTTCAATCTGAAGATAAATGCTTCTTTTTAGGATACAGGAAAAATAATGCAGACTGATTATATGAAATATCAAGGTTTGGTTTTCTTTCTCTTAAAATAATGTACAGTGTCAGCTTAGCACAACAGTCAAGACAGCAGCTCGGAATTTCAGAGCTAGCAAATCCTTCACTCACATACTCTATTACTCCATATATGACCCTCAAGGTTTCTGTATTTCCTTGGTGTCCCAATTTCTTAATTATCAGATGCACATATCTGAAGTGACAAACTTGTTTTATATCTTCCTTAACCAAAACTGGAGAAAGAAAAGAGTGTAAAATATTTTAAAATTGCTCAATAAGGGCCATGGGACCATTGACTTTTAAGATCCATTAAACATGAGATAGTATAATTAGCAATAATTAGGATAGAATCATTGGGAAGTGTCCAACGCTGTGTACGTGAACTTCAGCGTTTACTGTTGCTTTCACTTTCATCAGCACTATCGTTATAAAAGTCACGACTAGTAAATCACTAAAAACCCTGTGGAGAAAGTGTTACTCTTTAAGTAGACACTGTGCCCTGGGGTCAGGAGCAAGGAGTATTCGATGTAGAAATGTAGCTGTAGTATCAGAGAGCTGCTCATTCACAGAAAAGAACAAAGCAAATCATTTCACCGATGTGGGCGTTACACATCTAGAAAATGACAAGCGCGGGATGCCCAGTGCAATCATTATTTCAAAAACAATTGTCTCATCAGAGCAAGACTTCAAGATCTCCTGCAGCCAGGGCTATCCTTATCATGAATTGTTAGACGGCTGTCAGTTTTCACTGTCGTAATCAACTCTTGCAGTATTTCAAATATATCCAGACTCAAAGCATTTGTGGCACATCTGAAATCCAAATGTAAAGGAGCAGCCTATATTTCACTTGTAAACCCTGCAAGATGGGGAGAATTAAGAACATCTCTGGGTGTGTGTCTTCTCTGTGTAGGGCCAAAGTTATTGGTTTGCCTAGAGCTTCTGTTTCACAACAGGGTCAAATTTGGGAAGAAGAGCTGAGTTTGGAATAGATTAGACAGTCACATGACATAGAGGCTCAACCTTGAATGTGACTACCACAACACCTGACTGTTTCAACTTTCTAAGATTATTGGTTGTTGCTTTATTTCTACTATTTAAATCTCAAACAGGTGTTCCTTTTGATCAAGTGCATAGAGGATGAGATTCTTGAACTGTGGTATCTCAGTACAACTGAACTAGCACAAGGTAAATCATCTCAATGGTGGTGACATGATGGGTTCGTGATGATGATGATGGTAATGATGATGATTAAAAAGTGGATGATGACATTGTCTCAAGGGAAGTAACTTTTTGATGGCAGGTCTAGGAGACCTGCTTTTATTATTACTGCAAAAGCTTTTATTATTACTGAGTATGCTTAGCATCCTTCTGAACCAGAATGCAGTAAGGTTCAAGTGATGTAATATAATAGATTCATATTATACCCAAAGTCAGAAGATTCCCATACACAACCCAAGAATGCACCTTGAGGATATCCATAGGTCTCTGACTGTATTCCCAACTGTTTTCAAATACAGCCTTGACAATAGAGTGTGGCCAGGCTATTTTGAAAGTATATGTAAACACTGAAGTTTGCATGCACATGTCCAAAACATAACAACAAAATTAACTTTCTACTCTATTGCAATCTATGGCAATGCTTTTAGGTGGCATATGTTAGCTGACACCAATATTTGATTGCCGTGATTACCTGGAGAAAATACTTTTTAGAAAATATTTAGACTAGCCTGGAAACATGACAGCACTCACATAATCCCATTCTTGAGCAGTGTGTGTGTGTGTGTGTGTGTGTGTGTGTGTGTGTGTGTGTGTGTGTATGTAAGCTGAAGTTGCATTGCTGTGAGCTCATTGCTAGCATGGGCTACATAATTAATAACATGTTATCCAGGGCTACATAGTAAGACCTTGCTTCAGAATAATACATGGAAATGAAAGCACTATGTTATAATAAATATCTAGCTTCATGTAGAAATACTAAGATAAAAGATAAATGTGTTTGCAAGACAAGCGAACAATTTAAGGTAAAATATCTACTATCTAATTGTTTCATCAAATCACTTTAGCAATGATACACACAGCAGCCTTGAGGACTGTCTAATCTCCCAAACCCACAGCTATACCGTACTGAGTAGCAATACTGAAAATGAATGTTAGCAAACTGAATGTAAAATACCTGTTACTTTTTTTATTTTGATAGCAGCTCCATATGTTTAAACATCTATATATGTTTGTTTCTGTGAGAAATTTCTTATATTTTCCATCTCTATTCAGTGAACTGGTTTTGGTTTTGTTTATCCTTGGTAACTTTGTCCAAGATTTACTTCTGTCTGCCATTTGCGCGTGTGTGTGTGTGTGTGTGTGTGAGTGTGTGTGTGTGTGTGTGTGTGTGATGGATTTCTTCAGCAAGTCCTTGCAGTCAAATCTGCAACCTTTTGATATTTGTTTCAGCTTGTCACTCCATGCGCAAGGTACCTTTCTGTTCAAGTATTTTTTAAAAGTACACATGACATGCACGTTCCCTCCTTTTTAAAGATGTGCCATTTTATCCATAAGTCTTCAGTTCATTTAACAAGAACTACGAAGAAAAAAGTCTAACAGTATATTAATTTTCCTCGAATAATATTCTAATTATGGTAACATTCCTTTTGGCTATACTTCCTTATTCTGACTTGAAATGTCACCTTTATCATGTGAAATGTTATACCGTTAATCATAGTCTTCGCACCTGCTTGAGAACGGGAGCCCGGTAGTCAGACTACAAGGAAGTTACCGACACTTACAAGTTGTGACCTTAAGCAATTTATTTCACTACCTTGTGACTAAGTTTTCTAACCTACAAATTGGGATAATGTGAGGATGAAAAATTACAAAGATGATTTAACACATGCGGAGCTCAGAGAGCAGCGTCTGACTTGTGGCAAAAATTCAGTACGTGATAATAGTTTCTATAATGTGATGTGAAACAAAACGACACAGTGTCAGAGGAGTGGTTTTGGGTCGTGGGGTCACTTTGGAATGGGCCCCATAGTTGGTCAACTCAGAGCAGCCTAGTCCAGTATTTGGGGTGAAATTAGTCCTAGAAAACTTGCTTTGTTTCTGTCGTCAGCGGGATACAGTAGCCATGAGACTCAGGATGCAACCATAGGAAGAAACACTTGGAAGGAGGGAGCACTCCACCCTGAGCAGTGGACGTGGCAGGAAGAATAAAACAGACAAATGTTAGATCAGTAAACCAGAAGCCGTTCTTAATTGTGGCAAATTACTTTTTCTTAATGAATGAAGACAGGAAGATTAAAGTGGATTGAAGTCTAACAGTTAGAACTCACTAATAAAATAGAAACATGACATAAGAGAAACTGTATGGAAAACACTTCACAATTGGGTGCTATTTCACAATTTTCAACTTGAACAGCTATTTTTATTTATTTTTAGTGGAAATTGTCAAACTAATTCCCTCCATACTACCCAGGCCAAAATGTAAATTCATCACAGCTCCTGCAAGGACTCCATCCATTGTCTTATAGTAGGTCTGTATCATGATACAATAACATACTTAAATATTAAATATTTTTTCCTACAAGGCAGTAAGCAACATGAATATTCGGTTTGTTTTCATTATCTATGACTCGATATTGATTACAACTAGAACATATTCAAAAATACTCATCAATTGGGCTACAGAATGTGTACTACTACTGTGGAAGACTCCAGTTCATTTCCGAGCACCTACCTGGCTTTTCGCAGCTGCCTGTTAACGCCGTTTCAGAAGAGGGCTCAGGCGCCCTCTTCTGGCACATGCATGCTCCTGCAGGCATGTGGCACAGAAACGCAGGCAGTCACACACAGAAAAAAATAACACATGAAAGTAATAAGTAAATACATAAATATATCTTTATTCAAAATGTCATTATTATCTCCACATGTCACAGCTCTTTGAGTGAATTTTATTCACAGATATAATTTATACTAGCTCTTCCTGTTATAAAACTCTACTAGTTGGAATAATTTGAGAACTCTGGACTTTAATTCCACCATAAAACTGAATTCTTTTTATAGAAAATCTATTTTTGTTCTGAGCTTTTCTGTTAGTAGTTTTCTATTTCTCCAAAGACTCCATTCATCGTAATTGCCTTGCTCCTTGACAATTCTAGCTGCTCATAGCATTCTTATTTTAAACCTGTGTCAAATAAGGGAGCTCACATTTCTTAATTCCATCTTCAGTGCATTTTTATTTTTACTTTTTTGCGTAAACTTTATCGTAATGTAATGAAATGAACCTGTTCTTATAAGAACATAAGGAGGCAATATGGCCTCAGCTCAGGCCTCCTCTCACAGAGACCTACAGGTGCCCTACATTGTGAGTCCCTAACTAACAGACACCCAGGGTTTCTCGCTTGAGAAGTGAGTTAACATCAAAGAGGTTATTGGCACAGCCTGCTCCCTACCCTGTTCTCTGGCTCATGCCTGGGTCTTGTTGTGAAACCTGGTCCATCCCCCCAAGGCTAGGGGAACAGAGTCCCACTTTCACCAAGTAGACTGTGACTCCCCAGGTGACCCACCATGCTGTCTCTGTTGCATGGACTTGAATTCCCCTCAGCTTCCCTACCATGCCATTGCCTTTCTCTCTGACTGTCAGGCTTTAATTACACTTCTTAGAAGCCCTCTCTTTCCAGTAATCTGTCTCAGCGAACTTCGTGAACACCTCATCCAAAACACTGCACTAAGTTGAAGTTTGATGAGCGTATAACGATATATTCACCACCACAAACTGGGGACGTACCATTTCTAGCTTTTAGAAAAGCGCCTGTAGTCTGCTTTCGAGCCATTCATCTTTGTAGGCACCTCTGCGCAACACAGCATTGATTTCCTAAATGTCTTTAATGGAAGGTTACAGATAAGATGAACCATAAGGGACCAGATGGCACAGATTCCAAAAAACAAACAAACAAACAAACCAAACAACAAAAAAAGAAAGGAAATAAGAAAGAAAGAAAAAAAACCCACAGGTGCTTGAGTGATTCATCGATATATACTGATGGACTTTTACTTATTGTTGGAGAATAGCATCTTTCAGATTATCCACTATAACATATTTTATACATCCATTAGACGGTAAACACTGGTGTTAATCACCAGAGGTGATTAGTTTCCTTTTTATGTTGTAACAGACAGGCACACACTAGGAAGCTTAAAACAACACAGACTTGTTTTTGGAAAGTTTGGAGATCAGAAGTCCAGTGTACACCCTCTAGACCTAACATCAAATGCTGCATTTTTGAACGTCTAGGGGCTGTTTAATATCCTTGTACACTGGACGTCATTCCTCAGAGTTGAAGTTCGTGTCACATTCTCATCTCCGGCTTCCCCATCTCACTTTTACACCTAAAAAGACATTGTACCTAAGTTAGTCTAACCCAGGCTGTCTTGGGTCATCTCAGATTGTTGATCTTATCGTATCCATAGAGCCCCTTCACCCATGTGACCCGACAGTCTGAGGTCTGGTGGATGAAGATAAAGAAACGTTTGTGGGATCATTTTCTTCCCATTATCCAAGATAAAGGCTATTGTGAGTGGAAATGTGAGCATTGGTGAAAAATATTTCTGAATATGCTTTTAAAATTTTTATTTAGCCCAACAGTTGAGTTGGATGATATATGTGTATTTAGCTTAATAAGAAAAAGTCAGACAGCTTTCCAAATCGAGTGTGCAATGTCATATCCAGCCTAACACTGCATGAAACTACACTTACTTCATGTCTTGGCAGTACTTAGTGTTGCCAAGCCTTCACATTTTATTTGGAATGTAGAAAATATATCACAATTGTAGGTTTAATTTGCATTTATTTGCACAAGCCGAATACACTTTTTATATAATTAATCACACAGAACTTTCACTGTGAAATAAATATATGTTCAAATTCTTGCCCATTGCAATAGCTTTTGTCCATTCTTTTTTTATAGTAAGTGCATGTAAGTTCCCACATGGACGTGGTCGATATTGTCTGTTAGTCACTGGTTTCCCTTTTCGTTTTGTTAAGCACATGTCTTTTCTATGAATAGAATGCATACACTTGACGTTAGCCCATCGTGTTCCTTTAGTCCTGTGATGCATTTTGAGTTATTTTTCAGGATGGGACTGAGATAAAGGTCAAATTCATTTCTTCTGTGGGAAAATTGAGTTCTCTACATGTCTTATGTGGCTTAGTCCTGGAAACTTGCCTGTAGCAGCAAGGGAATAAAGAACAGACACACCAACACATGTATGGAGAAGCTGGGGTCAACTGGGCTTTGCACGTGTTGGTGGAGTGGCACCAACTTCGCAATAACCTGGAACCTCAGCACAGGGGCAGGGGGCAGGGGGCAAGGGGTAGGGGGTAGAGAGCAGGGGGTAGGGGGTTGGTGGTAGCTCATCTCAGTAGGAGGGCTTTGTAGGGGGACAGTCTCAAGTGGCAGTCATGGGGAGGTAGGAGCTTCAGTTGCTAGTTTCTGCACACAGTTGTAAACACTCTGGTTTGCTCCCACTGTCAGCAATACACAACTGTTGGGACACTCAACGGAGATATAAGGATGTGCTCTCCCATGCTGCAGTAATCTCTTAAAGTCTATAGGGTTCTTATTGTTTTCCCAAGAATTTCATATCGCTTTTTCTTTAATTCTAAACAGCATGGGCTTCTGCTCCTCAAGTCTGTGTCCTCAATGCTTCAATTACTGACTCCTGACGTGGAGTCTTTCTTCTTCATCAGAGACCTCTCCTCACAGCTGATCACTTTGTCCTGCGTTGAGATGGATCCACTGCCTTCACATTAGCAGGCATCGCTCTGCTCTTTTGTTCTTAACTCTTTTGACTTGTCTCTGGTTTCTCGTTTTTCCAGGATATATTTCTGCATAGTTGACAAATAAGATTTGGAAAGTTGTGGTTCTTTATGTGGAGTGAGATCTGATTATCCCACCCTCCCTTCTTCTTAGGGAATAAAGAATGTTATTTATTTATTAGTGTATCCTTTCAGGACCCAATCCATCTGTGAAGAGAAGGCAGGGCAGGAACTCAACACAGGAACGCAGAGGCAGAAACCATGGAGGACAGCTGCTTGCTGGAACACTCTCTGACTTCCTTTCCAGTTGATTCAAAGATTTAGGTTTAGCTAACTTCTTTTTTCTTTTTCTGTAGCCCAGGACCATCTGCCTAGGGTTGGTGCTGCCCATGGTGTGCTAGGCTTCCTGCATTAATTAGTAATTAAGATAATCCCAACACAGACAGGCACACAGCCTAAATCTGATCTAGGCGATTCCTTAAAGGAGTCTTTCCTCTCAGATGACTCCAGGAAGTGTCACATTGACAGCACTAAGGAAGACAACGGGTTTCTTTATATTGCTTTCTTTATCTTTTTATTTTTAATTTCTTCGTGCTGCAAATTAGAAGGCTCTAACTTGTAGCTAGGCATGTTTAATAACTTAAAGAGGAATTACTGGATGCTACTTCAGGAAGCTCTCCTTGGATGAGTAAATTTAGCTGCTGAGCACTTCAGACGTGCACCTGTGTCTACTTAAAAAAAGATAACACAGATATGGGGGGCGGAAACTTCAGGAGCCACTTAAAATATGAGGCAATCTTGAGACTGGAAAACACACACTAAAGGCAACAAAACAAAATAAAATGTAAAAAGGAAGAGTGCTTCTGATTCCTGTTGATCTGCCCAGCCCTGTTACAGTACATAGCATTCACAATGCACCAGCTACTTAACATCTCTTGGATAGGAAAGAATAAGTCCTCATTTACTAACAGTAACATTTTAGAGGGTGGTTGTTGTTCGTTGAAGTGCCCAGTATAGAATTCTCATAAGTGTTCTATAAGCTTGCTACCATCTAGCAACACCCACCTCCATAACTGCCATTAAGGACTCATCTAGAAAAAGTGAGCCTTCTAAATAATTTACTTTTTAGCAATTTAATTAAATCTTTGAGAATCCCATACTCTATTTGGATCATATTCCCTCTGTCTTTAATCTCCTCCTAAATCCAGCTCCCTAGCCCACACCCACTGAACTTTGTGTCCTCATGGAGTCCCACTAGCGCTGCTTTTATACAGTTAGGTTTGGGGCGATCCTCCGGAGCATGTTTGTCCGACTGGGATCCGCACCTTTAAAGAAAACTAACTTTCTCTCCTCCTGCAGCTATCAATCACCTGAGCACGCTCAGCACGCTCCTGAGAAGGAGGTGAGACTTCATGTGCACCTCTCTGAGATCTTATGCTGAGCCTTCAGGGATCCTATGCGTGCTGTCTCAATACGAATTCTTAACGCCGACTTGCCACACTGTATCCAGAACACAGGGCGTTCTGGCTCTGACTCTCTTTCTTCCTCCCACTCTACGACAGAGATCTTGAACCTTGTGAGGAGCAGGATGGGTGAGGGTGCTGTGGACTCTCTTGCTTCTGTCATCTAGGGGTTCTGTGTCAGTCTGTCCCATTCCGCTCACTCTTTCCATCCTAGTTTAATAAACTGCTAATGTTTATCACTAGTGAGTCATTGTGAGTTAAACCCATTCATCACACGGGCAAGGAGCACCCGAATAGAGCTAGGCCTCGATGGTTGAGACTGTGGTAAAATTTCTGGGCTCCTAAACATCTACAGCAACTCATTCCATTCTCATGCTTCGTCACCACTTTTGGCGACTGTGGAATTCAAGGCTAAATAATACTTGACTGTGTAGACATAAATGTTCTCTTCTAGGGTACCGGGTTAATACAGGGCATCTAAACAAATATGATTTCAAGCCCAGTGGGAAGTTGTTTTCTGCTATGGAAAATTTTAGGATCTTTTAGTTTTCCTTGATGTTTTAGAACTTCCCAAGGATGTGTCTGAGTGGCAAGTTTTGTTTTGGTTCGTTTTCTTCATTGACATGGATACTCAGCATAGAGTCAACGTCTCCCCCTAGTTCTTGGATAGTCAATTCCCCTCCATCTTCCTTGTTTTCTATAACCAGTTGTAAGAAACTGGACCTTTGGATTCATTTTGAAGTTATGTGATTTTCTATGTTATGACTTAGCTTTTCTTTCTCTAGATTTAGGAAAATTTAGATGCAGGGATTATTAATTTTTTTAATTCAACAATTACATTTGTATAATCTGACATCTCTTTCTTATACTACGGCAGTTGATTTTCACAGAATCTAACCCTGTTCTAATGAGCTATAATATAATATATTCTAACATATGTATGTGAATATTAATTAAAGGTGCTTTTAGTGTTATCGATACACTGTACTTCCTATTTCTTGTCTATTTTGTGAAAACGTTAACAAATTTTGATTGTTCGTTAAGCAGTTTTCCTTTCAGAATTCTAAATTGTGGTATGCATTTTATGACCATTATTTACTGCTTAACATCAATGAGGACTAGCTAACCATGCAGGTGTTTCCTCCTGATACAAGGAAGGGGTTTCCTCCTATCCCTTAGTGCCTGAGGTCTCCATTAGCAGTTTGTCTGGTCAAAAGGATGAGTAGTGTGTGTGGTGCATGGTACTCAGATACTGCCCCAAATTACAGAAGGGGGAAAATCATAGCATCCATCCTTGGAGGTCTTCACTCGCCCTGAGTGGCTCTTCTGTGTAACTATAGAATAACTTCTCAGTTTGGAGTGACAGCAAATACCACTGACTTAGCTCGCCGAGCAGGAAGGTTGGAGGGACAAAGGTGCACCAGCAGGAGAAGCTACTCTGTAGAGACCTGCCGAGAATTTCCAGTATTTGGTTCCTATACTCTTTTCCCGTTTGCATTGATGTGTCTTAACTCCTGGTTAACAATGAAGCTTGTCTCGCTGGGGTTCCATTGGGGTTACTTCTGCAGCCATGTTTGTGTAATTGAACCACCCACTTCCTGTCTCAATATGGATTCTCCTTGTACACTGGATTTGAGCCCCATACGCCACCCCCAGCATCATCACCTCTTGCCTGGAAATCTATAAAACAGCTTCCCATAAACTTTTAGAAGTAATTCAATTATTGAAACCAATTATATAATTTAAAATAAAAGCTTTTAGAAGCCTGTCAACTACTTTGATAAGTACAGTGTTTGAAGGAACATCTTCTCTTTTTAGTTCCTTTAAATGATAATTCTCTAAAAAGTGTTTGCATTTAGGAAAAGGGAAGATGCATTTAATTTAACATAATTGACAACCCTAGCCATACAACAGAATAAAAAATTTTTCTTCAGCTTTTGTATTTACCTTTCCCTAAGGAATAGGTTATGCTTATTACGATTAATCCTGAAATTAAAAACATGCTTTCAAAGTTTCTTATGAAACACACCTGGAATTACGATAGCCCTGGCACTTATAAAAGCAGGAATTGATACCCAACTCTTTAGCCACTGATCTGTGTGAGCACATCAGTCATTAGTGAACTTAAGACATCAACATCTCTGACCAGCCAATGATTCTGATCTATGAACATGAGCTCCGTGTTGCTCTGACTCTGATTTAAACCTGATTTGCAGTGAACTTTTTCTCTGAAATCCCTATTCTAAAGCAAATCAATTCTTCCATATCTTTGTCTGGTCCTCTCCCTTCACCCCCGCACCTCGGACCTCGTCCATACCTCTGTGGTAACACACCCTTCCCTCTGTGCTCACATTTGGTCTTCAAGCTCATAGACACTTGAACGGCTTTTTGCTCTGTCCCACACAGTCAGTCACTCTGTCCTCTTCTTGGTACTCTCAGTCTACAGTTCATGGACCGTGATGCTAACAATCTGGAAATAACTTTGAATACTGTCACTGTAGATACTCATTTTTGCCATCTACGGCTTTCTTTCAGCTGCTGAAAATGGAAGCCATCTGCCCTGAGCTTCCCTCAGAGTGCCGATGAGTTTTAATGCTTTCTCTAGCCGACAGTGAGTTTTCATCCTTCACGCCCAGTCTCCTTTACTGCTGCTCTGCTTTAGGTGACGATTGAGGTCATGAGAGAGAAAGAAGGTCATGATCCACACCCGTACTGATGATGCAGATATCTGCACCTGCCGACATCTTTCCATCGCAGCGTAGCAGGCCTCTCACTCCTCTCCTCGGTGTAGCGTCCAGGGTTCCAGTCTTCCTTCAGTCCCCAAGAACTGGGATTGTCAGCTACTGTATCCTTGAGGAAGTCCATTACCTCCTTGTCATTGGGCTTGCTATTTTTAAACATATGCTCCATATTAGAAAAAAAGTAAGTTTCCATCCCCTCGTGTTTTATCACCTTTCACATTGGCTCCAGTTCATTTGAAAGACTGCACGAACCACTGTCTCCACTCTCTTGTGTCTCAACTCCCCAGTAAATTCTTCTCTAACCTTCCAGCCAACCCATAAAACTAACCAGCACACCTGGAATGGTCGCTATTAAACCTAATTATTTAATTTGTTTTTCTTCTTGACCTCCACATCACTTAGGCTTATTAATCATCTGTTTTTCTTGAAACTCTGCTGATTAGGCCCCTTGCTTTTTAACACATTCCTGAGACACCCTCATGTAGCAGAGGCTTGCCTCAAACTCTCTAGGTAGCAGAGGATGACCTTGAATTTCTGATCACTCCTTTTTCACTGACATTCTGCTTCCACCCCTTCACCTCTCCTCCTCCACATGCTGGGATTGCAGACTCTACCACCATGCTCACAGGATGCAGTGACAGAACTTCCGTGTGTGCTAGGCAAGCGCTTTACCACGCAGTCTTTTGTGTCCGTCCGTTTTACATTCCCTGGTCACTTTCTTACTGCTGCTGCTGTGTTTTCAACAGAGGCTTATCTCCTTCTGTTTATAGTTCTGATCTTAGACTGAGTTTCTCACCGGTGTTCAGATACTTGTTCATGGATTGTGCTCCACGTTCCAACCTACTCCCCCGGTTTTAAAAATCTTTGTAAGACATTAACTTGGTCTCGTTATCTGCAGAAACATTCCTCACCTTCCTGCTCCACTCTGTAGAAGGTCTCTCTCTAATGCCTCAGGTTTCTGTTTACTAGCTTCGGGAAAACTGATGTCTCCCTTGCCCCTACGGCTAAGGCCCCACGAACAAACACATCCTGTCTGTAACTTCATTTATGTATTACCTCTGACCCAGAATCGAGCTTGCATAGTATAAGCACCGAACACATTTTTGTCTGAACATAAAGAATCCTGTGTCCTAGCTCAAGGCGTAACTCTGCTATCCAAGCACTTGCCAAATCCGGAGCGCAGGTCTCCCTCTTTCCCCTCTTTTCAGGCTGACCCAAACTTCTTCATTTCATATTTTCCGCAATATTCCAGTGGCCTCCCGGATCCTTCTGTTTTCACTTCCTCGGTTCTGTTCTTCCTACTGCTCGAGTCATCGTTCTAAGATCCGAGTATATTTGTGTCCTCGTCTTAATGTTTCCCAGTGGTTGTGTATGGCTTCAGTTAGACTTCAAACAGCATAAAAGAGAGGCATTTCACGACCACGCTCACGCGTCTCTTCCATCCGTGTCTCGCTGACGGGTTTCCTCATAACGATCCTGCCCCGGACCTGGCCGCGCCTACTCATCTTACCCCCACCCCCGCACCCCCGACACTTGTTTTCTTCCCCTCCGCTTCAGAACATTGCTCGTGGCCTGGAATATCAAAACACTTTTCCAAGTCACAGCGTGGTGCTCGCACTTATGCCTTCCCATGGCTGCTTTCTTCTCGGGCTCTTTAGACCGGAACGAGATCCTTTCTTGAATGCACCGTGGCTCTTTGTTCTTGCCCTCCACCCCTGTCACGTGGTGATTTTCCTCAACCCACACTCTTCCTTATGGAAGACTAAGTTCCTTCACTGGAAAAAGGGCCATCTTCTTGTCGCCTGCCTCCCTCCTGAAGCAGAAGAGGGCTCCATAAGTACACGCGGAATGAATTAATCCCATTCCTCTTGGCTTTTGTTCTCTGTATGGTCCGATCCTTACTGATGAAACATCCAGTGCTTTGGATTAATTTCTTGCATTTCACTCTCACTTTCCACATAAGCCAGGGTCACGGAAGATTTGCTTAATGCAGGAAATGAATAGAATAAATGTGTACATAGATTGCATGCCACGGTAATTAAATCATTAGTGCCGAACGCTGGCACCAATCACGGAGCACGTTAACATATGTTTTTATTTGTCAGAAGCAATAAGTAAAGATGAAACCTAGTAATTATAGGCTGCATAAGAAAAATGAGTTTTCTGGGTGGTCTTCCATAAGTCTTGAGGAAAAGCGAACAAAAGACAAACATTTGCCAGTATTCTCTGTATTTCTGCAATAGCTGTACTGAGAGCTGCACCCCAACATTCTGAGTGATTCCTAGGACTCAAGCCGGCCATGGTTTCATACATGCAATGCTATTATTTCAAACACTCATTTGCCAAAACCCTCCCACCCTTCCCCTCCCTCTCCCTGGGAGTCATTGATTTCTTCTCACCTCTACTTGCCCTTACCCTGCAATGACAGCACTGAAGTCAGGATATGCTAGTCCAGAGTGAGGGACATTTTATTTGAATCAATTTCAACGTTTTTCATAGATTCTGAATCTATTTGTTGTGATACACCAAATTACCAAGTGGTGTTTTTACAATGCATAAGCAAACAACAAAATACTTAGTGTTGACATTTTTCTCTTACATTGAAATCAACAATCCTGCCTCAAGGACAAACATTGTTTTGTCTGTAAGTACTTGCTATAGGGTGACAGGGTTCTCATTCTTTCTCAGAGGCAGAAAACAGCAGCCCATTACATGGATTGCCACTAAGCCAGTGTCTGCTCATCACTGTCTTGGACTGGACCATTGAGCTGACATAAGCACCCCCATAGTGAAAGGAATATTCTTCCTCCCCACAGGATGCCTTTAAACAATGAATCAATTAATATTCATTTTAAAATAAAAGGAATCGGATACCCATGTTCTTTGTGAGTCTGAAGAAAACTATTATCACATGAAATATGCAACGGGCAGTAAAGGAACTCGATAGGACACGGGGAAGCATGGTTAAGATACCCAGACTGCCCGTACACAAGAAAATCTAAAGCAATATTTCTAAGACCTGACTGAGAGAGTTCAGGGTACAGCAGTGTAGATCTAGGCTAGTCTTGATGATTCTAACCCGAACCCCCTTTCTTTGACTGGTGCTTATCCCCACTTAAATCTCTAAAGCAGGGCTGATAGGGTGGCTCCACAGATAAAAACCAACGATGAAAGAAGATAACTGACTCCTGAGGGTTTGCTTTTGATTTCCAGACATGTTCCATGGCACGTATGGGCCTGCACTCAGCGCTCACACACAGAGGCACACACACACACACACACAAACACACAGGCACACACACAGGCATACACACACACACACACACACACACATACACATACACAGGCATACACACACACACACACACACACACATACACACACACACATACACATACGTACACACACACATACACACACAGGCACACACACACATACACATACATACACACACACACATACACACACACATACACATACGTACACACACACGTACACACACAGGCACACACACACATACACATACGTACACACACACGTACACACACAGGCACACACACACATACACACACACACACACATACACACACACACACACACAGGCACACACAGGCACACACACAGGCACACACACATATACACACACACAGAGGCACAGACACACACACATACACACACAAGGGGGGGGTAGAAAGTGAAAGAATAAGTAGAAAATTAAGTTTTTAGAGTACGACTTCTTTTATTTTTGAGCTGGAAAACTGCAGCTGTGTTTGGCTGTTCCTGTGGCTTTGAGGCTCACCCAAAGCATGATGAGAGCAGGGGGTGAGCTCCATTCATTCAAGGCAAGGTTTTCTTCTGGTTTATCCCTGGATCTAACAAGTTCTGGCTCGATACAATATAAATCACACATGACACCTCTTCTACGACAGCATTTATCAGGGTGTGAGCGGAGACCCCTAGGAGTGTTGTAAGGGTTTGGAAGATTCTATGCTGCAGACCTGAGCAGCTGCTTGGTGGCAGCGACAGCAGCTGTTGGGAAGATATGCCTCTGCCTCCAATGTGCTTGCGTTGCTCTCCTGTCCCCTCCTTGTCAATAGCCAGTCAACAATTATTGATTGTGCAGAGACTCAGGGTTCATTCTTCTGCTGCAAGATTATCCATCTGCCCCTCTCCTTGCCCACATTGTCTCTCCAGGGTTGGCTTTTGTTTTATACACATCTTTTGATCTGCCTCCTTTTCCTCACCATATGGCAATTCTGATATGTATCTCTGCTGGTTAGGGGTAGATGTGAGACAGAAGGAGAGGGTAGAGAGTCCCGGATGAGAAAAAAAAAAAAAGATTAAGGATATTTATCACAGGAATGGATGGCTCAGTAAGTATCTCTTTCTTTGGCATGATCTCACTCATGTGACCATTAAACTGCTTTTTCAGAAACACAGAAGAAAGGTGTTCATAAATACAAATGCTGCCTACAAGTGTCTCCAAGTCTCTCTTATCTGTCAACATTGAATAATCCAGTCGAGCATCTTCCGTTCTGACTCCAACACAGCTGCTTCTTCCGAGTCACAAATGAGTTCCACGCTACAGATCTGAGGGCCGCAGTGAGGCCTTCCCAGCAGCGTTTGAGTCTGAAATCACACTCTTTTCATAAAGTGTCACCTGGTTTCTTTGACTCTTCCAGACTTCTCCCTTTCTCTGAGGCCATATCTTTTCTGGTTCCACCAACAGCTCTCCATTGTGGCCACCTGACCTGCAAACAGAAGTCCAAGGCTTTTCTGCATGGCTTATCTCTGCCTAATCCTGCCTAATTGACAGCCAGCTTCTGCCTCTGTGCCATCTACTTGCTTTCAGCTGCCAAGGGTTTTTCTCTCTAGTTATGATCTATCTTTTTGCAGCAGGAGACTTTATATCTTACTGTTGTCTTGAAAGCTCTATTTGAACTCAGACTGTGTAAAGCCAAATGCTCAAAAGCCTGCCAACAACCCTTTCCTGTTCAGTCCTCTCGTCATAGGAA
This sequence comes from Cricetomys ansorgei, assembly GCA_026225945.1. NCBI lineage: Eukaryota > Metazoa > Chordata > Mammalia > Rodentia > Nesomyidae > Cricetomys > Cricetomys ansorgei. The sequence continues at coordinate 2,851,568 of JAMJFZ010000558.1, forward strand.
ACCAGCCTCCTCACAGCTCTCCGTGTCAGAAGCACAGAAATAATCCCTGACTTGTTTCCTTCAATTCCTAAATGGAATGCTTCAGTGGTAGGTTTCTTTGACTCCATCTCCCAGTCTGCATACTGTCATTTAGAACCTGGGATGTTGTGCCATTTCCTAAGCAACCTCTTCCATTGTGGACCTTTCTGCTGCGTTATTCGGAAGCGATTTTAAAAAAATCTTTGAAATCTTGGACCTGAAGCAGCTCCTGTGATTTAAGGATCATGCAGTTCTCCCGTTGCACAGGCCATGCCCTCCTCTCCTTTGCTCAGCTCTAAGTTCTCCAAAGAAACAGTCCTGCCTGTCTTGCTGTTTTGTGGCTGACAATCATTCAGTTCCAGGAGACCTTTAAGCCTATTCTCTACACATGCAGCTTCCTGGATGTAAATAGCTGTTTTGTTTTGTTTTTAAATCAACTTTCATACCTGGAATGCACTTCTTCCAAATGTCACTGTCTTCAATAATCCTATCTAAATTGGTTTATCATCCATCTCTTTCTAGTTTGGATCATATTAATATCCTTCATAGAATTTGCCACAGCCTCTGTTATAACAGCCATATATTTAGTCGGTGAAGAGTCATAGAAACAGTAGCTAACTGTTGTTCTGACAACAAATCCCTTGAAGAATTTGACTTCCTATCTTTTGGAAAGAGGATCCCAGTGTTGCATTGACGTTGATTTCTACGTACAGTGTGAATCTCAAACCAGAATAGGCCCTGGGAGAAGTTTGAATATCTGGTATCAATTACGGGGTATTTTGAGAAAAAAGAAGGCAAAGTAGCAAGAAAAAATTAGAAAAAAATAGGAGAAAACTATGGTGTATGGGCAGCCTTGGGATTAAAGAGAAAATAATTGCATTGTAGCAACACACACACATACACACACACACACACACACACACACACACACACACACACACACACACATTCAAACCCAAACCCAAAGAATCGGGAAAATGAGGCTTGGGCATATATTATATTCTAGAACATCTGACCAAGTGTCTGAGGATAAATGTAAAACATCACTCTGAAATAATTCCAACATTACAGTTTAAAATCAAATCAATCGGGCTGTTCAATCCAAGATGTACATTCAGTTTAGATTAAGGTAGATTAGAATTAGGAGAACCCTCTGGGACTACTTTGGAGGAAACACCACAAGTTAAAACACCTGTGTCTCCAGATGGAGCTCTGCTTTAAGCTGATAAAGGTGTGGAACAGAGAAGGAGTGATAGATGTTTGTAGCTGGTAACACAAACGACCGGCTAATAGCTAATATCCACTCTGCACAACCAAGCCATTTGGAAGCTGATCCAACTTAAATGGCAGACTCTCAGTAGCCTAAGGCAGATAAGCAATGCCTCGAGATCTCATGCATCAGCTAAGGCAGTAGCCAGAGGAACCAGCAAGTGACCCTTTACAAAGAAAATTTAATAAATGTGCAATTTGGGGGGAAGCTAGTGGAGGTAGAGAAGGGACTCTAGGAAACACGTCCTTACTCAACAAGAAAGGCAGGGAGAGAGTTTGTTTTAAATTTTGCAGTATGTAGTATTGTGGCCATAAACCAGCACCATCTTGAAGGATTGAAAAGAATACTGAGAAGAAGACAAAGGCAATTTGTAAAGAGAGAAGGCTCATTACTGGGAGCCAGCCCTAGAAGGTGCCGATTCTAGATCTCCACAAAGGACAACAGCCAGTTTAAGTTTGGTTTCAATTTTCCTTATGTGGAAATCATCTTAGCTGCTGCTATGCCCAATAAAGGTATTGGTAGGAAAGTCCTCTCATGAAGGGTTTGCTTCTACAGCACACGAGATGACGGCTAGATGATGTTGTACACACCGAACCCACACACTTACCTTTGGATTCACAGCAATCACTGCCACCTCCTCTCTCATTGGTTTAAGCTAGAACGGACTATCATGGGACAAGAGAAGATTTTATTTCTCTCCTATTTACCAGTTAAGAACAATTTAAATTCTACCTTCTAAGTGAGATGTTTTCATTTGTTTCTTTGTTATTAGTAAAGAAAAATGCAAAGAAGTAGAGAATTTGGGCTGCATTCATCAATCAATTCCTCATTTAATAAGCATGTAATGTCGACCCTTGGCTAACTAAGACATTTCCTAAACAATAACAAGAAGTATGGTAACAGCAGAAGCACTAGATACACTAATATAGATTTACAGCATTCCATTGTGTGCTAGGTAACAGTCTAAGTAATCTCAATGAATTTCCTTTTTCAATCTGTGAATGACATAGGTAAGTTTCCCCCATTGCTGATAAGTAGACTGAGGCACAGCAGGTTAAGTGACCTGCTCCAGATCATTCTGCCATTAAATAAATGCCTGTTTGAACAATTTAAAAAGCCCACTAAAAGGGAGAGCCTTTACACACTCATAAATTGCCAGATTTTTGAGAACTATAGAAAAAGAGGATGATGTAAGTAAATCCGCATGCATGGTGCTTAAACATTACTGTGCTCTCTTCAAGCTCAGCTGGCAGCAAGGATGCTTGTTTCTATTACTTAACACAATAGAGGTGGTGGCTCTGAGATGCTACACATTCCACAATATTTTTCTGACTGTTGGCAATTTCTTACCATATTCAGAGTCGCCATAATCTTACATCCATACTACCCAAAACCAGTTCCCATTGTCAAACTACATTAAAATGATAGGGGACATGCACAGCTAACATTTCTGAGTATTAAAAATGCTCATTAATTTATTCCATAAGAGGATGATGCATGTTTCATTTAAGGTCACTTATAAGAAAGGTCTTTTTACTTTTGTCATAGACAGGCAAATCAGTGTTCACCACTAGAGGCTTAAACCTTTTGCAAGACTTGGTAAAGGAGTGTAAGACTTGGTAAATGGTTTGCTATGGTCTCCCTTATTCATTCTTTATGGTATCATAAAGGCTCCTGGAAACAAGATCCTGTACATCCCAAATAAAATACATTGGGCCAAACATACATCAGCAAAAATGGGAGGGCTACTGTTGAAAAGAAAGGGTATTTTTGAGAGTGGTGACACAGACTGGGGAGTGAATATGATCGAAATCCATTATTTACACACATGGAAATGCCATAATAAAATTTACTATCATGTATAATTAACATACATTAGGTTAAGACATTTAAAAGGAGTGTTTCATGTGCTGACAGAACCAGCTCTCTATGCAGTGCAAGCTGGGACAGTACATCAGTTTAAGGTTTGTGGACTTCCGTGCAGAAAGGCAACGCATTAAAACTTTCCTTAAGTTTCCCTTCAGACATTTTGACTGGGGCATCTCTGTCCTCTCTGAGAGTGGATGCACCACTTCCCTGGCTGTAGACATATAAACATGTTGGTCTTCTGTTCTTAGAGGCTTTCTAAATGGTCCTGCCAAATCTGCTAATGTAGAAAAGTGAAATGAAGGAAACAACTGAAAAGATCCCATTGCATGCTTGAGATGGGAAAACAATGGAGTAAGAGTAGGAATGATTAAAGATCAATTTATCAGCATCCCCAAACCATATAAAGCGAAATAAGAGGGAACTTTCCCATACAAAGAAATATAGAAGTGTTTCTTAAATGGGTAAAAACACACAGTTTTATAAATATCTGCCTAAAGTTTTTTTTTTTGCATATTAATACTACTTGATGGTCCCTCTTCCAGAAACTTGTGTTAAAAGGTTGTAGCTTTGAAACCTCAAATAGGTTCTTAGAATTATAAGATCACTGAAAGATGTGCTAGTTAGTATTTGTGGAACAGGCATTTGTTAAACATTAATTTGAAAAGTCACCGTTGATGACAGAAGAAGCTCCCTGAACAGTCCACATCACCATGCTGATATGCTTGGGGCTGGACCCTTGTCTTTCCTGTGATCTCAGGGTCTGCATCTCCTTCCCACACCCCAGTGAGGAGGACACTGCTGCCTACTCGGGCAGTTAAAAGAGCTCATGGGTCAGACTCAGACTGTGATTTCCGATCTAATCTCTGCTACTTCTGACTATTCCATTTGACCAAGCTCAGTTGTATGAGACGTCGGTTTTCTTACATGTGAAGTGTCAACCTCCTTTCAAAGGTTAGAGACGGACTTCTGAATGAGTGAGAGACAGCACATGGACGTGGACAAGTGCGCCTTCAACACAGTGTCATCATTTGTTCCTTCCTCTCTTCCCTTCCTCTCTCAGAATCTGATTCCCTGGCTTAGAGCGGCAAATAACACAATGACAAATTAAAAATTAACTCATCTGTCATCACTGTGTGTATCTGTGTGCGTGAAGGAATGCAGTTACACATGTCACTGAGCACGTGTGGAGGTTAAAGGATGACATTGTGGAGTCGTTTGTTTCCAGGTTTCCCAGTGTTCTGAGGATCAGACCCCTGTTGCCAGGTTTGCTTGGTAGGTGTCTTTACTCATGGAGCTGTCTTGACCAACCCAAGTAACAAAATTTTACATTGGTTTCCCTGTAAATATTACAATTATTTCTTTCTTCAAATTATTCTATTAATCATTAAAGTGTTACCAGTGTCTCTATTATGTTTCAGAAAAGTGAGGCTTGGAAAATTCTGATTCATTTTAGACCATTTATTTGGCAGTATGTTCTGGGAGTTTATTAAATTCTTCTCAGGACACCAAGAGCCAGGGACACAAAGATACTTGTGCTAGGTTTTCACCCTCTTTGTGGTCCTGCTCTAGTAAACAGGAGGACTAGGGAATAGTGGGAAGGCCCAAGACAGTAAAAGGTGACTATGTTTAGATGCAAAATATTCCTCATGGGATTACGTATTGAGCACTCAGTGCCCCAAGTGGTGGCAATGTTTTCTGAGGCTTAAATGGCACCTTTAAATGATGAAGCCTAGCTGGAGGAAGTGGGATTCAGGTTTATATCCTGGCTTTACTTCCTATCCCGCCTCTGCTTCCCAGTCTCCTGAGATATGAGCCAGCCTTCCCACCATGCTTCTGAAGACACAGGACCATCCATCCCCATCTCTTATTCTGCCATATCAGACTGTACACCATTAACCCGCGAGACAAAATTCAATCCCACACCTCAGGTTCCTTCTTGTCTGGTATTTGTTCACAGTGGTTCTTAACGTCATTGGTGCAGAGGCCCACTGCTCTTTTAGTCATAGCAGCGGAACTTAGACAACGATATTTGCACGTCTACTTTCACACACATGTGTGGTATAATGTCAATGGCTCTTGGCCCTGGGACTGTTCTGAAGACATGAATCTCCGGTTAGCCATGTGTTCCTTTCAACACATCCCTGGCTTCCTCTCTTTCCCTGCAGTTGTCGTTCAATGGAAGCGTCCATCAAGAACTTGTATTTTGGGCCCTGTGCTAGACTCAGAGGACAAAATATAAACACAAAGGGAAAAATAGCTTTAATAATGGTTGTCCCAGATGAGGCTGAACTACAAAAAGCGTGCCGTAGAACAGATGTGTAAATTTCCACTGATGACAGACACCGGTGGATAAAATCAACGGTAAAAGCCAGGCCTGCATGACCTGGTGTGCCTCAGTCTCGGTTACACTAAAAGGAGAAATGCATCACCTAGAGATATACCGAATGGCATCAAATGAATTCAGATGGCATGTGACGCCATGACAAGCATGCATCACACGTCTTGTCTCCTTGCCGCGATAAAATGCCCCGGAAAAATCGACTTAAGGGAGAAAGGGTTTATTTTGACTCGCAGCTCAAGTACCCTAGTGTGGAAGTCACAGGGAGCAGGAGCCTGACTGTGCCTACAGCGAGGAAGCAGGGAATGAGGCTGCTAATGCTCCTTTAGGTTCCGCCCAGGACTTCACCTAAGCAATGGTGCCACCCACAGTGAACTTGACATAGGTAATGACCTCAAAGGCTAGCCTAGTTAATTACCAGAGGCTTCCCTAATGTAGGTGATCCCTCGGAGGCATGACGCCAGATCCATGACCTCAGAGATTCATTATTGTCAGTGTCAATATCAGCCGTCACGTATGCCCGACTCGGGACGGATGTGTGAAGCAGAAAGGAAGAGTACACGGAAGGTAAAACTCGGAGGGACAGTAGTGCTAAGAGTATCAAAGAAAGGGGACAAGAATAATCGTCTCTCCCTAGTGGATAACGCACTCATTTATGATGAGACTTGGGTCTGCATTCTTGTAGACAGCTTTGTAACAGAATCACACACCAAGAAAAAGGTTGTAAAATCTATTCAGAGAACTGCCATGAAAGTCAGTGAATTGGAAGTTTTAGTAGAAAAAAAATTATAGAGTATTTTTATAAAAGCAAAATTTAAGAAGCAGGTGCTTATGACTATCAAAAAATGGAGCAAACCTACACATTTAAAAATTTCAAATCATGTATTAACACCATAGAAATGCTTTAGTGTTTGTGTCAAATAGTGACATTTTACCTCAAAGTAGATCCTTCAAATGCATTAGAAATATCAGCTGGTCTACATAGTTATTGCTTTTAACCATTCCGTCATCTTCCCCACGCCCCCAAACATCATCGTATTTTAATGCTTTAGTCATTACGAATTTATTAATCCCATTCCATTTTTAGCATAGGTGAACTCTTAATAGAAAGATGATATTTCATAAATTTTATCTCTCAGTAATTTAAACAAGCTCCTGGTTATAGCTTGCTTTATAATAAGTTAATTTTTATTTCATAACTTATTCTTAAGGAAGGGAATCAATACTATTCAGCCTTTTAGTGAAGCCTAGCTTTTGAAAGAGAATGCAAAGGAATAAATTTATATAGATGATTTAAAGATTGCTTTATGCTCCAAGAAAATAAAGTACCATGAAATAATATTGGGTGGAGCAGGGAGGAAGTTTAACTTGTAGTCAAAATGAATTTAGGAAATCTTTTGGTGAGCTAAGGGAGTTCTGTAATGTAAGACTTCCATAGCCCTTAGTGAGTTCGTTTTTATGGCGTCTACTTGATGTACAATGGGCTTAAATATACTGAACACTGGACAAGACCCGAGACAAAGCGTGGAGACCACACAGGCATGACGGAAAGTGGAATGCTTGGAGCACCCGTGCTTTGCTCAGGTAGGGAAAAGGGGCCCGGGATGCTAACACCAACTCAGCCCCTGACTGAAAGAGAGAAGGCAGGCGATTTCACCGAATCCCACGTATACTCAATTATTTTCTTAGAAGTGCTTTCACCAGATTGTCCATTTGTCATCACTTCCTCAAAGCAGAAGGACCTGGCTCTGTCTGGAAAGTGTATCTAGTATGCCTGAACAGTGTCTGCTGTGGAGAATATTCTCAATAATTACCTATCCAACAAGATGGATAGTACCTAGGTGGCAGCCGAGACAGAAGAGCTAAATCAGATTGTGTGGAGCCCCTGGTGGACAGCCTGGAAGTGGAAAGGGAGGCTTCCAGGTGTTTCCGAATTCTGAGGCTCCCTGAAAGAGCACTCCTACGGGGTTTTCCAGAGGAAGGCTACACAGGTTTGGCAACCTGCCAACAACACAAAGCCACACTCAAGGACAGGAAAACAATGATGTCTGAAAGGCAGTTGGCAGTGCTTTTCACAGTTATCTTCCTACCTTTTAAGCAATTTTGTTATACTTTTCTCTAAAACTGGGATTTTTACATCAATAACTCACATTGTTAAAATACTTTAAAAGTCTCTTCTAGATGAACCAACTCCACTAATCCAAAATGATGACAATGTCACCCATTGCAGAAAGAGAAAATGGAAATGGGGTCAGAATGGATCAATCAGTTTCCCAACGCCACACAGTACTGTTAGGGAGTTCTGAGGACTACAGAGTGGGTCCTCTTGTAACTCTAACCATTTACGGCACAGAGAAGAATAACTACTGATTCAGTCTAGTTTAAGAGATACCCTAATTTATAACGCAATCGAAAGTTTCTCTTAAAAAATAATCTGTATTTAAAAAAAAAATCTACATGTAAAATTCTCCTGAAATAATAAAACAATCATAAGACCCATAAAAGCCACCTAAAAAGCTGGGTGAAGCGAAGATCAAAGATGCTTATGTAAGGACAAGATAGAAGCCAAGCTTCAGAATTCAAAGCTTTTGTGAGCTCTAATCATTTTGCTGGCATTCATAAAATCTTAAACATTTTCTTTCTACTTTTTTGATGTATAATATTCAATCAATTGTAATGGAATATAAGTGGATAGAGCTTGTAATTGCCCCTGTGCAGGAACCTGAGAGTGGTGAGCACCGCATCACCACTGCCGCCCAGAGGTCTTTCTCTGCATTCCAGAGACAGAAAAGGATCAGAGAGATGGTCCTGCGATGCAAGCCATTTGCATTCTTTCCTACCAAGCTGACTGAAATAAAATCAAAGGCTATGGCAGGACCACTGCTAGGATAGATATGTGTGAGTGTGCATCTGTCTCTTTCAGTGGAATTATAAATTATATATATATATATATATACACATATATATATATATGTATATATATATATACACACATGTATATACATATATATACACATATATGTGTGTATGTAAGTTCTATAAATGGATGCTATATAAATATACATGTGGATGATATATACATACACAAACATACACACACAAATATTGGTATATACGAAACATATATGTAACAGATATGAATGGAACAAGGGTCCTTGCTGTGACTGCCCAGAGATGAGCATTTTCTCAGTGTGGTAGTGAGACTTTCATTGTAGGTAGGGGTAAAGCTTCACGAATGTCCTATACCTTGTATTCTGATATACCAGCCTAGAGAGATGGCTTTAAACTCCATGTGATTAAAACATACATAAACCCTTTAAAATGATATGTTTGACAGATAAAACAGAATATGAAAATAATCCTAAACTATGTAGCTAGTGAATTGTGAGGATTCTTGCTTTATTTTTTTTTAAGTAAATGAAAAGTGAAGAAGGTACTTTTCTCCCAGCAATGGTTGTATATAATCATTTTTCTCTTTTTTTTCAGGTGAATATTTACAAGATTAAATGTAGAAATGATGAACCTGTGTGTGATGGTTTTCAGTTAAATAACAAGCTCTCGTTGAGAAAGCATTTTGTTGCAGCCAAAGAGCTTTTAATTCGGAATTCAATAAGTGGGTGGAGGAGAGCTTGTGATGCAAGCAGACAGAGAAAGACAGAAGAAAGCAGATTTGAGTGATAGCCTGGGGTATACAAAGCAGCATTCAGCATAGACAGTTTTCATTGTCTTCCCTTAAACTCAAGGAAACCATACAAAACACCTGTTATTGAATCCCTAGAAATGTTTTACAAAGAAGTTTGGGTTTATACAGAGAACAAAGAGAGTAACATCTACTAATTTCATCATGGAAACATTTCAGTAGCAGAAATAGAGGAAAGGCTTCAACAGAGTCCCATGTCGTTAACAATTCAGGCAGAAAACATCTGCGTTTCTAAATGCTGAACCCAGACAGAGAACATGCGCCTCCGCCTGGAAAGGTGGCTCATATTTATAACACTATCGCCAAGAGGACAAGGCAGGAGAATTGTTGTGGGTTTTGAGACGGGTATAGATTAAGACCCTGTCTCATAAACAAACCACTTAGGTCTGGGGCATGATTCAGTTAGTAAAGTGCATGCTATCCATGTCTGAGAAACCGGGATTGGATTCTGTGAATCCTTCTTGTAAGACAAGACAGGATCGCAGCAGCTTTAATCTCAGCCTGCTTAAGGCAGCAAGTGGGAAGTGGAGATCAGAGAAGGCCCCAGAGGCCGTGGACCAGCTAGCTTCTCTTCCGCAATGATGTACATCTTGTCTCAAACAAGATGGAAACCCATGTCCTCTGAAGTCCACAGGCAGCCCTGACCTGTACACACCAGCACCCACTCACAAACATGCACCCGTGCACACACATGGTTCAGATCCGTGTACAAAATAGCAATCGAGTATTTATAGCTTCTTTGTCACAAAGAAGCATGATTAGCTCAAAATTTGCATGGGGTTGGGAAGAAGAGAACTGAAGGGCAAGCACGCAAAACAAAACAAGACAGGAGTGACAGGGCAGGGCTGAGGACCGGCCATTTCACATGATTACTGGGAATAGCAATGAGTACAGTGCGGATCTAAGGTATCCCCCGACAAACACCACGTGCTGTAGGTTTGATTATCAGCACATGGTACTGTTTGGAGGTGATAGTTCCCTCCGGCAATGGGGTCCAGGAGAGGAAAGTTCGTTAGCACAGGTGTGCCCTATGAAGGGGTTTTTGGAACCCCGATCCCTTCTTTGCTGCCTCTCCCCTTTGCTGCCTGCTTCCGTGAAGTGAGCGGGCTTCTTAGCCACATACGCTGGCACAGGCTCAAAGCAACACGGCTGCACCACCATGACCTGGACCATTGAAACTACGAAGCCAAGAAAATGGCAGTTCTTCATGGGCTAATTTATCTCTGGTGTTTTTCTGCAGCTGTAGCCCTGACTATGGAAGTTAACGCCACGAGCAGTAGCTACTGTTCTGCATGTCACGTGTGATTTCAAAACTGGTGCTCAGTTCATCTTGATTAATTCCTTTTTGTACCTTTCTAAAGCACCTAACTGAAAAAATTCCTGTCAAGATTTATTAAAGAAGGGTATTGTTCACTAAAGAAAGGATAAATCCAGCCAACAGTTATTTTTATCTAATATCCTGAGTGAAAAATCATATAACCATAGGAATTAGACAATTTGGATGATTTGACTCCTACTCGACTCTGGGAAGGAACCGAGAAAAGCCAGCCGGCCCCATCAAAGAGGCAGAGTATTACAGAGACCGCACTCTTAGTTCCAAGGGTGGAGTCCTGACTCCTCCCCAGTCCAGCCTTCACTGTGAGAAGGCAGTTGGTAATTCAACACCTTAACTGTAAGAAGAGAACAGTGCCCTGTTTATTGCCATTAATATAAACAATGATGACTAACCCGTCACTGTGCTTAGTAGTTTCCACTTTCTTTGATCCTATTTGGACCCCGCGGTGTTGTCTGAACCAAGAATCATTGCCTCCATTTTGCTCATGAGGGAATGGAGTCAGCATGGGATGAAAAAGACACAAAGTCGGGCTGAGACTCTGACTTGATGTCTCGCTGTCGTCCACCACACCAAGTCATTTTCTTGTGACTGTTTGGCTCACCCACCTTGCAGAGTCAGCAGGCGGCCAGACTACTCTTTGTCACGCCAAGTAACCCCAGCACTGTGCTAGCCTATCCTCTGCAGAAATCTGTTGTCTTCCCAGACCCTCATTTTTAAAGATTTTCTTTTTCCTTCCCCAGAACTGACTCTTCGTAGCTGCAACTTGTCATCTTCCTGTTTCTACCCTCTAAGACATGGAAAATAAATTGTATAACCATTTAACTGCATGGCTTTGGTTATACTTTAGTTACAATGATTTCCTAGAAACAAGATTATTTTTTTCCCTACGATAATCAGAGTACACAGCTACCATTCCCTTCATCTTCATGGCTTTCCTAACACTGGAAACAAATTACCAGTTAAAGATACCCTTAGTCTTGTGTCTGGTACATTGTATAACATTGCATTTGATGTTGCTTAACTATTTCTTCATGGCTTCATTTATTGTTTGTTATTCTAAGAACTATCACTGATCTTGTACTATAAAAAATAATTAATGTAATATGTTGAATTAGTAAATTTAAATATTAATGGAAATTAATATTAAGAAGCATCCAGGAAGTTGATAAGAAACAGTAACTTCACTCTCTAGATTAAAACGGTTTATAGTTCAACTCCATCATTTGTTCAGTCAATGAAGGATAGGATGTGCAGGAGAGAGAGAGAGACAGAGACAGAGAGACAGAGAGAGACAGAGAGACCCTTCAAAACCAGAGAGACATTGTCAAGAAAGTTCATGTGAATGGAAACACATAACCCTTTCCTTAGGCTGGAGGTTGAAGGACCACAGACTCCCACACAGAGGAGGAGCAGAGAACATGAGGGCCACAGTATGAAGGAATTCGGACACCAGAAGAACAAGTCAGAGCTTTTGTCCATGGACAGTGGGATGCCAACACTACCTAGACAACGAAATTCTGTGACATGTCTGTAGTTTAATACAGGAGCTCTGAGGTCGAGAAACCCATTATAAAATTCCCAAGTGCGGGAGAACAGTAGGAAGAACCCTGGAATGAGTAGCTTGGTGTTCTGAAGCAGGGACAGAGACAGAAGTGGTGGGGGGAACAGAGAGCAACTGCATGAGTGTCCATAAAGTTTAGCACATGCAGCAGTAAGGGAAAATACATTCCATCCATTTGTTCACTCTTCAAATATTTGTTCTTCGTTAACCTGACAGCCCTCCCTGTCCTTATGCAGCATACAGTTTAGTGTATGTATTCGTGTGTGTGGTGTGTGTGTGTGTGTGTGTGTCTGTTTGTGTGGTGTGTGGTGTGTGTGTATGTCTATGTGTGGTGTGTGTGTGTGTGTGTATATATGTGGTGTGTATGTGTGTGTGCGTGTCTGTGTGTGTATGTATATGCGTGGTGTGTGTGGTATGTGTGTGTGTGTGCTGTGTGTATGTGGTGTATGTGTGTGCGTGTGTGTGTGTGTGTGTGTGTGTGTGTGTGTGTGGTGAAACTGCGATTTAAACAGAAGAGAGACAAAGTGAGTTTTATCATAATCAAGACCAGCTTCACAGGCACTTGGCCAGTGACTCACTCAAGTTCTGTCTCAGATGAGCCAGGCTCTAGAAGTTTAATATCCTGCAGTTGTCTTGATACATCATTTTGTTATTTTGTTTTAAAATTTGTGGTTTGTCAATAAAACTCAAAGAGACAATTGAGTTCGTGTGAGGGGTATAGAGCCTCTGCTCAGTTCAGACCTGACTTCCACTGTCTCCCACACTTCCACAAGGTTGTGTCTGTTCCCCCCACCCACAGCCCCTACCTCTCCTATCTGCCCCTCTCCCATTGTGCTCTGTGCACCGGCCTTGCCCTGGATCCATGTGACCTCCAGGGGGCGCCTGTGCATGAGAACAAAGAAAAGGAGATGGAGCCGATGTGGGCAGACCAGCCTGAGAAATGACAATGTCATAGCAGACTTGGCCTGCATGTACTCGGCATCTCCCATCGACCTTCTATCAGGCAGGTCTCAGGAGAGATTATGGTTCCTTGAGGATCGCTTATCCGCCCTTGGCTGAAAACATCCCATTAGGACCATGCACTCGCATTTTGCAACAGAATCTAGAAACAATGCATCAGGTCCTGGTTTTTAAAAAAGAGAGATGAATTCGGGAAACCTTCTATAAGCCCATAATTCACTGACAGTTTGGGGCTCGGTGGATTCCCTAACTGAACCCGAGACTGTGACTAAGTTATCCGTGCATATAGGAGGGTGAAGAAGCATCTGGAAAGAAGAAATGTCACATGAAGTTCTCAGATCAAATCAGCCCAGGAAATGCTTCACAGAATGGGAGACGCTGAAGGGGTCAGCCACTGGAGAAGTGCAGAGGGCATAAATGGTGGACGAAAGGGCGAGCCGAAGTGAGAGAGGGGTCTGCAGCCTGGGGAGGACCTGGGCAGCAGGGAGTTTTCTCCGGTCTTTGCTATTCCTTAGATCCCTTTCACCTGCCCTTTACCTGGGGAGTCCATTTTCCACCTTTAAGTGAAGGATGTTCCAGTATTCTCTGTGAAATGTCACCTTTTAGAAGGAGCTCATCATTCTTTCCTGCAGCCTCCTGGCCTCTGTGCGTGATGCCTGCTAGAACCCTTCGGACCATTGTGAGATTTGCTCTGAAGAAAAGGAGCTCCTGCTGCAGCACGTGATCACAAGGCTCTCTCGGATCCTCTGCGGCCCCTGCTGGGAGGAAGGCTGTAGTAACTTCCCTGCAGGCTCTCCCTGGGAGTGCATGCCCTGCAAAAGCTATGTGAATGGCTCCCAAGAGGAAACCAAAACGCCTCTCAGAACTACAGCAAAGCATATTTTCCAGAATTGGCACGAAGTGGATTTATTTTTTGCCTTTGCAAAGACTTTTTATCACGTTGACATTTAGTTTATTAGAGCTAAGTTTACAAGACCAGTTTCTGGAGAGCTTTTACCTAAATCAGTTGCCGTTTTATATAGATAAGATGAGAAAACGCTAAAGAAATATGGGTTTCCCCTCCAAGCTTATACAAAATAAAGTCACATTAATTCTTTACCACCAGGAAGCAGCCCCTTTTACAGTAGCCTTGAAGGGAAATAGGGATCCACAGCAGTACATAGAATCTAGGCTTAAACTGCCTATTATTCATCCAAATTGTTAGCTTTTCTTCATATCTTGTTATTTTGAGGAAGATTGAAAGAGCATGTTTATATTTATGGATCTTTAGCATAATTGGTAAGTAATTACTAAGGCTTTTGAGGTGCCTACGATTTGCCAGTGGCCTAGGATACAGTGAATGACATCTGGACAACAGGAAAGAAAACTGGCTTTTGCAGTTCTTTAACACTCTCCAGACATGTCGGCTATGGTTATTTCAAATCAATGCTCACACCATCCCAGTGATGTAGATAATGTCCCATTCAGTGCTCAAACAAAATGAGCTTTAAAGGGTTCAAGGAAGACGCCTAATTTGGCATGTTTACTATAGAGACAGGGCTTAAACTCTGCTATGATTCATTGCAAACCCTTTCTTCTTTTTCTGTCTCATGCAAACACAACATAAACCAAAGAGAAAAGTGCTGTGATTGAGGAATAATTTTCAAGAATAAGTCCAAGTTATTTATTCAGTTTTAGGCAATGGGGGAAACTTTAAATCAAGTATGTTGTCTCCTTGACATAACATTTGCGGGAGGGATTTAGCTAGCTATACAAATACCTTAGTTCAGTTAGCTAATCCCCTCCCGCTTGTACTCACCATGCAGAAGGCGTGGCAAAGAGCAGTTAATGCATTTAAGAACAATTTCATATGTGGAATGGCAAAGATCATATTAGACAACAGGTCCGTGGTCACCTCCGCCATGAAAGCAGTGCAGTTAGGAGAGAATTTAAGATGAAATGCAGTAGGGCATAGAAAGAGAAAAGAGGAAGAAAACACAGAGGTTCAAGGTCAAGTTCATCCTCCAACAGACGGATGAAAACGAGCATGTGAATGCATGGTATCAGGAAAGCCACGTGAAACTTAATGTGAAGAGAAGAGCCAGATGTGAGCAATGATGATATGAACAGCCTAGCCCTGAAGTATCAATGCCCAATCTGAATGTCACCAAGTTAATTCCCAAAGTCACACTTCCGTTCGACCCACCACCACAAGCTTATCTGCAATGACGCAAAATTTAAAACACAGGGAGAAAAGCAGCAGAGAGAGAGAAGACCAGTGTGATGCAGGTAGTGATTTCTGTCTGCTGTTTTCAGTTTTCCTGAAATGAAGGGAAACAGCAGGATGTAAGTCACAGCAGGGGGAGGGGTCTAGACTTGAGAGGGCCCTTCAGGAGTTCAAGTGCCATACAGATGCTTGCAGGTGTGAGTGTATGTGTGCTGTACACTCGGATTTTAAGACACAGACAGGTTTCTTTGCAACCTGAATATCACTGGCACTCTGTAAATTCTGCTAACTTAACCAATTAATGGAATAAATGGGAGAGGGACAAGGTTCATTCTCGAAGGAACATGAGTGGCTTCACTTTGTGACAGGTGGGAACTTCATTCAGGGCATTTTCTATCGGCCTAAGGGAGAAAATACACAATGGGAAAGAGTGTCCAATCACAGAAATGCAAATGTTTGAAGATACATGAGCTCTGATGTGGAAGATATATTATCATATGTGTGATTTCCTCAGTGAGAGGAAATATCAGATTTATGAATATGCTGCGCTCCATCCCCACTTGAAGAGAAATGTGAAAAGGAAATATGACTTTTGGTCATGACTTATGCTCTCCATCTACTAAGAATCATCAGAAGGGACTTTCACTATGTCACTAAAGTCCTAGTGCCGGGAAATGGCTCTAGGGATAAAGCACCTGGCTTACAAGTGGAGGGACCAGAGTTTATACTTTCATGACCTACATAAATTCCCGAGATGTCTGGCTGCCCACTGGTAATTACAGTATCTGTGGATCCCCAGAGCAAAATGGCCAGCTAGACTAGCCATATTGGTTAAGCCTAGGCACAATTGAGAGACTACCCTTCATCAAGGAATAAGATGTAAAGAGACCTAGGACTACTCTCAGTGTTAACCACAGACCTATACACACAAATACGCATACACACAAACGTGTACAATGTGAAAACGCATACAAAAACACCCACACAACACACAGACGCAGGCAAGAAATGAGGGGAGAAAAGGAATCAGGAAGCTGGGAAATGGTGGAAATATTTAGACACAATTCCTTGCAAGCAAATTTAACACTATGGACTTGATGTCTGCTTATTAATTCCTTGCTGCATAGCAGGAGAGACTCTGTTCTGTCTCCAAGCCTTGGCATCTTCATCTGCTAAAATAAGAGGATTAAATCAGACAGATTCTAAGGTTATTTCCAATTTTACAAAATCTATTTAGATAAACAGAGTAGCAATGTTCAATGTACTTAAAAGTAAAGGAAACAGACCAGTCAGCTTGACAAGGTCTAGGCAAAAAGAATTACTGTTGTACTCCATAAAGAAGAGGATCCTGTCTTTTTAATAAGATGAGAGTAATGGCTGAAATTAATTTCCACAAAGGTCGAGCAGTGGCATATGTACATAGAGGAAGGTGAATTGCCGCTATAATAGGGATGACTTCAACTGCAATGTGGAGACGATAAAGAGGAGAGAAGATTTTCTGTTTTCTCAGTATATTAAAACTTAACAGAACACGCTTAAAAATGAATACAAGTCTCAAGGCAAAGACTAAATCCACTCCTCTGTTTTGCAACTGTTAATAACATCATCTAATACCTACGACCTCCTGTTGTCTTTGCTAACCAACTCACCCAACTGCATCTGTTTAATAACTAAAACACCACAGCGCCAAGCATCTCTGGAAACTAAATGAGATAATACGGTTTAAGTTGTGGCCAAAGAGATGTAAACCTACTATCTTGGATAATTTTATTGAGAAGACTACATGAAGGAAACTAAAGCATTTCAGATTTAGAGATGCCTTTCTATCTGTTCTTCCAGGTACAATAGCTAGGTAGAGCTGTAGTGGCCATTTTAGGCTATAAGTGAACTCAGAGAAGGGAAACTGCATTGTAAAAGTGTACTATCAGAAGGCAAAAAGAATAGACTCTACTAACATGCCGGTGTCTCTAGAGTAGGCGTGTGTGGTTTTTCTCCAAATTTCTTTTTTGTGAATGAAAAATAAATGGATTTAACTAAGCCATAGTTATTTCTCCTATCTTGTCTTCCCTTGGTGACATACAGTCAAAGTCTGATCCAAATTACTTAGCTTTTGAATGTGAAAGGATTCAAGCAGTAAAGTAAAATATGTCATTGGTTTGGAGGCAGAGTAATACAGGTATGTGGGACCCCTGGGCTGGAGAGCAGTAGAAGTTGAGGCCGGGAAAAGTGCCCTCGCTTCCTGGAAAGGTGAAGCAGGATGAGACGCTTGACCAACTCCTCCTCTCCTAGTCCAGGATGGTCCCTAGCCAAAATATTAGTTATAACTTGCTTGCTTCACAAGAAGCTAAAGGAACATGTTTATCTGCATTAGGGTGGGTCCCTTGCTTAGGTGTGCCCTGCCCTGCCATGCTAATTAAGGCTTCCCTGAAAGATGTTCAATAAGGAAAAAGCTTTTGAATAAAGAGTTCGGGTCCACCGGATGTCCCCGAGACTTCTTCTTGCGTCTGGTTCGTTCTAGGCGGCAAGCGGAGATCACAGTCCACACCCAGTCCAAGGAACCCACGTCCCCCGTGGCTTCCCTATGCTTTCCCATGGGTCTTCCAGCTTGAGTTTCTCGCCCCCAGCCAGGGCTGAAAACTGGGCGGCTTCCCAGCTAACTGCGGGCTGGGACAGAGCTGCGGCGAAGGCGCGGGAGGACCGAGACAGCACAGGTACACAGTGATGACTCCAGCAAAGAAAGCCCAAAAGCTTCCAGTCCTTATCGTACATGTACACAACGTTTGGTCCCGTCACCACCTGCTATACATTGAAAGGGCAGCTCTATGCTGACAAAGTTTATACAGAAAGTCAAGAGTAAAAAGACACATGGCATACTGATGTGGGCTGTCAGCGAATTCCTAAAGCCACTGATGAATTCAAGGTGGAATTTCTAGCAAGCCAGTGTGAGGGCTGAGATGGAGAGGCATGTATCTTTGCTAAGAGAGCTACTCTTTGCCTATACCCTGCAATCTCAGTTGAATGAGAGTCTAGTAATTTGAAAACTTTCAGGGCAGGAAAAGACAAGCTGCTTATTCCTCAAATTGAAACAGTTAAGAGAAATCTCTGAAAATTCCAGTCTTAACAATAAATACGGCTGGAGCCATACCGAAGCTGTTAGCCTGTTGGTAGAGATAGTGCATTTTGTCACATGTCCTAAGTACAGTGGACGGCAGCAGAAAATTATTTGGGTGAGCAGAGTGCACAGCTCTATAAATAAAAGGTCACACTCCTTAAAGCTTAAAAGTTCCATTCATCTAAGACATACGGCTTTGTTTTGGAACCACACACATTTGGAAATGACCAAAAGGCAATTTTCATGGAAGCCTACCATGTTCTGAAGGGCAGCATACTGTTCAAGATCATACCCTCATACTCTCATACTGTCTGGAAATGGTTCGCAACGTATGCGTGGCTTTTAGGGGAAGATATGTTCGTAGTGTTTATCAAGATGCAGCCAAAGATGGTAACAGGAAAGATCCTCTTAAAAGACAAAGCCAAGGTCCATCAAGGAAAATGAACAACTGTGTTTTCGTTGACTAGCAGGGACTGAGATTACCAAGGGACAAGCTGACCCTACAGTCAGGGCAAGGGACCTCGCAATTTCTGCTCAAGAGCTGAGGTTCATGTCTTCCTGCTGAGGGGATTCCTTTGTGTTTACCCATGTTGCCTCTGCTAATGTTTCCTCTAGCCTTCATACGATTGACAAGCTATTCCATGTATTGGTGCCTATGTTGTCAAAGTGTGGCAAGAGCAGCTGTACATCATACAGAGATCATTGATGGAGCAAGATGCAATGATGGGAAGAAACAGCCAGGATTTTATTTTTTCTTGGAAAGTAGGAGAAGGTACTTAGTCACAACACACCCTAAGGAGTAGACGGTGCCACAGTGGTAGAGTGTACATTGGTTTTCAATTTGTAAGCCCATCTTATGCAGAGTAGAGGACATAGAATATCCCTGTGACTTCCTGTAGCCATTGAAAGCTTAGGGGAGACATGAGCAGAGGCTTTAAATATCCATCCTGGGCCTCTTGTATTTCACCATTAAAACATGCCCGATGCCCATTCGTTTGAAAAGAATTAGGCATCACAAAGCAACCACAAAGGAAGCCCAAGTGCTCAAGCTAGACTTAGGCTGTGCTCAGCCCAGAGTGGAAGTGACCAACCTGACTGCAGTTCTGGGAGACACAAAGGCTTGCTGCTGTGAACCACTGTTTTTCAAGATAGTTTGTGACACACCACCAGGACTGATCACAGCTGGGAGTCCATCTGAACAGACACACTGGGGAGATTTCATTAGCAGACACGGACACTAAAGAGATGTAAAACACCCAAGAAAATTAACAAACTCTCGAGAACCCCAAGAACAAATAAGAGAAAAGGAGAGTTATTATTTTTTTCCTAGAAACATTATTCCTGAATATTGAGGAGGTCTGTGTCTTTGAGCCTAAGAGATTAAAGTCAAAGAATGATCTAGAAAATGCAGAAAGAAATGGTACAAGGGGTGATGTCCCATTTTATGGAACTGTATCAAAAGTACAAAAAAAAATAGGAAAAGTTCAGATTTGCCACCTCATCATAAAAAAAATCAGAAAAGAAGAAAAATGGATACAATGTAGTTATATTTTGGAGTGAACTAGTCAGGTGTTAAAAGGATTCAGAGAGGAAGGAAAAGGTCCAGAAAATGAAAACTAAAGTGTAAATAATACTGTTAAATAGTCCAAGAAAAAATAGGCTAAGGTTTCAAAGGAATACATTAAATGCAGAATGCGGGATGAGACCCTTTCAAAAGAAGTCAGGAAAATATTACACAGCGCAGGTAATTGCAAAGGCCTTCTCCCTCCTAACACGGAAATTGATGGATTTGAGAAGAAGGATATTAAAAAGATCTTTAAGAGTCCGCAGGAAATAGAGGCGCTAGGACAAAGCATGGATGTCATGTAAAATATTTTATGACAAACTGCTGGCCTGAGCCAATAACTCTTGGGCTGAGAAGGAAGCTTTGCTCTACAGTGAGAACAGAGGTGTGGGGGAGGGGAGGGAACCCAGAGCACTTCCCTTCTCCGTAGGAATTAACTGGAGTATCGTATTTTAATTAAGCATTGTTCTATCGGCTATGAAAAGAAGCAGAATAAATAGAAAACAATTACAAACGTACTAAAAGTAAAGTGTGTGGTAGCCCATTGACGTCTAAGAATCAAGGTAAGAACTGACCAGAAGGGGAAGGACGGTACTGAAGAGATCTGGCTCCAAATGGAAAAGAGAACAACACTCGTGAGCAAAGCCTTCGCCTAACAAGCACAACCGCTTCTGTGTGACTATAATTGAACTTTGCGTTTACAAAAGCCTTAGTGATACTACACAGAATATGAAAAAGTGGTTAAATATCAAATGAGATTACAGGTTTATGAAAACTATAGAGCATTGTGCATTTCATTTGATTTCCACCTGTTCCTTGTTGGTATACAAATGAGATTCAATTTTGTGTGGAAATCTTATATCCTGAGACTCTGCTCTACTGACAAGTTCTAGGGCAATTCTTGTGAGTTTGTTTCTATAACCCTTGCGATTCTGCAGCATTGGTCATCACTGCTGGGACGATACTGCCTCCTCCTTTCTTTCTCTCCATGGTTTAGTTTTCTTTTCTCACCTTAGCAATTAATATACATAGCATATGTTGGATAATAGTGGGACAATGGGGACTGGTATTCTCATTTCTTGGTCAATCTTAGGGACCAGCATTCAGTCTCAGTATTAACTGAAGAGCGGTGCAGATGTTCTTCACCAAGATGAAGCATTCTGAACTAGCTGAGATTTGTGAGAAGAATGAATAATATGAGTGTTTTGCAAAGTACTAGTGGTGCAGATTTGATATGACTCCATATTTTTAATTTGAGTATATTGATTTGTTCTTTCACTGTTACGAATTTCATGTCTGCCTTGAATTTAATGGGTGTTTGTTGAATCTTTCATCTTTATACTTGATGCTAGCTTGAATGTGGTGTGTGCACGTGTATGTGTTGGTGTTTGGGTATTTATGTTCAGGAAAATTCCATGTATCTATTCACCTTTATCATATTTTTTAAAAATCAATTTTAATAGAAATTGAGCTTTATTACATTAACTATTCCAAGCCTGCATATGTGAACACTTTCCCGCCCTTTGTTAACCTAAATTAGATTTAAGGATTAATCATTATTGAGCAAATCTGCATTCCAAGGAACTTCATTTCTTGGTCCTGATATATGATTTTGGATTCTGTAATTTTTGATTTTGTATCATTATTCCTCTTGGCTATGTGCTGCTGCTGCTGCTGTTGTTGTTGCTTTTATTGTTGTTGTTGTTGGTGGTGGTAGTGATGGTGGTGGTGGTGATGGTGGTGATGGTGGTGGTGGTGATGATGGTGGTGGTGGTGGTGGTAATGGTGGTGATGGTGGTGGTGGTGATGGTGGTGGTGGTGATGGTGGTGATGGTGGTGGTGGTGATGATGGTGGTGGTGGTGGTGGTGGTGGTGGTGGTGGTGGTGGTGGTGGTGATGGTGGTGATGGTGGTGGTGATGGTGGTGGTGGTGGTGATGGTGGTGGTGGTGGTGGTGGTGAGTGGTGGTGGTGGTGTGGTGGTGGTGGTGGTGGTGGTGGTGGTGGTGATGGTGGTGGTGATGGTGATGGTGGTGGTGGTGATGATGGTAGTGGTGGTGGTGGTGATGGTGGTGGTGGTGATGGTGGTGGTGGTGGTGATGATGGTGGTGATGGTGATGATGGTGGTGGTGGTGGTGATGGTGATGGTGGTGATGATGGTGGTGGTGGTGGTGGTGATGGTGGTGGTGGTGATGATGGTGGTGGTGGTGGTGGTGGTAGTGGTGATGGTGATGATGGTGGTGGTGGTGATGATGGTGGTGGTGGTATGTATGAGTTCACAGTTTTGGTGGCTTCACAATGGGAAATAGGATCTCTCATTCATATTCTCTCTCTCTCTCTCTCTCTCTCCCTCCCTCCTTCCCTCCCTCCCTCCCTCTCTCCATCCCTCCATTCTCTGTCTCTCACCTCACATCTTCCCTTCTCCAGGCTTCTGAAGAATTTATCTAGGAAGCTGTCTTGACTGGTGCTGTTGCATGGTACTCTTCCGTCACACTAAAGCTACTTTTTAGAATTTGTAAATATTTTGAAATCATATTTGGCAAGTTATTTTATCAGCAGCTCATATTCTTCATTTCAGTTTTCAAAGCCATTTAGAATGTTTAGAAATGTGTAATGCTTCACTTAAACTTAAACACCAATTTTCAGTATCTGTATTTATTTTCTCATACTTTGCTTGTCTAATGGGTTAGATTTTTTTCTCTCTTTTTTCTGAGTTTTTTGAGTAATTTTGAGTTTTTCATCTCAAAAAAATAGAGCCTTATTTTGGACATTATCTTACTCTATAGCCAATGTTACTTCATGTACTTCTAGCTAATAGTCCTAATGCGTAACTTCATTTATTTATACTTTCTTCCTTATTTAGTGTTTTTACTCAAGTTTATCTTATTCTTTACACTGAAGTTCTAGATCATCTATTTACTGCTTCAGTGACATGAATGTTTTGAGCAGTACAATTTATCTCAGTACTAAAACTATACCTCTCCTACAGTGTATGGTAGTTATGAAGTTTTATACTATGTTCCTACTTATTTTACAACACAATTTTTATTTCTGTCAAGTGTTATATGTGTGTGTTCCAATTCTGAAACAGTTTAGTGTTAGTTTTCTAAAATCAGTATAGTTTCTGATTTTATTTTATAATGGTTAGAGAATATAGTATTCATAAAATCCAATTTGTGGTTTATTAATAGCTTCCTTTCTGATATAATACATAGTATGTAATTTTTTAGGGAAGGTGAAAAATCCCATTTTAGTTAAAAATAAAAACAACAATGTTTATCAAAGACAGTTATTTCAACTCGTTTTTTTTCTAAATACTTCTTAAAGTTTGCCTAATGTATCTTTCAGACCTTGCTGTTTCATTTCGTCCTACTTTATATTTATTGGAAACTTGAAACTTTGGATTGGATGCTATGCTATTCAGTTAATGAAGGTACATATTTGATTTAATTTTAGATTTAAATAATTTCACTATTAATCATCTTCCATTTACTATCTTAATGTATCTTTCCTTAAATTGGACCTTGTCTAAACGTATGTTGAATTTATTTCTGTATATTTTATTTCCATCCTTTATTTAGTTTAGATTATCAACCTGTATGGTCATTTTTATTATGTCAACTCATGATGGTAGTCATTCATCCATTCTTGTTTAGTTTGTGTATATTGTGCATCACTTCACATGCACCCTTTTCTCATAATTTAAAAACCAACTTCACTTTAGGTTTTCTTGTGATTATGGTGTGTGCGCGTGTGTGTGTGTGTGTGTGTGTGTGTGTGTGTGTGTGTGTGTGTGTCTGCTACTGTGATTAAAACCCTTTCCAAAAGTAACATAGAGGAGAAATGTTTTATTTGCCTTATAAAATTCTGAGTAACAGTCCATCATTTCTGAGAAGTTAAGATAGAACTTCAAGTCACATCACATCCATAGACAAAAGCAGAGAAGAAGGAATAAACTCATGTTGCCTGCTTGCTCTATCAGCTATCCTTCTTTCCCTCTTATAGGTTTAAGGGTCCAGCCTAGGGAATGGTGTCACCCATGGTGACCTGGACAAATTAACCATCAAGATAATCCACTACTAACATGCCCATATTTCAGTTTGATTTGGACAATTCTTTGATAGATACTCTCTTCACAAGTGACTCTAGGTTGAGAAAAGAATGACATCTAAAATCCAAGAAGCACCTTAACTATGCATTAAAGGACAATGTTTAGAGAGACACAAATATAACTAGATAAATATCTTCCTAGACTGATAATACCCCAGTATAAAACACTGGAAAGGGCATCAGTGGAGTCATGTGGAGAGCCAGGTAGATTGCTTTCAAATTTGTGACACCGAAGCATATCTCAACCAAAGGAAATCCTATGTTTTTGCTTTTTCTCTGGGTTAGTTTAAATTCCCCACATCACATACTAATATATATCAGCAGGTTTCCAGTGCTGATTTTGAGTTGATATCATTTTTATGAATTGATTAATAAAAGATTACTTGCCAGTAATATTTTTTCTTGCATCAGTGTAGGCTGATGGAATTTGTTTTTGTTTGTAACCTTTCTTCCTCAAGAGAGTAAACAAAATACTATATGCATCTATCTTCCCTATCTTTTCATTTCTGAAAACTAGCCACCATCCCAGAAAGCAACTGAACTTTGGCTGTTTGAAGGAGGTTACCAGTTTGATAGGTCAGAAAGTATAACTTACATTCAGATAATCCTCATGTTCCCTGTGAACCTGGGAAACACATGCCTCCCCTTGACCTCAAATGAGCCAGATACAGTTTTAGCAACTCTATGACGGTTTTCCATACTTTCATTTCTGCTTCTTTGTTTGGTGGCTTGGGTATTAACCAGGTTTCAATGAAGAGGGTGGAGATATTCTTACTATGGAATCTTCAGTTGATTCACACAATATTTAACAAGCGTTAAAATTAAAACCAGAAAAGGAATTAAACTTCCATCCTTCAAATAATAGCAATTCCAGTTCCTCGTGCAACTAGACTCTGCCTGCATTTTTAGTAAGCCCTATGAACTTTTAAGGAAGATGTCATTTTCCTCTTCACAAACTTGAGAACTACAATCCTACATGGAATTCTGCTTGACAATGTGCAAGTTCACATGAGTAATTCTTACATATTACTTCTTTGATGGCTTTCTAAATGGTCCCTCTTATACTACTTGCATGGTTGTGAATGCATAACACATTCTGTCTACAGTTTGTATTTAAGGCATTTGTTATACATTTTATTTTCAATCTTAATCCTTAGAGGCTTGAAATAAACAGATCACTTATACTGTATAGTGTTATATCTGTTTGATATTACTAGCCTAGGAAATAGTATTCATTTTTGTAGCTTCTTTTAAGTGAAGAAGCCAATAATACAACAGCCTCCTCACAGTTCTAATAACAATAAATGAAACAGAGTGAAACTCTTAGCTTTATAAAAAAATCCCATACCTGCAATGTCTCATTTGCTGGTGCTTGCTTTTCCTGGAATGTTTGTATACCCCCGCCTACCGACTCACTTTACAAATCCTCCCAATGAGGTGATTTTCTAAAGGCAGAAAATGATACAGCATTCCTCACTTGTAACAGGTGGCCCCTGAGTGGTCATCCATCTTTCCTTGTGGTCTCTATTGTGAACTGTAAATCAAGTCAGACAACGACAGCTTGTGAGTCAGTGTGATCTATCATCATTGCAAGAGCCGCCAGTCACACACACACACACACACACACACACACACACACTTGATCTGTCTACATGCAAGTGACGGATTTGGTTAGAAAATCACCATTTCACATTCTGGAAAACATGATCTGATGTGAATTCAGAATTGAAATATTTTAACCTGTGATCTTGCGTTAATGTCATTATGTCATTTTTCTTTGAAATTCAACTGACAAAAATAAGGTTGAGGAGGAAGTTCATAAAAGATTGGATAAGGATACCCCATATTTTCTGGGCTTCTAGCAACCAATTCAACAAACTAATTAAGTATT